>CM035414.1:192603802-193353802 GCA_020310875.1 Ceratopteris richardii | reverse complement strand
ACTTTAAATATTGATGGGTTGGAAGAGAGGACAAGCGGACTACAGAAATGTGCAAACTTTTGACGAGGAAATAGTCCGAATAAATCATTTTCCACATGATCGACATCAATGGTGTTGCATGTGCTTCAAACGAGGACAATTGTGGGTTTATAATGAGTCATTTCAATCGTCTATTTGGGACATCTTCTCCCATTATTCCGCACTCACAACAATGTATGGCCTCCATCATAAGCGTTAGAACCATAAAAAGACCACATAAAACTATGTGCTGCTTGAGTCATTGTTGACAAGCCAAGAACTCCTCATGTCTATTGACTCCCTTCCCAATGGTAAGAGCCTAGGGTTAGATGGCCTTGCTAATGCATTTTTCGAAACTTTTAAGAGTTTTCTTGTGAATCCTCTTTGTTTGGTGTGGAGGGAGATATTAGTTATGGTGGTCTACCAAGAAAATTGAATGTGGGTGTGATCAACCTCATCTACAAAAAGAAGACATTAAGAACATAATTGAAGATTGGCACCCGATCACCACTATGTAGAAAAGATACAAGATCTTTGCCAAGGTTCTCGCCAACATAACCACTGAGCACCTTCATGAGGGCTTCATCAAGGGTAGATCTATCCTTGAAGCTATCATTAATATCTAGGAAGGTATTGATTACGCAAAAGAATCTTCCCAAAACTCTCTCTTTCTCAAGAAAACCTTCGACAAAGCTTATGATAGAATGGAAAGGACTTCATCTTGCAACTCCTTAAAGATATCAGTTTTGGCCCAAGATTTATGAAGGTGGTTTCCACACTCTTGGACAATGCCTTGGTTCAAATTAAAAGTAATGGCTAGCCTCTTCTACCTTCTACTTGAAGCAATCGATTAGGCAAGGGTTTTCCTCTTTCCCCATTGCTTTTTTTATTACTAGAGATAGTCTTAGCTGTTTGGTTGCCCATCATGCTTGGTTCGGTCATAATTGAGGCCTCGCTCTTTCGCAAAGCATAGACCCGATGATTCTTAGACTTATCGCGGATAACATAAATGTGTACCTCCTAAATGATCCCACGTGCATTGAAAACCTTTGGATATGCCTTCACACCTTCTATGAAGCCTTCAATTCTAGAATTAACCATTCTAAAACCACCTTAAGGGCCATTCACAATTTGTCTCCTCAATTTCTTCTCGATCAAGGATGTAAAGAGCTCTCTACGAGTCATGCTTTTGTCTTCTTGGCATGATTATGGGATTCGATGACTCATTGAGTCAGAGATGGGATTGGGTGTTGGACAAGTTGGAAAATAAGCTTTGTTATTGGAAGTGAATGCAACTTAATGTTCCTAGGTGAGTGGTGGTGATCAACAGTTTGTTTATCTTCTTTTCATAGACTTCTTTGACATATTCGAGGGCAAAGACAAGGAGCTTATTAAGTTGGGAAGAATTTTCAAAAACATCCTCTAGACTAGAGCCTTACCAATAAGTTTTCCACCAAGTCTATGATTGAATCTTGAACCAACTATGATGCCTCATGGGCTAGACTTATCTTCTAAAATTATGAATCCCTTGTTGTTGGTGGCTTCCCTAGGTGGAGGGGTCTTGGTCTTTTCGTGTTTTTGTTCTCTCCCCTTCTGATGAATTGTTGGAAGTCAATGTCTTCATTGGTCCAACATGTATTACTTACTCTTCTTTGGAAGAAGACGGGCGGAACACATAAAGTATCTCCTTCAAATTATCCTCTCTACAAGAAGCCACAATGGGGTCGTGGATAGCGTAGCTCTTATCCAAACTAAGGGACCATGTAACGAATCCCGTTTCCAGCAGCGTAGCTGTGCATAACAATTTGTTTTTTGCTTTATTAAAAAGCTTCGAACAGCGCTGAACTTCGAGATTAGGCATTTTTGCGATCGTAGCTTTTTCAAATATTTTTTGAAGGGGATCGCTTACGTTTCTTGTGCTTTTCAAAGACTTACAAACACTATATAAGCAAGGCCAAGTTCATTATGTGATAACTCACTCAAGCAATCTCAAGGAGATCAAGGAGGAAGAGTCTCACACTCTTGAGGAGGTGAAGATTTGGTGAAGGAGAGGCTACTCTCATTGGAGCAAGAAGTCTTCTACAAGGTGGTGGTCACTATCTTTTGTGAGTTAACCTAGTATTTTGTTTTAAGGGTTTCTCTACCCTAATCTCAAAATTAGGGTTGGTTGATTTATAATTTTGTTACACTATTTTGTGAGAATAAGGTTAGCTTCGTTGCTTCGTTCACTTCACACACTTAGATTATTTCGACATAATCTAAATTTTGTATCATCATCTTCTTGGATATTCTTCCATTAGTGAGTGCACCACTTTATATGGTTAAGTAGTACTCCCATGTTGTAATTTGGACATCTATTTTTTAGTGAGTAATCATCCAAGTTGCCTTCCCTATCCTTGTCTCAAGATCTCTTTCTTTCTATCTCTCACTTATCATCTTGTCAATTGAGTTGTGTATGCTCAAAAGGTTTTAGTTTGGAACGATCCTGGGGCCCCAAATTCCAACACTTGGTATCATAGCATAATTGACATACACACTTAGTTAACATGAGTGAGATTAGAATTGAGATTGAAGACAATTTGGATAGATCTTCTAATTATTTCATGTGGAGTTTCATGATGATGAATATTTTAGTGACACAGGATTTATGGAGTATCGTCAATGGATCCTTAACAAGACCAAGACGAGAAGCTGAACAAGGGGATACAACAACTTCAAGAGGTGGTGAAGTCATAATTGCAGAACCAACTGAAGAAGAGGTTACTACTTCGACATCCAAGGTCACTGCTAGGTCTTTACCTAGAGTTCCTCCTACTGACGATCAAGATGGGATGCTAGAGATGCTTTAGCACTCTCATTCATAGTAATGAGCATCAAAAAGCATATTCTACCACAGATCAGATCTTGCAGAAGTTCTAGTCAAGCTTGGTTGAAGCTTGAGAATCTTTTTCAGAGCAGAAATCCTGCTACGAAAGCTCACTTGAGGAGACAACTAGCAAATACAAGGATGAAGGCAAATGAGTCAATTCAAACCCACATTACGAGACTCATTGACTTGAGAGATCAACTTCTAAATGTAGGAGTTGAGATATCAGAGGAAGAAATGGTAAATATGCTGATTAATTCACTTCCTATCTCATATCGATCTTTCATAACCACTCTTACCCTTACCACAAGAGATAGAGAGGTTACATTTGAAGAGTTAGAATTCTTGTTGCTTCAAGATGAAGATCAGTTGAAGGGAATGGAAGACAATGAAGAAGCACTTTCATCTTCATCAAAGGGTGAAAAGAAGAAGAAGGAGAAGAAGGAAAAACAATCCATAAAGGAAAGTAGGTCCCTTTCACCTTCTACTTCAGATTCTGTATCTACTACATCTAAAGAGAAGTCTTCTAAGAAGAAGGAAGTAATATGTTTTTACTGCAAGAACCCTGGACATTTTAAGTCAGCATGTTATAAAAGGATTGCAGCAGAAAAGAAAAAGGCATCAGGTAATGTTGTAGAAGATGATAAAAAAGGGAAATCTCAAGGTGATTCTTATGCCTGTATCACCATTGAGGAAGTAGCTTTTGATAAGGCGGCTTTACAAGTTCTTTCAGCAAGTCCTTGGATATTTGACTCAGGTGCTACAAAGCATATGACACGTTGTAGAGATGTGTTTACTTCTCTTTCCTATTCTTCAGGTAGAAGAGTTACTTTTGCAGATGGCAATGATTTGGATGTTGTGGGAATAGGTACAGTAACCCTAAAGTCAAGAGAAGGTGGTAATTTTCAGATTTCATATGTCCTTTATGTACTTGAAATGAAGAAGAATTTGCTATCTATATCTACATTTTTAAGTGATGGTTTTAAAGTTGTATTTGAGAGAGATCTTTGTAAGATCTTATCGCATAAAGACGACAAGTTTCTTTTACAAGGTGAGCATAAAGGAGGGATCTTTGTTTTGTCAAAAATCAGTCAGGCATATGCAGTCAAATTTTCATCACCGATGGAAGATATGAAGCTATGGCATGAAAGATTTGGACATATTAGTTTTGGAGCTCTCAAATGTATTAAAGACAAAGGTATGGTTGAGCGTTTACCCTCATTCAAGCTACCAAATGACTCGGATATGTGTGAAGGTTGTCTTGAAGGTAAGGTGCATAAACTACCTTTCAAGAAACATGGTCATATTACAGCTACCAGGAAATTGCAGATTATTCATTTAGATGTGAATGGACCTATGAGAGCAGAATCTATTCAGGGTTTTAGGTATTTTGTTCTATTTGTTGATGATTTTATGAGATACTCATGGATCTATGGTCTTAAGTTGAAGTCAGAAGTCTTTCCTATGTTCAAGAAGTTTGTAGCTATGGTTGAAAATGAAAGTCAGGAAACTATCCAGATTCTCAGAAGTGATAGAGGTGGAGAATACTTATCAAAAGAGTTCTAGATATTTCTTGATGAGAAAGGTATTACCCGACACCTTACTATTGCTTATATGCCTCAACAGAATGGTGTTGCAAAAAGGAAGAATAGAATACTTGTTGAGATGATGCGGAGCATGATGGCATCCAAGAAGCTTTCACCAAAATTCTGGTTTGATGTAGTACATACAACTAACCACATTTTGAACAGGTCATCTACAAAAGCTTTAAAGGTAATCACACCTTATGAAGCTTATTATGGTAGAAAACCTAATGTGACTTATTTTAGAGTGTTTCGATCACTTTCTTATGTACATGTTGAGAAAAAGGACCGAGGCAAACTAGATGTAAAGGCAAAGAAAGCTCTTTTTATTGGATATCATGTTGAGAGTAAAGGATACAGGTTTTATGTTCCAGAGACAAGTGAAATTATTCTTTCACATAATGCTTATATTGCTAAAAATAAGGTGTATGATAAAGAAGTAGAAATTCTAGAGTTCATTAGTGAAAATGACTATGGATTTTTTAGAAAGATTCTGGATGTACATGTTCAACCATATCAGGAGGGAGTTAAAACTCCTAGGATTCAAGAAAAAGTTGAAGAAAGAGGAATTTCACAACCTTCTACAAAGTCAGTTCCACATGAGACTTTGGTTCCAGAAATGCAAGAAGTTAAAGTTCCAAAAAGTCCTAGTACCTCAGCAGGACAAGTTCTAGAACCTATGGAAGCTGAAAGTTCAGAAAGAGTCTCACCACTATTTAAGGATACACCTACGTGGTTTTATAAGACTTGGAAAGATAGTGGTATAAAGACTTTTACTGGAAGAACAAGGAGTCAGACTAGACAACAACAACAAGATCATGTAAGAACACGAAGTCAGACTAGACAACAACAACAAAAAGATCATGTAAGTTTTGCTGATGACTTTGAGATTCATGATATTTTGGCACTTACGACTATTGAAGATGAACCTGCATGTGTTAAAGATGCACTTAACATTCCTATTTGGAGAAAAGCTATGCAAGAAGAGATTGATTCTATTCATAAGAATCAAACTTGGCAACTATGTGAGTTACCAGAGGGAAAGACGTCTATAGGTGTAAAATGGATCTTGCCAAATCTGCATCAGAAATGGAATGATCTGCATCATCACATGAAACATGCAATGGTTGAGAAGTTGCCTCAGTAGGACCATAACTAGATTGTCCACCTGTAAAAAGAGGCAGCAAAGTATCATACATGTCTTTGGAGCTAATAGATGTCTCCTTTGTACATGAAAGTAAAGGTTGAATAGCATCTTCCACAAAAACAACATCACGGCTAACCAAAATGCATTTAGTCTGTAGATGATACATACGATAGCCTTTGCTATCAGAATTGTACCCAACAAAAATGCATTTTATTGCTTTATCATCCAATTTCTTGCGATGTTGTTTGGGCACTAATGCATATGCCAGACAACCAAAAACACGCAGATGAGCAAGAGATGGCTTGCTACCATGCCAAGCCTCATATGGAGTGATAGACTGTAGTGCTTTAGTGGGACACCTGTTAAGTACATATGCTGCACACATGACTGCATCAAGCCAAAAACTATGTGGTCAAGCTTGATTCTTGACCATACACCTTGCCATCTCCATGAGTGACATATTCTTTCGTTCAGCTACTCCATTTTTTTGAGGTGTATACAACATTGTACACTGATGTTTTATCCCACGTTCAACTAGAAATGCATTAAAGTCAGAAGACATATATTCCCGCCCTCAATCAGAACGGCTCCCCATTTTACATGCTGACAGATTTTTAGCCAAAACCAAAAAATGTTTGAAGCACATGAACACTTCGGACTTTGCTTTCAATGGATATACCCATGCATGCCTGGAAAAATCATCAATGAAAGTCACAAACTAATGATAGTTTCCAAAAGAGGGTGTTCGAATAGGACCACAGACATCGCTATGTACAAGCTAGAATTTTTGTGTAGCCCAAACCGAACCATCTTTTGGAAATGAGGAATGCTGCATTTTTCCCAAAATACTGCCTTCACAAACATGTTTTTCAGGTGCCTCAAGTTTGGGCAAGAGGATAGAAAAACATGTCACTGAAACGTCCAATCATGTTCAAAAAGATATTTTTTTAAGAGGAAGGCTGACGGAGGTCTACTCTCTTTGAGTAGAAATTTGAATGTACAAGTGAAGATGGGTATAGTACCCTTGAGAACCTTAGTATCCTGCAAAGTAGGCATTAGACTATGTAGACTGTCCAAAGGTGATACATGGTAAGCTCCCCCAAGGCAAACACGAGAACTCATTTCACTAGCCTTAGGCCCATAGAGCATCTAGCCGGTGTTGGAGAGGGTCGTTTTGGAGCAAGTCTATCACAAGCCTAAGTATTGGCTTGAGTCCCACAAAGTCATAGAGGAAGCTTTAAAATGAAGACTATGTAAAGTTCACTTGTGAACTACCTCTTGTAACTTTTGAAGAGTTTACTTAATGTAAAAGTGAAAGAATCTTAAGTGGTTGAGTCCACTTGATCAAAAAGGGAAAGAGAATCCACGAATTCGTGATTTATGGTAGGTAGAGAATCAAATCAATCATTGATTGATTGGAGAGTGATTGAGGGAAGTTAGCCTCCCAAACTCAACTATAAATAGATGGCAGTTTTAGTCGTGGTTAGAGAGACCTACGTGAAGACCTCCAAGAGCTAAGCTTTATGCCATATCAAGGTGTTATTACAAGGCACACATATGTATCAGTAAGTCCATTGTATTGTACAAACAATATACTTTCATTTTCATGATCATTTGGCTTCATATTTCCATGTTATTATGAAGTGTACTACTCACTGCCATTACTCTCAATCTTCTCAGTCAGATTGCAGAGATGATTTCTCTGACCTTGGTGCATTATTTTCAATGATTTAACTTTACCATTCTACTATATTCTCACAAATTTTCATGTCATTTGGATGTTGCAATCTTCAGTTATGTTCAATTGAAGTCAACCCTGTCTGTCATTTTCACTTCTCTGTCAGGTACCTGACTTTTTTACTCATGTTGTCAGAGCCATTTCTCAGTGGTTACTTATCCAAATTCAATGATTTAAAGCTTTTTGGATTCAGCTTACTGTCTAGTATAAGCACAAAAATGTTCATAATCATTGGATTTCTACATTTTGAGTTATGTTCATTTTTTTGCTCATTGGTCTCAAACTGTAGCAACCCGTGAAAATTGGGATGATGTCATCACTTGTTAAAACTCATTCTCCGTGTGTGGTTCACTATTTTTGATGAAATTACTCTTGAAAGTTAGATCTTTAAGTTAACTAGACTTCCCCAAGAGGAATTAAGTTAATTGTTGCTGTGCTCAGAGAATTATGCAAAACACTCGATAGGTGTATGTACCAAGAATAACAAGTTCTTCACCTCTGAGCTAACTCCAACTTATATGTTTTGATCTATCTTTTTGAGAGTGATCTTCCAAGGTACATAGGGTGTCTAATACATCCATTGGCAAGCTAAAAGGACCCACCATATACTCTTGGAGTTCATTTGGCTGGTGTAGATCAAGGATTTTGCGACACCTCTTCATCTTCAAGCACATACCTATCCATCTTTTCACAGTGGTATTAGAGCAAGGTTGGACAACATGGCAGATGGATTTCCTTCATCAATTGACAAATTGGATAGAGGTAATTACTCAGCTTGGTCATTAAGGATGGAAGCTTATCTCCAAGGTAGAAGTTTATATGGTTATGTGGCTGGAGATGAAGTTATGCCAAGTTTCAGGAACAAAAGTCAACCAACACAAGAAGAGCAAGAAAGATTGAGCACATGGTGCTCCAAGGATGCACTTGCAAGGTCTTATCTCCTCAACTCTATCTCAGATTTTTTGTTGCCTCACATTAGAAGTTGTAAGACATCTCAGGAAGTGTGGGATGCACTTGAAGCTTTCTTTTCTTCAAGTACCAAAGCTAGGAAGCATCAACTATGGCTGGATTTCACAACTCTCAAGAAGGCTCCCAAACAAAATGTGACTGATTTTGTCACAAAGCTCAAGGACATAGCAGATCAGTTGGGAAGCATTGGAGAGGTAATAGATGAAGAGAAAATTGTAAGGCAGGTCATCAATGGCTTGAAGGCAGATGACAAGTGGGAAGCATTCACCACAGCTATGGATTTGTACATGGACATGCATGTACCTGATTTCAACACACTCATTGGACAACTACTTACTCAAGAGGCAAAGCTTATCAAAAATGGAGAAAGCTCTAAAGGTAATCAATCTTCAGCTTTATACACTGATAAAAGCAAGTCCAAAGATAACAAAGGAAAGGCAAAGAAAGTGGATGATGAAGCAAGTACATATCAAGCTAACTATGCAGGTAGAGGAAGACATGGTAGAGGTAGAGGAAGAGGAGGTAGACAAGGCAGGGGGAGATCCCAAGACTCCAACTCATGTTCTATTTGTGGATTAACTAATCATCCAACTGAAAATTGCTTTAGGAATTCCAGGAATCAAAGAGGAAGAGGATACAATAGAGGAAGTTATGGCTACTCAAGAGGAAGGTTCAACAACTATCATGGCAGCTACAACAACTACAATCATTCAAACTATCAAGGAGGCTACAAAGGAAGGAGAGACTACAATAACTACACAAAAGACTCAAACAAAGAGGATTCATTATTGATCATGAACATGGCTATGCCACAAGGTAAATCTGATGAGCATGTTTTCTACATAGGTTCAAGTTGTTCAAATCATGTGGCAGGAAATGTGGCACTCCTATCAGATTTAGAAGATCCAAGGAATAAGCATGAGGTACAAACAGGAGATGATACAAAACATCCTGTGGAGAAAATAGGCAATGTCAAAGCACATGATGGAAACATCAACCTACTCAGTAAGGTACTCTATGTCCCTACCATTACAAAGAATTTGATAAGTGTTGGGCAGATAGTAGAGAAAGGGTTGCAAGTCAGGTTCACAAAAGCAGGAGCATTTATTGAAGATCCAAGTCAAGGATTCAGAAAAATTGCAAAAGGTGAAAAGACAGGTAGATTGTTCACATTTGAATTACAGGACACTAGAAACATTGCTCTCTTTAATTTTGGTAGTCAGACACTCACAGAATTGGAAGTATGGCACAAAAGGTTAGCACATATTGGTGAAAGGTCATTAAAGCAAATTTGCAGGGACCAAAGTGTACTTGGACTCCCTAATTTGTCAAAACAACATATGATTTATAAGTGTAGTGCATGTCAATTTGGAAAGTCTCACAGGTTACCATTCATGAAGAAAGGTTATATGCATGGAGATCTCTTGGAGTGGTTCATACAGATGTATGGGGACCTAGCAAGGAAGCTCTGGATCAAGGTATTATGTCTCCTTTATTGATGATTGCAGCAGATGGACTATCCTAATATTTATGAAACACAAAGATGAAGTTTTTTCATTCAAAAGATATTTGGCTCTTGTGGAGAATCAAACAGGTAAATCACTAAAAAGGCTAAGGTCAGATGGAGGGGGACAATACTTCTCCCATGAGTTTGATTCTTTTCTTCAAGAAAGAGGAATCAAAAGAGAGGTAACTACAAGGTACACTCCTGAGCAAAATGGAGTGGCAGAAAGGAGGAATAGGACAATTGTTGAAGCTGCAAGGTTTATGTTAAATGACAAGCATTTACCTAATTACTTATGGGCTGAGGCTGTATCTACAGCCACTTACTTGATTAACATGTTGCCTTCAAAATCTCTTGATGGGATGACTCCATATGAGGCTTGGAATGGAAGAAGACCAAGTTTAGATCATTGTAAAATTTTTGGATGTATTGCTTTTGCTCATGTTCCTTCACAGGTTAGAGGCAAGATGGATCCAAAGGCAGAAAGGTGTGTATTTATTGGATATGACAACAATCGAAAGGGCTACAGGTTATACAACCCTACCAACAAAGGATTCTTGGTAAGAAGAGATGTAGTTTTTGATGAGAACAATTCATGGTATGAAGATTCATGCAGGAAGGTCAATTTACCATATGATCTTGAAGAAGATTTTCCAAAGCTTGGTAGAGAACAACCAAAGATTGAAGAACAAGACACCTCAGAGGATGATGAAGAATCTCAGATGGAAAAGATCAAAGCATGGAAGTCTAAAGGTAAAGCCAAATTGCAGGAACTTGGACATGAGGCAGAATCATCACATCATGGCCTAAGAAGATCTATGAGGGAAAAGAAAAAACCAGAAAGGTATGGGTTTGACACCTCATTAGTAACTAAACATTCTATCTACATAGCACAGGACATAAACCAAGAGGAGCCATCATCATTTGAAGAGGCCAAAGAAAAAACAGAATGGAAGCATGCAATGAAGGAAGAGATTGAAGCACTTGAGGAAAACAACACTTGGGATTTGGTGCCCAAGACTTCATCCATGAAGGTAATAGGCTCAAGTTGGGTCTATAAACTCAAGAAGAATTCTGATGGTTCCATTAACAGGTATAAGGCAAGGCTTGTGGCAAAAGGCTTTGCACAAACTCAGGGAATTGATTATGAGGAGACCTTCTCTCTTGTGGCAAAGATGCCTACTATTAGGGTTTTGCTTAGTATTGCCTCTTCCAAGAATTGGAAGATACTTCAACTAGATGTAAAGAATGCATTCTTGAATGGTTGGATAACAGAAGAGGTATATATGGCAGAACCACCTGGTTTTGAGAATCAAGTTTATCCTGATTATGTGTGTAAACTTAACAAAGCATTGTATGGTCTCAAGCAAGCTCCAAGAGCTTGGAATTTCAGGCTTGTTTCATTCTTGCAGGACAAAGGCTTTCAACCAAGCAAGGCAGATCCTTCACTCTTTATTGAAAAGAGTAATTTTCAGGTCATCTACTTATGTGTATATGTAGATGATATTATATTGACAGGAAATGATGCAGATGGTATGAAGAAGATCAAAGATCAAATGAGAGAAGAGTTCAAGATAAGTGATTTGTGTTCACTTACCTACTTCCTAGGCTTGGAAGTTGTCTACAAACATCATGGTTTGTTTCTCACTCAAAGAAAGTACATTAAGGACATGTTGGCAAAATTCAAGATGCAAGATTGTAAGATTGCAGGTACTCCAATGGAGGTCAATCACAAATTGAGCTCACATGAAGGTGAACTCATAGAGGACATCACATCATATCAAAGTCTAGTGGGTAGTCTCAACTATGCCACATTGACAAGAGTAGATATATGTTACAGTGTGAGTGTGCTAAGACAATTTATGCACACACCAAGGAAACCACATATGGATGCTGCCAAAAGGATTCTCAAGTATCTCAAAGGAACCATAAATGAAGGAATTTATTATCCTTATGTATCTGATTTAGGTTTGAAGCTATTTTCTGATGCACATTGGGCTGGCTCCAAAGAAGATAGAAGGAGCACTTTAGGTTATCTTACCTTTGCAGGTTCAAAGCTTATTTCATGGTCATCGAAGAAGCAACCCACAGTTGCTCTCCCTTCTACTGAAGCTAAATACAGAGGTCTTGCCATAGCTACTCAGGAAGCTATGTGGATGAAGACATTATTCAAAGATCTTGGATTGGAGTTTGGAACTCCAGCTATTTTTGGTGACAATATGAGTTCTATTCACTTAGCTGCTAATCCTATTTTTCATGCAAGGACTAAACATATTGAAGTTCATTATCACTATGTACGAGAGAAGGTTCTAATCAAAGAGATTCAAATATCATATGTGTCCACTCATCAACAATGTGCAGATATTCTAACCAAAGCATTGGATGGTACAAAGCTTTGCAAATTCAAGGCTATGATTGGTTTGCAGGTAATCTTGGAAGATTGAAGACCTCAAGCATACTTGGCTTGAGGGGGAGCTGTTGGAGCAAGTCTATCACAAGCCTAAGTATTGGCTTGAGTCCCACAAAGTCATAGAAGAAGCTTTAAAATAAAGACTATGTAAAGTTTACTTGTGAACTACCTCTTGTAACTTTTGAAGAGTTTACTTAATATAAAAGTGAAAGAATCTTAAGTGGTTGAGTCCACTTGATCAAAAAGGGAAAGAGGAGCCACGAATTCATGACTTGTGGTAGAGAATCAAATCAATCATTGATTGATTGGAGAGTGATTGAGGGAAGTTAGCCTCCCAAACTCAAATATAAATAGATGGCAGTTTTAGTCGTGGTTAGAGAGACCTATGTGAAGACCTCCAAGAGCTGAGCTTTATGCCATATCAAGGTGTGATTACAAGGCACACATATGTATCAGTAAGTCCATTGTATTGTACAAACAATATACGTTCATTTTCATGTTCATTTGGGTTCATATTTCCATGTTCTTGTGAAGTGTACTACTCACTACCATTACTCTCAGTTTTCTCAGTCAGATTGCAGAGATGCTTTCTCTGAGCTCGGTGCCTCATTTTCAGTGATTTAACTTGGTAAAGTTATCTCTGTAAGTCTACTATATGCCCACAAATTTTCATGTCATTTGAATGTTGCAATCTTCAGTTATGTTCAATTGAAGTCAACCCTATCTGTCATTTTCACTTCTCTGTCAGGTACCCAACTTTTTTACTCATGTTGTGAGAGCCATTTCTCAGTGGTTACTTATTCAAATTCAATGATTTAAAGCATGTTGGATTCAGCTTACTGTCTAGTATAAGCATACAAATTTTCATAATCATTGGATTTTTACATTTTGATTTATGTTTATTTTTCTGCTCACTGGTCTCAAAATATAACAGCCCGTGAAAATCGAGATGATGTCATCACTTGTTAAAACTCATTCTCAGTGTGTGGTTCATTATTTTTGATGAAATTACTCTAGAAAGTTAGCTCTTTAAGGTAACTAGACTTCCCCAAGAGGAATTAAGTTAACTGCTGCTGTGCTCAGAGAATTATGCAAAACACTGGACAGGTGTATGTACCAAGAATAGCAAGTTCTTCACCTCTGAGCTAACTCCAACTTATCTGTTTTGATCTATCTTTTTGAGAGTGATCTTCCAAGGTACATAGGGTGTCTAATACATCCATTGGAAAGCTAAAAGGACCCACCATATACTCTTGGAGTTCATTTGGCTGGTGTAGATCAAGGATTTTGCAACACCTCTTCATCTTCAAGCACATACCTATCCATCTCTTCACAGGTCGAACCCTTGCCCTGGCCTTAAGAGGCAAGAGACACAACAAATCGACCCATCCTATGGTGACTTCAAAAAAATATTTGATAGTCCTATCTATGCTATACTTAGAGGCTTGACATATAGTGTATAGTTGGTGCATTGATTCAGTAAATGCAAGTACCATAAAAGCTATACTTAAATTCTCCAAGGAGATTTTTTTTTAAATGAAGTTCGGTAGAGCCTACTCTTCCAATCTTTAATTAAAAAATATATATAGTTGTACAAGTGAACGGGCCTAGCACCCATGGGACACTTTGTATCCCACAAAGCTATGGCTACTAATAGATTACTAGAGAATTTTACAAAGAAGGTTTATAACCCTTTCATCCCCCTCATGTGGGGCCCACTTCGTTTTGATCTTGCTGCTCTCTAGGAAGAACACTCTATGATGTCTAAAGGGCGGGGGATTGTTACAATGGGAAATTCTTTTTCCTAAAAGGAAAAGAGATTTTTCTATGGACCATTCTTTAGGAGGCTTTCCAAAGTTGGCTCCACACCTCTCTTTCCATATTTTCCATAGAGTCTCCCCTCTTATAGCATTCCATAGTGTTGAGGAACATTTGATCGCTTCACCCAACAAAGCTTACTTCCAGTTGATCTATCCCTGTGACAACATGATTCTCTCAAGGGCCTGCCAGATCCATATTGATTTGGGGCATGAATAGAAGAGGTGTCCCAAGTCTTCCATGCCTCGAAGGCATCATTTGCACCACACGGGGACCAGGAAAATTTTGTTAGCTTTTACATTGGTCCATATTCCAAGATGTAGGATTTGCCACATAAGCACATATGTTTTTTATCTCGATGAGGGGGTGCCAAAGGGAATGGAACTTAAAGTCCCACCTCTAGCATAACCAATCTTGACACCACTTCCTACTGAGCATGACATGAAATTCCATGTCCTTCTTCAATCTCTGATTTTTCTCAAGGCTATTGCCATTGTGCCATCGTAGACCCTCCAGATGAGAAGAGTCTTGACCAATGAGGAGTCAAGTCCTTGAGCGCTCCCAACCATCAAATCTACTCTACAATAGATGCCATTCTTCATAGTCCACTCTTTTGGTTGGATCAATGTCCTCCAATCTAATCCACTGACAACTTTCTTGGTTCTAGAGGTGTTTCCACAAACAAAATCCTTTGTTATGAAACTTCATAGCTTTTTGGAGGTTCCAAGACTCACACCTCTGACGCCCTTGATAGGGAACTGGATCGAGTCATTTTGTCTAATACCGGCCGCCCATTTCCCGTCTTCATTGATTCTGATAAACAATCTAACCTTGTTCCAACTCTTCCATAGAGAACAAACCAAGCTTGAGCCTTTGGGAGTCACCAAAAATGGGGAGAACAATATGGTGAGAAGGTTGAGATCCTTCCACCTTGGGAGGCCCACAAGTTTAAGAGTATTCCTATTTCTAAAAATAATATTGGCCCAAGAGGCATCACTATTGCTCCACGCTTTGATTAAGCATTTTTCCATTAACTTATTGGCCATTCCTTCAATGTCTAGAGTGCCCAAACCAACTTGATCCTTTTGACTAATGCAAGTAGTCCATTTAATTCTGGGGATACTCCTCCTCTTAGGGTCACCTGTCGAGAGGAAGTTCCTACAAATGCTCTCAAGTTTGAAGATCCCTTCGTCTTTTGGTCTTTGGTAGGAGAGAAAGTAAAGCATCAAAGAGAGAAGAAATGTGTAATCACCATAGCTCATCAAGCCAGATCAATCTACATAGCTTTCAAGTACATCAGATTGCTCTCGAGCTTAGAGAGAGCCCACTTGCATCACTGCTCCATTGAAATGTCGAATCCCATAAAAAAACCTAAGAAATGGAAGATCTGACCAGCAGGGATCAACTGATAACCATGGTTGATAAACAATTGAGGAGGGTGCCCAATAACTGCCCTGAAAGCAATTTTAGAATGATTAATTTTGGATCCCAAAGCCCCACAAAAAGTATTCAGACAACTCCAAAAAGTGTTAAATCTTAATGTTTCATTATGCATAAAGACATTAGTATCATCGACAAAAACCCTCATGATCATCTGATCTTGATTGAGAGGTAGATTGAGGCCCTAAATATGACCTAAGTGAACTTGATGGTTAACAAGGGAGTTGAGGCCACCGCTCGCAATAACGAAGAGAAGCAGGGCCAATGGGCACTCTTGTTTGATAGAATGTTTTAATATAATTGCTTGCGAGAGTCAACCAGTGATGTTTATCTGAGTAGTTGCATTTCCCAAAAAAGTAGAGATCATCTTAATGAATATTTGGCCATAGCCCAAGTCTTTCAACGATCAGAGAATGAAGTCCCGCTCAAGTCTATCATAAGCTTTGTCGAACTTGATCTTAAGGAAGAGGACATCTCGCCTTTGCCAAGATCTTGTAACTGGTTTGTAGCATCGTAATTGGCCGTCAATTTTCAAATCTATTTTTGCTTCCTTTTTTTTTTAATATAAAGGAAGTTCGGCATTAGCCTACTCTCCCGGACTTGAATTAAATAAAGAAATGTACAAGAGAAGGGGACTAGTGCCCACGGGACCCCCCAAATCCCACAAAGCAGGGGAAGCTTTTATAGAGCTTAGATGGCATTACAAAGAAGGTTAATCACCCTCTCATCACCCTCATGCGGGGCCCACTTGGGTTTAAGCTTATTATACCAGTGATGTTTATCTGAGTAGTTGCATTTCCCAAAAAGTAGAGATCATCTTAATGAATATTTGGCCATAGCCCAAGTCTTTCAACGATCAGAGAATGAAGTCCCGCTCAAGTCTATCATAAGCTTTGTCGAACTCGATCTTAAGGAAGAGGACATCTCGCCTTTGCCAAGATCTTGTAACCGGTTTGTAGCATCGTAATTGGCCGTCAATTTTCAAATCTATTTTTGCTTCCTTTTTTTTTTTTTAATATAAAGGAAGTTCGGCATTAGCCTACTCTCCCTGACTTGAATTAAATAAAGAAAAGTACAAGAGAAGGGGACTAGTGCCCACGGGACCCCCCAAATCCCACAAAGCAGGGGAAGCTTTTATAGAGCTTAGATGGCATTACAAAGAAGGTTAATCACCCTCTCATCACCCTCATGCGGGGCCCACTTGGGTTTAAGCTTATTATTGATCAAAAGGAGAACTTGATGATGGCTGAAGGGGGGGGGGGATTTCTTGCAGTTAACAATCCTTTTGCCAAGGAGGAACAACGATTTCTCAATTGACCACTCCTTGGGGGAGGCACCAAAGTTGAAAGCACATCTTTCCCACCAGATTTTCCATAGGACCTCCCCTCTGATGGTGTTCCAAAGAGTCACGGAGCAGCCGATCGCTTCTCCCAGCAAGGCTTGCTACCAACTGAGATGTTTCTGAAGTCTAATTTTCTTTCCAGCCGTCTGCCAGAGTCTGTTGGAGTTGGGGCAGGTAAAGAAGATGTGTGGAACATCTTCGATAGACCGGTAGTAGTGTTTGCACCAGGGAGGAATCCCACAAAGTTTGCTAGCCTTAAGGTTGGTCCAGATTCCATGATGAAGAATTTGCCATAAGAGGCGAGACTTTTTTATTTCTATGAGGGGGTGGCAGATAGCCATGAGCTTCATGTCCCACCGAAGCCGCGTCCATGACAGGCACCACTTCTTGTTGAGGTTAACCTGATAGTCAATCGTTTCTTTGATGTTCGGGATTTTTGATAGGCTATTCCCATTGTGCCATTTGAGACCAAGCGAGCTCAATGTGTCGTGTCCCATGAGAAGGCAAGTTTTGTGTCGATCCCAGGCAAGACATCTGCTTTGCAAAGTGTTCCATTCTTCATACGAAATGTTGACGTAAGGGTCAATATCCTCGAAGTTGATCCAGTGGTTGGTGTCTTGTTTCCAGAGATGTTTCCATTTTTTGAAGCCTTTGTTCCATAACTTCTTGGCATTTTGAATGTTCCAAGATTCCACACTCCGGATGCCATGGATCGGAAACCAGATAGAGTCATTTTGTCTGATACCGGCAGCCCACTTCGAGTCTTCACTAATTCTTGTGTAGCTTTTGACTTTATTCCAACTCTTCCATAGGAGCACAAGAGATTAGAGCCTTTGGGGAAGACGGGGATTTGGGGAAACAACAAGGTCAAGATGTCGAGATTCTTCCAATTTGGGAAACCCATGAGAGCCAACTCGTTCTTGTTTTTGAAGATCAACTTGGCCCACAAGGCCTCCCCATTGCACCAAGCCTTAATCATCCATTTGGCTGCCAGTTTGTTAGCCATGCACCCAATGTCCAGGATACCAAGACCCCCACTATCTCTATGGCTGGTGCAGATGGACCATTTGATTTTAGGCACCCCCCTTCTATTGTGATCGCCTGTCCAAAGGAAGTTTCTACAAATACTATCCAGTTTGGACAGATCTTGCTCTTTCGGTCTCCAACAAGAAAGGAAATAAATAGTAGAAGAAAGGAGGAATGTGTTGATAACCATAGCACGACCAACAAGATTGATTTGCATAATGCCCTCATTAAGACAATTGGGAAGCGCACCAAAAAAAATAGCGTCTTGTCATACCAAAGGTAAAGGAGTGGCCACTACATGTTTAATTCTCCAAGGAGATTGCTTCCATACTCGAAAGGCGTATTTAACCATGAGATATGTAATGCGCATGGAGGTAAAGTAGAATATGAATACACAAATGTAAACGATGTAGGATTACTAAACCATAAGACCCACAAATGGTTGAGCTTTTAGCCCTGTTAACGATGCAATCATTGGAGGAGAGAAATTTAACATAAAGTGGCATTTTCAAGCACAAAGCAGAGTGTAGGAACACAGATATGTTTGCATGCGAAATATTTGGTTTAGAATAAAATTCTGTGTGATTTGGTTCATGAAGAGTTAAAGAGTGTCCCACCCTTTTGTGATAACATGAGTAACATAAAATTGGAATAAATGTCAACGCAGATTACAAAGTTTTTCCATATCTTTATAAAGTCCTTTAGTAAGAAAGAAAAGCTAAAAAACTTTTAAAACATGCCTGAAGTACATTTTGTGGAGTTGAGTTTGAGGGGAAGTGTCTGAATTTCAATCTAAAGATATTACTCACATAGATGATCAGCCGATTTACTTCTTGTTTACGGTTTTACCTGCTTTATTTCATAGATTCGCAAGTGGCACCTGTATTCAGGTAGTAACTTTATCTACCATATCTTTTGGTTTTGATTCAGTCACACACCTGTATATATATATATATATATATATATATATATATATATATATATATATATATATATATATATATATATATATATATATATATGTGTGTGTGTGTGTGTGTGTGTTTCACAAATTTAAAAGAATATTATTTCACACATTTCACAAATTATTTATGTAGTAAGTGGATGTATCTTCAACCTTTTTGGATTATATAAAAAGATTATCAAAAGCATATGAAAGTTCCATAGAATCAGAAATTTTGAGAGTTGGCAAAATATTAAAAATTATCGGCAAACCTTTTCGTTAATAATCAGTCAGAATTTTCATGGAGATAAGCATTTTGGAGAGAAGTGTTGGAAATTATAAAGAGAGCATCTGGTTTGGATGCTGAGCCCTAGGGATTAGAGGAGGATGGCATGACCTTTAACCCTCTGTCTTTTTTATTTTCTTCTTTTATTAGATCTTAAACTACGTGTTTAAGGGGAGAAAAGAACAGATGATAAGAAGGGCAATATTGTCGTGCACGTTAGCTCACTTGGTTGGTCCTTCACCTTTCAAGGCTAGGGGTGAGGGCTCAACCCCTACCTATTGCAACAAGATACCTATCACTATGTGAGTGTTGAGCTATCAAACAACTCCCTTTGGGGGACCATTGGGCTTTTGGGTCACTTTGTCCAAATTAGGCATCTTGCTTGGCCTTAGGTCCATCCCTTCCAATTTTTATTTTAGCATGGCTTCAGGTTTTGTATCCTAGTAGACATTAGTATTCCAACCCCTAGTTTTCTGGATTTGAGGGGCCCCATGGATGCTATGCCTACTTTCAATTGTACTTTCAATTAATTCAAGCCAATCTAAAAGAGTAGATCTCAATGATCAAACTTCCTTTCCAAAAGAGGAAGGTAGTGATAAGTTAAGCAGGTGGGTCTTTCACCTTTTGTGAGAGGGTGTGGTTTTGAATCCCCTTGGCTGCACAAACAGGACACTGTTCATCATTATATAATGAGATGTTGAACCCTTTTCAAGGAATCATTGGCCTTTAATCTCCCTTCTTAGTTCTTACCCTTAAGGAACTTTTGAGGGCTGAACCTTTGGGCTCTATCATTCTTAGATGGTGGTAAGCATTCAAACCTTATTTGTGTGGAATTAAGGGGCCCATGGGTGCTAGTTCGATTAATTCAAGCTATTCACAGGAGTAGATCGTAGATGGAACTTCTAAAAAAAAAAGGGGGGGGGGGAGGGATTGGTTTGCTGTACATCATACTGCATGGTCCATCCCCAATTAAAAGGGAAAAAGGTTGGAAAATGGTGTTGTACATAATGCAAGCATAGCAAAGAAGCTGTTGATCATGGTTCGGCTTGCCCATTACCATCACATCGGTCATCGGTCATGACCCATGAGATTCCTTAAAGAGCTCTGTCTCTCTCTCTCCGACATCATATTTTGTTTCGACGCCAAGCTGTGAGACTTGATGGATATATGCTACCAAATTCCAATTTCCACCTCACGTTTAGTTGTGCTTGCCACCTCATGTCACTCATGCCCGCAACACGTGTCCAGTTCCCTTTTTTTTTTTAAATAAAAGGAAGTTCAACAGTAGCCTATTCTCTCACACTTTAATTAATAAAAAGAACAACTATATAAGTGAACAACAATTATATAAGTGAACGGGCCTAGTGCCCATGGGACCTTCGAATTCATAAAGAAAGGGATGCTTAAACTCGCTAGAAGACATTTACAAAGAAGCTTGATAACCTTTTGGTCCCTCTCATGGAGGGCTCAGTTGTTTTTAATCTTGTTGGTCTCAATGAGAAAACACTCTATGATGTCTAAAAGACAGGGCCTTCTTCCAAGTGGAAATTATTTTGCTTAAAAAGAAAAAAGATTTTTCGATCGACCATTTTTTAGGAGGGCTACCAAAGTTGGAGGCATATCTCTCTTTCCAAATCTTCTAGGGGGTTCCACCTCTTATAGCATTCCGTAGTGATGATGAACAATCGATTGCTTCATCAAATAATATTTGCTTCGAGTTGAACTTCCCTTGTAGCAACATGATTCTCCCAAGGGCCCGCCAAACTGACATTGACTTGGGGCACGTGTCTAGTTCTTCTTCATCTGATGGTTGAACATAGTAACTACGAAGGCCGCCAAACTATGACAACCTTTTCAGATGGGAAAACCTATGGAAAAGTAGTAGAAGGAACCAAGAAAGGGGGGAGAGAGCCCCTATTAATACCCAGAGAATACCTCCAAACTACCTTGAAGGTGCCTTGAATGTTCTCCAACCAATTCCATCGAGTTCCCAAGGATCTAGCACAACCCTATGGAAAAGTAGTAGAAGGAGCCAAGAAAGGGGGGGAGAGAGGCCTTATTAATAGTAAATACTTAGAGAATACCTCCAGACTAGCTTGAAGGTGCCCTGAATGTTCTCCAACCAATTTCATCGAGTTTCTAAGGATCCAGAGGTCCTACAAGCCCTTCTTCACATTTAGACTACACATAGACATGAACTAAAATGGTTTATTTGACTCTGTTACCTAAGGAAATCTTTGCGTTTAGTAACTAGGAGAATGCGGTTGGGAAAGGGATTTTGTTTCTCAAGAGCAGTAAAATCTGTTAACAATAGAGGAGGTACAAGAAAAGACATACAAAGGAGACCAATAGGTCTATCTTCCCTACGGAGAGGGAGTCGTCACGTTCACTATGAGTGACTAGAAAGTTGAGCTAAGGTGTTGGATTATTTCCTCATCCTCTTCATGTGGAAGCCACTTACTTTTGAGCTTATTGTCCCCTATAACAAAAATTTTGTGGTGCTTGACAGGGGGTGGGGGGAGGGCTTTTTCTAATTTTTGTTCTAGCTGAAAGGTCAAGGGAAGTCTCTAGAGAGCATTCTCTTAGCAATCTTCTAAAGTTGCCACACATCTCTCTTTCCAAACTTTAGAGATGGATTTGCTTATAAGAGTGCTCCAAAGGGCTGATGAGAAACCAATTGTTTCTCCACTTTTTCCCTTTGTGATGTGAATTTTCTTGGCCTATGAGAAGGTGATGAGGTGGTCCTAACAAGCAGAGCTTGTCATGTTTTGTGTTTAATGGGAAAGGCCTTGATTGAGTTATGATCTCTCTTGCTGACGTGCTTGATTCTGGATTTTTAGAGGAATTCGGAAACATTTTTGGTTAATCCCTAGCGCATGTTGTCCCCTTTAGCTACTTGAAAGAGTTTCCTCATTGTGTCTTAGGTGGGAGTGGATGAAGTCTAGTGGAGCATGGAGAAGAGATTTTTGTGGTTTCTAGTGTAGGTTTGTCATTTAATTTGTGTGTTGAACGTACCTTGAGTATTTGAGAGAATTTAATTTGTCATTTAATCAGATGGGATCTCAAGTTCAAACACCTTTTGGCACTTGGTAGTGGAGCACAAGAAACCAACACTTCTTTCGCAAATCATCTACAAGGGGGTCTAGACCAATGTGAAAGCTTTCAAATCTATGCCATAGTGTAAATGATGCCATCATGGGCATGAAGACCTCGCTAATCTCTTCTTTTCATGCCTTAGGAGTTCTTTTGTGTGGAGGAGAGTCAATGCATGGCACAACCTTGCATCGAAAAATTTTGAAGGAGATATGTGTGCCTAACTTTGATTGCTTGCATCAACAATGGTCCATCGTGCGTTTCCTTGACCTTCTGGCCAAAAGGATTAGGAACTCAAGAGCTCCCATCCCCCCCTTCAAGCATCATAGAATCTTTGTAATAGAGAACAATAAGATCAAAAGAAAATGGCTTCTACACAAAGGGGGTTAGCATAAAGCTACTCACCCTTGTAATGATTTGTATTCCCTAGACATAATCCATATGGAAGGGTGGTTAAGCCTTCAGGCCTTCTTTGTGTCTCCCTTTTCTCTCTTGTACATTGTGTTTTGCTAATCTATTTGATGTATGTTTTTGAAAAAAGTACACACAAGTAAAAAGAAAAAATTGATCCATTCTAATATTGAAAAAGAAATGTGCAAATATCTTATTAGCATGGTATAGGTATTAAGACAAAAGATTTCAAAAAGATAGGCACAATAATGAACTTCTAATGCTCAATAATAATAGACAAATTATTTTCTATATGTCATAATGCTAAGCGAATATTGATATGAAGAAGAGTTTCATGCCTGAAATACAAAGGGTTAAACTGAATGTATTCACACAAGCATGAGTATCCATGTATATTTTTTATACATTCTGTTGAATAACTTGCATTATTATGCTTTATGCCTGCATAGTATAGTGATTAGTGAGAAGTTTCTCACACTCCTTGTCCTACAATATTACTTGTTCCATCCAAATTTTATGCACCATCCTTTCTTAAATATATTCCATCCAAATTTTATGCACCATCCTTTTTTTAATGTACTTCAAAACTATGAGCTATTGTGGTAGAAACTAATAATAAAGTGGATGACGCATGTCCTTCAACTGCAGCCATCCAGGATTGAACTCACACCCCCAACCAAGACAGAGAAAAGCTAGCACCCCCCACATTGGAGTGCCACTTCATTTTATCCATTCCAACTAACAAACTCTCCACATGGTTTATATCGTAGCTACCATTTCACTTCACGGGGTCACAATCAGGCGGATATCTACTTTTGCCACTGTTTGACAAGCCAACATGAAGCCTTCCATCCTCCATTGCATCTGCATCCCACATATTCTATCTCTTGTCGGTATTACAAATTATCCCTTTGTAATCGAGTATCCAAATCCCATTCACATTCCCAGCATCTCTCTCTCTCTCTCTCACACACACACACACACATTCGGACTTTATTGTTGAAAATACATGCAAGACATGTTGCCCGTCTCCACATAGGCTAAGTACACTACCCTTCTATGATCATAAGCTATATTTCTATACAGATTATTGGTGAAAATCCGTATGACTTCTTCAATAAATTTACCCTTTAACACTTTTTAGCAAATTGCTCATAATTGTGAGTGGACTCCGTCAAGTGGTAGGCCAAACAATTGAAGAGTGAGACAATGCAACCAAAATGAAAGGCTCTCTTCTCCTTCAGTAGCGGCCACATTCAACAACATCATCAAGCATATATGAGCAAGCTATGATGCTCTCAACGTATGCCTTGTAGGCTCCCCATATGTATTAATGAATTGTTAAAGCAAGATAATACTAGATGTTTTTTTTTAAATAAAGGAAGTTCGGCCTTAGCCTACTCTCCCGGACTTGAATTAAATAAAGGAAAAATACAAAAGAAGGGGACTAGTGCCCACGGGACCCCCCAAATCCCATAGAGCGGTGGAATATTTTACAAAGTGTAGCTCGGTTTACAAGAAAAAGGTTAATCACCCACAAGCGGAGCCCACATGGGTAAAGTGTGTTCTTGATCAAAAGGAATACTTGATGACTCCTAAAAAAGGGGGGGTGGTTTCTTACAATTAGCAATCATGTTGCCAAGGAGGAATAGTGAATACTCAATCGACTAGAGCTTCGAGCATTCCAGAGAGTCGTGGAGCGTTTTTGAATTGATGGTAGTTAGAGACTCTACCTAAAAGGTAGTGCTAACTTCTAGGGAAAATTTGATTTTGAATTCAAATCAATTCGTGGAGTTGGATCCTAATGTTTCACGAGATTCTCTCCATCTTTTAATTTTATCTTTGACTAAGATAAACTCAACCTTTAACCTATGAAAGCTCTCCAATTTGTTGGTGATGGAGCAAGCACTTAGGCTTGCTCCATCACCAACAAATATCTCTTCAAATAAAAACTTAGTAGTAGTTTGGGCATCACATCCTCTTGTAGCTCACACTTCAACCCAATTTTTCAAATAATTTGTTCTAGTATTATGTACTCCACATGTAAGCTTCTGTTGTGATGCTAATTGGTCCAACAAAATATATTCCCCATTTAGCAAAAGTGACTATTCTTCCATGCTTTTAGGAGTTTAATTAAAATTTTGAATTCAGATCAACTCAAAGGATTTGTCTCTCAATACAACCTTGAGATTCTCTCTTAGGTTACCCTTTTAGTTTTGGAGAAAGTAACATCCTAGCTTAAACCTAGAAGAAATCAAAATATGCATGTGTATACATATGGATTTAGCTAAAAATTCAACGAAGTCTAGAACTAATGGTGAAGATCTTAGCCTTGCCATATGCACCAACATTAGGAACCACTTTGGAGTCAAACATGTATGTATTAGGGTAATTGATCATTGATTGCCTCCATAGGGGCACCACTAGGAATCATAGATAAGTGATCGATGCATATGTGTGTACTCCAATTTTGACTACTCCTTTGAAGTCATACTCCATAAGGATCAAGAAACATTGAACTAACTTCCCAATAGCACAAGGCTTATTGAAAAGATGGATTAAGACTTGGGGGTCAATGAAAAATATTGAAATTATGGGCTAAGATGTAATATTGGAACTTTTTGACAAGACGAACATGCATAAGCCTTCGCACTAAGTGATAGTCTAATAATGTTCAACAAGGATAAGCTATTGACTTTCATAGGTATTGGGAAAGTACAAGTTTAGTTTATCAACTCATTGGGCAAAGGTGAATACAATCACAAAATTAGGGGCATGCCTCATGGAAGCTTGTACTTCATTAAAAGTTCATGGCCTTAGAAGTTTTGAAATCACCTTAATCTTGTCCTGCTCTATGGACATGCCTATCTTTGAGATTATGTGCCAAAGGATCTTACCGTTTTGGACCATGAATACACATTTCTACGGTTCCATCAGGCTTTCAATAAGAGACATTTATCAAAGATGTTTCATAGATATGATACATGATCACTTCATTTGTGGGAATACAGATATAGATTGTGAAAATATATTTTCAAGCATTCAAAAAAATCTATGTTTATGACATAGCATATGAGCCTTTGGAATGTAGTTGGGGCATTTTTAAGAACAAATGGCATTACACAAAATGAATATATACCCCATTTGGTTGCAAAGGTGGTTTTATGTTGATTCTTACTTGTGCTCACTACTTGATTACAGTGTGACAACCCATCAAAGAAGTTGTATACCCATCAAAGAAGTTGTATGCTCTCGTTTACACGTGTAGGTAAATTTGGGATGCTTATATTGGTGAATAAAACCTAAATGAAAATTCGAAGAAAATGATGAAATTGCTCACATAGTCATTGTCCTACTGTGTCTATAGGCTGAAACAAGTCCAAATCTATTTTTGAGCTATGTAAAACTCCTTCAAGGGTCTTTTTGAAGCATCCATCACCCTAATTATGATCACTGAAGTTTTTAGAAATCTGAGAATATGAGTGGGAGTGTGTTGGCAGCAGTCAAAGCACCCAAGGACTCACAAGACAAGGAAGCCAAAGAAGGGAGCCAGAGCAGAGAGAAGGCACAAGCAAACAAAGTAGTCAGCGAAGATCTGGCAAGTAGGCCATTCAAATTTTTCCAAATCAACACCCTCATAACAGTGATTCTCATCACTAAAAATCATTGTAAATACCATTTCACCTTTTTGTAACTCCATTTTGTGCAAGCTGAGGAGTCCTCAAGCTTGAGGAGTATTAGAAGTATCATCGTACCAATTTTCATGATTTTTAGACTTCGTTTGAGCCCTCAAATAGGCCCTAGAACCTAATTTTTAACTAGGCCAGACACTAGGTCTGGACAGGGCCAAAAACTAGTCAAAAATTATAAATAGAGCTAGAGATCTCATTTTTGGGGGTAGCTTGTTGTAGAGTTGAACTTGTAAGAGCACCTTTGAGTAGTCTAGAGGATTTCCATTGTCTCTCTCTTTGTTCTTGCCTTGTGTACGCGTGTGTGTGTATGTGTATGCATGTTGGTGTGCTTCTCACGCACACATTTGTGCCTTCACTTGCTCGAGGTCTTCATACCATCCTCACGTCTTCCCCGATTGACATTAAAGGAGGTGCTACTCATCACTAAGCTACACCAAATTTTGGCGCCATTGCCGGGGACCGAGCTTTGAGGACGAGTGTGTGATGGTAAGATGTAGAGTTGAGGAGTTGGAGTCGTAGGTAATTTCTTCCCTTTTATCTATTTTCTTTTGTTTTCTCCACCATCTCCATCACCATCATCATCACCACCATCTCCCACCTCCATCTCCATCATCGCAAAAATTTGAGTTTTTGGTCATATCACCATACCCATGCCATTCCCCTCATTTCACTTGTGAGAGGGAGCGAGAGAGCATTTGTGTGCTTGTGCTTTTCTGTGTTTTTTGAGATTTTTTGCAGGAGTCAGCATCCCCAGCAGCTGCACCAGCTCCAACAGGTAAACAATTTGACTGTGCAGGTCCTGAGGCATTGACCTCTGTCAATCGCGACCGACAAAAAAAGTGATCATTTTGCTAAACTAAGTGCATAATCATGATGTGTAGGCCTAGAGCATCCTAAATCTATGTAAAAAATTTTAAAACTCCTCAGTTTTCTGTCAATTGCAATCGACATATCAATCGCGATCGACAAACGATGACGGAAACTTGCCGACCGACTTGTCAATCGCAATCGACCAGTCAATCACGACCGACAGGGTCAACGATCGACTGACCACGACCGACAGGCCTATCGAGCCTCATGTGTCAATCACGACCGACCCATCAGTCGCGATCGACCCATCAATCGGGACCAACGGTCCCGACGGACCTGTCAATCGCGACTGACCTAGTCAACGACTATGTGACCACGACCGACTGAAACCCTCGTGTGCCACATGTCAATCGTGATCGACCCATCAATCGTGACTGACACAGTCAACGATCCTTTGACCATGATTGACGAGATTTTCGGGCCATGTGTCAATCACGATTGACCCATCAATTGCGACTGACAGCCACGATGGACCTGTCAATCGTGACCGACACATCGATCACGACTGATATATCAATCGTGATTGACAGACCACCCGATCGCGATTGACGGGCAAATTCGGCCAATTTTTAGGGCAAAAATTATTGGTCTATTTTTGGCTAATGTGTGGAAGCATTTAAGGTTTAGTAGAGCATTGCGAGGCCACTACACAAAGTATTTCGAGAAGTCCTATTTGCCTGTTAGCCTGTTTGAACCCTGTTTTAACCCGAGAACCCTGAACAGTCATAACTTTCTCATACGAAATCCGTTTGCTGTGAATTTTGTTTTGTTGGAAGTGACCATACCAAGGGGGAAGAAAAAAACTGAGGGATCTTTAGGATTTTTTTCCATAAAGCAAAGGACAATTTGATCTCGAAATTGCATGAAGGAACATGGTCTGTTGTGTCAATTGAATTTAAATCTTGAGCTAACTTTTGGACTGTTACAGGTCCATTGAGAGCATCGAAGGGCATTTTAAGCAAGAGTAAGCGCAAGCTTGGGAACACGCTTCCTGGGCACGCAAGGGCAACCAATGAGAGAAACCAAAGGTTGGAAATTCTCAACACTTTCTGTCAATTCCTAGCTTAGGCTAAGTACGGATAGAGGTTTTGATTCATTAGGGTTACATTAAGCACGATCAAATCCAAGAACTCTAATCACTCAAGTGCAAGTACAAAGAAATTCCATTTGCGAAACAACCAAGGGAAAATAATTTAACTGAAGCCACCAACCTCAAGTACGAGAAAACTTAAGTGTTCCTTGTAACGACGATTGATTGGGCAAGAAGTGACATTCCAAGAAAAATTAAAAAGAACAAGTGATTAATACAAGAGAACTCAGCAATGAAATTGTACTTGGGAAATTTGGGATAATTCAGTTGGGCATATGAACCTTAGATCAGGACGATACCTAGGAAGAGATAGACAAAGTCTTAGGTCTTTAGAGGCTAGTGTCAATCATACTGCTAGGTCTTGGGCCCAGCAGTTGAGCCATTATTCGTGCTACCCTAGATCTGAGACTAGTGAGTCAGAGATGCTCAAGGTATGGAGAGACCCACATGAAGTTCAGGTGTGCCATACTTACTGAGGATAGCCTAGGAAGATCTGTGGTCCGGATTAAAAACCTTGACCAACCCATTGGATTAGAACGTCCAACAGTCAAGTTTGAAAATGGAGCACACTTGGACAAAGAACGAACCATATACGTAGTCACCAGCCACGCAGATAGGACAGACAAATTCGGGCATGTAATCCCAGAGACGGACATAGGTGACCTAGAGCAAGGGAACTTAGGTGGAGAGCCTAGGACCCCTCGAGGTAAATCAATTCTAACGAGAATCCTCAATCCCGAGTGAGTTCCCCAGGACAATAAGAGTATAGATCTGCTCTTGAACCGAGAGACTGACAAAGCTTTTTGGAGGTTTAAGCCTGATTAGCCTCATGAGGTAGGAATAATCACAATCTTTGAGTTCAAAGATCCAGATAGCCTAGGCAAAGTGACCTATTTGGACAATACTTTGGAGAGGATCTTTGTGGTCTCAGAACATGGTAGACATGCCTACACTTGGAAGGGAGAATTTATTTTCCCTCAACCAAGATCTAATGTCTCTTATGGCCACCCAGGAGCTGGAACATCCCAAGCTCATGGAGCTCAAAGAGACAGGAATACAGATAGACCTGAGGTAAGCTTCACCAACCCAATGGGAAGACAAAGAACGAGAACGGAAACGGATAGAGTGGAACATGAGAGACTTAGAGTCCCAAGAAACCAAAGAAACGTGGATGAATTCCCTCAACCAAGACCTAGAGAGCACATGAGGACTCTGAGACCTACACAGCTGGTTAAATCCATGAAGAACTACTTCGATGGCAAAGGAGACCCATATGACCATGTGGCCGAGTTTAGGCAAGTCTTGAGAGCTGAACAAGTGAAGGGCCTATTCACGTAGTACAATGCCTTTGGTCTAACCCTTAGGAACACCGCTCTTACGTGGTTTCAACCACTAAATGAGAGACACTTCAGGAACATAGACCAACTTCTAGAGGCTTTCATTATTGAATTCTCGAAGAGTGGCATAAGGCATAACACTTCCTCACTGATTCATAGCTTCAACCAAACCCCTCAAGAGATGGTTAGACTTGCAGGAAGAAGGTTTAGGCAATATCTAGAGAGATCTCCTGTTTCTGAATTACCCACACCAGCCAAACAAGTGGCTTTATTCCTAGATGGACTGCTAAGTACAAAGTTGAGATCATACGTGTACTTGAAAGACCCTAGGACCATAGAAGAATGTGTACGCATGTGCATCGACATCGAGGATAACCTAGGGGAGGAATTAGAACTTGTCAAAAATCTACAAGGATTCAGATAGTTCTACTAGCCTCGCTTCCTCGCGATCCACATCTATTGAGGAACTCGCTGAGAAACTAGCTCAAAAACTAGGTGTCTCTAGCAAACAAATTCCAAGATTTGCCCCAGTAAAGAGGTGCTATACTTGTAGTGGTGACCATATGGCGAACGTATGTCCCATCATGGCTCAACCCCAAGTGAATCCCAATAGCCAATACTGCACCATAGAATGGAGATACACAAATCACACAGCACAAGACTATCCATACAATAAGCAAGCGGTTAGGCAAACCTACCCTCAACCCTATCCACAACAGGGAAGATATCAGAACCAATACCCATAGCAATATGGCAGACCTCAACAACCCTATCAGCAGCCCTACCAAACCCAGCAAAGGCCTCAACCTGTGTTAGCCCAGCAACCTCCTACCCCAACCAATGTGATTCCTGTAAAGTATGCAGCTGTAGAAGAAAATTTGAATAGAGCTATAGACCCAGTAACTCCATTACTTTCGGAAAGTGACCTTAGTGACCATAGCTTTGACTCTACACATATTGAAAGCCCCCACGCTTACTACATGCAATCACCTGAGCATAATGAGTCATATTACTCTGAAGATCCAGGTGAACCTAGTTGGGAGCCAGATTATGCAAATGTCATGTACGCCAACCCCAACTCTAGACCTCAACCTAGGCAAGTAAGACCCCCATTTCCTAGAGGACCATGCTATCGATGTCAGGGAGATCACCTCATTCGTGATTGCCCTATGCCTGCATCTACACAACCCCAATCGGTGACAATTCAAGGCTTTTTTCAAGATTGCGGAAAGGAGCATCTCTTACGAGATTGCCCAAAGAACCCCAATAATATGCCAAAAATCACCCCTATCAACGTTATTGGGTTAGTAGTAGACTCTACAGGAAGTGTAACTTCCACTGAACCAGTGCAAGTGGTCACCAGAGCTCAGGCTTTGCAGCAGAACCAAGGTTTATGCCAAGAAAAGAGTGTCGAGGTTAGTGAAACTGAGAGCATAGTCAAGAAACGAACGAGAGCCTGGAAAGATAGTCGAGAAAGGATGAAAAGGCAATGGTCTAAGAAGATGAGTGAATTAGAGGAAAGCATACGAGAAACCAAAGCCAAAATTGTTGAACTCACCTCTCAACCAAACTCTCACAGGCCACCAGCACCTCCTTCCCTATCACCTTCTCCATCACCCTCCATCCCACCTCATCATACCATTCGGCCACCCCCTAGAGTAGGATCAATTCTAGCTGACCCTACTCCTGAAGACATAGACATGATGCTTAAAGCATATCAGGCCAGAATCCAAGAAGGGCCAAATGTGACAGATCATGACAAGTGCTACCCTAGAGCCGACCTAGAGATAGAAAGAACCAAGCTTTGTGCTAAAATGGTGGAATTGTCTCAAACCATGTTTGAAGCTAGTCGCCTCTTTAACATCTCTAGTTCAGCTAAGACGCAGTTGCACTTTGATGGACTACTAGAAAGATTGGAGAGGCTAATTGCACAATCCGAAAAGGAACCCACCCCTCCAAATAAGAGAAAGCCCAGTGATAGAATAAGCATTCCTCCCCAGGAAGTTTATGTGCCTAACTCCACAGAGCTAGACACATCTTCTTCTATGAATAGGTATTCACTAGAATTCCTACGAGAGATTCAAGAAGAGAAATGGGCTAAAGAGAGTGAAGTCCCTCCTCCCATTGAACTTGTGGATGACGCGCATGACCTGATGGAGAGTGTTAATCTCCAAAAGAACAAGTTGACCTTGAATTTAGATCACCTCTATATCAAGATCAACTTTAGACTCCACTAAACTTAGAGGTCATTCACCAATTTATCAGAAAATTGATTATTCTGAAAAATTCAGCTTCTTCAGAAAAGTCTGCTGCAGATTAATTACTCATTGACTAATCAATCCTGTAAAGTTTTTGATAAAACTTTGCACAACACTTCGCCTTAAGGTTGCGCAACTTTACCAAGTTAAATCTCTCAAAATGATTGAGTATACTGTGAGAAATGTGTGAAACACTTTACCTATGTCTAAAACTGCTTCCTTGCAATGGCGACTTTGACACCTGCAACTTCTTAGCTTTGGTTCTCCCAGCTCTGAACCCGTTTGATCAAGATCTTTTAGCCATAGATGGCTTACCTTCCAACTTAGATTTTAAGCCCTCATTTGTGTAAAACTTTACACTGTGGACTGAGCAATGATCATTTCATTGAAGATGAAATGTGCGCCAGATTTTACGACTCTTAGAACATTCTTACATATGAATGTTCCTAATCAAAATTCTCTCAGCCTGATTACAATTAACTTCTCAAATTCTAGCCATAGATAGATTAACTATGGACTTAGACACGTGCAGAAGGATTTCTCAAAAGATTAAACACAGAAGGAGCAGACTGCTAAACATCGGGCGCAAGTTTCTCGATTTCTTCAGAAAATTTACATACAAGTGAGGATGGATGATTCACTCACTTCCAATGTGTCTAATGACACTAATTTCTCTCTCCCTATTCTCTAATCTTCTTCTGCTCTTTTTGCCCGACATTTTCCAACATATTTATAGATGAATATATACAAGTGTATGACTAGACAAAGGTATAAGTCAGCTAATGTACATATGTGTACATGTCTTTGGATTTTCTGAATATGCCCTTCCTTCAACCATCTGAATTTGTTCTCTTCTTGACTCCTTGACTTCATTCCTTCATAATTCTTCAATTGATGATTGTCATGCACCAACAGCTCCCCCTCAATCATTAATTGAGGTTCTTCTCTATCTTCTTTACTCCAGCCATATCCTTGAATCTTTGTAGTTTTGGTCCATCTAGACTTTTTGTCATCATATCTGCAACTTGATCTTTTGTGGGAGTGTGTATGACTTCAATCTCCTTCTCAATGACCTTCTCTCTCAGAAAATGATATTGTATTTCAATATGCTTAGTTCTAGCATGAAATACAGGATTAGCTGCCAAGTATAATGAACTCATATTGTCTCCACAAATAATAGGAGTACTCTGAATCACATCAAAAACTTTCAAAAGTGTTTTTAGCCATATTACCTCTTTTGCAGCTTCCACCATACCTTTATATTCTGCTTCTGTAGATGACAAAGCAACTGTATGTTGCTTCTTGGAACTCCATGAAATCAATTTGTCTCCTACATAGCACAAGTATCCATGTGTTGATCTTCTATCATCCACATCACCTGCCCAATCTGCATCACTATATATCTTCACTCTTGTATCAGAAGTAAATCCATAGTACAACCCTTCTTTGAGTGTACCCTTGATGTACCTAAGTACTCTTTGTCCTGCAATCCAATGTTCCTTTCTAGGACAATGCATGAATTGTGAAAGCACACCAACTGCATATGACAAATCAAGCCTTGTCAATGTAGCATAAATCAAGCTACCAACCAAACTTTGATAGAGTTTCATATCTCTGAACTCTTCTCCTCCAAACCTAGATAATTTATGGTTCACTTCCAAAGGTGTAGGTGCAACCCTGCAATCTTCCATTTTAAATTTGGTTAGCAAATTTTTAAGATACCTTTCTTGGGTCACATATACTCCATGTTGAGTATAAGAAATCTCCATTCCCAAGAAGAATGATAGGTTCCCCAAATCACTGATTTTAAACTCTTTCTCCATCTGCTTCTTGATCATTTGTATTCCCTTATCATCTGTTCCTGTAAGTATTATGTCATCAACATAAATACAAACATAAATGAACCCATCTTCACTTGCTTTGACTAGCAAGCTACTATCTGCCTTTGATGCTTGAAATCCAAGATCATTCAAGAATTTTACAAGCCTATAATTCCAAGCCCTTGGGGCTTGCTTTAACCCATACAAAGCTCTCTTGAGCTTACACACATAATTTGGACTCACTTGATCTTTGAACCCATCTGGTTGCTCCATGTAGACTTCATCTGAAATGTAACCATTCAAGAAAGCATTTTTTACATCTAATTGAGATAACTTCCAACCTTTGCAAGCAGCAATTGCTATGAGTGTCCTGATAGTTGTCATCTTTGCCACAGGACTATAGGTCTCATCATAGTCCACTCCATATGTCTGTGCATACCCTTTCACAACAAGTCTAGCTTTGTACCTAGACACACTTCCATCTGCAAATCTTTTAGTCTTGTAAACCCACTTACATCCAATGATCTTCTGACTATTAGGTTTAGGAACCAAATCCCATGTTTGATTCTCTATCAATGCATCATACTCCTCTTGCATAGCATCTTCCCAATTCTTCTTCCCTTTGGCCTCTTCATATGTAGAAGGGTCTTCATCTGCTTTTACCAAATAAGCATAATCTTTAGTAGTTAAGAATGAAGTGTCATAGCTATACCTTGTAGGTTGCCATTTGTGCCTAGATGATCTCCTAACTTCTGCACTTCTTGAAGTTTCTGGTTCATCACATTCTGGATCAAACCTTGGCCTCTCTTCAACTTCAATCTGCACTTCATTGTTCTCACTTTCATCAAGTAATTGAATCTTTGCTTTACCTTTTCTTTGATCCACTACTTCTTCATCATCTGCATGTACATTATATTTACCTGCATACCAAGTACCTTGCTCATCAAATGTAACATCCTTGGATACAATAAATTGCTTTGTGGATGGACTCCACAACCTGTATCCCATTTGCTTATCATCATAACCAATGAATACATACTTTTCTGCCTTAGGCTCCAACTTATGCCTCAATTGAGATGGCACATATGCATATGCCAAGCATCCAAATATTCTGCAATGATCCAAGGTAGGTTTCTTACCCCACCAAGCTTCATATGGTGTCATACCCTGCAAAGCTTTACAAGGCAATCTATTAACCAAATAAGTAGCTGTATTAACAGCCTCAGCCCACAAATAATTTGGGCAATTCTTCTCTTTCATCATGGACCTTGCAAATTCAACAAGAGTCCTATTTCTTCTTTCTGCTACCCCATTTTGTTGAGGAGAGTACCTACAAGTAACTTCTCTCTTTATACCTGCATTCCACAAATAATCATTGAACTCATTTGAAAAATACTCTCCCCCTCCATCTGACCTTAGTATCTTCAATTGTTGACCTGTAATCCTTTCTGCATATGCATGATAGTGTTTAAATGTATTAAACACTTCTGACTTTTCTTTAATCACATAAATTGTGATCCACCTGGTAGCATCATCAACATATATGACATAATATCTTGAACCATTTATACTAAAGTCCTTTGAAGGACCCCACACATCTGTATGCACCAATTCAAGTCTTTCTGAATACATAAACCCATGCTTGGAGTAGGATTGCTTATGAGCCTTACCTAATTGACATGCCTCACATCTGTATGTCATGTGTTGCCCTGCAATGTTAGGCATTCCAAGCACTGAATCATTGTTAATCATTTCTTTGATACCTCTTTCATTAAAGTGTCCAAGTCTTTTGTGCCAAAGATCCAATTCTGACACCTTCTGCTCTCCATATGTGAACATAGCATGTCCAACATTTCCTTGTACCTTCAATGTGAAGAGCCTTCCTTCTTTCTTTCCTGCAATAACTTGTTTATACCCTTGACTAGGGTCTTCCACATAAACTCCATCATTGGTGAACCTTACCTCATATCCTTTTTCCACAATTTGACCTACACTGATCAAATTCTTTGGAATTGTGGGAACATAAAGTACCTTACTCAGAAGAGTGTTCCCATCCTTAGCTTTGACTGAACCAATTGACTTTACCTTATGCTTTGTATTATCACCTGTCTGAACTGTATGATTAATTGCATTATGATCTAGATCAGTCATCAAAGCAATATTCCCACTTAAATGATTACTACATCCTGAATCAATATAAAACACTCTCATATCCTCATGTGAAGTTTCACATGTATTCATAATGAGAGTCGAGTCCTCCTTTTGATCTGATGCATAGTTGTAGTAGGTGTTATTATAGGATTGACTTTGGAAGTTTCTTCCACCACCTCTTCCAAAAGAATTCCTACCACCTCTACCTCTGAAGTTTCCTCTCTGAAATCTACCACCTCTTGCTCTTTGATTAAAGTTCTGATAATTACCATTGTTTTGATTATTATGCCAACAATCATGAGATAGATGATTGGTCTTACCACATATCCAACAAGCTCTTGCATTCTCTTTGTTGTTTCTGCCTCTTCCTCTACTTCTGCCATTTCCTCTTCCTCTTATGAAGTTTGCTTGGTTTGAAGTACCTTCTTCTTCACCTGATTGTTGCTTCCCTTTGTTGGCTTTCTTCTTGTCTTTAGAATACATTGCATGACCTGCACTCTTATCAACATCTCCTTTGACATCATTCTCAAAAGTTAGCATATGACCTAACAATTGATTCAAGTCAGGAGTAAAGTGATCTAATGAAAGTTCTGTAGATAAAATGAAAGGCTTCCACTTCCCATCTCCTCTTAGCCCTGTGAGTATTTGTCTTACCAATTTGTCTTCTTCAATATCTTCATCCACTGCACCTAAAGAATCTGCAATGTCCTTCATCTTTGTCACATAATCAGAAATTGATTGTGAGGCCTTCTTCTTGAAGGTAGTAAACTCTGCCCATAGTGAAGCCTTCCTTGATTTGGTTGTATTTTGGAAATGCTCTTCCAAAGCATTCCAAATGTCACATGCACTTTCAAGTCCTCTAATGTGAGGAAGCAAATAGTCATTGACTGCCATGTAGATGATGCTTCTTGCTTGAGCATCCTTCTTCATCCAATTCTTCAAATCTGCAAGCTCCTCCCTAGTTGGAACACTAGGATCTCTGAATTCTGGCTTTTCTTCATCTCCTGTGATATATCCTTTCAAATCTTTGCTCATAAGATGAGCTTCCATCCTCATAGACCATGCAGGATAGTTCTCTCTATCCAGCTTCTCAATTTGGAGACTATCTCCCATCTTTACTTCACCTGTAACTTCAAATCTTTAACCTTTACAGATAATGAATGTACCTTTACTTCGAATGTTGGTCCTTCTGATCCTTTTGATGCTCTTTGTATGTCTTCCTTTAATCTTTCTTCACACTTTGACCTTTTGCACCTTCGAAATGTAAAGTTTTGTATTTCTGCAATAGTCGGAGTCTCCTTCACTTCAATTTTGACACAACCTGCTCTGATACCACTGATGGAGAGTGTTAATCTCCAAAAGAACAAGTTGACCTTGAATTTAGATCACCTCTATATCAAGATCAACTTTAGACTCCACTAAACTTAGAGGTCATTCACCAATTTATCAGAAAATTGATTATTCTGAAAAATTCAGCTTCTTCAGAAAAGTCTGCTGCAGATTAATTACTCATTGACTAATCAATCCTGTAAAGTTTTTGATAAAACTTTGCACAACACTTTGCCTTAAGGTTGCGCAACTTTACCAAGTTAAATCTCTCAAAATGATTGAGTATACTGTGAGAAATGTGTCAAACACTTTACCTATGTCTAAAACTGCTTCCTTGCAATGGCGACTTTGACACCTGCAACTTCTTAGCTTTGGTTCTCCCAGCTCTGAACCCGTTTGATCAAGATCTTTTAGCCATAGATGGCTTACCTTCCAACTTAGATTTTAAGCCCTCATTTGTGTAAAACTTTACACTGTGGACTGAGCAATGATCATTTCATTGAAGATGAAATGTGCGCCAGATTTTACGACTCTTAGAACATTCTTACATATGAATGTTCCTAATCAAAATTCTCTCAGCCTGATTACAATTAACTTCTCAAGTTCTAGCCATAGATAGATTAACTATGGACTTAGACACGTGCAGAAGGATTTCTCAAAAGATTAAACACAGAAGGAGCAGACTGCTAAACATCGGGCGCAAGTTTCTCGATTTCTTCAGAAAATTTACATACAAGTGAGGATGGATGATTCACTCACTTCCAATGTGTCTAATGACACTAATTTCTCTCTCCCTATTCTCTAATCTTCTTCTGCTCTTTTTGCCCGACATTTTCCAACATATTTATAGATGAATATATACAAGTGTATGACTAGACAAAGGTATAAGTCAGCTAATGTACATATGTGTACATGTCTTTGGATTTTCTGAATATGCCCTTCCTTCAACCATCTGAATTTGTTCTCTTCTTGACTCCTTGACTTCATTCCTTCATAATTCTTCAATTGATGATTGTCATGCACCAACATGACCAATTCCCATAGGATATTCCATCCATTTATGGAGAGCAGGAGATTGCACAATCTCAGGAGAGATTAGACTTTGAGTCTAATTCCTTACAAGAGCTACCCCATTTCACGGGCCCATAGGAAACTAAGTCTATTTGTATGAGAGCGCCCACAGTCATGGTACGAAACGAAGACTCAGTCATACCTAGGAATACAGAGGTAGTAAAGAATAAAGTGCAGTGCAATCTCACATTAGAAGAGCTACTCAAGGTTAGGCCAGAATTATGGAAGCACGTAGCCAAACAAGTACCAGAGGGAGCTAAACCGCGTTCTCAGGTAGGTTCTCATAAAATAGTGCTAGAGATACCTTTGGACAAGATAGGAGATATGAGCGAAGGAGAAGAAGGAAACACCTATCTCCTTATCACTCATCAAGGATACACAACCAAGGCCATTCTAGACTCGAGTGGAGGTGTTGCAATTGCTACCACTTCCCTATGGAAGCAATGGGGCAAGCCAGCACTCAGGTCCACGACGATGAAATTGCATATGGTTGACGGTCACATAGAGAGACCCTTAGGGTTGTTAGAAGGAATAACTCTCACTACTTGTGGTGTAGAGTTTGAGCACACATTTGCTATCTGTGACTTTAGCAAGAACCAGGCCTATGAGATGATTTTGGGAAGACCATTTATGCGATAGTTGCAAGTGGTATAGGATTGGGAAACCAATTCCTTGTATTTGCAACACTTAGATGTTACGACCAAAGTGAATCTCAAAGATTACTCTCATAGAGATGTCCCTCCTATCCAATGGAATCCCATCCATAGAGCCAAAGATGATACAGAGTCAGTGCATTCCATAGGATCAGGATCCTCATGGATGCATGAAGACACCCACTTATGGATGTGCAAAGTTGCAGTAGAAGAAGAGAAGAGAGAAAAAGCCAGAGAGATAGGTGTGAAGGAAACACATAGATCAATTCAAGACCCAGCCTATGCACATGTAGTATTTCCTGATGAAGAGTTTGAACCTCATGGCTGGGCAGAAATTTTAGCAACAATGGACGTGGCCATCAATGAAGAACAATGGACACCCCACTGTGATGAGGATGGCTATGACATTTCCGTTTTCTCCATAGAGCCAATCATGGGAGGATCGGTTCTGGAAGAATGTGAAACTAGCACTGATGCATTCGAGGATGCAAGTGACTCCGATCTAGAGTCAATCATTATGGACCCACCCTTTGCATCTGATGAAGAATACTTCTACAAAGTAGAAGCTCATCCTCAGAGACATGAAGAGCTTATAAAAGAAGTGAGGTTAACCACACAAGTGACTGCTAAGAATGAAGAAAAGAAAAGAAAGAAGAGAGAAGTCACACAAGAAGAGGAAGAATCTTTGTTTGAGGTCCCCGAGAATTTCAAAAAGTATGAGATAGATGATAGGAGAGTTATGATAAGAATGCCTAAACGTGAGGCGCAATCAAGAGAGGCCTATGATAACAAAGAAACCACCAAGAAAATAGTGGTAGCCATAGAAGAAGGAGAAGAGAGATGCACTTACATAGGAGATGACCTGACGGAAGAAGAAGAGCAAGAGTTGGTAGCCTTGCTAAGAGAGTATGGAGATGTATTCGCTTGGAGCCACATATAATGATAATTATGCTGCCAAGATCAAAGAAGAGATAGATCACTTGGTTGAAGCTAGATTCATCTATGAAATTGAGCACACTGAGTGGGTATCCCCCATTGTAGTGGTGCCCAAGAAAAATGGGAAGCTACATGTGTGCATTAACCTGAAGAAGGTTAATGCAGCCACTATTCGAGATAACTATCCGCTTCCTATCACTGAGCATATATTAGAAAGAGTAGCAGGCAAGGAAGTGTACAGCTTCCTTGATGGATTCTCTGGCTACAATCAGGTAGCCATTGCTCTAGAAGATCAGCATAAGACGGCTTTTGCCACAGAGTGGGGCATATTTGCTTTTCGAGTAATTCCATTTGGACTTACCAATGCACCCGCTACATTTCAGAGGCTGATGTGCCATGTGTTTAAAGAGTTCTTGAGGAAGAATTTAGAGGTCTATGTTGACGATCTTTGTGCTCATTCCAACATTAGACAGACACATATACCTGAACTCAAGTAAATCTTTAACAAATGTAGAGAATATCAAGTCTGCTTGAACCCAGAAAAGTGTGTTTTTATGGTCAAGCAAGGCAAGATTCTAGGACACATAGTGTCAAAGAATGGCATATCAACGAATGAGGAGAAAGTTAGGGCCATCGCAGAACTACCTCGGCCAAAGAATGTCAAGGAAGTACAAGCTTTCATGGGGCATTATGGTTATTACCGATGCTTTATACACATGTACGCCATCATTGCAAAGCCTCTGTACGGACTTTTGACTAACTTTGAGTGGACTGATGAAGGTGAAAACTCTTTCAACAAGCTTAAATGACGATTATGTTCAGCGCCAATCTTGACTGCACCAGATTGGAATAAGCCCTTCCATGTGCATGCAGATGCATCCAATTATGCCATTGGATGCGTGCTTGCACAACCTACGGGTGAAGGTAATATCGATCTCCCAATTGCCTATGCTAGTAGACAGTTGAATGCAGCTGAACGAAACTATACCGCCACTGAACGAGAAGGATTAGGCATGGTATATGCAGTTAAAAAATTTAGGCACTATTTGCTTGCAAATAAGTTTAAATTTTCTACCAATCATCAGGCATTGTTGTACTTGGTAAACAAACCATGCAATACAGGCAGAGTAGTAAGATGGTTCCTCCTACTTATGGAATATGATTTTGAGGTTGTGTGAGGAAAGGCAAAACTCACTTGAGAGTAGACCATCACTCTCGGCTCACATTTGGAGAGGCCCCACAAGGAGTATCAGATGACCTTCCTGATGCTTACTTGTTTAATTTGGAAGTTGTACCTCAGTGGGCTAAGCCATTAGTGCCACTATTGACATACGGGCCTAACCACCCAGTAATAAACACACAAGATAGGGAGGTAATAAAAGCCCAAAAGTACCGTATCATGGCAGGAAGTATGTACAAGCATACAGATCAAGGGATATTATCCTGTTGTGTGGAAGAGGATGAGTACGCAAAATGGTTGCAATTAGCACATCTAGGTGCATTAGAGCAACATTACTCAAGGCAACGAACCTTACAGACTCTAAGGAGACTCGGAGTGCATTGGCCGACTATGGAGGCTGATGTCCATAAGTTGTGCAAGGAATGCCCGATTTGCTGCACTAAACCACCGGTGGAACATGCCACTCTTTATCAAGTGTCCATAGTGCCAGATTGGAGTGAATCACTAGTAGCCTTCTTGAGAACGAAAACATTCCCTCAAGATATGACCCTGGCTAGGAGAAGAAGTTTGGAACAAGAAGCCCTAGACTACTTGCTCATTGGAGATAACTTATACAAGCGTGGTAAGGATGGTTACCTAGGATTGTGTGTCCATGAGAGTGAATACCTTAAGATCCTGAAAGCTGCTCACCAAGGTGTAGCAGGAGGACACTTTGGACTAGATCAGGTGATCAAGGCAATACTATTTGCGGGCTTCTGGTGGCCAACCCTTCATTTGGATGCACATACCTATGTGAAGAGGTGTGATGTTTGTCAGCGAACTCAGTATCCTATACGCAAAGATGAGATGCCACTGGAACCTATGATGGGTGGACGTGCATTCTCCAAGTGGGCAATAGACTTTGTAGGTCCTATTAATCCCCCAGCTAAGGGTTCACATGCTGAATACATCATTGTGGCCACAGACTATTTAACCAAGTGGGTAGAGGTGAAAGCCACCACAAAGAATGATGCCCAAACGACCACTAAGTTCTTATTTGAGAATGTGTTCACTAGATACGGGCTACCTATAGAGTTAGTTAGTGATAGAGGGACTCACTTCTTAAATGAAGTCATTGAAAATCTTCTTCAAGAGTTCTTGGTGATACGCAAGAAGTCTGCCCCCTATCATCCACAAGCTAATGGGCAAGCCGAAAGCACAAACAAGATTCTATGCAATGTGCTCACTAAAGTAGTGAATAATAAACGCTCTGATTGGGACAAACAGCTACACCATGTTGTTTGGGCATACAGAATCACCTATAAAATGATACTCCAAGCCACACCCTTTCAGATGGTATTTGGCCAAAATGCAGTGCTATCATTGGACTTCTTGATACCTACATTGAAAGTAGCACAAGAGCATGAGTGGACGGGGCATGAGCTCTCCTCTAGAATCTTTGATCTTGAACGATTGGGCGAAACGCGATTGAGAGCGGCAGCAGGAATATACGCAGCCAAGAAAAGAACAAAAAGCATATTTTGATCCACATGTGAAAGATAAGTGTTTGAAGGCAGGAGACCTAGTCCTAGTCTACACTTTGAAACAACATGCACGAAAAATAGAGAAGAGAGGTTATGGACCTATGATCATAAATAGGATCTCAACGAGTGGAGTAGTTCAATTAGCTACACTAGAGGGTGATGTTCTTCCTAGTTACATTAGTGGATGCAGAGTCAAATTATACCAGGAACCCCTCACGGAGGAGATGTTAAATCGACTCAATACTGCAAAGAAACGTAAAGAAGAGGAAAAGCGAATTCGAGAAGAGGCACAGGCAGAAGCATTAGAACGCATCAGAAGAATGAAATTGAGAAGACAGCGTAGAGAGCAGCCTAGGACAGATGCCTATGCAGACCCAGCATATCATATGGCTATGTGTGAAGTTTCAAGTATTAGCTCTCATAGAATAATTGATCGACGTCCTTTTGTAACCTTAAAGATAGGACAAGGAAAGAGTGCAAGGACTGTAAGGGCCTTGATTGACTTAGGTGCAGCCACTAGTGCTGTTAAATTTTCTTACTGTCAAAAGTTGAAATTAAGTGTCAACCCTATAGAAGCATATCTTATAGGATTGGGAGGCATGGAAACCCCTTGCATGGGCAAGGTGGAACTTCCCCTCTACATTCAAGATGTTTTAATGACAGTTAAAGTACAAGTGTGTCAAGATGAGGATCTCACTGAACCTCTTGTCTTGGGTCAAGACTGGATCTATGATCACACAGTCAACCTAAACCTAAGAAGTGGACTTCTTCAGGTCTGGGTAAATCAGAACCGCATTACACTTGAATTAGAGAATGAAGCACTCAAGGAACTAGGAAAGGCACAAACTCCTGGTCCTTCCAGGGGTACACATGAGGATGACGATGCTATTCTTGTCCAAAACTATGTGATGCAGAGGGATGATTGTCTCAACAAAGAAGTCAAGGATACGATGCAACTCCCTTCTTTTCCAACATCCACAGGGATGCAACAACCAAAGGTGGATCAAATGCAGAAGAAGCAGACGACTTATGCTCGAAGCCAAAAGAAAATATGAAGCACAGTGTCTCAACCATCAAAACAAGTTGGGTATGGAAGGGCGACCAACCTGTTGCGGTCTAGTCACAATCACTGGCTCAGCTTCATATTAGTGGGCAACAACAGGACACTAATAAGAAGTCTTTCAAAAAGTCCTCCACGAAAGTGATGTCTATCTGGGTACCCAAGAAGTCGATGAAGGCTGACCCACAATCAAGACAAATTTGGGTGCCTAAGGCTTGCTTGAGGGCTCAAATAGCTACACACAGACCACATCATGTACAACATGGTTCACTCACTCGAACAGCTGATACGCACTCTTATTCAACATGCACGTACACATATTCGCCCTTGAGCACGAGCAGAATCACTGGTAAATGGATCCCTAAAAAGCCTCATTTCCAAGAAGACACTCTTATAAAGCCCTCCAGAGTCTCCACAAAATCAAGACCAAAAGCCATCCACTGTGTTTGGTAGCCTAAAACGTGTAATAAACCCCCCGACCCCCATTTGTAAATTCATCTCCACTTACTAACTACATCATTCTCACACTACATCTGTCCATTGAGCTCATAGGATTATTGATTTACTAACTACACACACAATCACCGAGCACTCATTGACCCACTAACCTCATGTTAATGTTGTAACGGGAACAAAAATTGTTCTATCTTGTCCATTACAATGTTAACACATGCTTCTATATTCTCACAGAACCAGCAACAAGAAGTAACATGGCAGAAGCAGGAGGTACCAGTTCCCAGGCCGGGTCTAGTGCCCAGATAGTGCACATTGAAACCCTCCTCCTTGAACCACAACTCACCCAGAGGCCTCAAGAACTTAGAGTTGTGCATGTACTTCCCGTTCAGGACCCTCCGTAGGGACACACTTCTCAAGTGGGGAAACACGCACATTGGTTCAGTGATGTTGCAGGACCATTGGGAGAAGGCACCTACTTTTGGGAGGCAAAAATTGAGTTTAATGGCAAATGGAGAAGATACCGTTTCTTCACCCGTGAATTCGAGAAGTACCAGAATGCAGAAGTCATGCGATCTGTATGGACCAAAGCAGGCTTGGATAGCTACTTCAGGGCACTCCTACCTAAGCCAGCGTTCTTGCGATGCTCCTATTTGATCAGTACCATCACCCCGAGTAGAGTTAAAGGAGGCAATAGCACTTTTGTGCTACCCTCACTAACGCCAGGCCACGAGCTAAAAAGATTCAAACTGACCCTTAACCTAGTAAGGGAAGCGTTGAACATGCAAGGTATGCATATTCCCACTGAGAAAGAAACAATGATTCCTGACAGGATGAAGCACAAGGATCTCAACAAATTGAAGGACATGGTAGCAATGACACCCACCATCACCCTCCACCTACGAACGGTCATGCAACACTTTGCCTTCCCCGCCCAAGAATGCTTCACGATGCCACCAAAAAGAATCTGGTTCAGCTTGTACTTGGCGGAGACAGAGGATCTTACAATCAATTTACCACACTAGATCATAGATCCAATCCACCTAGCACATCAACGATGGAATAAGAAACAGAAGAACATGCTTCATGGGTGTTGTGCACTGACAAAAATAATTTACAGGTGCTTAGCTTATGGCGTGCCTATTCAAAGGGCACTAGTGTGGTCTAGAGCTCAGGAATTCCAGAGACGGCTATCAACAGCAGGACCCCCATCGAAGAAAATGAGAGGCTCTGTCCAATTACTGTGTGCCCAAGCAAGGGGACCCACCACCACACCAGAGGTCACCCCTCCACAAACGCGACGTATCCGTCCGTTTACAATTTGCTTACCCAGACAAAGTGCAGGACCCAACCTAGTTTTCCCTCCGATCCCTTCTGACTTGGAGTTCCCACAAGGCTACACCCTGGCTGATTTGACAGATGAAGAAATCGCCCGCATGATTAATGAGACCAATCTTGAGACGGAAGCAGAGCAGACCCAAGGACCACAACCTACCACAACAACTTCAGCCCCGACCCAACCGGAAGTAGTAGAAGTAGAGGAAGATGAAGAAGAGACGGAAGAGGAAGAAGACGAGGAACATGATCAAGAATATGAAGAAACTTCAGAACTAGCGAGTGCCCCAGCCTATTCGGCACAAATAAAAAGATTGTATGAAACCATGAAGCGAGTCCAGGAACATCACAAACTGTCACTCGAAACAGGGAAGGTGCTGATGGGTCAAATGTTAGGAGAGGAAGGCGTGGATGAAATGTTTATTGAATCTATGAACCTGCACGCGGACGCGGTGGGCTTGGATGAAGCCATTCATTCAGCTATGGCATATATTCATTGCTTTGAGAAACGGGTGTGTTGGCATCATACATGCAAAGAAGCAAGTATAGACATACATGCAGATCTAGCACTAAGGCAACCCATCAATTTTTTTCCAATCCTTACATCATTTTAAAAGTGATTCTCATCACTAAAAACCCTTGTAAATATCGTTTCACCTTTTTGTAGCTCCATTTTGTACAAGCCAAGGAGTCCTCGAGCTTGAGGAGCTTTAGTAGTAATTGCCTACCAATTTTCATATTTTTTAGACCTCATTTGAGCCCTCAAATAAGCCCTGGAACCTAATTTTTAACTTGGTCGGACACTAGGTCTGGACAGGGCCAAAGCTAGTCAAAAACTATAAATAGAGCTAGAGAGCTCATTTTTGAGGTAGCTTCTTGTAGTTTTGAGCTTGTATGAGAACTTGGTTGTAATAAAAGTGATTCCATTGTCTTACTCTCTTTGTTCTTGCCGTGTGTGCATGTGTGTGTGGATGTGTGTGCATGTTGGTGTGCTTCTCGCTCACACATTTGTGCCTTCACTTCCTTGAGGTCTTCATACCATCCTCATGTCTTCCCGGATTGACATTAAAGGAGGTGCTACTCATCACTGAGCTACACCAAATTTTGGCGCCGTTGCCGGGGAATCGAGCTTTGAGGACGAGCGTGTGATGGTAAGACGTAGAGAGGACGCGCTGGAATGGTAAGTAGTAGGTAATTGTCTTGTTTTTTCTCCATCTCCATCTCCATCTCCACATCCATCTCCATCTCCTTCTCCAATTCATATTCCCTCTTCCTTGCCATTTTCCTCATTTGCTTAGTGCGAGTTTGAGAGAGAGCGAGTGTGCATTGTTGTTTTTGTGTGTTTTTGCATGTTTCTTGCAGGATACAGCATCATCACCATCTCCAGCAAGCTCAGTAGGTACGGAATCTTTATGCGCAAGCCCCGAGGCATCAAGCTCGAGCTATCGTGACACACCGAAAAGTTGACCCAATCACGATTCTGAGTGCACCATGACACAACGCAGCCTGAGAGCTCTTAGGATCACTAGCCTGATCAACAAAATTCACCATATCCCGACCTATCGTGACACTCCCAAGTATCGCGACACTCCCAAGTATCGCGACACTCCCAAGTATCGTGACACTCCCAAGTATCGCGACACTCGCAAGTATCGCGACACTCCCAAGTATCGCGACACTCCCAAGTATTGCGACACTCCCAAGTATCGCGACACTCCCAAGTCTCGTGACACTTCGACCTATCACGACACTTCGACCTATCGCGACACTCCCACGTATCACGACACTCCCAAGTATTGCGACACTCCCAAGTATTGCGACACTTCCACGTATCGCGACACTCCAGGTATCGCGACACTTCCACCTATCACGACACTCAAGTATCGTGACATTCCCAAGTATCGCGACACTTCCACCTATCGAGACACACGGACCCGACCTATCGTGATACACTGACTTAACGCATGAACTTTTAGGGTGAATTAATTGATTGAATGGTACTTTTGGGCTTAATTTTGGACACATTGGGATGATATTAGAGCCTTAGAAGTGGGCAAAATACCTAAAAACTAGGGAGGAATTTCCTGAACCTTGAGAGCCTGTTTTGACCCCTAAATGCCTGAATGGTCATAACTTCACCATACGAACTCCGATGGATGAGATTTTGGTCTCCTTGGAAAGCTTGTTGACAATCCTACGTGGACCTTGACTGGTTTTTGTAAGAATCAAATGTGGAGTTTTTGAACATGTATTTTTAAGTTGGCCTTTAGGTGGGACTAGGTGGCCATAAGATTTTGGGGGGTACAGTGAGTTACTCCAAGCCTGTAATTGTTGATGTGTGTCTTTCAATCCATTGTGGTAAAGGAGCTATATTAACTCAATAACTCTTGCAAGAACATTGTGTGCACTCAAGGCATTCCAAGGCAAGCTAGCAAGGGTGAGTACCAAGCTTGGGAGAAGGAATCCTGGGCTGGTGTAGCAGTCTGAGCAACCAGAGGTTTGAGGTTGGAAGTTCTCTCAACCCTCCTTTGTCAATTCCTAGCTTAGGCTAGTACGACTTAGGTGTGGTGATTAATTAGAGCAACGCTAGGCATGAATCAAGTCCAAGAGAACTAATCAACAAAGTACAAGCATTAAGTAGAGCTTAAGTGCAAAAACTCTAAGGAACAAAAGTAAACTTGAATCAAGCAAATGTCAAGTGCGAAATTCACTTAAGTACTCTTGATGATGTGATTTCAAACAAGAGCTTAACACAATGTTCAACTAAAAAGAACAAAGTGATTGGTGCAAATTAACCTGCAACGAGAGTGTACTTGGGACCAAGGGGGTAGAGAAACTAGGCATATGAACCTTAGGTCACGCAGATACTTAGGCCTAGACAGACAAAGCCTCAGATCTCTTGAAGCTAGTGTCAATCACACTGCTAGGTCTTGGGCCTAGCAGTTGAGTGATTACTCGTACACTTCCAGATCAGAAATAAGTGATTCTGGGATGTCCTATAACATGGAGAGACCAGTAGGTAGTTTAGGGGTGGCGTACCTAGAAAAGCCAGAAGGACCTTACAAGACTCAATTGGAATACATCAGGACTAATCGTCTAGGTGCTCGCATCTACGAAGACGGCGTGAGAAGATCTTTGGTCCAGATTAAGAACCCCGATCAACCCCATGGACTAGAACACCCGGTAGTCAAGTTCGAGAATGGAGCATACCTAGATAAAGAAGGGACTATTTATGTAGTCACCACTCTTCCTGATAGAACATACGAGTTCAGGAATGTGATCGCAGAAACCGACATGGGTGATATAGAGCAAGGGAGTTTAGAGAGAGAGCCGAGGACTCCCCGTGGTAAATCAGTCTTGACCAGGATCATGACTCCAGAGTGGATTCCTCAGGATAATAAAAGCATAGATTTGCCTTTAAACCGAGAAACCGATGAGGTTTTTTGGAGATATAAGCCTGCCCAGCCTCATGAAGTAGGTGCTCTCACAATCTATGAGTTTAAAGACCCTGATAGCCCAAGCAAAGTAACCTACCTAGACAATACATCAGAGAGGGTCTTCGTGGTCACTGACCATGGCAGACATGCCTACACATGGAAGGGTGAATTTGTTTTTCCCCAACCTCGGTCCAATGTGTCCTACAACCACCAAGGAGCTGGGACCTCCCAAGCTCATGGAGCGCAAAGAGATAGAAGTAGAGACAGACCTAATGTAAGCTTTGCCAACTCCCTGGGAAGAGAAAGAATGAGAACAGGGACAGATAGAGAAGAAACCAAGAGACCTAGAGCCCCAAGGAACCAGAGAAATGGTGATGATTTCCCTTTTCCAAGGCCGAGAGAACACACTAGGACCCTGAGGCCAACTCAGCTAGTGAATTCCATGAAGAATTACTTTGATGGCACTGGAGACCCTTACGACCATGTGGCAGAATTTAGGCAAGTCTTGAAAGATGAACAGGTTGAGGACCTATTCACACAATACAATGCTTTTGGCCTAGCTCTTAGAAACACAGCTCTTACGTGGTTTCAACCACTACATGAGAGGCAGTTTAGGAGCATAGACCAACTGTTAGAGGCTTTCGTCACTAAGTTCTCTAAGAGTATCATACGGCATAATACCTCCTCCCTGATTCATAGCTTTAAGCAAACACCTCAAGAGACGGTCAGACTAGCAGGAAGACGGTTTAGGCAGTACCTAGAGAGGTGCCTAATACCTGAGTTACCCACACCAGCCAAGCAAGTGGCTTTGTTCTTAGACGGACTACTAAGTACCAAATTGAGATCATATGTGTACTTGAAGGACCCTAGGACCATAGAAGAGTGTATACGCATGTGCATTGACATCGAGGATAACCTAGGGGAGGAATTAGAACTTTCAAAAATCTACAAAGATTCAGATAGTTCTACTAGCCTCTCTTCCTCGCAACCCACATCTATTGAGGAACTTGCTGAGAAAGTAGCTCAAAAACTAGGAGTCTCTAGTAAACAAATACCAAGGTTTGCACCAGTGAAAAGATGCTATACTTGTGGAGGTGACCATATGGCGAATGTATGTCCCATTATGGCACAACCCCAAGAAAATCCTAGTAACCAATACTGCACCATAGAACGGAGGTACACTAACCACACCGCATAAGACTGCCCTTATAACAAACAAACTGTCAGGCAAAATTACCCTCAGCCATATCCACAACATGGTAGATACCAGAATCAGTACCCACCATAGCAATACGGCAGACCACAACAACCTTATCAGCCACCTTATCAAGGGCAGCAAAGATCTCAACCAGTCCTAGCGCAGCAACCCCCTGCTCCAACCAATGTGATCCCAGTGAAATATGCATCTGCTGAAGAAAATCTGAACACAGCCATAGTGCTAGTGACACTGTTGCTATCTGAAAGTGATTCCGGTGATCATAGTTTTGACTCTACTCACATTGAAAGCCCGCAGGCTTATTACATGCAGTCACTTGAGCATGACGAGTGATACTATTATGAGGACCCAAATGAATCTAGTGGGGAGCCTGAGTATGCAAATGTCATGTACACAAACCCCAACTCTAGACCTCAACCTAGGCAAGTACGACCCCCATTTCCTAGAGGACCATGTGTCACTCTAGCACAATGGTGAGTACCAACATGAGAAGATCCACCTCATAATTGTCAATCCGTGGAGACGTGAGGACTAGTATGAAGCTATGAGCAAGTGAAGGCACAAGTGCGTGAGTGAGAAGCACACAAACATGCACACACATACACACACACCCGCACACAAGGCAAGAACAAGGAGAGGAACAATGGAGTTCTTTGCATTAGTCAAAAAGTCTCTTACATAAGCTCAATTCACAAACAATCTAACCTCAAAAATGAGCTCTCTAGCTCTTTTTATAGTTTTCTCACTAGCTTTGGCCTTGTCCAGACCTAGTGTCCGGCCTAGTTAAAAATTAGGTTCTAGAGCCTATTTGAGGGCTCAAACGGAGTCTAAAAATTATGAAAATTGGTATGTAGCTAATTCTAATACTCCTCAAGCTCGAGGACTCCTCGGCTTGAACAAAATGGAGTCTATTCTACCAAAAACAGAATTTACAATGTTTGTGTAGTGATTAAAATCACTTGAGTTGTGAATATCCATGGAAAAAATGATTAGGCCTTGTTGCCGTATTGTGCATGAATGCTCTATTGTACCTGTATGCTCTTCATATGACCTGTATGCTAACATTCTCCCCCCTTCCTAGCGTCTGTTGCCCCTGACAGACCTCTGTTCTATAGGGTGGTCGATATAGTATTGGATGACATTGGTGGCAAGTTCGTGTTCTCCTATCCTTAAGCCTCTTGCTAGATCAGCTTCCAATGCATCCCAATTTATTGCACCGGGGACCTCTGGTTGCGGTGTGGTGTAGTACTCAGAGTACATGACTTGTTCACAAGCAAAGAGATGGAAGAGGTGTGTTGGCTTCGGTGCGAAGACCTCCGAGTGTTAGTCCCAGAAACTTGATCTGAACATTTCTTCGAATGTCTGTTTGTAACATGTAGGGAGGTATTTGATGCATGCATGCCAAGCGTAAGCCACACGAATACTGGGGGTGGTGCTCATGTCATACACTAAGTCGTAGTTTCCATTAGTGAACCCCGGTAGACGTACCTGTGGTGCGGCTGCATTTGTAAAGGTTTTCAGTACTACCTGCATCATATCTAAAATCTTAAGCATCATTTGAGCTGCCACATCTGGCATGGGCTTCAATCGTGGCATCCAATGTCGAATTGTTCCCATCATGTACGCTACTGACGGTGGTCCCTGTGGTGGCGCAATGTATGGATAATTGAGCCATTCCTTGCATTGTGCATTATTCTGGACCTTTATGTTGAATGCTTTCCATGAGCGGCGTCGTGGAACAGGGCCATAGCATGGATTATAAAGGAGATGTAATGGCGCATTGTTCCAGGTGCGGAGCATTTCAGGATAGATCTCAAGAAGTTTCTGCCGCCATGTTGGTTGACGGATCTTGCCTTTTTGCACCTCTGGAGGAAGGTCTTCAGGTTGAAATTGGGTTGCGAAGGAAGGTATCTTCCCTGTGACTCTCTGTATTTCTGCATTATAATCTGCTAAAATGATATAGTAAGGCCTGTATTGGAGTTCAGATGAGAGAATAAGGCGTCTCGATGACAGGTTTTTGAAGTAATTGGATTGTAATACAGTCTCCTCTATGACTCTCATAGCCTGATTTTGCACGACGGTTCGCTCTTCATGTGAACTCTTGATTTCCTCCACTTGTCGTAGCCATGGGGGTCGTGGTGCTTCAAATGTGTTCTGACCTTCTTCCATTTGTTGACCTCCTGGGAAGGGTTGTGGGTCGTATTCTTCTTCAAATGTTTGTTCCACAGGAATTTGTACTATTTCTTCGTCGGTGGGAGCCTCTGGAGGGGAAGGTGGTCTCTCATATTGTAGTAGACATGCTTGCAATTCAGTGACCTGTTTCTGGAGATCTTTTAAGGCCTCTGAGTCTGTGAGAAGTGAAGCCGCAGAGGAGGTGGTTTGAGAGGCAGCTATTGTTTCTTTTTGGTGTTTCTGCTTCAGTTGACCCAGTTCCTCTGATAGCTGGTCATGTGCTTCCAGCAGCATGGCATAATCTTCCAATATGATCTTGATATTGTCGAGGGTCACTGCTTGAAACTTTGATGGGCTGATGGGTGCCCCTGGTGTGCTTTTGATGGCTGCTTCTAAGTTCTCTTGATTTTGTAATTGCAGGCGTCGATTCTCTTCATGAGCGGCTGCAAGGTGTCTTCTAAGAAGTGCCATATTTCGTTGAAGTCTTGAATTGCGTTCTAGTTGTGTTTTGAGATGGCCTTCTACCACTTGTATTGCTTCTTGGTCTGTATTCTGCAACTGTACTTCCAATACACTATGAGCCTCTTGTAAAGTTTGAAATTGTGTATGGAGGCGAGCATTCTCCTCTTCTACTGCAGCAAGACGATTTTGTAGCACCTCCGAGTGCTCTTGCTGTCGTGCGTTATGTTGTTGGAGCTGATTGTACTCTATCCTTAACTGTGATATACATGTGAGCATGGTGTCCAATGCATTTCCTATGGATGATAGTGTGGTTTGTACAATGGAGGATGCACGGGAAGGGGATTGGGGAAGGGGAAGAGTGAATGATGTGTCTAATGGAGATGTGTGTGTCGATGAAATTGGTGGGGGGGGAATGGGAGAAGGTGGAAGTGTGGGGGGTGGGGGAGGTGCCGTGGGTGGTGAAATGTCCATACTTTCAGGAGTGGGTGCGAGTGTGGGGTCTACCATATACATTGGAATGGTAGGTGGTGTGTGTGTGAAAGTGGTGAATAGATGAGAAGTGGGGTGGGGAGCTGAAAATAAAGGGAATGGTTGAGACCTGGGTTGAAAAGTTCTAGCAAGGAAGGCATGGAGGGATTGGAGAAGTGGAGAGATGGGGGTTGGGGGTTGAGGTCGTAGAGGTGGGGAGGTCATGAAAGGTTGCATGGTAGTAGGGAAACCCAAGAATATAGATCTAGCGTCAGGATGAACTATGGTTGAGGGTATGGGGGATGGTTGTCCTAGGGCAGGCTCTATGAGCGATTCGGTGGATTGTGTAGTGATGGTGGTTGCTTCATAGATTGGGTTTTCAAAGGTGGAGAATAGGGTTGAACTAGAGGTGGGAGTACGGGAGATGAAGGTTTGTTCGGTGGGTTGAGTGGTCGAGGTGATCTCCACAGCTTCTGTTCTAGGAGGCGATGGTGGGGGTGTGGGTGGTAGTGGCTCAGTTGACTCTTCATGGATGATTGTATGCTCTTGGCTAGCGGTTTCTGCTACTTGGGAGGTTGTCTCAATGGGTTCAGATGTAATAATCGGCCCTTCTGCTGTTGTAACGGGGATCTGGATGTTTTTACCTGACCGTGGTCGTGTTTGGAATCTTCGTGGATCATATTGAACTGGAGACCTCCTAATGGCGGTTCGAACTGCTTCTACTACCCCATATGTTTTTGCCATTAATAAGAGACCTTCACTATATTCTGAGTCAACTCCTGCTTCCTCCAACAGCTGAGTCATGAGTACCCTACTGCTCTGTTCCGTGAGCAGTTATTGCGATCGCACCCGTTCCATGATTTGATATAGCCTTCGGAGTTCTGCTGTATAAGCTGGGGCTTCAGTGGTCTCCTCTTCATCTGCTGCTTCGTCTTCTAGATGTCCTTGTTGTTGACCTTGCTGATCGTCACCCCAATGTACATGGCGACCTTCTGTGGATTTTCTCCTTCTTTGTGAAGATGTGCCTTGTTCTTCTGTATCTGAATAAAAATCTACATCAGAGAGTTGTGTACTTTGTAAGAATGCTTCGAAGTCATGGGGATCCATCCCTTCAGCATCTCCAGTTGTAGAAAATTCAAATTCAGATGGAGCAGGAGGAGCCGAAGGGGCAGCTTGTGTTGTAGTTTCAGATCCAGACCTGGGTATTCTAATGGTAAAGAGAGGTATAGTGGCCTCCCCTCGTGGCAATACTTCAGGAGTAGTCAGAACTTCACGTGTCTGGACACAAGGGATCGAACCCCTCATGCACTTGGATTGATGTGTGGACGTCTTAAGCTTCTTAAACATTTGTAATTGTGCCCAAGTTAAGGCACGTTCAATGGGTACATCGTATGCTAAGCACCGGTAGATAATGCGTGTGATAGCATAGCAACCGTTCACCACTAATTTCCTAGAAGACCTTTTATTTGCTTCATACAACTGCTCTATAATCCATACAGGAAGCTTAATTGGTAACGCACCTGTCTCCGCTAAGTAGAGAGCGAACCAAATTCTTTTGTGCGGTTGTGTGAAGCGGTCTTGACCGGGGAAAGCAAAATGTTGCATGCACATACGGAGAGGGATGGACATGTTTGGTGTGAGTGCTGCCATATCTTTAAGCTTCAGTAGTTTCCTATCCTTCATGTTAGTAGGAACAAGAGCATCCTTCTCAGAAGGTACATGTGTGCCGTGCATATTCAAAGCAGAGCTCACCAACTCCAAGGTAAGTTCAAACCTCTTTAACTCGTTGTTGCCCAGCAAGGAAGGAAGAACAAACGATCCTGGTTTGTCCTTTTCTGCATTAGCCTGTAATGTTGAGACCAGATAGTAGCATCGGAGGAGGTCTGGTTTGGGTAATGGTGCCTCAAAGTACTCAGCTAGCCCTGCACGTTGCCATAAGGTCTGAAGATCTTGTGTGTTCTGTAGAGTCTCAAACTCCTTGGAGAAGAATAGGAATCTGACCCAAGATCTGTCATACTCGCACTTAGACTCCCATATATACTTGGCCTCTCCTAATGGGCCTGGCATGCCATTGAACCAATGAGAATTGGCATGGACTCTTTCTGTGATCCCTGTGGGTGGATCTGGTACCGGGATCTGTTGAAGGTGTTGCAGCTCCACAGGTCGTTCAATTGGTGGCACATCAACAGGTAGACTATCCACATCAATTCCTGCAGTAATTATTCCTGCCTGTGAGCTCGGACCTGTTGCTTCTGCCATGAGAGTGCTTGTAGTTGATGATGCTTATTTTCTAGAAGAAGAGAGAGGCACATTAGCATTGCATTGGAAACAGGATGTTATGGTGTTCCCTCCACAATACCAACATGACATTCCGAGTGGTTAGAGGTTAGTGGGTGAAAAGTTCGTGATGTGCGTACATGTGGGTTAGTAGGTTAGGGTTCACTCTAGATGCATACTTTAGTTGTGCAATGTTCTCAGAATGCACCTACATCAGAGGGGAAGGATTTACAGAGGTGGGTCAGGGGGTTTGACATGGGGTTTAGGTCTCCAAACTTTGATGCTGGAATCGTTGCTTTTATTGGCGATGATGTGTGAGGTTTTGCAGACTGGAGTGTGTTGGGTTTGGGACTTTTTGGGTACCCATTTCCAAAAATTCCGAGGCGTGACCGAGAATGTGGTGGTGTGGAGTGTAGATGTTTGCCGTTGGATGGGAGCCAATAGGACTCGTGAGTGTTGGGTTGATCTAGTGATTGGAGGTGAAGTTATTTGAGCTGGTAAGCAGGTCTTGGGCACCCATATTTGTCTAGCCTTTGGGATAGCCTTCATTGACTGCTTTGGAACCCAAATAGAAATGGTTTGTCTAGATTGATGCCTAGGGTACTCCTTTGCTGTAGTTCTCGACACTGTAGCTTGCTTGATGCCTCTTTGGAATCCTGTCTCCCAAGCCGAGGGTTGTTCACCTTTGCGTATCCAGATCTGCTTCATGCCATGGGGTATTCTGTATTGTACTTATTGGTGTTCATTCTTCTTGGTCCTCGGGCTCCTCTGTATCTTGTATTTTCCAGCTTGCTTTCCTCGAATTCTCTTTGGAAAAGAAGGGAACTCCTTGTTGACTTCTGTACCTTCGTCATGAGTGGCAATCCTTTGCACCATAGAACTTTGGTCAAGAGTAGCATGGTTCATTTCAGGTGGACTCCTGGAAGGACCAGGATTCGGTGCCTCTTTTAGCGGCCTATGTGCTTGATTTTCTAATTCAATCGTGATGTGGTTTTGGCCTACCCATGCCTGAAGAAGTCCACTTCTTAGGTTGAGGCTGACTGCATGATCATAGATCCAGTCTTGGCCCAAGACAAAAGGTTCAGTAAGATCCTCGTCCTCACACACTAGCACTTTGACTGCCATTAGCACCTCTTGAATGTAGAGGGGAAGTTCCACCTCGCCAATGCAAGGGGTTTCCACACCTCCCAATCCTATGAGATATGCCTCTATAGGATTGATTTGTAATTGAAGCTCTTGGCAGTAAGAAAGTCGAACTGCACTAGTGGCGGCCCTTGAGTCAATTAAAGCTCTCACTGTCCTTACACTTTCTCCTTGTCCTACTTCTAGGGTTACAAAAGGCCGTCGATCGATTATTCTATGGGAATGTCCACCTGAAGCCTCGCACATGGCCATGGGATAGCCTAGAGGTTCTTGAGTGTCAAGCATAGGCTGGTCTCTACCTTGTCTCCTCAATTTCATTCGTCGGATGCGTTCTAAAGCTTCTGCCTGTGCTTCTTCTCTTCGTTTCTCTTCTTCTTTACGTTTCTTGGCAGTGTTGAGTCGATTTAGCATCTTTTTAGTTAGGGGTTCTTGATATAAGTTGACTCTGCATCCACTTATGTAACTTGGTAGAATATCACCCTCTAGAGTGGCTAGTTGAACTGCTCCACTTGTGGAGATTCTATTGATAATCATTGGCCCGTAACCTCTCTTCTCTAACTTTCGTGCATGTTGCTTCAAGGTGTGGACTAGGACTAGGTCTCCTGCTTTCAAGCCCTTATCCTTGATGTGTGCATCGAAATATGCCTTTTGCCTCTTCTTGGCTGCATAAATTCCTGCTGCAGCCCTCAATCGTGTTTCACCTAGTCGTTCAAGATCGAAGATTCTAGAGGACAACTCATGGCCTGTCCAATCATGCTCTTGTGCTACTTTCAAGGTTGGTATCAAAAAATCCAATGGTAGCACTGCATTCTGGCCGAAAACCATCTGAAAGGGCGTGGCTTGGAGTACCGTTTTATAGGAAACTCTGTATGCCCAAACAACATGGTGTAGCTGTTTGTCCCAATCAGAGCGTTTGTTATTCACTAATTTGGTTAGAACATTGCATAGAATCTTATTTGTGCTTTCGGCTTGTCCATTAGCTTGTGGGTGATAGGGGGCGGACTTTTTGTGTATCACCAAGAACTCTTGAAGAATATTTTCAATGACTTCATTCAAGAAGTGAGTCCCTCTATCACTTACTAGCTCTATGGGTAGCCCGTATCGAGTGAATACATTCTCAAATAAGAATTTAGCGGTCGTTTGGGCATCATTCTTCGATGTGGCTTTCACTTCTACCCACTTGGTTAGATAATCCGTGGCCACAATGATATACTCAGCATGTGAACCCTTAGCTGGGGGATTAATAGGACCAACAAAGTCTATTCCCCACTTAGAAAATGCACGTCCACCCATCATAGGTTTCAGTGGCATCTCATCCTTGCGTATAGGATACTGAGTTCTCTGACAAACATCACATTGTTTCACATAGGTATGTGCATCCATGTGAAGGGTCGACCACCAGAAGCCCGCAAATAGTATTGCCTTGATCACCCGATCTAGTCCAAAATGTCCTCCTGCTACACCTTGGTGAGCTGCTTCCAATATCTTGAGATATTCGCTCTCATGGACACACAGTCTCAGGTAACCATCTTTACCATGCTTGTATAGATTATCACCAATGAGTGAGTAATCTAGGGCTTCTTGTTCTAGACTTCTTTGTCTGGCTAGTGTCATATCTTGAGGGAATGTTCTCGTCCTCAGGAAGTCTACTAATGGTTCACTCCAATCTGGCACTATGGACACTTGATATACAGTGGCATGTTCCACAGGTGGTTTAGTGCAACAGATTGGGCATTCCTTGCACAATTTTTGGACATCAGCTTCCATAGTAGGCCAATGCACTCTGAATCTCCTAAGTGTCTGTAAAGTCCTTTGCTTTGAGTAGTGTTGCTCTAATGCACCCACATGTGCTAACTACAACCACTTTGCGTACTGGTCCTCTTCCACACAACAAGCCAATATCCCTTGATCTGTCTGTTTGTACATGCTTCCTGCCATGATATGGTACTTCTCGACTTTTACTACCTCTCTACCTTGAGTGTTTATGACTGGGTGATTAGGCCCGTAGGTCAGTACTGGCACTAATGGCTTAGCCCACTGAGGTACAACTTCCAGATTAAACAAGTAAGCGTCAGGACGGTCATCTGATACTCCTTGTGGGGCTTCTCCTGATGTGAGCCTAGAGAGATGATCTGCTCTCAAATGAGCCTTGCCTTTTCTCACCACTACCTCAAAGTCATATTCCATTAGTAAGAGGAACCATCTCACCAATCTACCTGTGTTGCATGGCTTGTTCACCAAGTAAAGTAGAGCCTGATGATCAGTAAAAAATTTAAACTTATTTGCAAGCAAATAATATCTAAACTTTTTAACCGCATACACCATGCCCAATCCCTCTCGTTCGGTAGTGGTATAGTTTCGCTCAGCTGCCTTCAACTGTCTACTCGCATAGGCAATTGGAAGATCCATATTACCTTCACCAGTAGGTTGTGCAAGCACACATCCAATGGCATAATTGGATGCATCCACATGCACATGGAAGGGCTTATTCCAATCTGGTTTAGTCAAGATTGGTGCTGAGCATAATCGCCGTTTGAGCTCATTGAAAGAGTTCTCACATTCCTCAGTCCACTCAAAGTTTGTCAGAAGTCCGTACAGAGGCTTTGCAATGATGGCATACATGTGAATGAAACGTCGGTAATAACCACAATGCCCCATGAAAGCTTGCACTTCCTTGACATTCTTTGGCCTAGGTAGTTCTGCAATAGCCCTCACCTTCTCTTCGTCAGTGGAGATGCCGTTCTTTGACACTATGTGTCCTAAAATCTTGCCTTGCCTGACCATGAAAACGCACTTTTCTGGGTTCAGGCAGACTTGATATTCTCTACATTTGTCAAGGATCTGTTTGAGTTCAGGTATATGTGTTCGTCTAATGTTAGAATGAGCACAGAGATCATCAACATAGACTTCCAAATTCTTCCTCAAGAACTCTTTAAATACATGGCACATCAATCTCTGGAAGGTTGCCGGAGCATTGGTAAGCCCGAATGGCATTACCCTAAAGGCATATATGCCCCACTCTGTGGCAAAAGCCATCTTATGCTGATCTTCTGGTGCAATGGGTACTTGATTGTAACCAGAGAACCCATCTAGGAAGCTGTACACTTCCTTGCCTGCTACCCTTTCTAATAGATGCTCAGTGATAGGAAGCGGATAACTATATCTGATAGTGGCTGCGTTAACCTTCTTCAAGTTAATGCATACGAGTAATTTACCATTATTTTTGGGCACCACTACAATGGGGGACACCCATTCAGTGTGCTCAATTTCATAGATAAATCCAGCTTCAACCAAGCGGTCTATCTCTTCTTTGATCTTGGTAGCATAGTTTCCATTGTATGTGTATGGCTTTTGTTTAGAAGGTCTGGCCTCTATGGTCATGGGAATCATATGGGCGCATATGTCAGGGTCTACACCTTTCAAATCTTTGTAGCTCCACGCGAATACATCTCTGACTCTCTTAGCAAAGCTATCAGCTCATGCTCCTCTTCCTCAGTGAGGTCATGTCCTATGTAAGTGCATCTCTCTTCTCCTTCTTCTATGGCTACCACTACCTTCTTGGTGGTTTCTTTGTTATCATAGGCCTCTCCTGCTTGTGCATCGCGTTTTGGCATTCTTACCATGACTCTCCTATCTTCTATTGCATACTTCTTGAAATTTTCAAGGACCTCAAACAGGGATTCTTCCTCTTCTGGTGCGGCTTCTCTCTTCTTCCTTTTCTTTCCTTCACTCTTAGTGGTCACTCGTGTGGTTAATCTCACATCATTAGTGAGCTCTTCATGTCTCTGAGGGTAGACTTCTACTTCATAGAAATATTCTTCGTCTGATGCAAAGGGTGGGTCCATGATGATTGACTCAAGATCGGAGTCACTTGCATCTTCAAATGCATCAGGGCTAGGTTCGCATTCTTCTAAAACTGCATCTCCCATGATTGGCTCTATGGAGAAGACAGAAATATCATAGCCATCCTCATCACAGTGGGGTGTCCATTGCTCTTCATTGATGGCTACATCCATAGTTGCTAGAATTTCTGCCCAGCCATGAGGTTCAAATTCTTCGTCCGGAAATACTACAGGTGCATAGGCTGGGTCTTGAATTGATCTATGTGTTTCCTTCGCACCTACCTCTCTGGCTTTTTCTCTTTTCTCCTCTTCCACTGCCACTTTACACATCCATAAGTGAGTGTCTTCATGCATCCATGAGGATCCTGATCCTATGGAATGCACCGATTCTGTATCATCTTTGGCTCTATGGATGGGGTTCCATTGGATAGGAGGGACATCTCTATGAGAGTAATCCTTGAGATTGACTTTGGTTCTGACACCTAAGTGTTGCAAATACAAGGAATTGGTTCCCCAATCCTGTACCACTTGTAACTGCCATATAAATGGTCTCCCCAAAATCATCTCATAGGCTTGATTTTTGTTTAAGTCACAGATAGCAAATGTGTGCTCAAACTCTACACCACAAGTAGTGAGAGTTATCCCCTCTAGTAGTCCTAAGGGTCTTTCTATGTGACCGTCATCCATCTGCAATTTCATTCTCGTTGGCCTGAGTGCTGGTTTGCCCTAACGTTTCCATAAGGAAGGGTAGCAATTGCAACTCCTGCACCTGAGTCCAAAATGGCCTTGGTTGTGTAGCCCTGATGAGTGATGGGGAGATATGTGTTTCCCTCTTCACCCTCACTCATGTCTCCTATCTTGTCCAAGGGTATTTCTGGCACTGTTCTCTGGGATCCTACCTGGGAACGAGGTTTTGCTATCTCTGGTACTTGTTTGGCTACATGTTTCCATAGCTCTGGCCTAACCTTGAGTAGTTCTTCTAAAGTGAGATTGCACTAAACCTTAGTGTTCTTCACTACCTCCGTGTTCCTAGGTATGATTGAATCTTCGTTTCTTACCATGACCGTGGGTGCTCTCATACAGGTGGACTTAGCTTCCCATGGGCCTGTGAAGTGGGGTAATTCTTGTAGAGAGTTAGACTCAAAGTCTAATCTTTCCTAAGATTGGGTGCTCTCCTGCTCCTCATAAATGGATGGGATGTCTTGTGGGAATTGGTCGTGTGCCTCATCCACAAGTTCAATAGGAGGAGGGACTTCACTTTCTTTAGCCCATTTGTCTTCTTGAATCTCTCGTAGGAATTCAGGTGTGAACCGATTCATAGAAGAAGGGGTGTCTGGTTCAGTGGAGTTAGGCACATAAGCTTCCTTGGGAGGAATGCTTATTCTATCACTTGCCTTCTCCTTAGCCTGGGAGTTGGCTCCTTTTCCAGACTTTGCAATTAACATCTCCAATCTGTCTAACAGACCATCAAAATGCAATGGTGTTCTAGTGGGGCTAGAGCAAGTGAAAAGGCGACTGGTCTCAAACATGGCTTGAGCCAATTCCACCATCTTGGCACACAACTTAGTTCGTTCAAGCTCTAGGTCAGCTCTAGGGTAACATTTCTCATGATCTATTACATTGGGCCCTTCTTGGATTCTGGCCTGATATGCTTTAAGCATCATGTCTAGATCTTCAGGAGTGGGATCGGCTAAGACTGATCCTACTCGGGGTGGTGGTTGGGTTACATGTGGTGGATTGGTGGGTGGAGGAATGAAGGGTGAAGGGGATGGTAGTGGCGGGGATGTGTGAGAGTGCGTTTGAGATGTGATTTCTATGATTTTGGCTTTGGTTTCTCGTAGACTTTCCTCAAGTTTCATCTTTCTTGCCCATTGCCTTTTCATACGTTCACGACTATCTCTCCAAGCTCTTGTCCTCTTCTTATTCTGGCTCTCAGTCTCGCTAACCTCTGCATTCTTTTCCTGGCCTAAGTCTTGGTTTTGCTTAAGTGCCTGGGCTCTCGTGATGACTTGTACCGGGGCTGTGGAAGTCACACTTCTTGTGGAGTCTACCACTAAGCCAATAACATTGATAGGAGCAATTTTTGGTATATTGGCGGGGTTCTTGGGACACTCTCGTAACAAATGCTCCTTTCCACAATCGGGACAAAAGCCTTGAATTGTCACAGATTGGGTTTGTGTCGGTGCATGTAGAGGGCAATCACGAATGAGATGATCTCCCTGACAACGATAGCATGGCCCTCTAGGAAATGGGGGTCTCATCGGCCTAGGTTGGGATCTCGAGTTGGGGTTGGCATACATGACGTTTGCGTATTCTGGCTCCCCACTAGATTCATTCGGTTCTTCATAATAATATGACTCACTATGCTTCGGTGATTGCATGTAGTAGGCATGGGGGCTCTCAACATGGGTGGAGTAAAAACTATGATCACTTGGATCACTTTCTGAAAGCGAGGATGTCACTGGCACTAAATCTCTATTTAGATTTTCTTCTGCCGCTACATACTTTACTGGAATCACATTGGTGGGGGCAGGAGGTTGCTGCGCTAGGACTGGTTGCGGTCTTTGTTGTCCTTGATAGGGTGGTTGATAGATTTGCTGGGACCTAGCATACTGTTGTTGTGGGTACTGATTAGGGTACTTTCCTTGTTGTGGATATGGCTGAGAATAATTTTGTCTAACAGCTTGTTTGTTATATGGGCAGTCTTGTGCTGTGTGATTAGTGTACCTCCTTTCTATGGTGCAGTACTGGTTGTTAGGGTTCACTTGGGGTTGAGCCATGATGGGGCACACATTAGCCATATGGTCTCCTCCACAGGTATAGCATCGTTTTCCGGGGGCAAATCTAGGAATCTGCTTGCTAGAGACACCTAATTTTAGAGCTACCTTTTCTGCTAGATCCTTAATTGATGTGGATTGTGAGGAAATGAGGCTACTAGAACTATCTGAATCTTTATAGATTTTTGAGAGCTCTAATTCCTCCCCTAGATTATCCTCAATGTCTATGCACATGCGTACACATTCTTCTATGGATCTAGGGTCCTTCAAGTACACATATGATCTCAGTTTGGTGCTTAACAATCCATCTAAAAATAAGGCCACTTGCTTGGCTAGAGTGGGTAACTCTGGGGCCGGGCATCTCTCTAGATATTGCCTAAATCTTCTGCCTGCGAGCCTCACTGTCTCTTGAGATGTTTGTTTGAAGCCGTATATCAGGGAGGATGTGTTATGTCTTATGCCACTTTTAGAGAATTCGATAATGAATGCCTCTAGAAGTTGATCTATGCTCCTAAACTGCCTCTCGTGTAGTGGTTGAAACCATGTCAGGGCGGTGTTCCTAAGGGTTAGACCAAAGGCATTGTACTGCATGAACAGATCTTCAACTTGTTCAGCTCTCAAGACTTGCCTAAACTCAGCTACATGATCGTAGGGGTCTCCAGTGCCATCGAAGTAGTTTTTCATGGACTTAACTAGCTGGGTCGGTCTCAAGGTCCTCGTGTGCTCTCTCGGTCTTGGCAAAGGGAAATCATCGGCATTTCTTCGGTTCTCGGGGGCCCTATGTCCCTCAGGTTCCACTCTATTTGTTTTCGTTCTCGTTCTTTCTCTTCCCCAAGAGTTGGCAAAGCTTACCTTAGGTCTCTCTCTACTCCTTTCTCTTTGAGTCCCATGAGCTTGAGATGTTCCAGCTCCTTGGTGACCATAAGACACATTGGATCGAGGTTGGGGAAAAGCAAATTCTCCCTTCCAAGTGTATGCGTGTCTTCCATGCTCAAGGACCACAAAGATTCTCTCAGAAGCATCATCTAAGTAGGTCACCTTGCCTGGGCTATCAGGATCTTTGAACTCATAGATGGCAAGAGCTCCCACTTCATTAGACTTTTCAAGCTTGTACCTCCAAAAAGCCTCATCCATTTCTTGGTTCCAGAGCAGTTCTATGCTCCTATTATCCTGGGGAACTAACTCTGGAGTGATTATCCTTGTTAGGACCGATTTGCCTTGAGGGGTTTTCGGCTCCTTTCCTAAGTTCCCTTGCTCTATATCACCTAATTCAGGTTCGGGGATTATGTTACCAAACTCATCTGTCCTTTCAGGTTGGCTAGTGACCACATACATTGTTCCTTCTTTATCTATGTATGAACCATTTTCAAACTTGACTACAGGGTGTTCTAGTCCAATGGGCTGATTCAGATTTTTAATTAGGACAACAGATCTTCGCAGACCATCCTCATAGATGCGTGCACCTAGGCGGTTGGTCTGGATGTATTCCAATTGAGTCTTGTAGGGACCTTCAAGTCTTTCTAGGTATGCCATTCGTGAGCTACCTACAGGTCTTTCCATGCTATACGACATGTCAGAGTCACTAGTTTCTAAGTCTAGAGCGTAGGGGTAATCACTCAATTGTTGAGACCAAGATCTGGCTGTGTAGTTGACGCTAGCCTCGGATGATCTAACACTTTGACGGTCTCTCCCTAGGTGTCTTACCGATCTCAGGTTCATAAGCCCTTTGTACGTTGCTGATTCTTTGGTACCAATCACTTGTTCCTTTTGAGTTCCTTTGTATGTCTTTTCTTGTTTTTAATTAAGCGTCGTCAGGAGCACTTAAGTGTGTCGTATTTGATGTTCTGCGTCCGCTTAGTTTAAGTTCTTTTCCTTTAAGTTATCCCTTGACTGCAATTTAGCCTATCCTTGCACTTGAGAAATTAAAGGCTCTTCAAACTTGAGTGTTCCTATCGTACCCCTAGTCAATCAGGACAACTACTTGCACTTAGCCTATGCTAAGAATGGACTGAGGGGGTTAAGAGATGTTCCAACCTCAAGTCGCTCCTCCCGGTGATGCTGGTCTACCCAGGAAGCACGTTCCCAAGCTTGTTCGCCCTGGCACTTACTTTGCTTTCTCCAAAAGCTCTCGATGATCTTGTAAGAACCCCAAGTTTAGCTTCAATTTGATCCTTCAATTGACAGACAATTTATTTCAGACACTTTTTAATGACCCTTGTTCCCCCTTTTGTATTGCTAGAAAAAATTTCCCCTTGAGCTCCTTTGGTGTACCTACCCCTCAGTGTGTCAACTTCAAAATATCAGTATATGCCACGAGCTTTCCGATAAGCCCTAGAGCTCAAAAAATGGATTTCGTATGAAAAAGTTATGATCGTTCAGGGTTTAGGGGGTTAAACAGGCAAATAGAACCTTTTAGGAGCGTTAATGCATTTTTCCAAGGCCTTTGTAAGTGTATGAGTATTTGAGTATGCAAATATGCCCACAATTTAGCCTAAATTTCCAAAAAAAAATTGCCTCTTAATTTTTTGCCGAAAATGTCTGTCTATCGTGATAGACGGTGTCTGTCTCGATAGATGGGTCTATCGCGATAGACGGTGTCTGTCGCGATAGACGGGGTCTATCGTCTGTCGTGGTTTGGCCTGTCGCGATAGACGGTGTCTGTCGCGATAGACTGAAAAAATGCAATTTTTTTAGAAACTTCTAGTGATTTGAAGTGCTCTAATGATGTAGGTTACCGTGCCAAACATGCATTCAAAAAATATCAAGTTTTTCTGTCTGTCGCAACAAACAAAGGTCGTCGTCTCGAGACTTGTGCAGATTCTGTCGTACCTGCGCAAGCTGCTGGAGATGGTGGTACAGCTAGTTCCTGCAACAAAAGCTCAAAAAACACACAAAAATAGATCGCATGCAAGCTCTCTCTCGCTCTCTCTCACAATGAAATGAGGGAAATGAGGTGGGGAGTGGAATATGACCAAAAAACTGAAATTTTTGTGGAGATGGAGATGGAGGTGGGAGATGGTGATGATGATGATGGTGATGATGGTGATGCAAAAATAAGAAAAAATGAAGAAAAATAAGGAAAAGAAAGGATATTACCTATAACTCCAATGTCTCAACTCGACGTCTTACCATCACACGCTCGTCCTCGAAGCTCTCTCCCCGGCAACGGCACCAAATTTGGTGTCACTCTAGCACAATGGTGAGTACCAACATGAGAAGATCCACCTCATAATTGTCAATCTGTGGAGATGTGAGGACTAGTATGAAGACTATGAGCAAGTGAAGGCACAAGTGCGTGAGTGAGAAGCACACAAACATGCACACACATACACACACACGCGCACACAAGGCAAGAACAAGGAGAGGAACAATGGAGTTCTTTGCATTAGTCAAAAAGTCTCTTACATAAGCTCAATTCACAAACAATCTAACCTCAAAAATGAGCTCTCTAGCTCTTTTTATAGTTTTCTCACTAGCTTTGGCCTTGTCCAGACCTAGTGTCCGGCCTAGTTAAAAATTAGGTTCTAGAGCCTATTTGAGGGCTCAAACGGAGTCTTAAAATTATGAAAATTGGTATGTAGCTAATTCTAATACTCCTCAAGCTCGAGGACTCCTTGGCTTGAACAAAATGGAGTCTATTCTACCAAAAACGGAATTTACAATGTTTGTGTAGTGATTAAAATCACTTGAGTTGTGAATGATCCATGGAAAAAATGATTAGGCCTTGTTGCCATATTGTGCATGACTGCTCTATTGTACCTGTATGCTCTTCATATGACCTGTATGCCAACACCATGCTTCAGATGTCAAAGAGATCACCTCATACGTGATTGTCCACTGCCTGCCCCTACACAACCCCAACCAGTAACGATTCAGGGCTTCTGTCAAGATTGCGAAAAAGATCATCTCTTATGATATTGCCCGAAGAACCCCAATAACCTACCAAAAATCACTCCCATCAATGTCATTGGACTAGTAGTAGATTCTACAGGAAGTGTAACTTCCGCTGCCCTAGTGCACGTGGTCACTAGAGCTCAAGCCATGCAGCAAGCTCAAGGAGTAGGGCAGGAAAAGAGATCTGAGGTTAGTGAGACAGAGAGTATAACCAAGAAAAGGACAAGAGCTTGGAGAGATAGCCAAGAGAGAATGAAAAGACAATGGTCACAGAAAATGAGCGAACTTGAAGAAAGCTTGAGAGAAACCAAAGCAAAGATAAGTGAACTCACATCTCAAAACCACTCTCACACCACCCCTCCACCACCGTCTCCATCTCCCACCAATCCATCACCGTCCATTCCTCAACCTTCTAATACACCACCCTTAACCCGCCCACCACCCAGAGTAGGATCAGTCCTAGCGGATCCCACTCCTGAGGATCTAGACATGGAGCTTAGAGCATATCAGGCCAGAATCCAAGAAGGGCCAAATGTAACAGATCATGACAAATGTTACCCTAGGGCCGATCTAGAGATAGAGAGAACAAAGCTTTGTGCTAAGATGATCAAATTGGCGCAAGCCATGTTTGAAGCCAGTCGCTTGTTCAATGGCTCTAGCTCCACAAGAACACCATTGCATTTTGATGGTCTACTAGATAGACTGGAGAGGTTACTGGCAAAGTCTGGAAAAGGAGCCACCTACCAGGCTGAGGAGAGGGCAAGTGATAGAATAAGCATTCCTCCCCAGGAAGCTTATGTGCCTAACTCCACTGAACCCGACACCTCTTCTTCTATGAATCGGTATTCACCAGAGTTCCTGAGAGAGATTCAAGAAGAGAAGTGGGCAAAGGAAAGTGAAGTCCCTCCTCCCATTGAACTTGCGGATGATGCACATGATCAATTCCCACAAGACATTCCTTCCATTTATGAGGAGCAGGAGAGTGCACAATCTCAGGAAAGATTAGACTTTGATTCTATTTCCTTGCAAGAGTTACCACATTTCACAGGACCATGGGAAACTAAGTCAACATGCATGAGAGCGCCCACGGTCATGATAAGAAACGAAGGTTCGATCATACCTAGGAATACGGAGGTAGTAAAGAACACTAAAGTGCAGTGCAATCTCACTTTAGAAGAGCTACTCAAAGTTAAACCAGAAGTGTGGAAACATGTAGCCAAACAAGTGCCAGATGTAGCGAAATCGTATTCCCAGGTAGGATCTCACAAAACAGTGCCAGAAATACCATTGGATAAGATATGAGATATGAGTGAAGGAGAAGAAGGAAATACCTATCTCCCTGTTACCCATCGGGGATACACAACCAAGGCAATTTTGGACTCAAGAGCAGGAGTTGCAATTGCTACCACTTCCCTATGGAAGCGTTGGGGCAAGCCAGCACTCAGGCCAACGAGAATGAAATTGCAGATGGCCGATGGTCATATTGAGAGGCCCTTAGGATTGCTTGAATGAATAACTCTCACTACATGTGGTGTTGAGTTCGAACATACTTTTGCTATATGCGACTTTAGCAAAAACCAAGCCTACGAGATGATTTTGGGAAGGCCATTTATGCGGCAGTTGCAAGTGGTACATGATTGGGGAACCAATTCCTTGTATTTGCAACACCTAGGTGTTACAACCAAAGTCAATCTCAAGGATTACTCTCATAGAGACGTACCGCCTATTCAATGGAATCCCATCCATAGAGCCAAGGATGACACGGAGTCAGTGCACTCCATAGGATCAGGATCCTCATGGATGCATGAAGACACTCACTTATTGTTGGCACACAAAGCAACAGAGGAATCATGCACAATACGGCAACAAGGCCAGATCATTTTTTCCCTTAGATTATGTACAACTCAAGTGATTTTAATCACTACACAAACATTGTAAATTCCGTTTTTGGTAGATTAGACTCCATTTTGTGCAAGCCGAGGAGTCCTCGAGCTTGAGGAGTATTAGAAGTACCATCGTACCAATTTTCATAATTTTTAGACTTCGTTTGAGCCATCAAATAAGCCCTGGAACCTAATTTTTAACTAGGCCGGACACTAGGTCTGGACAGGGCCAAAAGCTAGTCAAAAACTATAAAAAGAGCTAGAGAGCTCATTTTTGAGGTTAGATTGTAATTGAAACGAACTTGTAAGAGCTTTTGAAAGTAATCTAAAGAACTCCATTGATCCTCTCTCTTTGTCTTGCCGTGTGTGCGCGTGTGTGTGTATGTGTGTGCATGCTTGTGTGCTTCTCACTCACGCACTTGTGCCGCCACTTGCTCAAGGTCTTCATACCATTCTCACGTCTTCCCGGATTGACATTAAAGGAGGTGCTACTCATCATTGAGCTACACCAAATTTTGGCGCCGTTGCCGGGGATCGAGCTTTGAGGACGAGCGTGTGATGGTAAGACGTAGAGTTGACGCGTTGGAGTTGTAGGTATTTTCTTCACTCTCATCGATTTTCTTTTACTTTCTTCACCATCATCATCATCACCATCTCCCACGTCCATCTCCATCATCGCGAAAATTTCAGTTTTTTGGACTATATCCCCACCTCCACCTCATTTCCCTCATTTCACTTGTGAGAGAGAGCGAGAGAGCGAACTTGCATGTGCTGTTTTTGCATGTTTTCTGAGCTATTTTGCAGGTTTTTTGCTGTACCATCATCCCCAGCAGTGTGCGCAGGTACGACAGGCTCTGCACAGGTCCCGGGACGACAGTCTCTGTCTATCGCGACAGACAGAAAATCTTAACATTTTGTGAATGCATGATTACCACTGTAACCTACACCTTGTGGGCACTCTAGATCACTAGAAGTTTTTCAAAAATTTGCATTTTTTCAGTCTATCGCGACAGACACTGTCTATCGCGACAGACACCGTCTATCGCGACAGACACCGTCTATCGCGACAGACAGAATCCCACGATAGACACCGTCTATCGCGACAGACACCGTCTATCGCGACAGACACCGTCTATCGCGACAGACAGAATCCCACGATAGACACCGTCTATCGCGACAGACACCGTCTATCGCGACAGACACCGTCTATCGCGACAGACAGAAATCCACGATAGACAGCGTCTATCGCGACAGACACCGTCTATCGCGACAGACAGAATTCCACGATAGACACCGTCTATCGCGACAGACACCGTCTATCGCGACAGACACCGTCTATCGCGACAGACAGAATCCCACGATAGACACCGTCTATCGCGATAGACAGGCATTTTCGGCAAAAAATTAAGGAGTGAATTTTTGGAAATTTAGGCTAAATTTTGGGCATATTTGCACTTTCATGTACTCATCTACTTACAAAGGCCTTAGAAAATGCATTAAAACCCTCGAAAGGTTCTGTTTGTCTAGTAACCCCCTAAACCCTGAACGGTCATAACTTTGTCATACGAAATCCATTTTCTGAGCTCTAGGGCTTGTCGGAAAGCTCGTGACATATACTACACGCCCTCAACTGTTTTTTATAAGAATAAGGCGTTGATTTTCAGATAGGATATTTGGAAATTGACATACTGAGGGGTAGGAACACCAAGGGAGCTCTAGAGTAAATTTCTAACAATGCAAAAGGGGGAATAAGGGTCATTAAAAAAGTGTCTGAAATAAATTGTCTGTCAATTGAAAGGTCTACTTGGAGCTAATCTTGAGATTTATGCAGGCCTATTGAGAAGCAATTGAGAGTATCCAAGCAAGGGTGTGGCACACGCTTGAGAATCAACTTCTCGAGCACTAAAGAGCAAGGTTCGGCAAGAAAGGTCGGAATATTCTCAACTCCTCTTCGTCAATTCCTAGCCTAGGCTAAGAGCGATTAGAAGTAGGAGTAAGTCAAGGCGACGATAGGCCACTATCAAGTTGAAGACTACCTAAAAACTCAAGTTCAAGCTAAAAACTTAATCTCTGTACTGTCGACAACATAAAGGAAAGAACCTAACGTGGAACGATCAACCTGAGAGTACGAAGAACATTCAAGTATTCCTGACGACGTAATAGCAGACAAGACTTTAAACACGAGGAATAACTAAAAAGAATCAAGTGACTGGTACAAATTGATCGGCAACGAGGTTGTACTCTGGAAAAAAAATTGGGCTAATCAGTTAGGCATATGAACCTTAGATCAGGACGACACCTAGCAAGAGAAAGACAAAGCCTTAGGTCTTCAGAGGCTAGTGTCAACCACACTGCAAGGTCTTGGGCCCAGCAGTTGAGTCGCCACTCTCATTACCCTAGCTCGGATACCAGTGAGTCAGAGATGTCTCAAGGCATGGACAGACCTACGGGAAGTTCAGGTGTGCCTTATTTGTACAGGGTAGAAGGCCCTTACAAAACACAGTTGGAATACCTTAGGACCAACCGATTAGGTGCTAGCATCTATGAGGATGGCCTAGGAAGATCTGTGGTCCAGATTAAAAACCCTGACCAATCCATAGGACTAGAGCACCCAGCTGTCAAATTTGAAAACGGTGCATACCTGGACAAGGAAGGAACCATATACGTAGTCACCAGTCATCCAGATAGGACAGATGAATTTGGAAATGTAATTTCAGAAGCGGACTTAGGTGACTTGGAACAAGGAAACATGGGAGTGGAACCTAGAACCCCTCGAGGTAAATCAGTTCTCACTAGGATTATCACGCCTGAGTGGGTTCCCCAAGATAACAAGTGCATAGATTTGCTTCTCAATCGAGAAACGGACGAAGCCTTTTGGAGGTATAAACCGGATCACCCAATTGATATAGGAACAATCATGATCTATGAGTTTAAGGATCCGGATAGCCCAGGCAGAGTGACCTACCTAGATCATGCTTCAGAACGGATCTTTGTGGTGACAGAAAATGATAGGCATGCTTACACTTGGAAGGGTGAATTTATTTTCCCCCAACCAAGATCAAATGTATCCTATGGTCACCCCGGGGCTGGAACTTCCCAAGCTCATGGTACGCAAAGAGACAGAAGTAGAGATAGACCAGAAGTAAGTTTTGCCAACCCAGTGGGCAGAGAAAGAACGAGAACAGAGACGAATAGGGTAGAACCTGAGATGCATAGAGCCCACAGGAACCAAAGAAATGTAGATGGATTCCCTCTGCCGAGGCCTAGAGAGCACACAAGAACTTTGAGGCCCACCCAGCTAGTTAAGTCCATGAAGAATTACTTTGACGGCACGGGAGACCCCTATGATCATGTGGCAGAGTTCAAGCAAGTCTTGAGAGCTGAACAAGTGGAAGATCTGTTCACACAGTACAATGCCTTCGGTCTAACCCTTAGGAACACGGCACTTACATGGTTTCAGCCATTAGATGAGCGTCAGTTCAGGAGCATAGACCAACTCCTAGAGGCATTCATTGTAGAGTTCTCCAAGAGTGGCATAAGACACAACACCTCCTCACTGATTCACAGCTTCAAGCAAACCCCTCAAGAGACTGTGAGGCTTGCAGGAAGAAGATTTAGACAATATCTTGAAAGGTGCCCTATTTCGGAGCTACCCACATCTGCTAAACAAGTAGCCTTATTCCTTGATGGACTACTGAGTCCAAAATTGAGATCCTACGTGTATCTGAAAGACCCTAGGACCATAGAAGAGTGTGTACGTATATGCATTGACATTGAAGATAACCTAGGAGAAGAGCTAGAACTGTCCAAAATTTACAAAGATTCAGACAGTGCATCTAGTCACTCTTCCATGCAATCCACATCAATTGAGGAACTCGCAGAGAAAGTGGCCCAGAAATTAGGAGTAACTAGCAAACAAATCCCAAGGTTTGCCCCAGTGAAAAGATGCTATACATGCGGTGGTGACCACATGGCGAATGTCTGTCCCATTATGGCTCAACCCCAAGTGAATCCTAGTAGCCAGTACTGCACCATAGAACGGAGATACACCAACCACACCGCACAAGATTGCCCATACAACAAGCAGGCGGTTAGGCAACCCTACCCTCAGCCCTACCAACAAGGCAGATACCAGAACCAATACCCTCCACAACCATATGGCAGGCCACAACAAAATTTCCAACCTCAATATCAAAACCAACAAAGGCCTCAGCCTGTGCTAGCACAACAACCCCCAGCCCCAGCTAATGTGATCCCGGTAAAGTATACTGCTGCAGAAGAGAACCTGAATAGAGCTATAGTCCCAGTAACACCCTTGATCTCTGAAAATGACCCAAGTGATCATAGCTTTGATTCTACCCATGTTGATAGCCCCCAGGCCTACTACATGCAGTCTCCTGAGCATGGTGAGTCCTACTATGGTGAAGAGCCAAACGAACCTAGTTGGGAGTCAGATTACACGAACGTCATGTATGCAAACCCCAATTCTAGGCCTCAACCGAGACAGGTACGACCACCAATTCCTAGAGGACCATGCTACCGATGTCAGGGGGATCACTTCATTCGTGATTGTCCCTTGCCTCCGCCCACACAACCTCAGTCCGTGACTATCCAAGGCTTTTGCCAAGACTGCGGAAAAGAGCATCTCTTACGAGATTGCCCAAAGAACCCCAATAGCATGCCAAAAATCACCCCTATCAACGTTGTTGGGTTAGTGGTAGACTCCTCAGGAAGCGTCACTTCCACTGCACCAGTACAGGTAGTCACTAGGGCTCAGGCATTGCAGCAAAACCAAGGGGTAGGCCAGGAAAAGAGCCCAGATGCTAGCGATACTGAGAGCCAAAATAAAAAGAGAACAAGAGCTTGGAAAGATAGCCGCGAACGCATGAAAAGGCAATGGGCAAAGAAGATGAGTGAACTTGAGGAAAGTCTACGAGAAACCAAGGCTAAAATCATAGAGATCACGTCTCAACCGCACTCTCACACATTCCCACCGCTACCATCCCCATCACCCTCCATCCCTTCACCCTCTAAGACAGCCCACGCAACCCACCCGCCACCCCAAACAGGATCAGTATTAGCTGATCCCACTCCCGAAGACATAGACATGATGCTTAAGGCATATCAGGCCAGAATCCAAGAAGGGCCAAACGTCACGGATCATGACAAGTGCTATCCTAGAGCTGACCTAGAGATAGAAAGAACAAAACTATGCGCGAAAATGGTCGCATTGGCTCAGACTATGTTTGAAGCCAGTCGCCTTTTCAACTACTCAGGCTCAGCCAAAACGCAATTACACTTGGATGGATTCCTAGAGAAGTTAGAGAGGATAATTGCAAGATCTGACAAGGAAGAAAAAAATCAAGACCAAGAAAAAGCAAGCAAAAACAGGAATCATTCCCAATCAGAGGTGTATGTGGCCAAGGCCCCAAAACCAGACAACTTCCCCTCCTTAGAAAGAATAGAGAGGCCAATAGCACAGCCAGAAAAGGAACCTACCCCTCAAAGAAAGGAAAGGGCAAGAGAACGGGTGAGTAAGCCTCTTCAGGAAGCCCGTGGGCCTCCTCAAGAAGCTTATCTCCCCCCCCAAAAGGCAGATGAGCCTCCCTCGAAAGCTCAAGTACCTCCACAGGTTGCCTCCATTCCTTCTCAGGGGATGTGTGAGCCTGTTCGGAAAAGTAATAGAATAAGTAATCCTCCCCAAGAAGCTTGTGCTCCAGCCATTTGCGAGAACGAGGAGAGAATCAACAATAGAATCAGCCCTCCTTCACAGGTTGCTTATGCGCCCAATTCTACGGAGCCAGACACTTCTTCTTCTATGAATCGGTTTGCACCAGACTTCCTACGAGAGATTCAAGAAGACAAATGGGATAACGAAAGCGAGGTCGCCCCTCCTTTTGAACTTGTGGATGATGCACACGACCAATTCCCACAAGACATCCCATCTATTTACGGGGAGCATGAGAGTGTTCAGTCTCACGAAAGATTAGACTTTGAGTCGAATTCCATACAAGAGCTACCCCACTTCACAGGCCCTTGGGAAGCAAAGTCCACATGTATGAGAGCACCCACAGTCATAGTAAGGAACGACGACTCAGTCATACCTAGGAACACAGAGGTAGTGAAGAACACTAACGTGCAATGTAATCTCAAGTTAGAAGAGCTACTCAAGGTTAGACCTGAATTATGGAAACATGTAGCCAAACAAGTACCAGAGATAGCAAAACCTCGTTCCCAGGTAGGATCCCATAGGACAGTGCCAGAAATTCCCTTGGATAAGATAGGGGATATGTGTGAAGGCGAAGAAGGGAACACCTATCTTCCCATCACCTACCAAGAGTACACCACCAAGGCAATTTTAGACTCAGGTGCAGGAGTTGCAATTGCCACTACTTCCCTTTGGAAGCGTTGGGGCAAGCCAGCACTCAGGCCAACAAGAATGAAATTGCAGATGGCCGATGGTCATATTGAGAGACCCTTAGGATTGCTGGAAGGGATAACTCTCACCACTTGTGGTGTTGAGTTTGAGCATAGCTTTGCTATATGTGACTTCAGCAAAAATCATGCTTATGAGATGATTTTAGGAAGACCATTTATGCGACAGTTGCAAGTGGTACAGGATTGGGGAACCAACTCCTTGTATTTGCAACACTTGGGCGTTACAACCAAAGTCAATCTCAAGGACTATTCTCATAGAGATGTCCCTCCTATCCAGTGGAATCCCATCCATAGAGCCAAAGATGATACAGAATCTGTGCATTCCCTAGAATCTGGATCCTCATGGATGCATGAAGACACTCACTTATGGATGTGCAAGGTAGCAGTAGAAGAAGAGAAGAGAGAGAAAGCCAGAGAGGTAGGTGCGAAAGAAACCCATAGATCAATCCAAGACCCAGCCTATGCACCTGTAGTTTTTCCAGACGAAGAATTTGAACCTCACGGTTGGGCAGAAATCTTAGCAACAATGGACGTAGCCATCAACGAAGAACAATGGACACCTCACTGTGATGAGGATGGTTATGATATTTCAGTCTTCTCCATAGAGCCAATCATGGGAGAGGCAGTTCTAGAAGAATGCGAACCTAGCCCTGATGCATTTGAGGATGCAAGTGACTCCGATCTAGAGTCAATCATTATGGACCCACCATTTGCATCAGATGAAGAATACTTCCATGAAGTAGAATTTCAACCCCAGAGGCATGGAGAGGTTACAACTAATGTAAGATTAACAACACATGTGACCCCGAAGGAAGAAGGAAAGAAACGAAAAAAGAGAGAAGCCTCACCAGAAGAGGAAGAATCTTTGTTTGAGGTCCCCGAAAATTTTAAGAAGTATGAGATAGATGACAGGAGAGTCATGATAAGAATGCCTAAACAAGAGGCACAATCAGGAGAAGCCTATGATAACAAAGAAACTACTAAGAAAATAGTAGTGGCCATAGAAGAAGGAGAGGAGAGATGCACGTATATAGGCCATGACTTGACAGAAGAAGAAGAGCAAGAGTTGATTGCCTTGCTAAGAGAATACAGAGATGTATTCGCTTGGAGTTACAAGGATTTGAAAGGTGTTGACCCTGACATATGCTCACACACCATTCCCATGACTTCAGATGCTAAACCCTCTAAGCAAAAGCCTTATACATATAATGATAATTACGCGGCTAAGATCAAGGAAGAGATAGATAGACTGGTTGAAGCTGGATTTATCTACGAAATTGAGCACACCGAATGGGTATCCCCCATCGTAGTGGTGCCCAAGAAGAATGGCAAGCTGCGTGTGTGCATTAACTTGAAAAAGGTTAATGCCGCCACGATTCGAGATAACTATCCGCTTCCCATCACAGAGCATCTCTTAGAAAGAGTGGCAGGCAAGGAAGTGTACAGCTTCCTTGATGGATTTTCGGGCTACAATCAAGTAGCCATAGCTCCAGAGGATCAGCATAAGACAGCCTTTGCCACAGAATGGGGCATTTTTGCTTTTAGAGTAATGCCATTTGGGCTTACCAATGCACCAGCCACCTTCCAGAGGCTGATGTGCCATGTGTTTAAGGAGTTCCTGAGGAAAAGTTTAGAAGTCTATGTTGATGATCTTTGTGCTCATTCCAACATTAGACAAACTCATATTCCTGAACTCAGACAAATCTTTGACAAATGTAGAGAATACCAAGTCTGCCTGAACCCAGAAAAGTGCGTTTTCATGGTCAGGCAAGGCAAGATTCTAGGACACATAGTGTCAAAGAATGGCATATCTACCGATGAAGAAAAAGTGAGAGCCATAGCAGAGCTACCTAGGCCAAAGAATGTCAAGGAAGTGCAAGCTTTCATGGGGCATTGTGGTTATTATCGACGATTTATACACATGTATGCTGTCATTGCAAAGCCCATGTACGGACTTCTGACAAACTTTGAGTGGACGGATGAATGTGAGAATTCCTTCCAAGAGCTTAAACGAAGATTGTGTTCAGCACCAATCTTGACCACACCAGATTGGAATAAGCCATTCCATGTTCACGTGGATGCATCCAATTATGCTATTGGATGTGTGCTCGCACAACCTACTGGTGAAGGTAATATGGATCTTCCAATTGCCTATGCCAGTAGACAATTGAATGCGGCTGAACGAAATTATACCACTACTGAATGAGAAGGATTAGGCATGGTATATGCAGTTAAAAAGTTTAGACATTATTTGCTTGCAAATAAGTTTAAATTTTTTACAGACCATCAGGCATTGTTGTACTTAGTAAACAAGCCATGCAATACGGGAAGATTAGTAAGATGGTTTCTCCTGCTAATGGAATATGATTTTGAGGTTGTGGTAAGAAAAGGTAGAACCCACTTGAGAGCAGATCATCTCTCTAGGCTCACATCGGGAGAAGCCCCACAAGGAGTGTCAGATGACCTTCCTGATGCTTACTTGTTTAATTTGGAAGTGGTGCCGCAGTGGGCCAAGCCAATAGTACCAGTATTGACATTCGGGCCTAATCATCCAGTGGTGAACACACGGAATAGAGAGATCGTAAAAGCCCAAAAGTACCATATCATGGCAGGAAGCATGTACAAGCACACAGATCAAGGGATCTTGGCTTGTTGCGTAGAAGAAGATGAGTACGCTAAATGGTTGCAATTAGCACATGTAGGTGCGTTAGAGCAACACCATTCAAAGCAAAGAACTTTGCAGACTCTAAAGAGATTCGGAGTGCATTGGCCAACTATGGAAGCTGATGTCCAAAAGTTGTGCAAGGAATGCCCAATCTGTTGCACTAAACCACCAGTGGAACATGCCACTCTTTATCAAGTATCCATTGTGCCAGATTGGAGCGAACCACTAGTATCATTCCTGAGGACAAACACTTTCCCCCCAGACATGACTCTGGCTAGGAAAAGGAGTTTAGAACAAGAAGCCTTGGATTACTCACTCATTGGTGATAATCTATACAAACGCGGTAAGGATGGTTACCTGAGACTGTGTGTCCATGAAAGTGAATATCTCAAGATCTTGGAAACTGCTCACCAAGGGGTAGCAGGAGGACACTTTGGACCAGATCGGGTGATCAAAGCGATACTATTTGCGGGCTTCTGGTGGCCTACCCTTCACATGGATGCACATACCTATGTGAAACGGTGTGATGTATGTCAGAGGACTCAGTATCCTATACGCAAAGATGAGATGCCACTGAAACCTATGATGGGCGGACGTGCATTCTCTAAGTGGGGAATAGACTTCGTAGGTCCTATTAATCCCCCAGCTAAAGGTTCTCATGCGGAATACATCATTGTTGCAACAGATTATCTCACCAAGTGGGTAGAGGTAAAGGCTACAACCAAGAACGATGCTCAAACAACTGCCAAATTCTTGTTTGAGAATGTATTCACGAGATATGGACTACCTATAGAGCTCGTAAGTGATAGAGGCACTCATTTCTTGAATGAAGTTATTGAAAATCTACTCCAAGAATTCTTGGTAATACACAAGAAGTCTGCCCCTTATCACCCTCAAGCTAATGGACAAGCTGAGAGCACTAATAAGATTTTGTGCAATGTACTGACAAAATTAGTGAACACTAAACGCTCTGATTGGGATAAACAGCTACACCATGCTGTTTGGGCATACCGAGTTGCCTACAAAACGGTACTCCAAGCCACCCCCTTTCAGATGGTATTTGGCCAAAACGCTGTGTTACCCTTGGACTTCCTGATTCCTACATTGAGCGTAGCACAAGAGCACGGATGGACAGGTCACGAGCTCTCCTCTAGGATCTTTGACCTTGAACGATTAGGGGAAACGAGACTGAGAGCCGCTGCAGGGATATACGCAGCCAAGAAGAGACAGAAGGCATACTTTGATGCCCACGTGAAGGATAAAGGCTTGAAAGCAGGAGATCTAGTTTTAGTCTATACACTAAAACAACACGCGAGGAAGCTAGAAAAGAGAGGCTACGGACCCATGATCATCAATAGGATCTCCACGAGCGGAGCAGTACAATTGGCCACACTAGAGGGTGATGTTCTCCCAAATTATATTAGCGGTTGCAGAGTCAAGTTGTATCAGGAACCCCTCACGGAGGAAATGCTCAGTCGACTCAACACTGCTAAGAAACGCAAAGAGGAAGAAAAGCGAGTTCGAGAAGAAGCTCAAGCTGAAGCTTTAGAACGCATCAGAAGGATGAAATTACGAAGGCAAGGTAGAGATCAGCCTGGAGCGAATGACTATGCAGACCAAGGATTTCCTATGGCCATGTGTGAAGTCGCGGGAACAAGCTCGCATAGGATAATTGATAGGCGTCCTTTCGTAACCTTAGATATAGGACATGGAAAGAGTGCAAGGACCGTAAGAGCCTTGATTGACTCAGGAGCAGCCACTAGTGCTGTTAAATTGTCGTACTGCCAAGAATTACAATTGACTGTCAATCCTGTGGAAGCATATCTTATAGGATTGGGGGGAGTGGAAACCCCTTGCATGGGCGAGGCGGAACTTCCCCTTTACATTCATGATGAGGCAATGACAGTTAAAGTACTGGTGTGTCAAGATGAAGATCTCACTGAACCTCTAGTCTTGGGTCAAGATTGGATCTATGACCAAGCAATTAACTTAAACCTAAGAAGTGGACTTCTCCAGGTTTGGGTCAATCATAGTCGAGTTACAGTAGAATTAGACAATGGAACACTCAAGGAACTAGGAAAGGCACAGACTCCTGGTCCTTCCAGGGGTACACATGAAGATGACCATGCTGTTCTTGTTCAAAACCCTGTATTGCAGAGGAATGACATTTGCAAACAAGGAGTCAGGGATACAACGGATCTCCCTTCTTTTCCAAAGGCCCGAAGGAGGCAGCAACCAAAGGCGGATCACAAGCAGAAGAGGCATAGTACTACCTATTGTCCGAGATCAAAAGTACCTGCGCAGCAGAATGCCCCAGAAACTCAACCAGGTGTGGGTGCGGAAAGGCGAACGACCAGCTGCACCACCGTCAACTACACGGACAAGGCTTCTTATTAGTAACCAACAACACAACGCTAAAAAGAAGTCTTTCAGAAATTCTTCTGCTAAAGTAAAATCTATTTGGGTGCCCAAGAAGTCGATGAAGGCAAGCCCACAATCTAGACAAATTTGGGTGCCTAAGGCTTGCTTGAGGGCACAAGTAGTTACGCCAAGGCCACAACCTATGCAGCATCACCCAACTATGAGTACAACCAGAATTTCCTCGTGCTCAACACTTAGGAACACACCAAGACCTAGGAGCATGCATGTAATCACTTATAAGTGGGTCCCTAAAAGGCCCCACTCCCAAACAGCGACACCGACACAGCTCTCTGGTGTCTCTACAAAACCGAAAGCAAAGCCCATCCACTGCATTTGGCAGTCTAAGATCTGTAATAAACCCCCCGACCCAGATTTGTAAATTCACCCCACTTACTAACGGCATTAGTCTCCTAGGAATACACAAACGTTAACTACACTCACTGTCTTAGTGCACTTACTAACCACTAACTCACCATCTACCTCATGTTAATGTTGTAACGGGGACAATAACGGATTTATTTTGTCCATTACGATATTAACACATGATTCTATATTCTCACAGAATCAGAAAGCAAGAAGAGAAATGGCAGAAGCGACAGGTTCGGGCTCACAAGCAGGGATACTTACTGCAGGAATTGATGTGGATAGCCTACCTGTGGACGTGCCTCCGACTGAACGACCAGTGGAGATGCAACACCTTCAGCAACTCCCGGTGCCGGATCCACCTACAGGCATCACGGAAAGAGTTCATGCGAATTCTTGAGGACAGCTACGAAGAGCCATACGAGCCTATGCCGACGCCTGGTGGTCGAACTACAGAAGAAGGACAAGACACGTTAGAAATTCAAGTTCCAGATTGGGTCAGAAGGGTCGAGAAAGTGGGTAAGACACATGATGATCATGTGGCCGTGCAAATGCAATCTCTCACGAATCTGGAAGAAACGGTCCTTCGGTCTTCCTACTTTCAACAATTATCCCATCAACGGTTAATCACAACATCAGAATCGCAATACATGCCTTACTTTGTCTTACTACATGATTATAATGCAGAAGTCAAAAGACATACAGGGAAGGAGCCCACATTCGCTACTCAATTTGAGATAGGGGATTTACCGACCGATGCACGTGCTAGCTCGATTTTCCAACCTAATTGGCGTGCACGTTTACTCACCGATTACCCAGAGATGATGAGTACCTGGGCTACCATGCCACTCTATATCAAGTATAATCCATGCTATTGTCCAGTGGTACGCCGCAGATCCTGGCAAGCATTTGCAATCAAGGTACGCAACAATAAAGAGTGCTCGGCTTGGGTTCACTATCCATATTTTGCCCCACCTCGAGGGCCTCCAACCGTAGCCTACATGATATCAACCATTCGGCACTGGTCCGCACGCCTAAATAATGTACCTGACATAGCAGCGAAAATGTGTATGAAGATATTCGAGCTCATGACCATTGTCTTTAAAACCTTTCGGAATGTCCAAGCTCCATACATCTCCACCCCTGGATTCGCTCAAGGCAACAAGGATCTAGTCTACGACATGAGCCAAACCCCCTCGGTCACTATCATCTTTGCTTGGCATGCACGAATAAAGTACTTGCCCGCATGCTTCAAGCAAACATTTGAGGAAATGTTCTCTACGGGCTTCTGGGAATACAATTCCGAAATTTTCATTCCCAGACCCACACACTTGCTACATCTATTCGCAGTAGAACAAGCGATCCATGCAGATCAATTACGTCTGCCACATCCGGACATTCCAGGACCAATCGACTGGGATCGTATGATGACAGATTTGGCCAGAGGACTACGCTTACAAGAACATCAGCTTGCCACTCAGGTTGTGGAATATTACATCCAACACTCCCAGCAACAAGGGTCTGTCAGGGACGACAGACGCGAGAGAGGGGGGGTGTTGAGAGCAGTATGGGCACCCAAGGACTGACTAGACAAGGAAGCCAGGGCACCCAAGGATTGACTAGACAAGGAAGCCAACGGAGAGAGTCAGAACAAGGTGAAGGAGTAAGTAGACAAAGCAGTCGACGCAAATCTGGCAGATAGGCCCTTCAATTTTTCCAATCTACATCTTTTAACAGTGATTCTTATCACTAACAATCATTGTAAATACCATTTCATATTTTTGTAGCTCCATTTTGTGCAAGCCAAGGAGTCCTTGAGCTTGAGGAGCCTTAGAAGTACCTACATATCAATTTTCGTATTTTTTAGACTCCGTTTGAGCCCTCAAATTGGCCCTGGAACCTAATTTTTAACTAGGCCGGACACTAGGTCTGGACAGGGCCAAAAGCTAGTCAAAAACTATAAAAAGAGCTAGAGAGCTCATTTTTGAGGTTGAATTGTAATTGAAACGAACTTGTAAGAGCTTATGAAAGTAATCTAAAGAACTCCATTGATTCTCTCTCTTTGTCTTGCCTTGTGTGCGCGTGTGTGTGTATGTGTGTGCATGCTTGTGTGCTTCTCACTCACGCACTTGTGCCGCCACTTGCTCGAGGTCTTCATACCATCCTCACGTCTTCCCGGATTGACATTAAAGGAGGTGCTACTCATCATTGAGCTACACTTATGGATGTGCAAGGTGGCAGTAGAAGAAGAGAAGAGAGAAAAAGCAAGAGAAGTGGGTGCTAAGGATACTCATAGATCAACTCAAGACCCAGCCTACGCACCTGTAGTATTTCCTGACGAAGAATTTGAACCTCATGGTTGGGCAGAAATTTTAGCAACACTGGATGTAGCCATCAATGAAGAACAATGGACACCCCATTGTGATGAGGATGGCTATGACATTTTAGTCCTTTCAATAGAACCAATCATGGGAGATGCAGTTTTAGAAGAATGCGATCCTAGCCCTGATGCAATTGAGGATGCAAGTGACTCCGACTTAGAGTCAATCATTATGGACCCACCTTTTGCATCAGATGAAGAATACTTCTATGAAGTCGAAGCCTACCCCCATAGACATGGAGAAATCACGAATGATGTGAGGTTAGCCACACAAGTAGCCACCAAAAGTGAGGGCAAGAACAGGAAAAAGAAAGTAGTCACACCAGAAGAGAAAGAATCCTTGTTTGAGGTCCCTGAAAACTTTAAAAAATATGAGATAGATGATAGGAGAGTCATGGTAAGAATGCCTAAACGTGAGGCACAATCAAGAGAGGCCTATGACAGCAAGGAAACTACCAAGAAAATAGTCATAGCCATAGAAGAGGGAGAAGAAAGATGCACCTACATAGGGCATGACCTGATGGAAGAAGAGCAAGAGTTGGTAGCCTTGCTAAGAGAGTACAGAGATGTATTCGCTTGGAGCTACAAGGACCTGAAAGGTGTAGACCCTGACATATGCTCACATACGATCCCCATGACCTCAGAAGCCAGACCCTCTAAGCAGAAGCCCTACACATACATTGACAACTATGCTGCCAAGATCAAAGAAGAGATAGATCGCTTGGTTGAAGCTAGATTTATCTATGAAATTGAGCATACTAAATGGGTATCCCCCATTGTAGTGGTGCCCAAAAAGAATGGCAAATTACGTGTATGCATTAACTTGAAGAAGGTTAACGCAACCACTATCAGGGATAGTTATCCGCTTCCTATCACTGAGCATCTATTAGAAAGGGTAGCAGGCAAGGAGGTGTACAGCTTCCTCGATGGGTTCTCTGCTACAATCAAGTGGCCATTGCACCAGAAGATCAGCATAAGACGGCTTTTGCCACAGAGTGGGGCATATTTGCCTTTCGAGTAATGCCATTTGGTCTCACCAACTTGCCAGCCACTTTTCAGAGGCTGATGTGCCACGTTTTTAAAGATTTCCTGAGGAAGAACTTGGAAGTCTATGTTGATGATCTTTGTGCTCATTCCAATATTAGACAAACACATATACCTGAACTCAAGCAAATCTTTGACAAATGTAGAGAGTATCAAGTCTGCCTGAACCCAGAAAACTGTGTTTTCATGGTCAGACAAGGCAAGATTCTAGGACACATAGTGTCAAAGAATGGCATATCCACGGACGAGGAGAAAGTGAGAGCTATTGCAGAGTTACCTAGGCCAAAGGATGTCAAAGAAGTGCAAGCCTTCATGGGGCATTGTGGTTACTACCGCCGATTCATTCACATGTATGTTGTCATTGCAAAGCCCATGTACAGACTTTTGACTAACTTTGAGTGGATGGATGAATGTGAGGATTCCTTCAATGAGCTTAAACAAAGATTATGTTCAGCACCAATCTTGACCACACCAGATTGGAACAAGCCATTCCATGTTCATGTGGATGCCTCCAATTATGCTATTGGATGTGTACTTGCACAACTTACTGGTGAAGGTAATATGGATCTTCCAATTGCCTATGCCAGTAGACAGTTGAATGCAGCTGAACGAAATTATACCACCACTGAACGGGAAGGGTTAGGCATGGTGTACACGATTAAAAAGTTTAGACACTATTTGCTTGCAAACAAGTTTAAATTTTTTACTGATCACCAAGCTCTACTGTACCTGGTAAACAAGCCATGCAATACAGACAGATTAGTAAGATGGTTTCTCTTACTAATGGAATATGACTTTGAGGTAGTGGTGAGGAAGGGCAAGACTCACCTGAGAGCATATCATCTCTCAAGGCTCACATCAGGAGAGGCCCCACAAGGAGTATCGGATGACTTACCTGATGCTTACTTGTTTAATTTGGAAGTTGTACCTCAGTGGGCTAAGCCATTAGTGCTGTTGGATGTGATGGCTGGGTACAATCAGAAGATCAAGGTGGTGCTGCTAGACCTGCTTCACACCTGCCCTTTCTTCTCTTCAGATATGGTTAGGAGACTCCTTGAGCTTCCAAATGACACCAAGAAACTATATATGTGCTTTACAAAGTGATTGAGTAATGATCAAATCAAAACAGATAAGTTTGAACCTTCATAAGTTCAAAAACTTGCTATTTCTGTACTGACACCTGCTCAGTCCTAAGCTCAGTGTGTCCAGCACACTTACAATTGATCTAATTCCTTCTGGGAGTATTAAATTAACTTAACAAGCTACCATTAGCAAGTTAAATCACTCCAAATGACAAACTATACACTTAGCATGATGTTTAGCAAAATCAGGGACACCCCCGACTTTTTAGGAATCACACAGAAATATACCAGTGATCACTTCGACAGCGATTTCTCCCAATTGGCTGAATAGATTGACTTGAAACTTTGTAGTGTTGTAGAATGCTTTGAGCTGGTTCCAATGAGCCCTGGATTATCAAATTTGGTTCAGTAGATCTTGAGATATGATCTGTTGAAGTTGACAGACTTGGAGGTAGTCACTCAGAGAAAACACAGAGTAAAGAACTATGATTATATGTATTGATACTATCAAATGTACATTCCCATTGGCAAGAGATGTAATGCACAATGGTACTCTGAGGTGTAGGCTAAGTAGTAGCTCTCACACACTCACAAATATGCTTGGATTAGCCTCGGGAAGAGTGTCTCTTACCCCGCGACTTTTACATTGGTTTTTATAGAAGTTTTTGAATGAATTTGAATTTGAATTCAAATTAAAGCTCCCTTGATTCTCTCCACTAGACTTAGGGAGATATTCCCTCAACTAGATCATCTAACTTTTCCACGACTCTAGTCTAGTAGGTATGATTACAATGTTGATAAAGTCACATGGACTTTTTACATGAGATAAAAGTAAGAATCAATAAGACTAGGTTCACATGATTATTGACTCTTGTGAATGTATCATCCAAGGGTCCAAACTTTTATGGTTTCCAAGGGTTCAATAGTCCAAGCTTTATGTTGGGTCTTCAAGGCACACAACAAGGCCAAGTGTTAAGGCTTGTTTGCACCAACAGCTCCCCCTCAAGCCAAACACTTGCTTGAGTCTTCATCTTTTAGTCTTCAATGATATCCTGTAATCCAATCATGGATTTAAATCTGCATAGCTTGTTCCCATCCAAAGCTTTTGTAAGCAAATCTGCACATTGAATATTAGTGGACACATAAGATAATTGTATTTCTTTGCTAAGTAATTTCTCCCTCACATAGTGGTAATGCACCTCTATGTGTTTTGTCCTAGCATGATACACAGGATTAGCAGCTAGATGAAGTGAACTTGTGTTATCACCAAATATGATAGGTGGCCTTATGTATAGGCCCAATTCTGAATAGAGTAACTTCAACCATATTGATTCTTGAGTGGCATTGGCTAGCCCTCTCTACTCTGCCTCAGTAGATGATAGAGCCACTGTAGGTTGTTTCTTGGATGACCAAGAAATTGGTTTATCACCTGCAAAGCATATGTAACCAGATGTACTCCTCCTGTCATCCTTACAACCTGCCCAATCTGCATCTGAGTATACCTTGATGTCAATGTCTGATGAATATGGATAATACAAACCATGATTTTGTGTTCCCTTTAGGTACTTTACTATCTTCTTGGCTGCCTCCAAATGTGGTACTCTTGGCTTATGCATAAATTGACTAAGTACACTAACACCATATGAGATATCAATCCTAGTTAAGGTAGCATAGTTGAGACTACCTACCAAACTTTGGTAACCTGTAATATCCTTGAGTTCTTCTCCTTCATGTGCACTGAGTTTGTGGTTGACCTCCATAGGAATGTTTGAGACTTTAGCTTCCTGCAAATTAAACTTCTTGACCATGTCCTGTATGTACTTCTTCTGAGTAATGAATATACCTGAATTTGTGTAGACCAATTCAAGCCCTAGGAAGTACTTCAATAATCCAAGATCATTGATCTTGAATTCCTTCATCATTTGACCTTTGATGTGTCTAATTCCTTGAACATCATTTCCTGTAATAATGATGTCATCAACATAGACACACAAGTATATTACCTCTGAATTGTTCTTCTTTATAAACAATGAAGTATCTGCTTTACTCATCACAAATCCTTGATCCAAGAGATAGGTTTTCAACCTATAGTTCCATGCTCTAGGTGCCTGCTTCAATCCATACAGAGCTTTCTTCAATTTGCAAACATGATTTACCTTATTGGGATCCTCATAGCCAGGTGGTTGTGACATGTAGACCTCTTCAGATATCCATCCATTCAAGAATGCATTCTTCACATCCAATTGGTACATGTTCCAATTCTTGGATGCAGCTACACTCACCATAATTCTGATAGTTGGCATCTTTGCCACAGGAGAAAATGTCTCCTCATAATCAATGCCTTGGGTTTGTGCAAAACCCTTGGCTACCAACCTAGCTTTGTACCTGCTTATTGAACCATCTGAGTTCCTTTTGAGTTTGTAGATCCATCTGGATCCTATCACCTTCATGGAGTCCTTCTTGGGTACCAAGTCCCAAGTATCACTCTCCTTGAGAGCCTCCATTTCTTCATCCATTGCTTCCTTCCATTCTGGTTTAGTAATGGCTTCCTCAAATGTACCTGGTTCTTCACTTAAGATGTCCTTTGCAAGATATACAGAGTGCTTGGTTACAAGTGAAGTATCATATCCATACCTAATAGGTTTCTTCTTTTCCCTTGAAGATCTCCTCATAGCTTGTGTTGAGGATTCTGGATTGTCTTCAAGTTGCTTCATCTTCATCTTCCCTTTTGATTTCCAAGCTTTGAACTCTTCAATGTTGATGGTGTCTTCATCATCTGAGCTTGTTTCTTCATTCTGAGTTGGTTCTTGCCTGACAAGCTTTGGAAAGTCCTCTTCCATATCATAAGGTAAACTCACTTTCCTGCACTCATTATCATACCATGAATCATTTTCATCAAAGATGACATCTCTGCTTACCTTGAAGCCTTTGTTTGAGGGGTTATAGAACCTGAATCCTTTCTGATTCAAATCATAACCAATAAAGATACACTTTTCAGCCTTAGGGTCTAGCTTTCCCCTTACCTGTGAGGGAATATGCACATATGCAACACACCCAAAGATCTTGCAATGATCCAGAGATGGTCTCTTACCATGCCAAGCCTCATAGGGTGTCATTCCATCAAGTGTCTTTGATGGCAACCTGTTGATTAAGTATGTGGCAGTAGATACACTCTCTGCCCAAAGATAATTTGGTAGTTTCTTCTCATTGAGCATAGACCTAGCTGTCTCCACAATGATTCTATTTCTTCTTTCAGCTACCCCATTTTGTTCTGGAGAGTACCTTGTGGTAATCTCCCTCTTGATGCCTCTTTCCTGCAAGAACTCTTCAAAGTCATTGGAGAAGTATTCTCCACCACCATCAGACCTTAACCTCTTCAAATGTCTACCTGTTTGATTCTCTACTAATGCAAGATACCTTTTGAAGCAATTAAATACTTCATCTTTATGTTTCATGAAGTACAAGACAGTCCATCTGCTATAATCATCTATAAAAGATACATAGTACCTTGATCCAGATATGGATGGCTCCTTGCTTGGTCCCCACACATCTGTATGCACCAATTCCAAGTAGTCTTTATGCATAAATCCTTTCTTGGTATATGGCAACCTGTGTGACTTACCAAATTGACAAGCCCCACACTTGTATATCATGTGTTGCTTGGATACATTAGGTATCCCAAGCACACATTGATCTCTGCTCATCTGCTTTATGGTTCTCTCTCCAATGTGACCCAGTCTCTTGTGCCACATCTCTAATTCTGATAGGGTTTGGTCCCTATAGTTGTACAAGGCAATACTTTTAGTATCCTCAAGTTCAAAGGTAAACAATCTACCTGACTTCTCTCCCTTGGCTATCCTTCTGAATCCATGTCTTGGATCCTCCACATATGCACCATGTTGAGTGAACCTGACCTGTAGACCTTTTTCAACAATCTGACCTACACTCATCAGATTCTTGGTGATTGTTGGAACATACAATACTCTGCTAAGCAAATTCTGATTACCATCACTTGTTTTGACATTACCTACTTTAACCACTGAGTGTTTAGTGTCATCACCTGTCTGCACTTGGTGCTTGCCTTTAGGTTCTTCCAAATCAGAGAGTAAGGCAACATTCCCAGCTACATGGTTAGAGCAACCTGAATCAATATAGAACAAATGATCATCATTGATACCTGATTTAGATGTCATGTTCATAATCAACAAGGAATCATCTTGATCCTCTGCATAATTGTTGTAATCCTTTCTGTTCCTGTATCCTCCTTGATAATTGCCATTGTGACTGTAGTTATTGTTGTAGTTGTTGTTGTAATTATTGTTGTAGCCATGGTAGCCTTGAGATTGATTGAATCTGCCTCTTCCTTGAGAGTATCCTCCTCTTTGGTGACCTCTTCCTCTTTGGTTCTTGTAGTTTTTGTAGCATTCATCTGTAGTATGATTAGACAAGCCACAAATATTGCATGGAGATTGATTATAGGGTCTCCCCCTACCTGACTTACCTCCTCTGCCCCTACCTCTAGATGATTTACCTCTCCCTGCATAGTTTGCTTGGGAGGTGGATCCTTCATCATCAACCTTCTTGCTTTTACCCTTGTCTTTAGACTTCTTATCTGTATATAGGGCAGAGGGATTGTTACCTTTTGATTGCTCTCCATTCTTTGTGATCTTGGCTTCATGTGTGAAGAGTTGTCCAATTAGAGTGGTTAGATCAGGTGCTTGGATGTCCATGTACAAGTCCATTGCAGTGGTAAAGCTCTCCCACTTGTCATCTGCTTTGAGTCCATTGATCACTTGTCTGACTATTTGCTCTTCTTCAATCTCTTCTCCAACACTTGCAAGTTGATCTGCTATGTCTTTGACTTTGGTGACAAAATCTGAAACACATTGTTTTGATTGTTTCCTAAGAGTTGTAAACTCAATCCATAGCTGATTCTTTCTGGCCCTTGTGCTTGATGAGAAGTATGTTGACAAGGTCTCCCAAGTCTCTTGGGAAGTCTTACAGTTCCTAACATGAGGTAGAAGGAAATCAGAGATAGAGTTTAGAAGATATGACCTTGCTAAAGCATCTTTAGCACACCATTGATTAAGTCTCTCATGCTCATCCTTTGTAGGTAGGCCTCTGGTTTTGAATGAGGGCAACTCCTCATCTCCTGATATGTATCCATACAAGCTTCTCCCTTGTAGATAAGTCTTCATTCTTAATGACCATGCCTGGTAGTTATTCCTATCCAATTTGTCAATAAAGGAAGGGAAACCATCACCCATGATTACCTTGTTTTGCTCTGATACCACTGTTGGATGTGATGGCTGGGTACAATCAGAAGATCAAGGTGGTGCTGCTAGACCTGCTTCACACCTGCCCTTTCTTCTCTTTAGATATGGTTAGGAGACTCCTTGAGCTTCCAAATGACACCAAGAAACTATATATGTGCTTTACAAAGTGATTGAGTAATGATCAAATCAAAACAGATAAGTTTGAACCTTCATAAGTTCAAAAACTTGCTATTTCTGTACTGACACCTGCTCAGTCCTAAGCTCAGTGTGTCCAGCACACTTACAATTGATCTAATTCCTTCTGGGAGTATTAAATTAACTTAACAAGCTACCATTAGCAAGTTAAATCACTCCAAATGACAAACTATACACTTAGCATGATGTTTAGCAAAATCAGGGACACCCCCGACTTTTTAGGAATCACACAGAAATATACCAGTGATCACTTCGACAGCGATTTCTCCCAATTGGCTGAATAGATTGACTTGAAACTTTGTAGTGTTGTAGAATGCTTTGAGCTGGTTCCAATGAGCCCTGGATTATCAAATTTGGTTCAGTAGATCTTGAGATATGCTCTGTTGAAGTTGACAGACTTGGAGGTAGTCACTCAGAGAAAACACAGAGTAAAGAACTATGATTATATGTATTGATACTATCAAATGTACATTCCCATTGGCAAGAGATGTAATGCACAATGGTACTCTGAGGTGTAGGCTAAGTAGTAGCTCTCACACACTCACAAATATGCTTGGATTAGCCTCGGGAAGAGTGTCTCTTACCCCGCGACTTTTACATTGGTTTTTATAGAAGTTTTTGAATGAATTTGAATTTGAATTCAAATTAAAGCTCCCTTGATTCTCTCCACTAGACTTAGGGAGATATTCCCTCAACTAGATCATCTAACTTTTCCACGACTCTAGTCTAGTAGGTATGATTACAATGTTGATAAAGTCACATGGACTTTTTACATGAGATAAAAGTAAGAATCAATAAGACTAGGTTCACATGATTATTGACTCTTGTGAATGTATCATCCAAGGGTCCAAACTTTTATGGTTTCCAAGGGTTCAATAGTCCAAGCTTTATGTTGGGTCTTCAAGGCACACAACAAGGCCAAGTGTTAAGGCTTGTTTGCACCAACAAGTGCCAGTACTCACATATGGGCCTAAGCATCCAGTAGTAAACACTCAAGATAGGGAGGTAGTCAAAGCCCAAAAGTATCATATCATAGCAGGAAATATGTATAAACATATGCAGCAAGGAGTATTAGCCAGTTGTGTGGAAGAGGATGAGTACGCTAAATGGTTGCAATTAGCACATGTAGGTGCATTAGAGCAACACTACTCAAAACAACGAACCCTACAGACACTCAAGAGACTAGGAGTGCATTGGCCAACTATGGAAGTTGATGTCTATAGAATGTGCAAAGAATGCCCAATCTGTCGCACTAAACCACCTGTCGAACATGCTACTCTTTATCAAATATCTTTAGTACCAGATTGGAGTGAACCATTAGTAGCCTTTCTGAGGACGAAAACATTCCCTCAAGATATGAATTTGGCTAGACAAAGGAGTTTGGAACAAGAAGCCTTAGATTACGCAATCATTGGTGATAATTTATACAAACGTGGTAAAGATGGTTACCTAAGACTGTGTGTCCATGAGAGCGAATACCTCAAGATATTAGAGGCTGCTCACCAAGGTGTAGCAAGAGGACACTTTGGTCCAGATCGGGTGATCAAGGCAATACTATTTGCAGGATTTTGGTGGCCCACCCTTCACATGGATGCACATAGGTGTGAGGTTTGTCAGCGGACTGAGTATCCTATACGCAAGGATGAGATGCCATTGAAACCTATGATGGGTGGACATGCATTATCTAAATGGGGAATAGACTTTGTTGGTCCTATTAATCCCCCAGCTAAGGGTTCACATGCTGAGTATATCATCGTGGCCACATACTATCTAACCAAGTGGGTAGGAGTGAAAGCCACTACGAAGAATGATGCTCAAACAACAGCAAAGTTCTTATTTGAAAATGTGTTCACTAGATACGGATTGCCAATAGAATTAGTGAGTGATAGAGGCACACACTTCTTGAATGAAGTCATAGAAAACCTTCTCCAAGAATTCTTGGTGATACATAAGAAGTCGGCCCCCTATCATCCACAAGCTAATGGCCAGGCTGAGAGCACAAATAAGATCTTATGCAATGTGCTGACCAAATTAGTGAATAATATACACTCTGATTGGGACAAACAGCTACACCACGTTGTTTGGGCATACCGAGTTGCCTACAAAACGGTACTCCAAGCCACACCCTTTCAGATGGTGTTTGGCCAGAATGCGGTGCTACCATTGGATTTTTTGATACCTACATTGAAAGTAGCACAAGAGTATGAATGGACCGGCCATGAGCTCTCCTCTAGAATCTTTGATCTTGAACGTTTAGGCAAGACACGATTGAGAGCTGCAACAGATCTATGCAGCCAAGAAGAGGCAAAAGGCGTATTTTGATACACATGTGAAAGATAAAGGCTTGAAAGTAGGAGACCTAGTCCTAGTCTACACATTGAAGCAACATGCACGAAAATTAGAGAAAAGAGGCTATGGACCAATGATTATCAATATGATCTCCACAAGTGGAGCAGTACAACTAGCCACTCTAGAGGGTGACGTACTACCAAGTTACATAAGCGGATGTAGAGTCAAGCTATATCAAGAACCCCTAACTGAAGAAATGCTCAATCAACTTAATACTCCAAAGAAACGTAAAGAAGAGGAAAAGCAAATTCGAGAAGAAGCACAGGTCGAAGCTTTAGAACGCATTCGACGAATGAAATTGAGAAGGCAAGGTAGAGATCAACCCATGAGTGGCGCTCATGAAGCTCTAGGTTATCACATAGCCATGTGCGAGGCTTCAAGTGAACTGTCCCGTAAGATAGTTGATCGACGACCTTTTGTGACCCTAGAAGTAGGACAAGGAGAGAGTGCAAGGACCGTGAGAGCTTTAATTGATTCAGGAGCAGCCACTAGTGCAGTTCGGCTTTCTTATTGCCAACAATTGCAATTGGAGGTAAAACCCCTAGAAGCATATCTGATAGGATTAGGAGGAGTTGAAACCCCTTGCATGGGAGAGGTGAAACTTCCCCTCTACATCCAAGAGGTCCTCATGCCAGCCAAAGTGCTAGTATGTGAAGATGAGGATCTTACCGAACCTCTTGTCTTGGGCCAAGACTCGATCTATGATCACGCAGTCAACCTCAACCTAAGAAGTGGACTTCTTCAGGTTTGGGCAGGCCAAAGCCGCCTTACGATTGAATTAGGAAATCAAGCACTCAAACCATTAGAAAAGGCACCAACTGCTGGTCCCTCTAGGAACCCACATGAAGATAACAATGTTGTTCTTGTCCAAGGTTCTATGGCACAGAGGATTGTCACTCCTGACGAAGGTACAGAAGACAATGATGAGTTCCCATCTGTTCCAGAGAAGATTCTAAAAGGGCAGGCTCAGCAACACACGACACTGAGGAGACCGATGATCAAGAAGCATGCAAAGAAACTTGGGCAACATGAAGTACCTCGCGGCATGAAGCAGATCTGGATACACAAGGGGGAAAAACCATGACCCTAGAGGCAAGTTCTCAAAAGAGCATCAAGCGAGCCACACCGTCAAGGACTAAAACAAAGGAGTTCCCTAGGCAACAATCTAGACATACCATTTCTATTTGGGTGCCTAAGCGGTCAATGAAGGTTATCCCTAATGCTAGACAGATATGGGTGCCCAAGGCCTACTTACAAGCCCAAATAGCTTTACCTCCACTCACTAGCATAAATCAACACTCACTAGTACTCTTGGTAAACAGCTCAAGAAAGATACCTACACCCCACACTAGTACACCTTTGGCCAAACCTAGAAATGTCTGGAAATGGGTACCCAAAAGGCCCCAAATCCAGCACCATCTAGTTCATAAATATTTACCTTTCATGAGCTCAAGGAGCTATGAATCCTCAATCAAAGTTTGGAGACTTAAACCGTGTATCAAACCCCCTGACCCAATTTTGTAAATCCATCCACTCTGAGGTAGGTGCATTCTGAGAACATTGCATATCCCAAGTATGCATCTAGGATGACATGAACCACTAACCACCACTCAAATCTATCACAAACACTTCACTAATCATCTGGATTGTCATGTTAGTATTGTGGAGGGAACACCAATACATCTTGTTTCCTATGCAACACTAATGTGCCTTTCTTCTTCTAGTAGATAAGCATCAAAAGTCTCATGGCAGCAGCAGCAGGCACGAGCTCCCAAGCAAGCCCTAGTACTCAAAACAATTGGGATACCATGCCCGTGGAGGCTCCACTAACAGCGAGGCCTGAAGAGTTCCTGAATGTGTGAAGAATTCCCATCTCGGATCCACCGAGTGGCCTAACAGAAAGAGTGAAAGGACATTCTCATTGGTTCAATGAGATGCCAAGAGATTTGGGAGATGCCGATCATATTTGGGAATCCAAGTTGGAATTTGGAGGAGTTTGGTGGACCTTTTAGTTCTTCTCACGAGACTTTGAAGCATTGCAAAATGTAGCTCCTCTTCAAGATATCTGGCAGAAAGCGGGATTGCAAGACTATTTTAGTGGAGCTCTGCCTAAACCTGATTTCCCTAGGTGTTATTACTTGATTGCAACTCTGAAGGCGACAGGAGATAAAGATCATTCAGGCACATTCCTGGTGCCCTCTCTATCAAACTAGGAGGAAATGAAGAAGTTTGAGTTGAACATCACTTTGATCAGGGAGGCCCTTCAGATGTATGGCACCCATGTACCCTCCGATCGAGATCCTTTGATACCAGAGTCTATTAAGAACAATAAACTCAAGAAATCGAAAGAAATGTGTGCCCTCACCCCAAACATTGCTATACCCTTGTGAATGTGTCTTCAACATTTTGCATTTCCGGCACAAGACCGATTCACACATCCTCATAAGAAGAACAGGTATGGGTTATACCTAGCGCAGACTGGGAGCTTACCTATCAAAATGCCAATGTGGATCCTTGACTAGTTATATGAAGCAAGCAAACGAGGCGTGAGAAAGCCTACTTTGAATGGTTGCTGTGCGATTACAAGAATTATCTACAGATGCCTTGCCTATGATGTGTCGATCGCATGGGCCCTTAAGTACTCACAGTTGGAATTCTTCCAAGGGCGGAAATCAGTGGTTCAACCCACTAAAAGAATCTGTGGATCACTTTCACAGGTTCTAATTCCTCGCGAGGTCACCACAGAAGCCTGTTGTAGAGAAAAAGAACAAGTAGCCCCTTTCACGATCCACCTCCAAGAACCACAATCAGGGGGCGTAGTACAACCCACTCATCAGCCCCTCCACTACCCTCGGATGCTGAGCTAGCATCCATGACTACATTAGGAGAGGATACATCCTTCGACTTTGAGAGATTTTTGCAAACAACACACTTATGTGAAGTGAATTCTTTTTTGACAATGACGGTCCAGGATCATCATCCTAGAGAGAACGACCACATAGCATGGCACGAAGAGTACATTGGGAGGATGAGGCACAACACACTCAGGCGGGAGGCACACATGATCAAGAGGAGATGCAGAGGAATGAACCAGAGGAGAGTGAGGAGGAAGCCCTTACCTACACTGCACAACTCAAACGACTCTACAAAACGATCAAACAAGTGCAGAAAAGGCATAAGTTGTCAGAAGAGGCAAATAGAGCACTAGTGAACCAGATGCTGCAAGCGGAGAATGTAGATCCTTATTTTGTAGAATCATTGAATCTTTTGGCACATACCTGTGGAATTGGGGAAGCCATGAGGACCATGGTATATCGTAATACCCCTCATTATGACCAACGAAGGATCGATACGCGACCGCGAAGGGGAAAGATGGTCCAAATGGAAGTCTCTACCTCACTTCCTACCACCACTCCAGAAGATTTTCACATGGCCAGCCCAACTAACAGTGATGAACGAGATGTAAATATACAGATACCCTCTCCACCATCACCTCCCATCCAGCCCTCAGAACCCCTCACCACTAGCCTTCCTGAACAACTAGTATCCACCCATAGTGAACCCATACGACACACCACCATTTCTCCATCCTTCCTTTTACCTACATCCACCAGTTCCAACCAATTTTCCGAACCTCAAATAGGTCACCCCGCCACCCAACAAACCATCATCGGTCGTCCTTCTTATCTACCAGCCCTCGGACACCCACATGGCCCTACACAAACGTTAACACACCCAATTTCCCTCACTACTCCATTTCCTCTTTCCGAACCACTACCCACTGTACCCCTTTTAACCCCCTCGGAACCAACACACACCACCCTATCTCCATTCTTGGCAAACCTTGTAAATATAGTTCAACAAATTGAGAATCATAATAGAAAGTCCCTTCCCCACCCCACCCCACCTCCCCCACCTTCACGGCCACCACTAACACGCCACCAACCATTCCAGTATTCACGATTCACACCACACACAATCACGTCCGATCCCATGGACATTTTACCATCCACAGGACCACCTACCACCATTGGTGTTCCAACATCATCACATTTCACTTCACTCACGTCACCATTTCCAGTCATTGTAGGCACAACATCTACTTTTCCCTTCCCCATTTCCGGACCCCTTGCATCCTCCACCTCTACTCTTGCATCCACCTCATTTAGTCAGGCACTAGACACTATGTTCGAAGCTGCGGCCGAGCTTAAACAAGAATACAGATTATTGGAAGAAAATAATAAAGAGCTTTGTACCCTGTCGTCCCACCTCTAGGCACGTGTCAAGGCCTTGGAGCTGAGTAACATTGCATTACAACAAGAAGTTACCACTCTCCAACAATCTCATGCGGAGCTTGAAGCCAAGTATATAGAGACGGGTAAGGCAATGGAAGAACAACTTAGAGATCAGCTAGCCCGCAACACGAGACTACAAAAATAAAATCAAGACAATCTCGAAGCCACCATAGAAAATACTCCAGGGGCACCCATAGACCCTGCTAGCTTCCGGGCCATACCCTCAGAAAGTATCCAACAAATATTGGAAACCTATGCCAACCTCTTAGAAGCACATGATCAGCTGGCCGACCAAGTGAAAGAACTACAAAAACAACCAAGGCTTGTACCGCACACGACAAAACCAAGAGAAGTGGTCACTGCTGCTACTTCACCAGAGCCAGACTCTTCCATGGCCAATGAGGTACTTGAGCTACGACAACAAGTGGCAGAATTAAAGATCAAGTTGTTACAGTATGAACGAACCCCCTCTCCACCTGATCAACCAATAGAAGAAGAAGTTGTAATCATTCCAGTGGAGGAAACATTTGAAGACAACTATGAGCCTCAACCCCTTCCAGGAGGTAGAATCACGGAGGAAGGACAAGACACATATGAGGAACCCCCTTCAGCATGGATGAAACAGGTAGAAGAAATGGGGCCAACAGATGCTAGCCATGGGAACCATTGAGGAGACCATACCCAAATCTGAATATTTCACGCACTTGGCTCCTAAGCGGTTGATAACCAGTTCAGAGTTACAATACTACTTTGTACTATTGGCAGACTACAATGCTGAGATCAAACGCATAACCAACAAGCACCCCACCTTCACAACACAGTTCGAACCAGAGGATATTCCAGAGGCACCCAAAATAGGGGCCATATTCCAACCCATCTGGAGGCAAAAATTACTTCAGACCTATCTGAAAATGCTAAGAACATGGGATCACGCTCAAATGCATTTGAAATATAACCCTTGCTTTGGGCCAATGCAGAGAAGAAGATCATGGAAAGCATTTGCTATCAAGGTTCAAAACAACGTAAATTGCAAACAGTGGTTGAATTACCCCTCCATCGCACCCCCAACAGGCACGCCAACAGTAGCATACATGATGGCCACTATCAGACATTGGATGCCACGCCTTCACCCAATGTACGTAATCTTGGATATGATGCAAATTGTGCTCAAGACCTTCCGAAATGTACGTAACATCCAGCCTCCAATTCCGGGCTTCATAAATGGAAATTACGATTTACTTTATGACATGAGCACGACCTCGGGCATTCGAGTCGCTTATGCGTGGCACGCAAGAATCAGATATCTTCTTGCTTGCTATAAACAGACCTTTGATGATATGTTTACCACGGGGTTTTGGGAGTCACACTCAGAAGTGTTCGCACCATGCCCAACTCATCTGCTACAATTATTTGCGTGCGAACAAACAATGCATTCAGAGCTCTACGCTACACCACAACCTGACATGCCTGGAGCAATCAATTGGGATGCCCTTCAACGAGACCTGATCAAGGGACTACGGATCAAAGAACAAGAATTGGCCACCGACATACTACAGTAGTACATCGATCAAACAGTGGAGCAGAGGTCTATCAGAGACGACAAACGCTAGGGGGGGAGAGTGTTGGCATCATACATGCGAAGAAGCAAGTACAGACATACATGCAGATCTAGCACTAAGGCAACCCATCAATTTTTTCCAATCCTTACATCATTTTAAAAGTGATTCTCATCACTAAAAACCCTTGTAAATATCGTTTCACCTTTTTGTAGCTCCATTTTGTACAAGCCAAGGAGTCCTCGAGGTTGAGGAGCTTTAGTAGTAATTGGCTACCAATTTTCATATTTTTTAGACCTCATTTGAGCCCTCAAATAAGCCCTGGAACCTAATTTTTAACTAGGTCGGACACTAGGTCTGGACAGGGCCAAAGCTAGTCAAAAACTATAAATAGAGCTAGAGAGCTCATTTTTGAAGTAGCTTCTTGTAGTTTTGAGCTTGTATGAGAACTTGGTTGTAATAAAAGTGATTCCATTGTCTTACTCTCTTTGTTCTTGCCGTGTGTGCGCGTGTGTGTGGATGTGTGTGCATGTTGGTGTGCTTCTCACTCACACATTTGTGCCTTCACTTGCTCGAGGTCTTCATACCATTCTCATGTCTTCCCGGATTGACATTAAAGGAGGTGCTACTCATCACTGAGCTACAGGGTGCCTATCCGTCCCATGCGCTCTGGCAAGCAGATTCACATGAATGTATCGGCACCAGGAGACACTATGCAGACCGAGGAACACCACGAGGCACCACCATCACCACCCTCACCACCTCTCACTACACACTTCACTTCACCACATGACACTACCACCCCAACTTCAACACTCCCACATATGTTATGGGGATTCCTATCTCACCAGGCACCCAATTTGGAGGATCACAATGCCCTCATTTACAACAATATTCAGGAACATCACATCCACCCCACCCACGGTCCCCATCTACACATTCACCCACACTTTTGACACCATGGAAACATCACCAACCACAGCACCACTCCCTCCCCCCTCTCTACCACCATCTCCCAATACCCCCTCCACCCACATCACCTCTCGTATCCACTTCATTCACTATCCCTTTCCCCCTCCCCATTCCCCCTGCATCCTCCACTTTCCCGGCATTCATAAATGTAAATAACATGTTTTACACATTACGTCAGTGTGTACATCAGTTGCAGATAGAATACCAAACCTTGGAAGACCGACATCGCCAAATAACGACGGATCATGAGCAACTATAGAAGAGGCTTGCAGCTTTGGAAGCAGAAAATACTGACCTAAATCAACGCTACACTATGCTTGAGCATGCTCACCAGACCCTTTTGGAAGCTCCCCAGTCATCCAAATCCGGTGAAGTTAAAAAACTAACAGCTCTACTAGAACTTTATCAGTCAGAACATGTTAAAAGCCGTCGCAACCTGACCTTACTCAGAAAGCACATGGCCACTGCCCTCGAAGAAAACAAGCACTTGCAAATGCAAAACGAAGAAAATTTAGAGGCATCCATGGAGAGTTCCCCCCAGGAGATCGACCATGAAAGATTCAAAGCTATGCCATCCGACACTATGAAGACAATTCTAGAAAGTTATGCGGATCTACTGGAAAGCGCATGTTGAGTTGGGCAAAGAACGAGATACTCTCCGTCAACAGCTAACGATGTAGGAAGCCCAACCCAAGATCACCGATTCTACCACCACTGTAGGAGAGGTAAATGCACTAAGAGAACAGGTCGCAGAGTTGCAAAGTAAGTTACCAATATGAAAGACAACCCTCCCCAGTCATCGAGCCAGAACCAGAAGAATTGGTACCCATTGAAGTGGATGAGTCCTATGAAGAGCCATATGTTCCTATGCCAATGTTGGGTGGTCAACAAACCATTGAGGGATTGGACACACTCGAGGTAGAAGCCCCATAATGGATGCAGAAACTCGAAAAAACAGCCAACACACATGATGATCGAGTAGCGGTCCAAATTGAGCCCATGAGTAAAATTGAGAACACCATTATCAAATCAGAATATTTCTGAAGTATGTCTCATCACAGATGGATAGGCACCAATGATGATCAGTATGTGCCATATTGTGTACTCTTGGTAGATTACAACGCAGAGATTCAACGACGATGTGGCAAGGCTCCAACCTTTGCCACACAATTCGGCCCTGATGATATCCCTGAGAGTGCTAAAAAAGGATCCATTCATCAACCTACCTAGTGGCTACGACTCTTAGAAACTTATCCTGAGATGGTTCGAACTTGGAATAACATGCCACTATTCATTAAGTATAATCCCTGTTATGCTCCCATACTCAGAAGACGCACATGGCCTGAGTTTGCCATCGCTGTGAAGGAGGTCAAGGGCTGTGCAAAGTGGCTCAATTACGTATACCTGGCACCACCACGGGGACAAGCTACGGTGGGCTACATGCTCTCTACCATCCGCCACTTGGGAGTCAGAATGCGAAACATCCCAAATGTAATGGCTCAGATGTGCATGAAAATATTCGAGTTGATGTTGGTAACCTTCACAACCTTCAAAAATATTAAAGATCCACATTTCTCAGGAGTTGGATTCACAGCAGGCAACCTTGACTTGGTCTAGGATATGAGTACAACCCCCTCCATCCAGGTGATCTATTCATGGCATGCACTAATCAAATACCTCCCCGCTTGCTACAAGCAAACATTTAAAGAGATGTTCATTACGAGATTCTGGGAATACAACTCTGAAGTCTTTGTTCCTAGATGCTCCCATCTACTCCACCTCTTTGCAATGGAGCGAACATTACATTCAAAACAACTGTGTGTGCCACATCCGGATGTTCCAGGTCCAGTGGATTGGGATGCCCTCCTAACAAACTTAGCACAAGGACTACGCCTGGAAGAACACCACCTAGCTTTAGACATGGTTGAATTCTATGTCAAACGCTCATCCAAACAAGGGTCTGTCAGAGACGACAGACGCGAGAGAGGGGGGGTGTTGGCAGCAGTCAAAGCACCCAAGGACTCACAAGACAAGGAAGCCAAAGAAGGGAGCCAGAGCAGAGAGAAGGCACAAGCAGACAAAGTAGAACACAAAGATCTGGCAAGTAGGCCATTCAAATTTTTCCAAATCAACACCCTCATAACAGTGATTCTCATCACAAAAAATCATTGTAAATACCATTTCACCTTTTTGTAACTCCATTTTGTGCAAGCCGAGGAGTCCTCGAGCTTGAGGAGTATTAGAAGCATCATTGTACCAATTTTCATGATTTTTAGACTTCGTTTTGAGCCCTCAAATAAACCCTAGAACCTAATTATTAACTATGCCGAACACTAGGTCTGGACAGGGCCAAAAACTAGTCAAAAACTATAAATAGAGCTAGAGAGCTCATTTTTGGGGGTAGCTTGTTGTAGAATTGAACTTGTAAGAGCACCTTTGAGTAACCTAAAAGATTTCCATTGTCTCTCTCTTTGTTCTTGCCTTGTGTACGTGTGTGTGTGTGTATGTGTGTGCATGTTGGTGTGCTTCTCACGCACACATTTGTGCCTTCACTTGCTCGAGGTCTTCATACCATCCTCATGTCTTCCCGGATTGACATTAAAAGAGGTGCCAATGACATGCTTCAGGAATCAGCATCATAATCTAATAACAACTTTCGGACCTTGGGGGTTGATAATGCACACAAATAACACAAGGAAGAAGAAGAAGATTAGGACACAATAAAGTGTTATACTTAGTATAGAATGTGCAAAGATAAGAATGAATCCCTTTCGATTTACATGCACACATACACACATATACACATACACACACATATATATACATACATATATATATATATATATATATATATATATATATATATATATATATATATATATATATATATATATATATATATAAAATGGTAGGGGGAAAACCTCTAAGGAGGAAAAGAGTTCCCTTGACGATCCTCAATTTGTTCACTAACTTTGCTACTCGAATATACCAACATATTATACATCATGATCATGCACCATGTCTCGCGACTATTCACGAACGTAAGAAACTGACTATTTGCAATAAAATTCGAGCAAAAGTACATTTTGGAGTTTTTCTAGATGTACAAGAAACTTTGGGGTACCTGTACTAACAAGTGAAAATTTTGATAGAAATCTACACAAATGAGAAAATTATGACTAGGTAATAATCACAATAATGCAAACTGATTTCAAAACAATCTCACGTACAATTTTACATGAAACTATGTCCTCAAATCATACTATAGTATTGGTTTTCCTAATGTTGCTCATACTTTTTTGTAGAATTTGAGATAGTAGAGTGTCCTTTTTGGGTGCACATCAAGAAGGAATAATGTACATTGATACAAGTTGTTGGAGTTTGAAAAGTGAGGAATATTCTTAAATAGAAGCTTACTTCCACAACACTAGTAAGTGTCTAACATACATACATACAAAAGAAACCCTTTTGAAAAAGAAATTATTACCCAACTTGGCTAAGTGTGTTCCTCACATTACTATCAAAATACTAATACTTCTACCGACTTTTCCTTGTTCTCTTTGTGTGTTATTCAAATTTAAGTGTGCTAACAAAATGGACAAGAAGTTGGTGTTAACAAATTCTCCTTTTCAAAGCCTTTTGGTACCATGATAGGATCGTTTATACTTTCTCTTACTTTGGACTACTCCATTATCAAAAGGGAAGAGAGGCATTTCTTTAACTAGTGCAATGTTTGTAAGAATATGAAGAAGCATCTCTTTGTACAAGGTGTGTCAAGTAGTATAGATTCTTTAATAAATCATACATGCAAATGTCTATTTCAACCCATCAATTGGAAGGTTTATTCTTGGATAGGTTATTGGATGCTCTTCAATGCTTTTGGAATGTCATCAGAGGTGAAGTGTGTGAGCATGTGGCAGTGAAGTGAGACCCTCCTTATATGGAGTTGAGGGAAAATCTCCTTGCATGTGGGATAAATGAACTTGCATGAGAATGAATGTAGAATGGGACAAAAGAGTGAAGCATGGAACTCTCAACACCCCCTCCATGTGGTGACCCTTTATTTTCTAATGTGGGGAACTACTGACATATGGCATTAGATAGTTCATTGGGTTGTACAATCTCTTGAGATATGGAATCCTTAAACATAACTTGGACATATGGCATCATTTAGTTTTCATGGACATCTGGCATTCATGTGGGTTTTTGTTCCATGAACATATGGGATCCATGGTGGTGGGATGTTGAGGTTGTAGCAAGGAAAGACAAAAAACCCTCACCACCTTGCATGGAAGCAAGAAGGAAAGCTCAAGAGTGACTCTCCTCTCATCCGCCACTACCTCCCACATGTTCAAGCCATTAGCATTAGCCCCATGCTATGCCACATGCTTGAAAACAAGGAGAATAGGGAGTCAAGGATCCTAGTCCATGAGGAAAATACAAGCAAATGCAACTACTCTACTCACACAAAGGAGAGACATGCATAGGCACACACACGCCACTCTCACACACTCACCAAGACACAAATACATGTAAATGTAACTAGTCTTGGAGTAAATGAGAGCCTTCTTCCATTGATAAGAGATATTACATGAGAGCACATCGACCAAAAGCTCCTCTCTTTACAAAAATGAGCTTCTATATATAGGCTAAGCTCTATTCCCCATGTGCTCCTTTGAAAAGTCAAAAAGTGAATCTCTCTCTAACTAACATATCTTCTAAGATATTCCAAGATCAAATGTGTAGAAAACAAATCCGCAAAAAAGACATGAGTGGGATTTTCTATGTGGGAATTCCTTAGAAGGGCAACAAGGGTGAAATATGAAGAGTCTTCTATACTAACGCATAAAGACATATTAAAAAGTGCCCTAAGAGAGTGTTCACATGTGACACTCAAGTATATACAAGGAGGGTTATTCTCATGGTCTAGGGAGGGTTCCCATGCACAATTGAGGATGTGTGCATACCCAACACTCTCCTCCCCCTAGAATTTGTCGTCCTCGACAAAGCTAAGAGAAGAGAATCATACATAACTGAATTGTTCCAAGTTGGAGTCAAGTCTGGAAACTCTTTAGATCTTCAAATCTGCAATTCTTCAGTCTGGAAAGCTTCAGGCTGCAAGTCTTTAGTCTTTACTTCAATCTACAAATCTTCAATCTTCAAGGCTGGGCGACACAATCCCCTTGGGGGGTAGTCATCCCAGCATGCATCCCATTGTGTAGTCCTTTGTAAGACTGGAAATGCCTTCTCAAGAAGCTCCCAAACCTGAAATGACATACAAAAAGCAAGTAGACTACATCTAATATTGAAATAAAAATTCGCTCCAAATTTAGTTTCCACTTCAGGGGCATCCTCTTCTGCACGACTTTCTTCTAGAGAGAAGTCCTCCTAAAAATCTTGTTGTTCCTGCAACTCAAGAATTACAGCCAAAGAGCAAGGAACCCCCCAAGAACCCATATGTGCCTTATATCTTTATGATGCGACAATCATATTTTCATTCCTAAATAAGTTATCCCCAAGTGAGTGTGAGACACATTGCAATGTAAAGCATGAGATGAAAGTGGTTTCATGATTAATCAATGTTCCTAGATTCATTTATACTATGCTAATCTCAACCTGTTTGCCAAATATCATGAGTATCATGTGTTCAAAAAATAATTAGATAATGATGCATACAACAAAAGGGTATTGCAATGAAACATAGGCTTAATTTTCAACAATACATGGGTTTGGCCAGTACAAAAGCAAGTGTATACTAGAGTTTGGAAATACTCAGAGTGGTGGTACAAATTTTGAATTATCGTGCCCAAATGGGACACTCACCCAAGTTGATATTAGTGCATCTCTTTCACAAAAAAAACATGTAAGTGACTTCAATCACACTCATCAAAAGACACTCTAGCAGCAAGATCAAATGAAAGCACATTATAGCAGCTCTATAGGAGTCAAGAAGGAGCAAGGGTGGAGTTATGTGTGAGTAAGCCTGCAATGCATTATGAGAACCATGCCTTAAATGAGTATTGTAAAACAAGGGAGTTACTTCCCTAGCAAAAAACAATTACTCAGAACTTTGTGAATTAAAGAACAGGTATGAATCCACACAGTGTCTCCTTATAGCTAGCAACTTTTACTAGGGCAAGATAGCTTCAAGAAAATCTTCAGATGCTTTGCTTGTAATATTGAACAGGCAATAAAACATTTTAACATAGAGAGCATAAACAGTCCAAGCATTCTTGTAATGCAAATAGTTATCCAAAAAGTAGAGTTTCTGCTAGGTGTAGTTTTGGTTGCCACCCCCCTCAAAGCCTAGAAGGGCAAGGAGTAGGGCACCCTTTTACCCCCAATTCTCCTAGGCATCTCTAATGGCCAAAAAACATCAATATTAGACATCACCAATACAGAATTTTCCTGAGGCACACAAGGAGGGCTATCTAAGTATGTCATAGAAGGAAGCATCAACACATGTCAATCATTCACTTATAATGCGAGGAAAATCTAAATGAGGCACCAAAGAAGTGTGCCTGAAAACTTTTTCTGAGCAGAACACATCTGAATAGATGTTAGTAGTATTATGAGATATGGTGTCAGCTTCACCAGCCATGTAGTGAGGTGTGGCAGCCAGTTTCAACATTCTCCTCAAACAGAGTATCTGTCCATTCTGGTTGTGATGGGTCATGACAAAATCCCTATATAATGCCATTATCTTCCTTTCTACTAAACATACATAAGAACCTCTGAAGACACAAGCAAGTTATTAACTTCCAATAGTAGTAGCTTCCTACATAGTGACTAGCAGAAAAAACCCGATAGACAAGGAGCCATCAAACCCATCAGGAACTTTGATCCTCAAGATTTCTAGTACCATGATTATTCAGATGCATGTTTCTTCATCTAGGTTCTTAAAATGCACTGAATCATGAGGTGGGAGAGTTTTAATTAGTGCTTTCTACAAATGTCCTTGAGTTTTCCTCTCGCAATTATAGCAAGCATCTTATTACCAACAAAGTGTTTGTAAAAGTTTAGCAACCATCTTAGACATCCTCATCTATGAATGATGAGTTCAGGGGCATCATGAACAATACAAAGAGAAGATTGACATCATTCCATAGCACATTCACCAAAAAAATCACAATCAAATTAAAATGTCATAGAATTGATTACCATAGCGAGATCATTGTAGTCTCTTAAGATGAAGTACCCAAGCACAATGTAGGATTAGCTGAAAGGAAAACAGATAACATTTATCACCCCCCAGGCATTTCATGAGATGCAAATAGTTTAGAGTTCGTGTCGGTATTCTAGATGAAATTTTGCATATCATCCCCATATGGCAATCACAAAAAAAAAACAATATTACTGCATCTCAACCTCTCAACCCTGTGAGAAATTTCCCAACCAAACACCATTTTAGTATGTCCTATACATCATATGAAAAACAGAATAGCAAGAAATTGTATTCATGCGTAAGACATCAATACTCAGAACATTGAGGAAGGCCCTACAATATATAAAACATACTCCATAGTTGTTCTTCTTCTATTGAATGTGAAACAGCGAGCCTTGCAAGAATAACATCCTTGTAAAGTCATGTGCATTCATAACATGATATCCTTCAAAACAAAACTCGTATCTTAGCCTCCCGAACGTTGGTAGGAGAAGTCAGCCTAATCCCAGGTCAACACTATCCTTAAATAGAACAATTATACTAATGCATAGATCAAGAATGCATTGGCTCCTCAAGAAAATAAGCATACATAATTGAAAAAAGTAAAATCACAATGAAGCAAAGGAGAGCATGTGTTGCTTCAATCCAGCATAGTCGTGTTTCTTAAAAGGAAGAGAAGAGGCAAGCTACCCCCATATTCCCCTTCATACAAAATAGCCATGAAATATGAAGTTACAAAAACCTCCACACCCACATCACTAGATCATGAACTTTTGGCAGAGACAAAATCAACAGGAAAATCCTAGATTTAGTCATTCTTATACTAAGGAACAATTTTACTACTATCACAACAGGACCCATGATTCTTTCAGTAAAATATCTAACCAAAAAAAATCCCCAAAATTTGCCTCATGCAAACATTACAGGATGTCGTATAATAGGTCCATGTTAGCTTCATATCCTCAGCCACTATCTTCCACAATTCTGGAGCAGTTGTGAAGCGTGGCTCCACCTTTATTCATCTCTTTTCCACCGGGTGTTGGAGTACCTGTAAAGAGAAATGCAGTAGTCCCTACACAACTCCAGGAACATTAGAGCCGGTACCAAACATCCGATAGAGAACAGTTGTTTTCACAATTCCCTCTGAATGTGAGGGCAAAAACATCTTTAGGATCATGCACACAATCATCGATATCAGTAGATTCACGCCCAGGGTATAGGTGACCCAATCATGGAAGCCTACAAGGCTTGGTCCGAGCAATATAAAAGAAACCAAAGGTTGCGTTTAGATGAGCACCATCCTGAGTACACATGGAGCAGGTCTGTCAATGGATTCAAACATGCACAAAACTTCTCCCAAGGTGTAGAAGAGCATGGGGAGCCATAGTGGTCCTCGATAGAAAAACAACGAAATGTCAGGTGATTGCGTTGCCCTTGCCCACAATGGGATCACTGCATAAGTGAATCTTTTACCCCAAGAAGAGATTGATCAGAGGGTTCTACACCCACCAGGAAATGTCAGGGAGGAAAAAAGCCTAACAAAATGTAAGTGTGAAGGCTCTTCCTCAGAGTATGCAGAAGCTTTGCTGATACTTACAATTGTATGGGGGACGCATACAAATGGAACACACCCTAATCACAAAAGAAGGGAAAGAGGGAGGGGCGAGGAAACCCCAATGTTGCCAGGAGATGGAAACAGATAAAGAAGAAGCACCAAGATTTCGAACCTAAGGCCTATCATGGAAGGGAACCGGATGGCGTGCTCCACTTTGAGTACTTCAACCAAACATGGAAGCGAATGACAAGCGCAGGAGGCATACTATGCAATCGGGGATTTAAGAAGCTCGAGGAAGCTATCAATTCATAAACTCCACATATGAGCATACACAGGATGAGAGGAGACTGCACATGTGGCCAGATGTGTCAATATCCTTAGCATGAGGCAACTGCCCACAAATGAGAAATGTCTGAAGGTTTCGGCCCATTAATCACAGAGTTATAGCAAGGGTAATCCGCAAAGGGGGGTAGCTGCCAGCTTGTATTGCTTGAATACCTACAAGAAGGAAGGGAGAGGGAGCCCAATAGCTCGAACCCCTCCAACGATGGAGTTCTTCCAGCCTTGGCGGCTATGATGAGGTGGGGAAACTCGCAGAGAGATCAATCCCAGGTTCGGAGAGAAACAAAGAGGGAGGGAGAGGAAACTCCTCCCCTCAAGAAGCCCAGACTCAAGACAAGACAGACATTAAAACCTTCCCCTGATGCGGAGGTGTACGCACTAACCTAGAGAAGAGAGTGGGAGAATTAACTCCCCCCTCAACTCCAAACAGAATTCACTGAAGACACGCTTCAAGCCAACAACTTCGAGTGTGAAAGAATAAAAAAGGGGGGGAGAGCCTTTAAGAGCAGAATTTGAATACCCCCCCTTTTTTTTCATTCGTGGAGTATATCCAAAATGTGGAAAACATCACATACATTTCGATGGTCTACAGAGAACTTCACTCTTTTCTTTTTGTGGTGGTTTTCAAGAAATTGAAGAGAGAGAAGGGAGCACAGAGGGTACCACCCCTCCCCCATTCCAAGGCATACACTAAGACAGAGGTGACAGAGGTGGATAGTGATGCCACATTGAGTGGGTGGGAATGTGTATATGTGTAGAAGTGAGAGAGAGAAGGGGGTAAGGGGGTGTTTTTGTGAAACAACCAAGATAAATTGAAACTACACTACTCAAAACAAGAAAATGGGAGCAAATGGCCCAATGGAAGGGGGAAAGTGCCATGCAAAAACTCAAATCCTATGTAATTGAGCAAAAAAGATTGCAACACAATACTTTACCACATGTTCTTGAGCTCTCCAAGTGATGAAAGGCCGACCATCCCCGCCAACGGCACCAAAAAGTGTTGAGGTTGTAGCAAGGAAAGACCAAAAACCCTCACCACGTTGCATGGAAGCAAGAAGGAAAGCTCAAGAGTGACTCTCCTCTCATCCACCCCTACCTCCCACATGTTCAAGCCATTAGCATCAGCCCCATGCTATGCCACATATTTGAAAACAAGGAGAATAGGGAGTCAAGAATCCTAGTCCATGAGGAAAATACAAGCAAATGCAACTACTCTATGCACATAAAGGAGAGACATGCATAGGCACACACACCACTCTCACACACTCACAAAGACACAAATATATGTAAATGTAACTAGTCTTGGAGTAAATGAGAGCCTTCTTCCATTGATAAGAGATATTACATGAGAGCACATCGACCAAAAGCCCCCTCTCTTTACAAAAATGAGGTTCTATGTATAGGCTAAGCTCTATTCCCCATGTGCTCCTTTGAAAAGTCAAAAAGTGAATCTCTCTCTAACCAACATATCTTCTAGGATATTCCAAGATCAAATGTGTAACAAACAAATCCCAAAAAAAGACATGTCTATGGGATTTTTTACGTGGGAATTCCTTAGAAAGGCAAAAAGGGTGAAATATGAAGAGTCTTCTATACTAAGGCATAAAGAAATATCAAAAAGTGCCCTAAAAGAGTGTTCACATGTGACACTCAAGTATATACAAGGACGGTTATTCTCATGGTCTATGGAGGGTTCCCATGCACAATTGAGGATGTGTGCATACCCTACAACCCAAAATGGGACATATGGCATCCCTCGGATCTAGGGACTTATGGGATCCCTAGACATATAGGATTTGCCAAATTGGTTGGGTAGTGCTATTATTGACCCTTTTGATCTTTTGGTGGTGTATCTTTCTTTGTATCCATTGTTTGGATCTTATTTGTTGGGCGTACACTCCCTTCAATTCTCTTTGTAGAGTCTTCGTTCTTCTTGTTATTATGATGCCTTGTTCTTCTTTTCCTTGGCGTTGGTGTAGCATATACTACCATTTTTGTAGAGAGAGCATAGGCCATTATATTTGAGATTCAATTCCTTAGCTTTGGTACCATGATGAAATGAATTACTCCTACTCTACTGTCAACCACAAAGAAAATCTATGGAGGAAGAAACAAAAGATAAAAGAACATGTTGAATTTAATAGAATAGAATTGACTTACATTCTCTATGAGCATGGAGACTCCATGTGGAAAGGAGCACTCTCTTGACAATCGGCTAGATTCAATGAGTTTGTGGGAGTGAAGTGAGGCCTTCCCTATATAGAGTTGAGGGAAAATCTCCTTGCTTGTGGGATAAATTTAGTTGCATGAGAATGAATGTAGACTTGGAAAAAAGGGTGGAGGTTGAGACTTTCAGCACAAACTTGATAAAGACTTTCTCAAATAGAAATTTTGTAATTTTTTGAGCATCATTCTTAGTGGTGGCATGAGCCTCAACCCACTTTGTGAGATAACGTATTCATCATAGCGTCCTTTGGCAGGGTGATGATGGGTAAGATGAGGTCTATTCCTCACTTAGAAGAAGTGCATCCTATCATCATTTGTGTGAGCAACATTTTATGTATATTGAATGGATAACCCTCTCTTCATATGTTTCGCACCTTCAAAAGAATGTTTGCACATCCATTCGGAGGGTGAGCCCCTATACATTAAAAAAAATAGAATCATTTGGATATGTATGTCTCGTGAGAAGTAAGCTCCCACACCATTGGAGTGTGTGGCTTCTAATTGAGGTAAGTAATTGTCTGCATGTATGGAGAGTGAGAGGAAATTATCATTGCCTCATTTATAAAGCATATTATCCTTACTTGGAACTCTCAACCTGTAAAGCTCTTTTTATGAGTGAGTTCACATCGGTTGGGTAATTCTATAATCTACTATGTGCTTGCTCCATGATAGGCATGCACATAGTAAATTGCAGCATGCTCAATTGTGGGAATGGATTGACAATACAATTCGATCTATGTTCTACAAATTGACAATAAATTCTATGTGGTATGCGTATTGATGTAGCCATGTACTATGCATTCCATATGGTGCCAATAAATACCATTTCCTTGCATATTCTACAAATTTCATGATTTTGGTACGTGCTTGCCAAATTCATCAACATAAGCTTCAGGTACTAACACTATATTATCTTCTTTTTGTACACAACAAGTGAACGCCTTGGGAGTTTTAATGGTATAGCCATCCTATGCGGATGTGCAAGTTCTTTGCGTTAAGAGCTTCTTCTTTCATGAATTGCACTCTAAGGTGAACCGATCCAAAAGAAAAGAAAACGGATATGTTGTTCAAACATGTATGTATCAGGTAAATCATCATTGATCGCCTCAATAGGGCCACCACTAGGAATCATAGCTGAGTGATCGATGCATATGTGTGTACTCCCCCTTCGAAGTCATATTCCATAAGGAGCAAGAACCATTGCATTAACTTCCTAGTAGAACAAGGAAGGCTTATTGAGAATGTAGACAAAGACTTGGTGATCAATGAAAATCTTGAAATTGTGGGCTAAGAGGTAACATTGGAACTTTTTTACAACATCAACCATGCCTAAGCCTTCACACTTAGTGGTCGTCTAATAATGTTCAACAAGGATAATCTATTGACTTGTATAGGTATTGGGAAAGTAGAAGTTTAGTTCATCAATTGATTGGGCCACGATGGATCCAAGTGCGAAATTAAGGTCATCTCTATGAACCTCATGTCATTACAAAAATGCCCCATTGAAGCTTGTACTTCGTTAGAACTTCATGGCCTTGGCATTATGAAATTGCCTTGATCTTGTCCTCCTCTATGGATATGTCATTCTTTGAGAATATGTGCCCAATGATCTTACCTTTAGAGGCCATGAATATGCATTTTTTGGGTTCCAATAAACTTTGTATAAGAGATACTTCAAAGATGTTTCATAGGTGTGGTACATGATCACTTCATTTGTGGGAATACACATGTAAATTGTCCAAATATATTTCCAATTTTTTGCAAAAAATGTCTTTGTAAGACATGGCACATGAGCCTTTCTAATGTAATTGGGGCGTTTCTAAGGCCAAATGGAATTACACAAAAGGCATAGATACCCCATTTCATTGCAAAGGTGGTTTTATGTTGATCCTTAGCTGTGATGACTACCTGATTATAGCCGCATAACCCATCAAAGAGGTTGTATGCTATCCCTTACACTTGTAGGAGACTTTGTAATGCTTACATTGATGAAGAAAAACCTGGATAAAACTTGGAAGAAAGTGATGAAAGTGCTCACATAGTCATTGCGATAGTGTTTCTATGGGATGAGGCAAGCTTGAATCAATTTTGGAGCTATGTAAAACTCCCTAGAGAACCTTTTGAAGAAAACGAAGAAGAAGAAGAAGATTAGACATACTTTAGAGAGTGTACTAAATGTAGAAATCTGCAGAGAAGACAATCTGTAGCTCAGTGATGAGTAGCACCTCCTTTAATGTCAATCCGGGAAGACGTGAGGATGGTATGAAGACCACGAGCAAGTGGAAGCACAAGTGCGTGAGTGAGAAGCACACAAGCATGCACACACATACACACACACGCGCACACACGGCAAGAACAAAGAGAGTAAGACAATGGAATCACTTCTATTGCAAGAAAGTTCTCATACAAGCTCAAACTACAAGAAGCTCCCCCAAAAATGAGCTCTCTAGCTCTATTTATAGTTTTTGACTAGCTTTGGCCCTGTCCAGACCTAGTGTCTGGCCTAGTTAAAAATTAGGTTCCAAGGCTTATTTGAGGGCTCAAACGAGATCTAAAAATTATGAAAATTGGCAAGCAACTACTTCTAAGGCTCCCCAAGCTCGAGGACTCCTCGGCTTGTACAAAATGGAGCTACAAAAAGGTGAAATGATATTTACAAGGTTTTTTAGTGATGAGAATCACTTGAAAATGATGTAAGGGTTTGAAAAAAATGAAGGGTTGCCTTAGTGCTAGATCTGCATGTGTGTTCGTACTTGCTTCTTCCCGTATGCTGTCAACACTCTCTCCCCCCCTTAGCGTCTGTCGCCTCTGACAGACCTTTGCTCTGCGGGTTGATCAATATAGTTCTGGAGAATGTCAGCTCCCACCTCATGTTCTTTGATTCGTAGCCCTCGGATCAGGTCTCGTTGCAAAGCCTCCCAATCAACTGTACCAGGCAGGTCAGGTTGTGGCATCGTGTAAAGCTCGGAATGCATTGTTTGCTCGCATGCAAAGAGATGGATTAAATGCGTAGGCCGTGGCGCGAATACCTCTGAATGTGCTTCCCAAAACCCCGTGGTGAACATATCGTCGAATGTTTGCTTGTAGCAGGCAGGGAGATATCGTATGCATGCATGCCATGCGTAAGCCACTCGTATGCTCGGGGTTGTGCTCATATCATATAGCAGGTTGTAGTTACCATTAATAAACCCGGGAATAGGAGGTTGAATACGGCATACATTGCGAAAAGTTTTGAGTACGACCTGCATCATATCGAAGATCTTGAGCATCATCTGGGCAGCCACATCTGGCATAGGGTGGAGGCGGGGAAGCCAATGTCTGATGGTAGCCATCATGTAGGCTACCGTAGGCGTGCCGTTGGGGGGTGCAATGGCAGGGTAATTGAGCCATTCTTTGCAATTGGCATTGTTCTTGACTTTGATTGCAAATGACTTCCATGTCCTTCTCCGTTGTACTGGTCCATAGCAATTGTTATACTTTAAATGCATGGGTGCATGGTCCCATGTTCGTAGCATCTCGGGATAGGTCTCCAATAGCTTTTGCCTCCAGATGGGTTGATGTATTCTCCCTTTGCGCGCCTCCTCTGGAATGTCCTCGGGTTCAAATTGCGTTGCGAAAGTTGGGTACTTGTTGGTCTTACGTTTGATCTCGGCGTTGTAGTCTGCCAACAGTACAAAGTATGGCTTATATTGTAATTCTGAGCTGGTGATTAGTCTTCTAGGGGCCAGCTGTCTGAAGTATTCTGATTGAAGTATGGTTTCTTCAATGGTCTTCATGGCCAACATCTGGTAGGAGATACGTTCTTCATGAGTCTGCCCCATTTCTTCTACCTGTTTCATCCATGCCGATGGGGGTTCCTCATAAGTGTCCTGTCCCTCCTCAGTGATTGTGCCTCCTGGAAAAGGTTGAGGTTCATAGTTCTCGTCATATGCTTCCTCCACTGGAATAATAACTTCCTCTTCTTCCATGGGTTGCTCAGGTGGGGAAGGAGGTCGTTCATATTGTAACAACTTGATTTTTAACTCGGCCACCTGCTGACGTAGCTCTAGTACTTCACTGGCTACTGATAATTCCGGCTCTAGTGAGGTTGCAGCGTTGGCCATCTCCTTGTGTTCTTGTTGGTGTGGTGCAGGCACTTGGGCTTTCTGTAGGTCTTTGACTTGGTCAGCAAGCTGATCATGAGCCTCCAGGAGAGTGGCATAGGTTTCTAATATTTGTTGTATATTCTCCGAGGGAATAGCTTGAAATTTAGCCGGGTCTATGGGTGCTCCCGGGGTGTTCTCCATGGCAGCCTCGAGGTTCTCTTGGTTTTGTTGTTGAAGCCGTCTGTTCTCTTCTTGAGCTGCTGCAAGATGTCGTCGTAGCAAGGCCATGTTTCGTTGAAGCCTTGCATTGCGGCCCATTTGATCTCGCAGCTGTTCCTCCATGGCTTTGCTCGCTTCGATATGCCTCGCTTCCAGTTGCGCATTTGCATGTTCGAGGGCGGATATTTCGCTTTGTGACTCCATATGACTGGACTCCAAAGCATTGACACGCTCTTGGAGTGTTGCCGAGAGGGTGCAAAGCTCTTTGTTATTTTCTTCCAATAATTTATATTCCTGCTTAAGCTGAGTGGCAGCTTCGAGCATGGTGTCGAGTGCAAGACTAAATGAGGTGGATGTAGGGGTAAGGATGGAAGATGCAGGGGGTTGGGAAGTGGGAATGGGAAAAGTGGATGTTGTGCCTACAGTGCTTGGAAATGGCGACGTGAGTGAAATGATATGTGGTAATGTTGGGATAACAGTGGTGGTGCGTGATCCTGTGGATGGTGAGATGTCCATGGGATCGGACGTGAGAGTGTGTGATTCGTGCACTGTGAATACAGGAATGGTGGGTGGTGTGATAGTGGTGGCAGTGAATGTGGGGGAGTGGGTTTGGGAAAGGGACTTTTTATTATAAGTATCCACCTGTTGGAGTATATTTACAAGGTTTGTCCAGAATGAGGGTTGTGTGACTTGGGTTGAGTGTGAGTCAGTTGCTAGGGGAGTGGCGGATAGGGTTTGGGTGTGAGTGAATGGAAAAGGATGGGATGAGGTCTGGCTATTGGCAAGTGGTTGTCCAAGGGCGGGGAGATAGGAAGGGTGACCTATTATGGTTTGATCGGTGGCCGGATGACCGGTGTGAGGTTCCAAAATTTGGGTGGAAGTGTGGGACGTGGGTAAAGGGAAGGATGTAAAAACGGAGGTGTGTACAATGGTTTCGTGATGGGTGGATGTCGGTTGTTTAGGAGGAATAGTGGAGAGGGGTTCTGAAAGGTGGAGGGAAGGTGGCTGTGGAGATGGTACGTGTGTAATTACCTCATGTTTGTCGGTGGGATTCGGGCTCGTCATGTGAACATCTTGTGAAATTATAGTAGGCAAGGCAGTAGAGGTTTCCATTTGAATCATTTTCCCGCGTCGTGTTCGTGTATCAATCCTTCGTTGATCGTAGACAGGGTTTTCCTGATATACCATTGTCCTCAATGCCTCCCCGATCCCACATGTCTCTGCCAATAAATTCAATGATTCCACAAAGTTGGAGTCAACATTCTCGGCTTGAAGCATCTGGTTCACTAGAGCTCTATTCGCCGCTTCTGTCATCTTATGTCTTCTCTGTACCTGCTTGATTGTCTTGTACAGCCGTCTGAGTTGTGCTGTGTAGGCAGGGGCCTCCTCTTCACTGTCTTCCGGGTCATTTCTGTGTGCGCCTTCCTGCACTTGTGTGTTTTGGTCATGAGGATGTTGTGCCACTTCTTCCCCATGTACTCTGCTCGTCTCGCCCCGTGGCTGTTCTCTTTGGGCTGATGCACCCGGACCCACATTGTCAAAGGAATCTTCACTGTCGGATAGGGGGACTGTCTGCAGGAATCTTTCAAAATCGAAATTTGGATCTTCTGTGAAGGTGGCCATAGATGCAAACTCTGCATCGGTAGGTAGTGGAGGGGCGGATGGAACGGGTTGTACCACCTCTCTTGGTTGAGACTCTTGGAGATGGATCGTGAAAGATGCCACTTGGGTTTCTTCTCTAGTGGAGACTTCGGCAGTGGCTTCTGGAGGGATCAGGACCTGTGAAAGGGATCCACGCATTCTTTTTGCCGGTTGATTCCCTGACTTTCACCCTTTGAACAGCTCCAGGTGTGCATACTTTAGGGCTCGAGCAACTGGCACATCATATGCAAGACATCTATAGATGATTCTTGTCAGTGCACAACAACCATGTAAAGTGGGCTTCCTCGCCCCCCGCTTGCCAGCCTCATATACTTGATCTAAGATCCATACCGGCATCTTAATGGGCAAGCTTCCGGTCTCTGCTAAATACAACCCGTACCATATCTTCTTGTGAGGCTGAGTGAAACGGTCCTGAGCGGGAAATGCGAAGTGTTGGAGGCACATCCACAGAGGTATGGCGATGTTGGGGGTGAGGGCGCACATTTCTTTGAGCTTCTTGACTCTATTGCTTTTCATTGATTCTGGTATCAAGGGGTCGCGATCTGAAGGCACATGAGTGCCATACATTTGAAGGGCTTCCCTGATTAACGTTACATTTAATTCAAACTTCCTCATCTCCTCCAGATTGGATAAGGAGGGCACCCAGAATGTGCCTGAATGATCTTTATCCCCGGTAGGTTTCAGCGTAGCAATCAAGTAGTAGCACCTGAGGAAGTCGGGTTTAGGTAGAGCTGCACTAAAGTAAGCTTGTAGTCCTGCCTTTTGCCAGATATCCTGAAGTGGAGCTGCATTCTGTAAGGTCTCAAATTCTCTTGAAAAGAATTGGAAGGTCCACCAAACCCCTCCACACTCCATCTTGGACTCCCAGATGTGATCTGCGTCTCCCAAATCTCCTGGCATTTCATTGAACCAATGGGAGTGCCCTTTTACTCTTTCGGTTAGTCCACTGGGTGGATCTGGAATAGGAATCCTTTGCACATTCAAGAATTCTTCCGGCCGAGCTGTTGGTGGAGCTTCCACTGGCATGGCATCCCAATTGATTGGAGCATGGGCACCTGCCTGAGAGCTTGTGCCTGCCGTTGTTGCCATGAGAGTAGGGTGCTTATCTGCTGGAAGAAGAAAGGCACATTAGTGTTGCATAGGAAACAAGACGTAATGGTGTTCCCTTCACAATACTAACATGACAATTCCGGAGGTCAGTGGTTAGTGATGAAGTGTTTATGATAGGTGTGAGTGGTGATTAAAGATCAGTGTCATCCTAGATGCATACTTTGGTTATGCAATGGGCTCGGAATGCTCCTGTGTTAGTGTGGACTGATTTACAGAATAGGGTCAGGGGGTTTAGTACACAGTTTAATTCTCCACACTTTGATAGAGGAGTCTTAGCTCTTAGAGCTAAGGACAGGTGAAGATTTCTGTATGAGAGTGTGATGTATTTGGGACCTTCTGGGTACCCATTTCCAGACATTTTTAGGGTTGATGGGAGTGGGAACAGTGAGAGGTGTAGATATCTTGTCATTTTCTGAGTTGTTGGCCAAGAGTGCTCGTGAAAGTTGCTTCATCCTAGTGCCAGAAGGTGAAGTAATTTGGGCTTGTAAGCAGGCCTTGGGCACCCATATCTGTCTAGCATTAGGGGTAGCCTTCATTGACCGCTTAGGGACCCAAATAGAGATGGTATGCCTAGGGGTTATCCTTGGGGGCTTCTTAACTTCGTTCCTTGACGGTGAGGCTCGTTTCTTGTCTTCTTGAGATTCTGCTATTAGAGTTGTGGGCTTCCCATCCTTGCGTATCCAGATCTGCTTCGCGCCCCGAGGTGCTCTATGTTGCACGGGTTGGCGCTCCTGCCTCTTGATCAGCGGCCTCCTTCGTGTAGAGTGATGTTCGGTCTGCTCGTTTAGAATCTTCTTTATATCAGTTAGGAACTCCTTCTTGGCTCCTGAACCTTTGGTAAGATTGATATTCCTCTGCACCATAGAAGTTTGGACAAGCACAACATTGTTATCTTCATGTGGATTCCTGGAGGGACCAGGAGTTGGTGCCTGTTCTATTGGTTTGAGTGCTTGATTTTCTAATTCAATCGTGAGACGGCTTTGGCCTACCCAAGCCTGAAGAAGTCCACTTCTTAGGTTGAGGTTGACTGCGTGATCATAGATCCAGTCTTGGCCTAAGACAAGAGGTTCGGTCAGATCCTCGTCTTCACACACTAGCACTTTTGCTGGCATGAGGACCTCTTGTATGTAGAGGGGAAGATCCACCTCTCCCATACAAGGGGTTTCAACACCTCCTAATCCTATCAGATATGCTTCTAGGGGTTTTACCTCCAATTGCAGCTGCTGGCAATAAGAAAGCCGAACTGCACTTGTGGCTGCTCCTGAATCAATTAATGCTCTCACGCTTGTGCTGCGGTCTCTTTGTCCTAGTTCTAGGGTCAAAAAAGGTCGTCGGTCCACTATCTTATGGGTACGTTCACCTGCCGTCTCACACATGGCCATGTGATAGCCTGGAGTCTCTTGAGTGTCAGTCACAGGCTGATCCCTCCCTTGTCTCCTCAGCTTCATTCGTCTGATACGCTCTAAGGCCTCTGCCTACGCTTCTTCGCGAATTCGTTTTTCCTCCTCTTTACGTTGCTTAGCAGTATTGAGTCGGCTTAGCATTTCCTCCGTGAGGGGTTCCTGATACAGCTTGACTCTGCATCCGCTAATATAGTTTGGGAGGACATCCCCCTCTAAAGTGGCTAGTTGTACTGCTCCACTCGCGGAGATCCTATTAATGATCATAGGTCCGTAGCCCCTCTTTTCTAGCTTTCTTGCGTGTTGTTTCAATGTGTAGACTAAAACTAGATCTCCTGCTTTCAAGCCCTTATCCTTCACATGGGCATCAAAGTATGCCTTTTGCCGTTTTTTTGCAGCATAGATGCCTGCTGCTGCTCGTAGCCTCGTCTCACCTAAACGCTCTAGATCAAAGATCCTAGAGGACAACTCATGTCCATTCCACTCATGCTCTTGTGCTACTCTTAAAGCTGGGATTAGGAAATCTAATGGTACCACCGCATTCTGTCCGAAGACCATCTGAAATGGGGTAGCATTGAGTACCGTTTTGTAAGCAACTCGGTATGCCCAAACAGCATGATGAAGTTGTTTGTCCCAATCCGAGCGTTTATTATTTACAAGTTTCGTCAATACGTTACATAGGATCTTATTCGTGCTCTCGGCTTGTCCGTTAGCTTGTGGGTGATAGGGTGCAGACTTCTTATGTATCACCATGAATTCTTGAAGGAGATTTTCAATGACCTCATTCAAGAAGTGCGTACCTCTATCACTAACCAACTCTATTGGTAACCCATATCTAGTGAACACATTTTCGAATAAGAATTTAGCCGTCGTTTGAGCATCATTCTTCGTCGTGGCTTTTACTTCCACCCACTTTGTAAGGTAATCTGTGGCTACAATAATGTATTCTGCATGGGAGTTTCTAGCTGGGGGGTTGATGGGACCTACAAAGTCTATACCCCACTTGGAAAATGCACGTCCTCCCATCATTGGCCTTAAAGGCATTTCATCTTTTCTTATCAGATATTGGGCACGTTGGCATGTGTCACAACTCTTCACATAAGTATGTGCATCCATATGAAGAGTGGGCCACCAAAGTCCTGAAAATAGAATGGTCTTAATTACCCTGTCAGGCCCAAAGTGTCCACATGCAGTACCGCTGTGTGCCGCCTCTAAGACTTTCAAATAGTCTGATTCATGAAGGCACAGTCTTAGGTAACCATCCTTGCCTCTTCGATATAGGTTGTCTCCTACTAAGGCATAGTCTCGAGCCTCTTGCTCCATGCTCCGTTTTCTTGCAAGACTAGCCTGATTGGGTAATGTTCCCGATCTCATGAACTCGACCAATGGAGCACTCCAATCTGGGATTAATGACACGTGATAAAGAGTGGCATGTTCCACTGGGGTTCTCTTCTGGCACACTGAACAATTGTGAATCCAATCTTGTATTTCTTTGTCCATGCTAGGCCAATACACTCCTAAACGTTTTAGATTCTGCAATGTTCGTTGTTTAGAGTAGTGATTCCCTAGCAATCCCTCATGGGCTTGTTGCAACCAACTAGTATGTTCATCGTCCTCGACACAACAAGCTAATACGCCCTCGGTATCTTGCTTGTACATACTTCCGGCCAATATTTGATACTTTAGTGATTTTACAATTTCCTCTTTGCTTGTTTTCACATTCTTATTTGCAGGCCCGAAGGTTAGGACTGGTACCAACTTACTTGCCCATTTAGGAACAACTTCTAAATTGAACAGATAAGCATCGGGCAATTCATCAGACACTCCTTGCGGTGGCTCTCCTGAAGTGATGCGAGAAAGATGGTGTGCCCTAAGATGGGTCCTACCTTTCCTGACAACAACTTCAAAGTCGTATTCCATTAGTAAGAGGAACCATCTTACTAAGCGGCCTGTATTGCAAGGTTTATTGACCAAATATAGTAGAGCTTGATGATCAGTGAAAAACTTGAACTTATTGGCTAATAGATAGTGTCTAAACTTCTTCACAGCATATATCATGCCTAAGCCTTCTCTCTCCGTTGTGGTGTAATTTCGTTCAGCTGCATTTAATTGCCTACTAGCATATGCTATCGGCAAATCTAGGTTTCCTTCACCTGTGGGTTGTGCTAGCACACATCCTATTGCATGATTGGAGGCATCTACATGGACATGAAAGGGTTTGCTCCAATCCGGAGTAGTCAATATTGGTGCTGTGCACAAACGTCTCTTCAGCTCGTTGAAGGAAGTCTCGCATTCCTCGCTCCATTCAAAATTTGTTAACAACCCAAAAAGAGGTTTAGCTATGATGGCATACATGTGGATAAACCTACGGTAATATCCACAATGGCCCATAAAGGCTTGTACCTCTTTAACATTCCTTGGTCTGGGCAACTCTGCTATTGCTCTTACTTTGTCTTCATCTGTTGAAATTCCATTCTTAGAAACAATGTGACCTAAGATCTTACCTTGTCGTACCATAAACACACATTTCTCTGGATTCAGACACACTCGATAATCTCTACACTTGTTGAAGATTTTCCTGAGCTCAGGGATGTGGTAACTTCTTTCCTGGGAATGAGCGCATAAATCATCCACATATACTTCTAAGCTCTTTCGCAAGAACTCTTTGAAGACATGACACATGAGTCTTTGGAATGTTGCCGGTGCATTGGTGAGCCCAAATGGCATCACACGAAATGCAAAGATTCCCCATTCTGTGGCAAAGGCCGTTTTGTGTTGATCTTCGGGGGCAATGGCTACTTGGTTGTAACCTGAAAATCCATCAAGGAAGCTGTAAACTTCCTTGCCTGCAACACGCTCCAATAGATGTTCGGTGATTGGAAGTGGATAACTATCTCGGATCGTAGCAGCATTAACTTTTTTAAGGTTAATGCACACTCGCAATTTCCCATTCTTCTTGGGCACCACTACAATGGGGGACACCCATTCAGTGTGCTCAATCTCATAGATGAATCCGGCTTCAATCAGCCTGTCAATTTCCTCTTTTATTTTGGCTGCATAATTGTCATTATATGTGTAGGGCTTTTGTTTGGTGGGCTTGGCATCAGCGGTCATCGAAATCGTATGAGAGCAAATCTCTAGATCTACTCCTTTCAAGTCTCTATAGTGCCATGCGAACACATCCCTATATTCCCTTAATAGAGCTACAAGCTCTGCTTCTTCTTCTGCACTTAGGTCGTCTCCTATGTACGTACATCGCTCTTCGTTCCCTTCAATGGTCACTACAATTTTTTTGGTCTTTTCTTTATTGTCATATGCTTCTCCTATAATGGCCTCTCTCTTAGGCATTCGCACCAAAATTTTTCGGTCTTCCACTTCATATTTCTTGAAATTTTCTGGTACTTCGAACAATGATTCTTCCTCTTCTTGTTTCACTACTTTCCTTTTCTTTTTCTTTTGACCTCCTTCACTTCCTTTCTTTGAATTTATCGTTTTTATACTCACAAGGGGTTCTTCTTCTTTTTGGGTTAACACTCCTAGGTCTTCTAAGTAGTGTTCCTCTGAGTCGAAGTATGTATCCATCACAATGGATTCTAGGTCATCGTCATTCTCTTCTTCTTCTATGAACTCACTAGGATCACACTCTTCCAACAAGGGCTGACACATGAACACTGAAATATCATAACCCTCCTCATCACAATGGGGTGTCCATTGTTCCTCATTGATTGCAATGTCCATGGTAGCTAAGATTTCTGCCCAACCATGAGGCTCAAATTCCTCATCTGGAAATATCATTGGTGTATAGGCTGGGTCTTTTATTGGTCTATCTCCGGGGGGAGTTCCTTCTTCTCTCGCTTTTAGGCGCTTTTCCTCTTCCTCCGCGACCTTGCACATCCACAAGTGAGTATCTTCGTGCAGCCAGGATGGTTCAAGTGAACTTCCTGAATGCACGGAGATAGAATCTTCTTTCGCTTTGTGGATAGGATTCCACTGTAGGGGTGGTACATCTCTGAAGGTGTAATCCTTCAGATTGACCTTGGTGGTGACCCCTAAGTGCTGTAAGTACAAGGAGTTGGTTCCCCAATCCTGTACTATTTGCAATTGTCGTAGGAAAGGTCTTCCTAGGATCATCTCGTAAACATTATTCTTCTCAAAGTCACATATAGCAAATGTATGTTCAAACTCTACACCACAAGTGGTTAGATTTATCCCTTCAAGCAATCCGAGAGGTCTTTCAAAATGACCATCTGCCATCTGAAGTTTCATTCTCGTTGGTCTTAAGGTGGGTTTGCCCCATCGCTTCCACAAGGAGGTGGTCGCAATAGCAACACCAGCACCCGAATCCACAATTGCTTTGGTTGTGTAACCTTGATAGGTGATCGGAAGATAAGTGTTACCTTCTTCACCTTCGCTCATGTCTCCTATCTTGTCGAGAGGTATCTCAGGAACTTTCTGCTTAGAGCCTACTTTTGGTATATTGGATTCAAGTTCTGGAACCTGATCCTTCACATGATTCCAGAGCTCCAGTTTTGCCTTGAGGAGCTCCTCTACAGTGAGATGACATTGAACCTTAGTGTTCTTCACAACATCAGTGTTTCTTGGAATCACTGAGTCTTCATTTCTTACCAATATTGTGGGGGCTCTGATCTGGAGAGATTCAGATTCCCATGGGCCTGTGAAATGAGGCAACTCTTGTAAAGAATTAGATTCAAAATCTAATCTCTCATCCTCTTGTTGCTCTGTTTGATCTCCATAGATAGACGGAATGTCTTGGGGAAATTGATCACGAAGATCATCAATCTCAGGAATACGAGGGGAATCACCCTTCTCCTTGGCCCATTTCTCTTCTTGTATTTCCCGCAAGAACTCTTGAGAGTACGGTTGTATTGAAGGAGGTATTCCAGCATCCGTGGAATTAGGAACATAAGCTCCCTTTGGTGGCGAGCTTCCTCTTTCAACAACTGGTTGAGCCTGTGGAGGTAAAGAAACTTGTGGTTTGTTTACCAACTGCTCTAATCTTTCTAGTAAGCCTTGGAAATGCAAATCCGGCTTGACAGAGTTTGTCTGATTGAACTTTTGACTAGTCTCAAGTATAGCTTGAGCTTGTTCTACCATTTTCACGCACATTTTCATCCGTTCAATCTCTAAATCTGCTCTAGGGTAACTCTTGTCTAGGTTTGCAGCTGTTGGCCCTTCTTGAAGTCAAGCCTGGTAGGCCTTGAACATCATGTCCAAGCCTTCAGGAGTGGGGTCAGCTAATACTGATCCTACTCGGGGTGGTGGGTGGGTTACGTGGGGTGTATTAGAGGGTGGAGAAATGGAGGGTGATGGGGATGGTAGAGGTGGAAGTGTGTGTGAGTGCGGTTGAGATGTGATCTCTGTGATTTTTGCCTTGGTTTCTCTCAGGCTTTCTTCAAGTTCGTTTATCTTTTTTGCCCATTGCCTCTTCATTCTTTCACGACTATCCTTCCAGGCTCTAGTCCTCTTTTTAGTTATGCTCTCTGTTTCACTCACCTCGGGGCTCTTTTCCTGAACAACACCTTGGTGTTGTTGAAGTGCCTGGGCTCTTGTGATCACCTGCACAGGTGCAGTGGAAGTCACACTCCCTGTGGAGTCTACAACTAACCCAACGACATTGATAGGAGTGATTTTAGGCATGTTATTAGGGTTCTTTGGGCAATCTCGTAGGAGATGCTCTTTCCCGCAGTCTTGACAGAAGCCCTGAATGGTTACTGGTTGAGGTTGTGTCGGGGCAGGTAGTGGACAATCACGTATAAGGTGATCTCCCTGACATCTGAAGCATGGTCCTCTAGGAATTGGGGGTCGTACCTGCCTAGGTTGAGGTCTAGAGTTGGGGTTTGTGTACATGACATTAGAATACTTAGGTTCCCCACTATTTTCACTTGGGTCCTCATAATAGTATGACTCGTTATGCTCGGGTGACTGCATGTAGTAAGCCTGTGGGCTATCAATATGTGTGGAGTCAAAACTGTGGTCACTTGGATCACTGTCTGATAGCAATGGGGTGACTGGGACTATGGCTCTGTTCGGATTTTCTTCAGTAGATGCATATTTCACTGGGATCACATTGGTTGGAGCAGGGGGTTGCTGCACTAGGACTGGTTGAGGTCTCTGCTGCCCTTGATAAGGTGGTTGATAAATTTGCTGTGGTCTGTTGTATTGTGGTGATGGGTACTGATTCTGGTATCTACCATGTTGTGGATATGGCTGAGGATAATTTTGCCTACCAGTTTGTTTGTTATATGGGCAGTCTTGTGCAGTGTGGTTGGTGTACCTGCGCTCTATGGAGCAGTACTGGCTACTAGGATTCACCTGGGGTTGGGTCATAATGGGACATACACTTGCCATGTGTTCACCGCCACAATTGTAACACCGCTTAACTGGGGCAAATCTCGGAATTTGTTTGCTAGAGACACCTAGTTTTTGGGCTACCTTTTCTGCAAGTTCCTCGATGGATGTGGATTGACCAGATGTCTGTTTACTAGAGCTATCAGAATCCTTATAGATTTTTGATAGTTCTAATTCCTCACCTAGATTGTCCTCGATGTCTATGCACATACGCACGCACTCTTCTATCGTTCTGGGATCCTTCAGGTACACATATGACCTGAGCTTAGTGCTCAACAATCCATCTAGGAACAAGGCCACTTGTTTGGCTGGTGTGGGTAACTCCGGCATCGGGCATCTCTCCAGGTATTGTCTAAATCTTCTTCCAGCTAGTCTGACCGTCTCTTGAGGTGTTTGTTTGAAGCTGTGAATTAGTGAGGAGGTGTTATGCCTGATTCCACTCTTAGAAAACTCAACAATAAATGCCTCTAAGAGCTGGTCTATGTTTCTGAAATGCCTCTCATTTAGTGGTTGAAACCACGTAAGGGCAGTGTTCCTAAGAGTTAGACCGAAAGCATTATATTGTGTGAATAGGTCCTCTACCTGTTCAGCTTTCAATACTTGTCGAAATTCTGCCACATGGTCATAAGGGTCTCCCGTGCCATCGAAATAATTCTTCATGGACTTCACCAGTTGAGTTGGTCGCAGGGTCCTAGTGTGTTCTCTCGGCCTTGGCAAAGGAAAATCATCAATATCCCTTTGATTCCAAGGGGTTCTATGTCTCTCAGGTTCCACTCTATTCCTTTCTGTTCCCGTCCTTTCTCTTCCCAGGGAGTTGGCAAAACTTACCTCAGGCTTGTCTCTACTTCTATCTCTTTGGGCTCCATGAGCTTGGGAGGTCCCAGCTCCTTGGTGACCAAAGGACACATTAGACCTTGGTTCGGGAAAAACAAATTCACCCTTCCATGTGTAAGCATGCCTGCCATGCTCAATGACCACGAAGATTCTCTCTGATGCATTGTCTAGGTAGGTTACTTGGCCTGGGCTATCAGGGTCTTTAAACTCATAGATTGTGAGGGCACTCACTTCCTGGGGTTGAGCAGATTTGTATCTCCAAAAAGCCTCATCGGTTTCTCGGTTTAAAAGCAGGTCTATGCTTTTATTGTCCTGTGGAACCCACTCTGGAGTCATGATTCTAGTCAAGACAGATTTACCACGGGGAGTTCTTGGCTCTCTCTCTAAGTTCCCTTGCTCTATATCACCCATGTCGGTCTCCGCAATCACATTTCCAAACTCATCAGTTCTATCAGGAAGAGTGGTGACTACATATATAGTTCCCTCTTTATCTAGGTATGCTCCATTCTCAAACTTGACTACCGGGTGGTCTAATCCATGGGGTTGATCGGGGTTCTTAATCTGGACCACCGATCTTCTCAGTCCGTCTTCGTAGATGCGAGCACCTAGACGATTAGTCCTGATGTATTCCAATTGAGTCTTGTAAGGTCCCTCTGGCTTTTCTAGATAAGCCAACCCTGAACTACCTACTGGTCTCTCCATGTGATACGACAACTCAGAATCACTTGTTTCTGATCTGGGAGTGTATGGGTAATCACTCAACTGCTGGGCCCAAGACTTGGCAGTGTGATTGACACTAGCTTCAGAAGATCTGAGGCTTTGTCTGTCTCGGCCTAAGTGTCTGCATGATCTAAGGTTCATATGCCTGATTTATTTACCCCCTGGAACCCAAGCACACTCTCGTTGCAGGTTGATTTTGCACCAATCACTTTGTTCTTTTTCAATTGCATATTATGTTTATGGTCTTGTCTGAAATTGCGTCGTCAGGAGTACTTAAGTGAATTAACGCACTTGATAAGTGATCGATTTCCGTTTACCTTTTGTCCCTTAGGGTTTTTGCACTTAAGACCTATTTACTTCTTGCACTTGGTTGATTAATACTCTTGGACTTGATTCGTGCCTGACGTGCCCTAATTAATTACCACACCTAAGTCGTACTTAGCCTAGGCTAGGAATTGACAAAGGAGGGTTGAGAGATCTTCCAACCTCAATTAGCTGGTTGACCAGACTGCTACACAAGCCCAGGAAGCCTTCTCCCAAGCTTGGTACTCACCCTTGCTAGCTTGCTTTGGATTGCCTTGAGCGCACACAAAGTTCCTGCAAAAGCTCACCAGTTAGTATAGCTCTATTACCACAAGTAATTGAAAGACACACATCAATATTTTCAGTCCCCCTGGAGTAACTCACTGTACCCCCTGAATCTGAGAACCACTTAGTTCCACCTAAAGGTCAACTTAAAAATGCATGTTCTAAAACTCCGCGTATGATTCTTACAAAAACCAGTCGAGGTCCACGTAGGATTCTCAACGAGCTTTCCAACGAGACCAAAATCTCATCAATCGGAGTTCGTATGGTCAAGTTATGACCATTCAGGCACTAAAGGGTCAAAACAGGCACTCAGGGTTCAGGAGATCCCTCTCTGGTTTCTAGGCCTTTTGCCCACTTCCAAGGTTCTAAAGTTATACCAAGGTGCCTAAAATTAAGCTCAACTACCCTTCCAATCACTCAAAAAATTAACCCTAAATTTTCATGCGTTAAAGGCCGTGTATCGCGATAGGTCGGGTCGAGGTGTCGCGATAGGTCGAAGTGTCGCGATAGCTCGTGAAGTGTCACGATAGGTCGAAGTGTCGCGATAGCTCGTGAAGTGTCGCGATAGCTCGTGAGGTGTCGCGATAGGTCGAAGTGTCGCGATAGGTCGGGTCGAAGTGTCGCGATAGCTCGTGAGGTGTCGCGATAGGTCGAAGTGTCGAGATAGGTCGGGTCGAAGTGTCGCGATAGGTGGGAGGTGTCGCGATAGGTCGAAGTGTCGCGATAGGTCGGGTCGAAGTGTCGCGATAGGTGGGAGGTGTCGCGATAGGTGGGAGGTGTCGCGATAGCTCGTGAGGTGTCGCGATACCTCGAGGTGTCGCGATACCTCGAGGTGTCGCGATAGCTCGGGATATGGTGAATTTTTCTGTTCTATCTAGTGTTCCTGGGAGCTGGAGAATGAGGTGAAGATGAAGATGGAGATGGAAAAAAAAATCAGAAATTTACCTACTACTTACCATTCCAACGCGTCCTCTCTACGTCTTACCATCACACGCTCGTCCTCAAAGCTCGATCCCCGGCAACGGCGCCAAAATTTGGTGTAGCTCAGTGATGAGTAGCACCTCCTTTAATGTCAATCCGGGAAGACGTGAGGATGGTATGAAGACCACGAGCAAGTGGAAGCACAAGTGCGTGAGTGAGAAGCACACAAGCATGCACACACATACACACACACGCGCACACACGGCAAGAACAAAGAGAGTAAGACAATGGAATCACTTCTATTGCAAGAAAGCTCTCATACAAGCTCAAACTACAAGAAGCTCCCCCAAAAATGAGCTCTCTAGCTCTATTTATAGTTTTTGACTAGCTTTGGCCCTGTCCAGACCTAGTGTCCGGCCTAGTTAAAAATTAGGTTCCAGGGCTTATTTGAGGGCTCAAACGAGATCTAAAAATTATGAAAATTGGCAGGCAACTACTTCTAAGGCTCCCCAAGCTTGAGGACTCCTCGGCTTGTACAAAATGGAGCTACAAAAAGGTGAAATGATATTTACAAGGTTTTTTAGTGATGAGAATCACTTGAAAATGATGTAAGGGTTTGAAAAAAATGAAGGGTTGCCTTAGTGCTAGATCTGCATGTGTGTTCGTACTTGCTTCTTCCCGTATGCTGTCAACACAATCCCACTAGAATTATATATATATATATATATATATATATATATATATATATATATATATATATATATATATATATATATATATATATATATATATATATATATATATATATATATCTGTGTGTGTGTGTGTTTTAAAGGAAAATTCCTGCCAAAGAGGAAAAAAGTGACCCTGATGATCCTCTTCACTCACTTTGCTACTGGAATATACTAACATAGTATACATCATTATCATGAACCATCACTAGTGACTATACACTAATGTAAAAAATTGACTATTTGCAAGAAAATGCGAACAAAAGTACATTTTGGAGTTTCTCTAGATGTACACGATACTTTGGGGCGCCTATACTAACAAGTGAACACTATGATTAAAATCTACACAAAAGAGAAAATTTTCACTACTCAATAATCACAATAGTGCAGATTGATTTCAAAAAAACATGAAGTACGATTTTACATAAAACTATCTCCTCAAACTATAGTATAGTATTGATTTTCCTAATGTTGCTCACAATATGTTGTAGATATTGAGATAGTGAGTAAGAGTGTGCTTTTTTGGGTGCACATAAAGAAGGAATGACCTACACTGATACCAATTGTTGGAGTTTGAAAAGCGAGGAATCTTGTCATATATATAGCATGACATGGTAAGTGTGTAAGGTACACACATACAAACAAAAAAAAAAAGCTCTTTTGAAAAAGAAAAATTACCCCAACTTGCCCAAATGTGCTCGCCACATCAATGTCAAAATATACCTTCTTTTACTTCTTGTCTTTGTGTGTAATCATTTTCTTTTCAAAGTTCTTTTGGTACCATGGTAGGATCGTTTATACTTTCTCTTTTTTTGACTACTCCATTATATCGAAAGGGAAGAGAGGCCTTTCTTAAAGTAGTGCGCGTGTTTGTAAGCATATGAAGAAACGTCTCTTTGTCGAAGGTGTGTGAACTAGTAGAGCTTCTTTAATGAATCATACATGCAAATGTCTATTTCAACCCATCAGTTGAAAGCACGTTCTATCCTTGGTGAGGTTATGGGATGCTCTTCAATGCTTTTGGTGAAGTCTTCTAGAAAATTTGGTAGGAAAGGTGTGTTTGGGGGGACATTATAAAACTCCATGTCATTTTCACTTGTAAACTCATGCTTCCTCTTCAAATTCTTTCATTTCTCTTGGAGTTTCAATGGTCTTCTCATGCATGTGACCTTGGATATTGAGTAGCATACATGATCCATACCTCAAAATCCCTTTGAATCAAATTAAGAAAGTCTAGTCTTCCTTGCATGAATAAATTAAGAAAGAAACAGAATTACAAGAGAAGGGGGCATAGTGCCAATTGGATCCCCTTCTCCCACAAAACTGGAGCAAGATCAAATTGACAGCCCGAGGGCGGTGTTCTTTCAATGCGTGGGGACCATCTGAACCCTCTAGAGCAAATGTGGTTGCTCAATGGTTGAGAGACAAAAGCATAAATCGAGATTTTATCTACCTCCAATAGATTAAAATCTACGGCAACAAGTTTTTGATGAGACTAAAGCACATCTCTCCCTCTCATAAATGGCTTTTTACTTCACATGGCAAAAGGGTTCAGGGGGTGCGGCCATAGATGTAGGATGTAAATGGATCCACTCACATATAGATACCCACAAGGACAAAAACCATCGGTGGATAGCTACCTCTTTCAAAGCTCTCTTACAGTTTACAAGTGTTTCCATCTATGAACCTAATTTTGACAATGAGAGAATTTCCACCTGGCAAACATTAGACTATCTTCCTACGGATGTTATCATAAGTGGGGACTTCAACATGGTCGAAGATCCATCCGATAGATGGGAACAAAGAGGGCCCATCATTGGAGGACTAGAGAAGGGCCCTCTTTGTTCCCATCTTATGAAGAGGAAATTCAAAGAAAGAACCTCCAGATTTTCTTCCAAGAATGGTGGACAGGGAACAACTTATGGTTGTCTTTGTGCCTACAAGTAATTAGCGTATGTGATTCTGGGTTAGAGGTTAACCATTGTTGAGTTTATCCTTTGGCATACCATCTCGTCTACAAAAAGCCATTGAATGCATTATTTGGATCTTATCATAGATTGGCACTTTAACTACCGATCCCCTTAAACTGAAAGGATAGAACCTAATCTCAATACATATCTATTTGACCTCTAGGTATAGCATTTTTTTTTAATGCAGTAATTAGATATTGAGACTCTAAGAAATCCCACGTGTGCTAATCAAGTAATTAAACGCCCCGAAGGTCCACAGTTCAAGGTAATACCCAAATTTTCATGGAAGATGAAAGTGTGAGAAACTAAGGGTGATCGTGTGTGCTACTCTATGCGATGAGATGGAGAAAAGATATACGCTTCATTTGGATGCATATGAGCAACAAAAGGATGTAGGCATCACATGAAACTAGGAAAGTCAATAGTATTATGTGGCTTTTTCCTTGTTATGCAATACAAAGGCATAATTTTGTGCTCAAAAACTATGTACCCTCATAAAATGTCTGTTTTGCACATTTAAATAGTAAAAAGGGCATTACAACTTTTGTGGGCTTTGACCTTCCTCCAAGTCTCCCCCATGGAGGATTTGCCATAGTAGAACAACTTTTTCCCATTCCAACAACGGGTGCCAAAGATCTTGGAGCATTACTTCTCACCTAATCCATGACCAAGAGGTGCAGTGCTTTGTCTTAAGCCTATTCTGTAAAAGCACCTTTTGGTTTATTCTTGGAATGTCCTCAATTCTACTTCTGTTGAACCATCTATGCCCCTTCGGATACAGGTCATTACTAATGTATAAAAGGTGCACATCCGCTCTATCCCAAGCCCAAATAAAACTGAGCAAAATGCACCAAACTTCATAATACAATCTAAGAATAATGTCAATTTCTTCTCGTCTGATCTATTCTCCTCTCAAATTTTTCGACAGGTGTTTCCATTCTTTGAAACCCTTGGTCCTCTTTGGATAAAGTCACTCTCGATCGGCGATGAAGCCATTTTGTCTAATTCTAGCCATCTACTTCAATTCGGTGCTTAAAAAACATTATGTGACATAGCCATGCTATGCACAAGAAATGGCACATCTATCCCACCACCGAGCCTTGTGGTTGAAGGTTTCTCCTTTGCATGTTTACACATGTGTGCCACGCGTCCTAGTTCCCTGGATAGAAATTGAACACATGCCTTTTGGAAGGCTCTAGAAGTCATAAGGAAAAGACTGCTCCCCAATGTTTTTATGGGCATTGAATCTTAGACCTCTTCATTGTGTGTATGTGTGTGGATGTTCATGTGCTTCTCACTCATGCACTTGTGCAATCCTCTTGAACATGGTAGTCATACCATCCCCACATCTCCACGGATTGATATTTATGAGGTGGATCTTCACCACGATGGTACTCCCATTGTGCTAGAGTGACATCAAATTTGGCACCATTGTCGAGAAGCATGATTGGAGGATGAGCATGTGACGGTGATACATAGAGTCCTGACCTTGGAATCATAGGTAGGTAGATAATTTCTCTATTTTCTTTACTTTTTTCATCTCCATCACCATCTCTACCATCTCCACTCTCCATCCCCTTACATCTCCTTCATTGCCAAAAAATTTAGTTTTTGTTCATATTCTTCTCATCCACTTCATTTCCCTCATTTCACTTGTGTGAGAGAGCGAGAGATAGTGATTGTGTGGACTATTGTTTGTGTGTTTCTGAGTGCTTTCCATAGGAATCTACTCCATCATCAGCTCCACCAGCATCATGAGGTACAATAGAACCCTGGGTGCGGCCTGAGACAACTACCTCTATCTATCATGATATACAAAAAAGTTCGTAATTTTTGTTTTCAGCATAGAGATGATAGACCACACATCATGAGCATTCCAAAAAACCACTCATATTTGCAAAAATTATTCTCTTCTAGTCTATCGTGATAGACACTATCTATTGAAAGAGATAGAAACCACAATAGACACTTGTATATCGTGATAGACTTGTCTATCAGAATAGACACGTCTGTCGTGACAGATGGACCTCCATGATAGAGACCATCTATCATGATAGACACATCTATCATGATAAATCGAACTCCACAATAGACAACAGACACCATCTATCATGATAGACCCATCCATCACGACACACAGGACCCCATGATAGATGATAGAGGCCATCTATCGCGATAGACTCATCTATCACGATAGACCCATCTACCGCGATAGATAAAGGTTCATGATAGACAATAGATGATAGACGACAGATGATAGCTAGCCTCTATCATGATAGACCCACCTATCATGACATACACATCTATCACAATAGACACGTCTATTGCGACATACAATCATTTATGATAGACCTGTCTATCGCGACAAACATCATCTATCGCAGTAGATAAGATTCTCAATAATTTTTATTATTTGTTAAATTTTGGCCAAATTGGGTCCAAATTTTCGGATTTCTATAGAGTTTTGGAGCTACCTAGGTGGCAAGCAAGGTATTAGTGCAGAGAAAGCTCTGGAAGAGCATCTTGAGCACCAGAGCTATTTCAAGTAGGAGACTCAAGGTCGGAAGATCCCTCAACCCCTTGAGTCAATTTTTGGCTTAGGCTAAGTGCATATAGTGGTATTGATTAATTAGGGCAATGATAGGAATTAACCTAGCTCAAGAAACCCCAATTTTCTCAACTCCAAGATTTAGTTAGAAAAAAGTTGTGGAAAACCCTAAAGGGAACAAAATTAATTGATCAATCAAATGAAAATTAATGCTAAACTTAGACTATTACTGACAATGTGATTACAAAGATAAGATCTTACACCAAAAAAAATTAAAACTAACAAGTAATTGATACAAAGAACATTGTAGCGTGGTTATACTCTGACATTGGGTAAGTAAGAGGATCATATGAACCTTATGTGAGGTAGAAACATAGGAAAAATTGATAGACAAAGCATCAGATCATCTGAGGCTAGCGTCAACCATACAGCTAGGTCTTGGGCTCAACAATTGAGTGACTATCCTTACGTATTGAGCTTAGACATCAACGACTCTGAAATGTCTTTTAGCATGGCTAGAACAGTAGGTAGTTCAAGGATAGCATACCGAGAAACTTCAAAGGGTCCCTATAAAACTCAGGTGGAATATATCCAAACCAACTGCTTAGGTGCTTGCATCTATGATGATGGTTTGAGAGGTTTGTTGGTCCAACTTAGGAACCCACATTACCCCTTTGGAACTGATGACCATGTGGTTAAATTCGAAGAGGGATCTTATATCGATGAGTAAGGAAACATATATTTGGTAACTAGCTTACCAGATAGACAAATGAGTAAGCATCAATTATCCTTGAGTTTGAAATAGGAGACTTAGCAAGTGTTGAGAGTTGAATAGGTCGAGGATTTGTTCACACAATACAATGCTTTTGGACAAGCATTGAAGAATACCGTCTTAACATGGTTTCAACCCTTACATCAAGGTCAATTCAATGATATTAACTAGTTGCTAGATGTGTTCATTACAGAGTTATCCAAAAGCTAAATCAGACACAATACCTCATCCTTGATTTATAATTTTAAGCAGACACCACAAAAAACTATTAAGATAGTAGGATGTAGGTTTAGAAAATGCATTGAAAGATGTCCAATTCCAAAGGTGCTTACTAAAGACAAGGAAGTTTCCTTGTTTTTAGATGCCTTATCAAGTGCAAAGCTACGATCATATGTATATCTAAAGGAACCCAACACTATAGAGCAATGCATAAGAATGTGCATTGATATTGAGGATAGTTTGGATGACGAGTTAGAACTCTCTAAGCTCTATAAGGATTCGGATTGTTCTACTAACTTCACTTCCAAACCTTGACATCAATAGATGAATTAGCTGAACAAATGGCTCGAAAGTTAGATTACCAAGTGGACAAGCCCATAGAAGGGCTCCAGTAAATCCTTAGAACCAAGGAAAATTAAATGAAAAATATTGTACCATTGAGAGAAGATACGCAAATCACACTATGCATGATTATCCCTACACTAAACAGGCAGTTAGGAAAAATCACCAGCTGTCTTAGCAGCAGCTAGGTAGCTATCAAAACCAATATCAACAACCGTACTATAGGTTGCACCAAACCTACTAGCCACACTATCAAGCACAACAAAGACCTCAACTCATGTTAGGACAATAATCGCCACCCTTTGCGAATGTAATATTAGTCAAATACATAGTTATAGAACACAACTTAAATAGACAATTTGTTCCAACTTCTCCTCTAATTTTTTATAGTGCCCGTAATGCTCAAATCTTTGATTCCGCACATATAGATAGCCTACTGGCTTACTATAGAGAATTCCCTTAGCATAAAGAGATCTATCAGTATGAAGCACCATTAATGGAACCTGATTGGGATCCTAAATATTCTAATGTTATGTACACAAACCCAAACCCCATGCCCTAATTGAGACGGATGAGACATCAAGAACCTAGAGAGCCATATAACAGACATCAGGGAGATCACGTCGTACATGATTGTCCACTTCCTTCCCTCATGGAAACCTCAACCCATAGTGATTAAAGGTTTTTGCCCTGATTCTCGAAAGCAACATCTCCTCAGGGATTGTCCTAAAAACCTACTCAATGCTCAAACGATTACTCCAATCAACATCATTGTCTTGGTAGTTGAACCTAATGTAAGTGTGCCCAATATTGCCCCTCTACATGTATTCACTAGATCACAGGATCTATAGAGGACCATGTGCATAGAGCAAGAGAAGAAGTGAGAGTCTTGTGGTTCAGAGAGCATTGGTAAGAAGAGAACAAGGTCTTGGAAAGATAGCCATGAAAGGATGAAATGATAATGAGCTAGGAAACTTAGCAAACTAGAAGAGAGCCTTAAGGAAACAAAAACAAAAATAGTTGAGCTCGCATATCAAATGCATTCTCACACACCACCACATTTCAACCCACCACATCAAACCCGACCATCCATCCCACCCCAACCAAGAGCAGGATCAGTCCTAGCAGACCCTACTCTAGAAGACCTGGATGTGATGTTCAAGGCCTATTAGGCTTGAATTCAAGAAGGAACAAATGCAACTCAGTTGGATAAATGTTATCCCCAAGAAATTTTGAGATTGAAAGGACTACACTTTGTGAAAAAATGGTAGAATTAGCCCAGGCTATATTTGAAGCCAATCCCGTTTTCAACCAAAAAAATTTACTGAGCACACAGTTACACTTCAAAGGACTTTTGGAGAGATTAGAGCAGTTGATAGCTAAACCGAAGAATTTACTTGCACCACATGCTCATAATAGTGGATGTGAAGAGTAACCTTACCACCATAAGAAGATTTTGTTCCTAATTCTATGGATGATGGAATTCCTTCCTCTATAAATCCATACTCCAAAGAGTTCTTGTGAGAAATACAAGAGGAGTAATGGGCCAAAGAGAGAGAGGATCCTCCTCCAATTTAAGAAGCGGATGATCTTCATGGTCAATTCTCTCAAGACATTCCCTCTATTTATGGAGAGTAGGAAGAGCTTTAGTCAAACAGATGATCAAACTTTGAATCCAATTCCTTACAAGAATTCCCTCACGTCACGAGCCCCTGGGAATCTTAGTCTATTCAAATGAGATCTCCCATATTCATGGTTAGAATTGATGAATCATTTCTACCTAGGGACACTTAAGGAGTTAAAAACACTAAGGTGAAATGTCATCTCACCTAAGAAGAACTACCAAAAATCAAACATGAGTTGTGGAAGCACATGGCAAACCAACTGCAAGAAGTTGCTGATTCCCACTCTTAGGCAAGAAATCTTCAAATGGTACCTGAGATACCTATATATAAGATAGGGATATGAGTGAAGGAGAAGAAGGAAATACCTCTCTTCCTATCACATATCAAGGCTATACAACAAAATAAATCTTTGATTCAAGAGTAGGAGTTGCCATTGCCACCACTTCCCTATGGAAACATTGGGGCAAGCAAAATCTAAAACAACAAGGATGAAGTTGCGAATGGTTGATGAACATATAAAGAAGCCTCTAGGATTTCTAGAAGGAATAACTTTCACTAATTCTGGTGTAGAGTTCAAGCATACATTTGCAATATGTGAGTTTGGAACAATCATGTCTATGAGATGATCTTAGGTAGACCATTCATGAGGAAATTTTAGATAGTCCAAGATTAACCAATTCCTTGTACTTAGAGTGCTTATGGATAACTACCAAAGTCAATCTCAAGGATTATTCTCATAGAGACGTGCTGCCCTTGCAATGGAACCCACTCCATAAATCACTAGATGAGATGGAATCGATGCATTCCAAAGGGTCAAATCCTTCATGGATGCATGAAGATACACACTTATGGATGTGTAAAGTTGTAGTAGAAGAGGAAAAAAGACTAGAAATGAGAAATTTAGGTGCTACTAAAAAACCATAGATCAATTCAAGACCCATCTTATACATCTATGATCTTTCTAGACAAAGAATTTGAACCCCATGGTTAGGCAGAGATCTTAGCTACAATGGAAATACTTGTGAATATATAAATATGATAAATATGGCTATGATATCTCCATATTCATGTTGGAACCCCTCTTTTTTTAATCCACCATTGAGGAATGTGAGTCTGGTGTACAATTACTAGCAAAAGCTAGTGATGAGGATTCAAAATCCATCATCGTGGAGCCCCTTTTTGCTTTAGAGGAAGATTACCTTGATTTGTTGGAAGCTAGGACTCAAGAACAGGAAGGGCATAAGCATGAGGTGATGTTAGCTATGCAAGTATACACCAAGAGTGAGATGGTTTTTTAATTGCATAGGTGAACTAAGTGTCTCTGAAGTTATAAGAGCAAGTCTTGAGCAAGTTTTTGCCAAGATAATCTCATCTCTATACTATCCCCATCTCTCTTCACGCTATTCACTAGGTATGGCCTTCCCATTGAAATTGTTAGTGAAAAGGGTACACTATTAAATAATTCATTGAGCACCTATTAGAAGATTTTGTAATAATGCACAAGAGCTTGGAACCATATCACTCATGGGTCAATGGTCAAGCTAAAATTATGAATAAGATTCCATGCATAGGCTTGAAAAAACTAGTGAGCAACAAGTAATTTAATTGGGACAAATAGTTTCATTATGATGGTTGATGCATCCTGCTATCAGGTGAACATGTATTATAATAAATCACCTCATACAACCACCTTTTACACCCAAATATGCACCATGATACCCATAGCCACAAAATACACAAAAATGATGTTTTTCTAGATCCGATGTCCGAACATGGTCAGTGGTGAGTTCTCTTTGAAGCTCTCAACAAGATGCATCTATTGAAATTTTCAAAGCATTTTGAGATTCTTGCACAAATTTATGGCTGAAAAACTAGGTTTTGGAAGTCACTTACCTATGCTTCAAGACTCCCCATGCCTACGATAAGCAAGAAAATGATGAAAAAAGGTGGGAAAGGGGTAGACAACACTACTTAGTTCACATTTCATTCCATAACCATGCACACAAGCATAGAAAGAACGAGAAAATGGGAAAGAAGAAGGAGTTATAATGCTCTTCTCTTCAAGTTAGTTCTTCTATTCAAAAATTGAAAAAATCCTCAAAAAAAAAGTTAGAATTGGGTTATATACATGAGCCCATAAGTGTGTCCTTTTCACACTTTGGACAAAATAGTAACATGATTTCTCTCTCTATGCTAGCCCAGAAGGCATAGTATGTAACACTTGGAGACTCCTCAAAATGTACTGATACAAGGCTTTTTGGTATGCCTCCAGGGTTACTCTACCATCATGAATATGTGTTGTCTTTTTTGCTCTTTCTTTACTTTGGCCTTGGTCACTTTTTCCTCCTTTTTCCTTCTCTTTATCTTTTTTCCTCTACAACACTCTCCCCCTCCTAGTGTCTATCATCCTTGATATACCTTCTTTGGGTTTGCTTCATGTGCCACTTGTGGGTTATGATGGTATATCCTTTGTGTTGTATGTATTCTTGAAATACTCGAGGCTGGATCTTCTTCATTGCCATCTGATCTTCTAAAAGCTTCCCACCTCAATACTTCAAGACTTCATCCATTTTTTGTTGGCCTAATTCCTTGGAGACTGACATTTGTGCCCCTTTAGGGCTTAGGGTCTAAGGGTCTTTCTTTATAAGCCGAGATATAGTTGTTCTTTGATTATTAGTGGATACTCTTTTCTTTCTTTGTCTTCAACTCTTCTTTCTTTTGTTGTATCTTGCACCTTCAAATGTGGCAACCAGGATTGTTGCTTCCACATGCCACTCCTCCGAAACTCTATCATCCTTGATAGTGTGAGGTGCATGGCAATTCTAGATTTTTCCCCTAATCTTCCTTTCAGAGGGAAAAAAACATGGTATATATTTTGTTCTTTAATATTAATAGTAATCACCTATTTGACTTAAGAATGCTAGCCACAGTGCTCATTTTATTGCATCATTTGGTGCTTGCCTATTGTCTACAAAGAAGTGTCATTTGTATGCCACAAATCCTGCATTTATGTCGGAGGTAATCTTCAGAAATATTTTGGAGTATAGCTCCAAAAATCCTATAAAAAAGGTCTCCTCAAATGTCTGTAAGTAGAGTCTTGGAAAAAATATTAGTCTAGAGTAATATGCCATTATTATCACTCTGCTTGCTGTTATGGAAAGATCAAACAATAGTGATTCTAGAACTTGATTTATTCCAATGAAGTTCATAAACGTGTATTTTGCATGCTTGAATACCTTCAAACTATCAAAATCATGCTTAGTATTCTGCTCATCAGCTTGAAAATTAAGTATGGAACACATACGTGTATGTGTATCTAATGCTCAATTGATTGGATCATATAATGCTTAGTGGGTAGGTATCTTGTGGTGGGTTGGGTAATAAGGGAAAATTCAGCCATTGCCTGCTAATATGTCCTTACATTGGGCTTCCCAAAACTCAGGCAAATCCACCTCTATGGGCCTCGGCAAAAACATGCGTTAACTTGTAATAAGTAGGGGGCATCCTTCTAATGCCGTCGCAACCTAGGGTTATTTTTTTGGAAATCTTTTATGTCATATGGGATCTGCCTTGTTGAATTTATGTTCTATGTATTTAAATTTTTGGACATTGAAGTTAAGATCCTCATCTAGATTTTTATTTGCCACCCTTTTGAGATACCGACGTGTTTGTTCATTGAAGATTTTGTAATGTATATTGAAAGGTTCTAGAATGACTCAGATAAATTTGCTTTTGATTTTACCATCTTTCATGCATTGGGGCACTCTTCCTCAAATTCATGTGTTAGCTTGGCCACTACGTTTATTTGTTCATTTTAATATAGTGATGTTGCATATGGTAAATTTCGTACATCAGTAGAGAGCATCATCCCTTTGCATAGGTGATGGATCAAGGGGTGGAGAGTAGGGATGTACCTCAATCTCTAGAATAGTCTATGTGGGAATGGGAAATACCTTCCCCCATGGCCGCATCATCTACCACTTTGGGTGCTTTTTTTTATTCAGGTGTGAGGATACCTCCTTGTAGAGGAGGTACTGCGGTATCAAACTTTTGCAAAGTACCAAACTATAGAGAAGGCCACTGCTTCCACACTTCTAGTACTTCTTCTACTCAAGGGGAGTTCTTCCTTAGGGTTTCATGAGGAAGGAGATAAGGAAGAGAGCTCACTCACACACTCTCACACTCAAAGAGGAGCACACACACAGATTGAGGCAAGGAAGAAAGATCTTTTTTTTTTTCAAAACAAAGTTTGGCCTTGGCCTATTCTCTCGTACTTTAATTAAAAAAAAAAGGAAAGAACAAGTTAGAGGTGAATGGGACTAGTGCCCTTGAAACCCCCAAATCCCATAAAGTAGGGGCCGAACTAGAGAATGTTACAAAGGAGGTTAATAAACCTCTCGTCCCCCTCATGTGGGGCCCACTTGGGTTTTATCTTGTTGTTCTCTATGAGAAACACCTTATGATGCCTAAAAGGTGGGGATCTCTTGCTATTGGAGATTCTTTTGCCAAGAAGGAACAGATACTTCTTGATCGACCTATCTTTAGGAGGGTGTGCAAAATTGTGGGCACACCACTCTCTCCACATTTTGGTTCCCCTCTTATAGCATTCCACAGTGTGGCTGAGACGCCGATCGCTTAGCCCAGAAGTGCTTACTTCTAGAAGATTTGTTCCTACATAATCGAAAGATTCCCAAGGGTCCACCAGAGTAGGAGAGACTTGGGGCATGTGAAGAAGATGTGACCCACATCCTCAGTGCTATGGCGGCATCGCTTGCACCATGGTGGAGCCCCCCAAATTTTGCAAGCCTTTAGATTGGTCCAGATACCACAGTGGAGAATTTTCCACATGAGAACGGACTTTTTGATCTCGATGAGTGGATGCCAAATAGAGATAAACTTCAAATCCCAATGTAGCCTTGTCCAAGTGAGGCACCACTTCTTGTTGAGCATGATATGATAGTCCATGTTCACCTTGATTCTAGGAATTTTGGACAAGCAATTGCCATTGTGCCAAATAAGGTCCTCATGGTAGGGTGGATCCTGCCCAATTAGGAGATGCGTCTTTGAGTATTTGTAGGCGATGCATCTCTGACCCATAAAAGCCTGTACTTCCTTGGCATTCTTTGGTCTACGTTGCCCTATTATAGATCTAACTTTATCTTCATCAGTTGATATTCCATTCTTTGACACTATGGGTCCTAGAATCTTGCCTTGCCTGACCATGAAAATACACTTTTCTAGGTTCAAGCAGACCAGGTATTCTCTACATTTGTCAAAGATTTGTTTCAATTTAGGGATATGTGTTTGTCTAATGTTGGAATGAGCACACAAATCTTCAACATAGTCCTCTAAATTCTTTCGCAAGAATTCCTTAAGCACGTGATACATAAGCCTTTGGAATGTAGCAACGGTATTGGTGAGCCCTAAAGGCATCACACCAAATGAAAATATTATCCATTTTGTAGCAAAATCCTTCTTTTGTTGGTCTTCACGAGCAATGGCTACTTGATTGTAGCGTGAGAATCCATCAAGAAAGCTATAGACTTCCTTTCCTACTACACATTCTAATAAATTCTCATTGATAAGAAGCGGATAGCTATCCCATATGGTGATTGCATTAACTTTTTTCAAATTCATGCACACACATAGCTTGCCATTCTTTTTGGGCACTAGCACAATCGGGGATACCCATTCGGTGTTCAATTTCATAGCAACCAAGAATAAGGGACCAATGATGATTTGGCAAATAGGCCAAAGGTTTTCTTCTTAATTGAAACAACCATCCAACAGTCATTTTCATGACTCCACCACATTGTAAATCAATTTTTGATTACTCTAACTCTATTTTGTTGAAGTCGAGGAGTCCTCAAGCTTGAGGAGCATTAGAAGTATAGGTACCAATTTTCATGATTTTTGGACTCTACTTGAGCCCTCAAATAAGCCTTGGAACCTAATTTTTAACTAGGCCAGACACTAGGTGTGGACATGGCCAAAGCTAGTGAAAAACTATAAAAGGAGCTAGAAAGCTCATTTTTGAGGTTAGCTGGTTGGAGAGTGAACACAGTCTTGAGCATTGTATATTTTCTTGGAGCTTTCTAATAAAGTATACCATTGTTCCACTCTTTGTCTTATCTTGTGTGCACGTGTGTGTGTGTATGTGTGTGGATGCTTGTGTGCTTCTCACTCACACACTTGTGCCTTCACTTGCTCATGGTCAGCATACCAATTCTAACATCTCCATGGATTGACAATTATGAGGTGGATCTCCTCATGTTGGTGCTTGCCATTGTGCTAAAATGAGAGAAGCCTTCTCCCAAAGCTATGGGATAGATAACAATGAAACATTCAACCCCATAGCCAAAATGCCAACAATTAGGAATTTGATTGTAGTGGCCACATCAAAGAAATGAAGCTTATATCAGTTGGATATGAAGAATGTCTTCCTCAATGGAGAGCTTTAAGAAGTATTCTACATGAGTCAACCTCAAGGATTTTCTAGTATGAGGTATGCAAATCATGTTTACAGGATAAGGAAACCATTATATGGACTAAAGTAAGCCCCAAGGGCCTCAAATCAAAGGTTAGTGGATTATTTATAAAGTTGCGGATATAAAGAAAGTCTTGCAGATCCATCACTTTACATGAAGAATCACGGAGACAAGACGATATACATATGCATCTATATGGATGACTTGATCATCATAGTAAGTGATATTGTAGGTATTAAAGATATCAAATCAAAGCTTGGAAAAGAGTTCAAGATATCTCATCTTGGAACACTAAAGTACTTCTTGGGAATAGAGGTAATCTATGCACACAATGGCATCTTCTTGATTCAAAGAAAATACTTGTTGGATGTGCTATACAGGTTTGGTATAAGTGGTTGTAAGCCAATTCCTCAACCCATGGAGCCCAATACAAAGTTGGGTGTAGGTCAAAGAGAGTCTAGAAAATATATTACACTATATAGAAGCATAAATGGCTCATTAATTTATGATACATTCACTATACCTAATCATGCACATGTAGTAGGTGTACTCTCTCAATTTTTGCATGCACCAACTCATGATCATCTTATGGCAACAAGAAAAGTGCTTAGATACATCAAACGCACCATCAAACAAGGTCTATTTTACTCTTATGATGATGATCTAAGTTTCAAAGGTTATAGTGATGTTGATTGGGTAGGTAACAAAGATGATCGAAGGAGTACATCAGGTTATGTTTTCATGATGGTTACAAAAGTGATCTCATTGAGCTCTAAGAAGCAACCCACCGTTGCTTTTTCATCCATAGAGGTTGAGTAAAAAGTTTCAACATTGGAAACATGTGAGCTATTATGGCTTAAGAATCCACTTAAGGACTTGAAGTGGAAGTGGAGGAGTTTCCTCTTTATGGAGACAACATTTCAAGCATCTACCTAGCTAACAATCCCATGTTTCATGCAAGGAGCAAGCACATAGAGGTTCATTTCCACTTCATTAGAAAAAAGGGGATGGAAAAGGAGCTAGATATAAGGTATGTGAACACTAAAATGTAGCTTACAGACATGATGACAAAGTTTCTTGAAGGTACAAATCTTGGAGGATTCAAAGAAGCAATCAACATAAGATTCATAGGATGAAGCAACAAAGAAGAAAAACTTGAGCTTGAGGGGGAGTATTGAAAGTTTTGCATTTCAAGCTCAAGTGTGGGAACATGCCTCAACTTCATCTTCCACATCATTCACAATCAAAGGAGGATTATTTCCATGAGTTGGAGGCATAAAATCATGTATATAATGGAAATATTTTGATTAGAGAAGAAATAGGTCACCTATTGATGTGATTGGACCTCACTTTTTGATATGCATATGCTTTTGATTGGTTAAAGAGGTTAGTATGTAATCTTTAAAACCTCTAATGATTTGTAATGTGACTTAGAGCTATAGAGATACATGCCCAAGATACCCCTTGGTTAAGCACACCCCTTACTAGCTCTTCTTTGCATATTTTGTAGATATTTCACTTTTACATACTCTATATCTCTACATGATCGTCGAAGACCTCCTCATTTTGTAACTATTTTTTCTCCTTCATTCTGAATCTATTTCTAATGATTTTTGTCTTGTTGGAAATCTTATAAGTTCTAATTTGAGTGGTATAAGTCTCAAGATTATTTCCTACACAAATTTAGAGAAACTTATAGAATAGTGTTTGTGTAGTTAGCTAATACTATGTGAAGAAATCAAGCTATTTGTTTTGTTGCAGATAGCTGAGGCATCATCGAGTATCCAAATGGAGTAGTTTTACTCCCATTGGAAAGATCTTAAGTTTTGTTACGATTTGCAAAGTTTAATTCTCACTCTCTGTATGTACTATGTGAAACTCACAAAACAAGAGCTTGTGTCTAAAAAAATCAGGATCCTAGAAGGGTTCATTTGCTTTTGTTGTGCATAGAAGAGTGTTTATCCTCCAACATATGGCTCTAAAGAGAACCAGGAAGATAGACATTACAATTCTAAAGAGATTTGATGACATGAGGAGAGAAATAAAGAGGACGATTTATGGCCAATACTCAAGGGCCAAGAAAGAGATATTTTGTGGATCTTTGTAGTTGGAAGAATTGGATGAGGACAAGAAGCCCTTTGATAGCACTTCTCAGATGGAATCTAATTCTATCTTAATTAAGTCAAGCAAGAAGAAATTCACTCAGTGGACATAGCACAGTTCAGTTCATTTGATTTTTTATAGTTCATTTTGTTTTGAATAAGCAAATAAAGATGAGGTTGCATTGGGATGGTGCAAAGGCTTGATGTGGGCATCTATAGTGCACAAAAACCTAACACCATTCTTAGAGAAGAATAATAGAAGCTATCTAGAGTAGTGAAGCTATGTAGTGGTTTACTACTTGTATTTTCCTTTGATTATAGCATGAGTGCTTGGAGTCTTTGGGGCATGGTCTTCAAGTACACCTCTTGAACACTTTTGGTGGAGCATTCTATTGGGCAGTTCTCCATGGCATGAGCAAACTAGCATCAAGGCCAAGGTTTTAATAGAGGCAGACGAACATAAGCAAGATCAAGAACCTCAAAAGGTAATCAGATTGAGGGGTTGGTGGAATCCTCTACCATGCCCTTGAAGACCATTTGGCTCAGAACCACTACTTGGGGCATTTGGGCATGGCCAAGGTTGAGCTCCCACAATGGAGTGATGCCAAATTGGCTACCTCCACCCTATTTTGGCTACACCCATTGTGTACCTAAGCTCACAATGTCTTAGGGACTTGGGATGAAGGAGACTAAATCTCTATCATTAAGCAAGTGCATATAGTGGTGGCATTGATACACTCATTAATTTATCAATTCGTGAATTTAAACCCATCAAGTGTATGAAGACATGTGCACACATGATAGTTAATGTAGGAAAGGGATAAGTAATGCATGCAAATTAATCAAAATCTACTTCACATGACACCTCTTACACAATGGAATGTATCCTGATACTTGGTGCAAGAGAAGATACAAATCGAGTGATCTCTCTTAGATGTGATACCCAAATATAGTCAATAGTGGGTTTCTTTTGAAGATCTTGAAGAGACGCATCCAATGGTCATATTTTCAACTCAATCAAACCTATTCTTCACACACATGCACACACACCAAAATAGTGAAAAGAGATCAGAAAGGAATAGGAGACATCTCTAGACTCACATTCAATGCCTCAAACACACATACAAGCTCATGGAGAAGAAGATACATAGTCAAGAAGAAGAAAATTCAAAATTATGCAAAGCTAGTTCTTCACAATGGCAAAAAGTCTTTACAAAATCATCACAAGTGACTTATATACATGTGCCCTAAATTCCACATGAAGGATCCTAGAACCATAGAAGAGTGTGTACAAATGTGCATAGACATTGAGGATAATCTAGGGGAGGAAAAAGCTTTCAAAGATTTATAAAGATTCAGATAGCTCAACTAGCCTCAGTTCCAGACAATCCACATCTATTGAGGAACTTGCAGAGAAGGTAGCTCAAAAATTAGCAGTCTCTAGCAAATAGATACCTAGATTTGCCTTGGTGAAAAGATGCTACACTTGTGGTGAAGACCACATGGCCAATGTGTGTCCAATCATGGCACAACCCCAAGCGAGCCCGAATAGGAAATACTGCACCATAGAATGGAGATACACTAATCACACAACACAAGACTGCCCATATAACAAGCAAGCACTTAGATAAAATTATCCACAGCCATATCCACAACAAGGAAGATACTAGAGCCAGTACCCATCACAGCAGTATGGTAGGTCCCAGCAACCGTATCAGCAACCTTACCAGACCCAACCAAGGCCTCAGCTTGTGTTAGCTCAACATCCTCCAACTCCAGCCAATGTGATCCCAATGAAGTATGCAGCTGCTGAAGAAAACCTGAATAGATCCTTAGTGCTAGTAACACCGTTGCTTTAAGAAAGTGACCCAAATGACCATATTTTTTACTCGATGCATGTTGAAAGCCCACAAGCTTACTATATGCAGTCACTTGAGAATAATGGAACATACTATTACGAAGACCCTAGTGAATCTAGTGGGGAGCCTAAGTACACTAACGTCATGTAAACAAATCCTAATTCTAGGCCCCAACCTAGATAGATGAGACCCCTAGCACCTAGAGGACCATGCTACAAATGCCAGGGAGATCACTTCATACGTGATTGTCCTATGCTTGCACCTATACAACCCCAATCAGTGAAAATTCAAGGCTTTTATCAAGATTGTGGTAAAGAGCACCCCTTACGAGATTGCCCAAAGAACCCACACAATGTACCAAAGATAACTCCCATTCACATGATTGGGTTAGGAGTAGATTCTACTGGAAGTGTAACTTCCACTGCCCTAGTGCAAGTGGTCACGAGAGCTCAAAAATTACAAACAAATCAAGGCTTAGGTCAGGAAAAGAGTTCGGACGTCAATGAAACTGAGAGTATAACTAATTAAAAGCACAAGAGCTTGGAAAGATAGCCGAGAGCGAATGAAAAGACAATGTTCAAGGAAAATGAGAGTTGGAGGAAAGCTTAAGAGAAACAAAAGCCAAAATAATTGAAATTACCTCTCAAACGCACTCTCACACATCACCACCACCACCACCACCATCTCCATCACCTTCCAATCCACCACCCTCTAATCCACCGCATGTAACCCCACCACCCCCTAGAGTAGGATCAGTCATAGCAGATCCCAATCCCGAGGACCTAGACATGATGCTTAAAGCATATCAAGCCAGACTCGAAGAAGGTCCAAATGTGAGAGATCATGAAAATTGTTACCCCAAAGCCGATCTAGAGATTGAACGAACCAAGCTCTACACTAAGATAGTAGAATTGGCTCAAACCATGTTTGAAGCCAACCACAACCTTTTGACTAACTTTGAGTGGAATGAAGAGTGTGACTCTTTAAAGAGCTTAAGTGATGATTGTGTTCAGGACCAATCATAAAAACACTCGATTGGACTAAGTTATTCCATGTTCATGTGGATGCTTCCAATTATGCCATTGTGTGCGTGTTGCCACAATTGAAGGAACCATTGATCTTCCCATGACTTATGCAAGTAGACAGTTGAATGCAGTAGAATGAAATTACACCACTATAGAATGAGAAGGATTCGGTATAGTCTATTTGATTAAGAAGTTTAGATATTATTTTCTTGCAAATAAGTTTAAATTTTTTGTGGGTCACTAGGCGTTACTCTACCTTGTGAACAAACCTTGAAATACAAGCAGATTAGTAAGATGGTTTCTCTTACTAATGGAATATGATTTTGAGGTGGTTTTCAGGAAAGCAAGACTCACCTTAGGGCGGATCACCTTTCTAGAATTACTTTAGGAGAATCCCTACAAGGAGTATCAGATGAACTTCCTAATGTTTACTTATTCAACCTAGAATGAGTCACTAACTAGGCTAAAACTATGGTGCCGATTCTTACCCCATGATGAGAGCAATGGGTAAATAAGTGGTGAAACCTCAAAAGTATCAGATAATGGCAGGAAGTGTATACAAGCACATGGATCAAGGGATCTTAGCATGTTGTGTGGAAGAGGAAGAATATGCTAAATGGTTGCAATTAGCACATGTAGGTGCATTGGAGCAACGCCATTCAAAATATCGAACCCTATAGAGGAGATTGGGCATATATTGGCCAACCATGGAATCAAACATCTATAGGATGTGTAAGGATTGTCCAACATGTTGTATTAGACCAGTGATGCAACATGAATCTTTATATCAAGTGTCTTTGATATCGGATTGGAGCAATCAATTAGTTGACTTTCTGAGGACAAAAAAAATCCCTCAACAGATGAATTTAGCAACAAAGAGGAGTCTATATTAGGAGGCTCAAGATTATGCTCTCATTGGAGGTCACCTATGTAGGCATGGAAGAGATGGATATCTTAGACTTTGTGTCCATGAAAGTGAATATGTTAAGATCTTAGAAACTGCACACCGAGATGTTTTAGGAGGACACTTTGGACCTAATTAAATGATCAAAGTAATTTTGTTTTCAGGACTTTGGTGGCCAACCCTTTAGATGGATGCTCATACCTATGCGAAGAGATGTGACATATGTCAATAAACTCAGCATCCGATATGTAAGGATAAGATTCCATTGAGACCCATGATGGGAGGATGTGCATTCTCCAAGTGGGGAATAGACTTTGTTGGTCCTATTAATCCTCTAGTCAAGAGTTCACATGCTGAATATATTATTGTCACTATCGATTATCTAAAGAACCGGGTGGAATCAAAAGCAACTAGAAAAAATGATGCACAAACCACAGCTAACGTTCGAGAGCTAACGTTCGAGAACATATTTACTAGATATGGGTTTTTGATAGAGCTTGTAAGTGATCATGGCACCCACTTCTTGAATGAGGTCATTGAATGCTTGTTACAAGAATTCATGGTTATTCACAAGAAGTCCACCCCATATCACCCATAAGCCAATGGACAAGCAAAAATCACCAATAAGATCCTATGTAAGGATGATACGGGCTCGTTTTTCGTGCATTATTAGAAACTCTTATAGGTGTTTGATGCCTTCATTAAGGATAAGATTACCCCTTTCAATAACTATTTGAATGGATAAGCCATATCTTGTGAAGATTTCTTCAAAAAGTGATTTAGTAGTGGTTTGAGTGATACATCTCATGTTTCTATTATTTCAACCCATTTAAGCATGAGAAACTATTGATGGGTTGCTAATAGGTCCAACAAAATTGATTCCGAATTTAGCAAAAGCTCTTCTTCTCATCATTGGTCCTTCTAGCAGGGGTAATGCCTTCTAGAAATATTCCATCATCAAGGTAATCTACTATTATCTTACTCCAATTTGATGTTATTGTCACATGATAAAGTGATGAATGTTCCATGGTGGGTCTATCAATGCAAAACTAGAAATTGAAACAATATTCATAAATGTCTTTAGCCATGTGTGGCCAATATACTCCTAATTGCCTCAAGTTTTTCAAAGTTCTAGTTTGGGTAAAATGCCATCCCAAACTAGTTACGTGGGCTTCTATGATGAAATCCACTTCTTGTCATCATCTATAGAACAATACAATAATCAATGTTCATATTTTCTATAGATACTTCTAGAGATGATTTAAACATATCTCGACTCTATTGCCTCTCTCTTTTTCAAAGAGAGATAGTGGTTTAGTGGACCTCAAATGAGTATAGAAACATAAGGTTCCATCCATTTAGGTGCCACTTTTAGATTTAAAAAATAGGCATCTGGCAATTAATAAGGTATCCCATTGGGTGGTATGCCATTTTTTAACCTAGAAAAGTTTTTGCATGCACATGTGTATTACCTTTCTTTACTACTTCTTAGAAATTGAATTCCATAACCAAGAGAAACCAACAAACTAATCTTCCTATATTGGAAGCTTTATTTATTTAGCTTCTCTTGCATCTAACTCTCCATGATCGGCAACTACTTTCTCTAGGTACCCAAAGCAACTTATGACATCTTCAAGCAAGGATTTTGCAGACGTTGTATGTGGTCTTAGATCATAGTGCATGTCCCTCTACATGATTAGTTAAGTCCTCTCTTGGAAATACAATGTAATGCATTTCGTCAATACCTTTAGGCATAGTTACAAGATCTACTACCCACTTTAAGTGAATACAAGGTGGATAAGTAGGATGCAAAGGATTTCTATGTTTGACTCATGAATGAAGTTGTCAAGGAGAACATGTAGAAACATAGTTACTAATGTCAACATACATCTTAGGCCCATAATAGGTACTTCTAATTTTTTTCATATGTTCCAAAAAATCTTTTATGACCTGCCCATAATGTCTCATGCATTTCCTTCATTACTTGCAACTGAAGACCTCATTTTCCTAGAACTCGTTGTGGATTCTTAACCTTATCCTTAGCATGTCTCCAAAGATAATCATTACATAGGAAAAAATTGTAAGCTCGTTTCGTAATGTTACGGAATCTATTCGTATTCCAGCTAGGTAATGGTTGCAGTGTACTCATATACTTTCCTATGTCTCTCCATTCAGCTTCGTACTCAGAATCATGAAATTGCTCATACTCGTATATATATGGAACATAGTTTACTAAGGTCACATTGTTTATTAGATCACTTTCAATATCATCATTAAATCTAGCTCTTGATAACATATCAGCAACTGAATTCGACTTACCTGAAATATGAACTAACTCTAGATTTATGAACTTAATATATGAGATCCATCTAAGCATGTCTATATCAAGAGAAGAACAATTAGCTATCATTCCAATGAGAGGCAAACAATCAGTCTCAACTTTGACATTTGCACCTATGAAATATTCTTTGTTTGTTTTGAAAGTCGTTACCATACCCCATAGTTCTTGTCTGATATGTGGATACTTTCGTTGTGTTTCATGTAAAATTTTAGCCCCATACTTAATTGCATATATATTCCCTTCACTATCATTTTGATTTATGACCCAAACTATACCATTAGGACTAGTAGCAACAGTCAATATAATAGGTTTGTTAACAAAATAGTCTACATGCTTAAGGATGGGAGCTTCAAGCAAGAATTTCTTCAATTTACATATAGCTTGTGTGTGTTTTTCAGTCCAAATAAATTTTCATTTATTCCTCAGCAAGTCATAGAGACATAATAGATTCAAGCACGAAGAAATCTACACACCCCACTCATATTGTTACACATTTTAGAAATCTTGCTAATGGCATCAACTCTTTGTGGGTATGGCTTTTGACCATAATGACCACATAAATGTCCAATAATAAGAACCTCGTTGACACCAAAAACAAGTTATTCTATGGAAAATGTGAGACCTTCCTCTTTAGATCAGTGAAATATTTGTTCACAATGAGAGATATGGTCAAGAACAAATTTATGACATCCAGATGAATCTAAAGTAATGTCCTTTACATGTTTGTAGCTCAGTGGTGAGTAGCACCTCCTTTAATGTCAATTTCAGACAACATGAGGATGGTATGAAGACCTCGAGCAAGTGATGTGCACAAGTGGTCATGGAGAAGCACACAAGCATGCACACACATACACACACACGTGCACACAGGTAAGAACAAAGAGTGGAACAACAGAAGCTTGATCAAGATCAAAAGACAATTACAAGAGCTCTTCTTAGTTCAAACTACAATTTGTTCTTCTCAAAAATGAGCTCTCTAGCTCCTTTTATAGTTTTTGACTAGCTAGTGGCCCTGTCTAGACCTAGTGTTTGGCCTAGTTAAAAATTAGTTTCCATGGCTTATTTGGGGGCTCAAATGAACTCTAAAAATTATGAAAATTGGTACATGGCGATACTCCTCAAGCTCGAGGACTCCTTGGCTTGCAAAAAATGGAGTTGCAAAAAGGTGAAATGGTATTTACAATGGTATTCACTGTATGTGTAGGGTATGACTCAAAATTTTGCATACACTTCCTTGGAGCTCCGTACACGCTCCTTTGTTTGAGCAACAACTTCCTTATTGATCATATTCCTTAGTCCTTCTTTGGCTTATTTGTTTGTTAGGACTCACCTGGCCTTCAGTCTGCCTTGTGCTTCCTTGTCATGTCATGCCCTGACTACCAACACTTCCCCCTCTCTCACGTCTATCGTCTCTGACAGACCCTTGTTGAGCTGAGTGTTTGATGTAATATTGGACCAGATATGTGGCCAATTGATGTTCCTCAAGCCTCAATCCTCTAGCTAGATCTATGAGTAAAGCATCTGTTGGAAGCAGCTAGAGGCATAGAAGACGCGGAAGCATGTAACGACGGAGCAGGGAGCCAGTCGAATCTTTTTTCAAAGAATTATGTTTTCAAATACTTTCCAAAAACCTCCAACAGTGATTTTTATCACTAATGTAACATATGTAACATAGAAAACCCCATTTTGTAATCCATAGCTCCATTTTGTGCAAGCTGAGGAGTCCTCCAGCTTGAGGAGCTTAGGTAGAACAACCGTATCAATTTTCGTTATTTTTAGACACCGTTTACCCTTCCAAATAGCATCTAGGACCTAATTTTTAACTATGCTGGTCACTAGATGTGAAACCGGTCAAAACTAGTCTAGAAACTATAAAAAGAGCTAGAGAGCTCATTTTTGAGGTTAGCTTGTTGGAGTAGAGAAGAGCTTAGAGCTATTTTGAGCTTGTAAGAGTGTTCTTGAGTAATAGAGTTAATTTCTCACCTTCCATTGTGTCTTGCTTGTCTCTTCATTGTGTGTGTGTATGTGTGTGTGCATCTTGGTGCTTCTCACATTCACTCTCACATCATCTCACATTCACGATCTTCATATCACTCCTATCTCTTCCGCGGATTGACAATTAAGGAGGTGAAGGTTCTTAACGTGGTTCTCACCATTGTGCTATAGCAACACCAAATTTGGCGCCGTTGTCGGGGATCGAGTCTAGGACGAATGTGTGATGGTAAGAGTATAGCAAGAAGTGGCGTTGGAAGGTAAAAGTTTCAGTTTTTGTTGTTGTTTTTACTTAGTTTTTGTTGTTTTTCACCTCCCCCACACTCCATCTTCATCACCACATCATCATCTTCATCTCCAAAAAAATCAGAAAATTCACCATATCCACCCATTGTCCTCATTTCCCCTCATTTGTGCATGCGAGAGAGTGAGAGAGAGCTTTTGTGCTTGCATGTGCTTTTGTTTCCTTGAGTTTTCTTGCAGGTACAGTGCTCCAGAGCATCAGGAAAGCTTGGAAAAGGTAAAATTTTTAGTTTCTGTCAGAGATTTCCGTCTGTGTCAGACCATCGCGATGGTCTGCCAAGTGCGGAATTTTTGGTAAGCGACCACACCACGGGATAGACGACACAAGCGCACACACGAATCCACAGACGCATCTGCAAAAATCATATTTTGGTGGACCATCGCGATGGTTCAGACCATCGCGATTGTGTCACACCATCGTGATAGGCTCACGCCATCGTGACGGCTCGGCCGGACCATCGCGACGGTCTCACGCCATCGTGACGGTTCATTTGGACCATCGCAACAGTTCGCGGACCATCACGACTGTTCGGTTGACCCCACACCATCGCGATTGGTTCACGCCTTCGCGCCGACGGTGCCACGTGGCAAGCTAGACCATCGCGACGGTTCACACTTCACGCCATCGCGACGATACCCTCAGACCATCGCGACAACTCAAATTTTGGACCATCGCGATTGGCTCACGCCATCGCGCCCGGACCATCGCGATTGGCTCAAGCCATCGCATTTGTGACCATCGCGATGGTTCACTTTGGACCATCGCGATTGTTCACGTTGACCGTTGACTGACGCCATCGCGATTGTCTGCTTGATCGAGCCATCGCAACGGTTCACACTCACGCCATCGCGATTGTCCACTTTCACGCCATCGCGACCGTGCACTTCAGACCATCGCGATTGTCCACCTTCACGCCATCGCGACGGTCCCAGACCATCGCGATTGTCTCACGCCATCGCGATTGTGCACCCCCATCGCAAATTTTAGGGTTTCATTTATTGGCCAATTTTGGGGCTATTTTTGGGAAATTTTTGGGTGATTATACTCATAGGAGACCCCTTAGCTCATATTTGGAGAAAAACCTGTTTGTCAGTTTTTACCCCCCAGGGCCTGAACGGTCATAACTTTTTCATCCGAAGTCCGTTTTTTGAGCTTAATAGCTCGTTAGAAAGCTCTTTACGAGTACTACGTGACCTCAACTGTTCTTTTCTTAAAGAATACGTCTATTTTTAGATAAGCTAAATTGAGGTTGACCTAGTTTGGGACTAGAAAGCCAGGGGGCAAGCATTAAAAAGTTGGGCGAAAGGGAAGGGACTTAAAAGGTGTATATACTCAAGTGCTTGATCATCCAACTGTGAATTGGTCTAATATTGGATTTTTCCAGGTCTAGCAAGGGCAATCAAAGGCAACCAAAGCAAGGCAGTGAAGGGCATAAAGCTTGGGAAGCGCGGCTTCTTGGGCATCAGAGCAACCAGAAAAGCTGACCCGAGGTTGGAAGATTACTCAACCCCCTCAGTCAATTCTTAGCTTAGGATAAACGTTAGCATTGTGGATTAAAGACGATAAGAACGCCTCAAGTTCAAGAGATTAAATTTATCAAGTCCAAGACTAAAGATAAAGGTGTGTGACACGAAAACCTAAAGCAAAGAACATAAGTCTGACGGAACGAGAACTTGAAAGTACCACGGAAAGTCGAATTCCTGACGCATACATTAAGACAAGAATCTAAAGAAATCTAAAAAGAATCAAGAAAGTAATAACAAAGAATCATTGAAGATCTGAGCGTGTACTGAGTGTGCAAGGAAGAAATTAATGAACCTGAGATCGGGCAATGTAGCTCAGTGATGAGTAGCACCTCCTTTAATGTCAATCCGGGAAGACATGAGGATGGTATGAAGACCACGAGCAAGTGGAAGCACAAGTGCGTGAGTGAGAAGCACACAAGCATGCACACACATACACACACACGCGCACACACGGTAAGAACAAAGAGAGTAAGACAATGGAATCACTTCTATTGCAAGAAAGTTCTCATACAAGCTCAAACTACAAGAAGCTAACCTCAAAAATGAGCTCTCTAGCTCTATTTATAGTTTTTGACTAGCTTTGGCCCTGTCCAGACCTAGTGTCCGGCCTAGTTAAAAATTAGGTTCCGGGGCTTATTTGAGGGCCCAAACGAGATCTAAAAATTATGAAAATTGACAGGCAACTACTTCTAAGGCTCCCCAAGCTCGAGGACTCCTCGGCTTGTACAAAATGGAGCTACAAAAAGGTGAAATGATATTTACAAGGGTTTGTAGTGCTGAGAATCACTTTAAAATGATGTGAGGGTTTTGAAAAAAATGAAGGGTTGCCTCAGTGCTAGATCTGCATGTGTGTCCATACTTGCTTCTTCCCGTATCCTGTCAACACTCTCCCCCCCCTAGGGTCTGTCGCCTCTGACAGACCTTTGCTCTGCGGGTTGATCAATATAGTTCTGGAGAATGTCAGCGCCCACCTCATGTTCTTTGATTCGCAGCCCTCGGATCAGGTCTCTCTGCAGGGTATCCCAATTGACTGGGCCCGGTATATCCGTCTGTGGCGTTGTGTAGAGTTCTGAGTGCATCGTTTGTTCGCACGCAAAGAGGTGTAACAAATGGGTGGGCCGTGGCGCGAACACCTCTGAGTGTGCTTCCCAGAATCTCGTGGTGAACATTTCATCAAACGTTTGCTTGTAGCAGGCAGGGAGATATCTGATGCGTGCGTGCCATGCGTAAGCCACTCGTATGCTCGGGGTTGTGCTCATATCATATAGCAGGTCGTAGTTACCATTAATAAACCCGGGAATAGGAGGTTGAATCCGGCATACATTGCGAAAAGTTTTGAGTACGACCTGCATCATATCAAAGATCTTGAGCATCATCTGGGCAGCGACATCTGGCATGGGGTGGAGACGTGGTATCCAATGTCTGATGGTTGCCATCATGTATGACACCGTGGGAGTACCGGTTGGGGGAGCGATGGCGGGGTAATTGAGCCATTCTTTGCAATTGGCATTGTTCTTGACTTTGATTGCAAATGACTACCATGTCCTTCTCCGTTGTACTAGTCCATAGCAATTGTTATACTTTAAATGCATGGGTGCGTGGTCCCATGTTCGTAGCATTTCGGGATAGGTCTCCAATAGCTTTTGCCTCCAGATGGGTTGATGTATTCTCCCTTTGCGCGCCTCCTCTGGAATGTCCTCCGGTTCAAATTGCGTTGCGAACGTTGGGTACTTGTTGGTCTTACGTTTGATCTCAGCGTTGTAGTCTGCCAAAAGTACAAAGTATGGCTTATATTGTAATTCTGAGCTGGTGATTAGTCTTCTAGGAGCCAGCTGTCTGAAGTATTCTGATTGAAGTATGGTTTCTTCAATGGTCTTCATGGCCAACATCTGGTAGGTGATACGTTCTTCATGAGTCTGCCCCATTTCTTCTACCTGTTTCATCCATGCCGATGGGGGTTCCTCATAAGTGTCCTGTCCCTCCTCAGTGGTTGTGCCTCCTGGAAAAGGTTGAGGCTCATAGTTCTCTTCATACGCTTCCTCCACTGGAATAATAACTGCTTCTTCTTCCATGGTTTGCTCAGGTGGGGAAGGAGGTCGTTCATATTGTAACAACTTGATTTTTAACTCGGCCACCTGCTGACGTAGCTCTAGTACTTCACTGGCTACTGATAGTTCCGGCTCTGGTGAGGTTGCAGCGTTGGCCATCTCTTTAGGTTCTTGTTGGTGTGGTGCAGGCACTTGGGCTTTCTGTAGGTCTTTGACTTGGTCAGCAAGCTGATCATGAGCTTCTAGGAGAGTGGCATAGGTTTCTAATATTTGTTGTATATTCTCTGAGGGGATGGCTTGGAATTTAGCCGGGTCAATGGGTGCTCCCGGGGTGTTCTCCATGGCAGCCTCGAGGTTCTCTTGGTTTTGTTGTTGAAGCCGTCTGTTCTCTTCTTGAGCTGCCGCCAGATGTCGTCGTAGCAAGGCCATGTTTCGTTGAAGCCTTGCATTGCGGCCCATTTGATCTCGCAGTTGTTCCTCCATGGCTTTGCTCTCTTCCATATGCCTCGTTTCGAGTTGCACATTTGCATGTTCGAGGGCGGATATTTTGCTTTGTGACTCCGTATGACTGGACTCCAAAGCATTGACACGCTCTTGGAGTGTTGCTGAGAGGGTGCAAAGCTCTTTGTTATTTTCTTCCAATAATGTATATTCCTGCTTAAGCTGAGTGGCAGCTTCGAGCATGGTGTCGAGTGCAAGACTAAATGAGGTGGATGCAGGGGTAAGGATGGAAGATGCAGTGGGTTGGGAAGCGGGAATGGGAAAAGTGGATGTTGTGCCTACAGTGCTTGGGAATGGCGACGTGAGTGAAATGATATGTGGTAATGTTGGGATAACAGTGGTGGTGGGTGATCCTGTGGATGGTGAGATGTCCATGGGATCGGACGTGAGAGTGTGTGATTCGTGCACTGTGAATACAGGAATGGTGGGTGGTGTGATAGTGGTGGCAGTGAATGTGGGGGAGTGGGTTTGGGAAAGGGACTTTTTATTATAAGTATCCACCTGCTGGAGTATATTTACAAGGCTTGTCCAGAATGATGGTTGTGTGACTTGGGTTGAGTGTGAGTCAGTTGCTAGGGGAGTGGCGGATAGGATTTGGGTGTGAGTGAATAGAAAAGGATGGGATGAGGTCTGGCTATTGGCAAGTGGTTGTCCAGGGGCGGGGAGATAGGAGGGGTGACCTATTATGGTTTGATCGGTGGCCGGATGACCGGTGTGAGGTTCCAAAATTTGGGTGGAAGTGTGGGACGTGGGTAAAGGGAGGGATGTAAAAACGGAGGTGTGTACAATGGTTTCGTGATGGGTGGATGTCGGTTGTTCAGGAGGAATAGTGGAGAGGGGTTCTGAAAGGTGGAGGGAAGGTGGCTGTGGAGATGGTACGTGTGTAATTACCTCATGTTCGCCGGTGGGACTCGGGCTCGTCATGTGAACATCTTCTGAAATTATAGTAGGCAAGGCGGTAGAGGTTTCCATTTGAATCATTTTCCCGCGTCGTGGTCGTGTATCAATCCTTCGTTGATCGTAGACAGGGTTTTCCTGATATACCATTGTCCTCAATGCGTCCCCGATCCCATATGTCTCTGCCAATAAATTCAATGATTCCACAAAGTTGGAGTCCACATTCTTGGCTTGAAGCATCTGGTTCACTAGAGCTCTATTCGCCGCTTCTGTCATCTTATGTCTTCTCTGTACCTGCTTGATTGTCTTGTACAGCCGTCTGAGTTGTGCTGTGTAGGCAGGGGCCTCCTCTTCACTGTCTTGCGGGTCATTTCTGTGTGCGCCTTCCTGCACTTGTGTGTTTTGGTCATGAGGAGGTTGTGCCACTCCTTCCCCCTGTACTCTGCTCGTCTCGCCCCGTGGCTGTTCTCTTTGGGCAGATGCGCCCGGACCCACATTGTCAAGGGAATCTTCACTGTCGGATAGGGGGACCGTCTGCAGAAATCTTTCAAAATCAAAGTTTGGATCCTCTGTGAAGGTGGCCATCGCTGCAAATTCTGCATCGGTAGGTAGTGGAGGGGCAGAAGGAATGGGCTGTACCACCTCTCTTGGTTGAGACTCTTGGAGATGGATTGTGATAGGTGCCACCTGGGCTTCCTCTCTAGTGGAGACTTTGGCGGTGGCTTCTGGAGGGATCAGGACCTGTGAAAGGGATCCACGCATTCTTTTTGCAGGCTGACTCCCTGACTTTCGCCCTTTGAACAGCTCCAGGTGTGCATACTTTAGGGCTCGGGCAACTGGCACGTCATATGCAAGACATCTGTAGATGATTCTTGTCAGCGCACAACAACCATGTAGAGTGGGCTTCCTCACTCCCCGCTTGCCTGCCTCATATACCTGATCTAAGATCCATACCGGCATCTTAATGGGCAAGCTTCCGGTCTCTGCTAAATACAACTCGTACCATATCTTCTTGTGAGGCTGAGTGAAACGGTCCTGAGCGGGAAATGCGAAGTGCTGGAGGCACATCCGCAGGGGTATGGCGATGTTGGGGGTGAGGGCGCACATTTCCTTGAGCTTCTTGACTCTATTGCTTTTCATTGATTCTGGTATCAAGGGGTCGCGATCTGAAGGCACATGAGTGCCATACATTTGAAGGGCTTCCCTGATTAACGTTACATTTAATTCAAACTTCCTCATCTCCTCCAGATTGGATAAGGAGGGCACCCAGAATGTGCCGGAATGATCTTTATCCCCTGTAGGTTTTAGCGTAGCAATCAAGTAGTAGCACCTGAGGAAGTCGGGTTTAGGTAGAGCTGCACTGAAGTAAGCTTGTAGTCCTGCCTTTTGCCAGATATCCTGAAGTGGAGCTGCATTCTGTAAGGTCTCAAATTCTCTGGAAAAGAATTGGAAGGTCCACCAAACCCCTCCACACTCCATCTTGGACTCCTAGATGTGATCTGCGTCTCCCAAATCCTCTGGCATTTCATTGAACCAATGGGAGTGCCCTTTTACTCTTTCGGTTAGTCCACTGGGTGGATCTGGAATAGGATCCTAGATGCATACTTTGGTTATGCAATGGCTCGGAATGTTCCTGTGTTAGTGTGGACAGATTTACAGAATAGGGTCAGGGGGTTTAGTACACAGTTTAATTCTCCACACTTTGATAGAGGAGTTGTAGCTCTTAGAGCTAAGGACAGGTGAAGATTTCGGTATGAGAGTGTGATGTATTTGGGACCTTTTGGGTACCCATTTCCAGACATTCCTGGGGTTGATGGGAGTGGGGACAGTGAGAGGTGTAGGTATCTTGTCACTTTCTGAGTTGTTGGCCAAGAGTGCTTGTGAAAGCTGCTTCATCCTAGTGCCTGAAGGTGAAGTAATTTGGGCTTGTAAGCAAGCCTTGGGCACCCATATCTGTCTAGCATTAGGGGTGGCCTTCATTGACCGCTTAGGAACCCAAATAGAAATGGTATGCCTAGGGGTTATCCTAGGGGGCTTCTTCACTTTGTTCCTTGATGGTGAGGCTCGTTTCTTGTCTCCTTGAGAATCTGCTATTGGAGCTGTGGGGTTTCCATCCTTGCGTATCCAGATCTGCTTCACGCCACGAGATGCTCCATGTTGCGCGGGTTGGCGCTCCTGCCTCTTGATCAGCGGCCTCCTTCGTGTAGAGTGATGTTCGGTCCGTTCGTTTAGAATCTTCTTTGGATCAGTTAGGAACTCCTTCTTGGCTCCTGAACCTTCAGTAAGATTGACATTCCTCTGCACCATAGAAGTTTGGACAAGCACAACATGGTTATCTTCGTGTGGATTCCTGGAGGGACCAGGAGTTGGTGCCTGTTCTATTGGTTTGAGCGCTTGATTTTCTAATTCAATCGTGAGACGACTTTGGCCTACCCAAGCCTGAAGAAGTCCACTTCTTAGGTTGAGGTTGACTGCGTGATCATAGATCCAGTCTTGGCCTAAGACAAGAGGTTCGGTCAGATCCTCGTCTTCACACACTAGCACTTTTGCTGGCATGAGGACCTCTTGTATGTAGAGGGGAAGATCCACCTCTCCCATACAAGGGGTTTCAACACCTCCTAATCCTATCAGATATGCTTCTAGGGGATTTACCTCCAATTGCAGCTGCTGGCAATAAGAGAGCCGAACTGCACTTGTGGCTGCTCCTGAATCAATTAAAGCCCTCACGCTTGTTGTGCTGTCTCTTTGTCCTATTTCTAGGGTCACAAAAGGTCGTCGGTCCACTATCTTATGGGTACGTTCACCTGAAGCCTCACACATGGCCATGTGATAGCCTGGAGACTCTTGAGTGTCAGTCATAGGCTGGTCCCTTCCTTGTCTCCTCAACTTCATTCGTCTGATACGCTCTAAGGCCTCTGCCTGTGCTTCTTCTCGAATTCGTTTTTCCTCGTCTTTACGTTGCTTAGCAGTATTGAGTCGGCTTAGCATCTCCTCCGTGAGGGGTTCCTGATACAGCTTGACTCTGCATCCGCTAATATAGTTTGGGAGGACATCCCCCTCTAAAGTGGCTAGTTGTACTGCTCCACTCGTGGAGATCCTATTAATGATCATAGGTCCGTAGCCTCTCTTTTCTAGCTTTCTTGCGTGTTGTTTCAATGTGTAGACTAACACTAGATCTCCTGCTTTCAAGCCCTTATCCTTCACATGGGCATCAAAGTATGCCTTTTGCCGTTTCTTTGCAGCATAGATGCCTGCTGCTGCTCGTAGCCTCGTCTCACCTAAACGTTCTAGATCAAAGATTCTAGAGGACAACTCATGTCCATTCCACTCATGCTCTTGTGCTACTCTTAAAGCTGGAATTAAGAAATCTAATGGTAGCACCGCGTTTTGTCCGAAGACCATCTGAAATGGGGTGGCATTGAGTACCGTTTTGTAAGCAACTCGGTATGCCCAAACAGCATGATGAAGTTGTTTGTCCCAATCCGAGCGTTTATTATTTACAAGTTTCGTCAATACGTTACATAGGATCTTATTCGTGCTCTCGGCTTGTCCGTTAGCTTGTGGGTGATAGGGGGCAGACTTCTTATGTATCACCATGAATTCTTGAAGTAGATTTTCAATAACCTCATTCAAGAAGTGCGTACCTCTATCACTAACCAACTCTATTGGTAACCCATATCTAGTGAACACATTTTCGAATAAGAATTTAGCCGTCGTTTGAGCATCATTCTTCGTCGTGGCTTTTACTTCCACCCACTTTGTAAGGTAATCTGTGGCTACAATAATGTATTCTGCATGGGAGTTCCTAGCTGGGGGGTTGATGGGACCTACAAAGTCTATACCCCACTTTGAAAATGCACGTCCTCCCATCATTGGCCTTAAGGGCATTTCATCTTTTCTTATCGGATATTGGGCACGTTGGCATGTGTCGCAACTCTTCACATAAGTATGTGCATCCATATGAAGAGTGGGCCACCAAAGTCCGGAGAATAGAATGGTCTTAATTACTCTGTCTGGCCCAAAGTGTCCACCTGCAGCACCGCTGTGTGCAGCTTCTAAGACTTTCAAATAGTCTGATTCATGAATGCACAGTCTTAGGTACCCATCCTTGCCTCTTCGATATAGGTTGTCTCCTACTAAGGCATAGTCTTGAGCCTCTTGCTCCATGCTCCGTTTTCGTGCAAGACTAGCCTGATTGGGTAATGTTCCCGATCTCATGAACTCGACCAATGGAGCACTCCAATCTGGGATTAATGACACGTGATAAAGAGTGGCATGTTCCACTGGGGTTCTCTTCTGGCACACTGAACAATTGTGAATCCACTCTTGTATTTCTTTGTCCATGCTAGGCCAATACACTCCTAAGCGTTTTAGATTCTGCAATGTTCGTTGTTTAGAGTAGTGATTCCCTAGCAATCCCTCATGGGCTTGTTGCAACCAACTAGTATGTTCATCGTCCTCGACACAACATGCTAATACGCCCTCGGCATCTTGCTTGTACATACTTCCGGCCAATATTTGATACTTTAGTGATTTTACAATTTCCTCTTTGCTTGTTTTCACATTCTTATTTGCAGGCCCGAAGGTTAGGACTGGTACCAACTTATTTGCCCATTTAGGAACAACTTCTAAATTGAAAAGATAAGCATCGGGCAATTCATCAGACACTCCTTGCGGTGGCTCTCCTGACGTGATGCGAGAAAGATGGTCAGCCCTAAGATGGGTTCTACCTTTCCTGACAACAACTTCAAAGTCGTATTCCATTAGTAAGAGGAACCATCTTACTAAGCGGCCTGTATTGCAAGGTTTATTGACCAAATATAGTAAAGCTTGATGATCAGTGAAAAACTTGAACTTATTGGCTAATAGATAGTGTCTAAACTTCTTCACAGCATATACCATGCCTAAGCCTTCTCTCTCCGTTGTGGTGTAATTTCGTTCAGCTGCATTTAATTGCCTACTAGCATATGCTATCGGCAAATCTAGGTTTCCTTCACCTGTGGGTTGTGCTAGCACACATCCTATTGCATGATTGGAGGCATCTACATGGACATGAAAGGGTTTGCTCCAATCCAGAGTAGTCAATATTGGTGCTGTTCACAAACGTCTTTTCAGCTCGTTGAAAGAATTCTCGCATTCCTCGTTCCACTCAAAGTTTGTTAACAACCCATAAAGAGGTTTAGCTATGATGGCATACATGTGGATAAACCTACGGTAATATCCGCAATGGCCCATAAAGGCTTGTACCTCTTTAACATTCCTTGGTCTGGGCAACTCTGCTATTGCTCTTACTTTGTCTTCATCTGTTGAAATTCCATTCTTAGAAACGATGTGACCTAAGATCTTACCTTGTCGTACCATAAACACACACTTCTCTGGATTCAGACACACTCGATAGTCTCTACACTTGTTGAAGATTTGCCTGAGCTCAGGGATGTGGTAACTTCTTTCTTGGGAATGAGCGCATAAATCATCCACATATACTTCTAAGCTCTTTCGCAAGAACTCTTTGAAGACATGACACATGAGTCTTTGGAATGTTGCAGGTGCATTGGTGAGCCCAAATGGCATCACACGAAATGCAAAGATTCCCCATTCTGTGGCAAAGGCCGTTTTGTGTTGATCTTCGGGGGCAATGGCTACTTGGTTGTAACCTGAAAATCCATCAAGGAAGCTGTAAACTTCCTTGCCTGCAACACGCTCCAAAAGATGTTCGGTGATTGGAAGTGGATAACTATCTCTGATCGTAGCGGCATTGACTTTTTTAAGGTTAATGCACACTCGCAATTTCCCATTCTTCTTGGGCACCACTACAATGGGGGACACCCATTCAGTGTGCTCAATCTCATAGATGAATCCGGCTTCAATCAGCCTGTCAATTTCCTCTTTTATTTTGGCCGCATAATTGTCATTATATGTGTAGGGTTTTTGTTTGGTGGGCTTAGCATCAGCGGTCATCGGAATCGTATGAGAGCAGATCTCTGGATCTACTCCTTTCAAGTCTCTATAATGCCATGCGAACACATCCCTATATTCCCTTAATAGAGCTACAAGCTCTGCTTCTTCTTCTGCACTTAGGTCGTCTCCTATGTACGTACATCGCTCTTCGTTCCCTTCAATGGTCACTACAATTTTTTTGGTCTTTTCTTTATTGTCATATGCTTCTCCTATAATGGCCTCTCTCTTAGGCATTCGTACCAAAATTTTCCGGTCTTCCACTTCATATTTCTTGAAATTTTCTGGTACTTCAAACAATGATTCTTCCTCTTCTTGTCTTACTGCTTTTCTTTTCTTTTTCTTTTGACCTCCTTCACTTCCTTTCTTTGAACTTATCGTTTTAATACTTGAAAGAGGTTCTTCTTCTTTTTGGGTTAACACTCCTATGTCTTCTAAGTAGTGTTCCTCTGAGTCAAAGTAAGTATCCATCACAATGGATTCTAGATCATCATCACTCTCTTCTTCTTCTATGAACTCACTAGGATCACACTCTTCCAACAAGGGCTGACACATGAACACTGAAATATCATAACCCTCCTCATCACAATGGGGTGTCCATTGTTCCTCATTGACTGCAATGTCCATGGTAGCTAAGATTTCTGCCCAACCATGAGGCTCAAATTCCTCATCTGGAAATATCATCGGTGTATAGGCTGGGTCTTTTATTGGTCTATCTCCTGGGGGAGTTCCTTCTTCTCTCGCTTTTAGGCGCTTTTCCTCTTCCTCTGCGACCTTGCACATCCACAAGTGAGTATCTTCATGCAGCCAGGATGGTTCAGGTGAACTTCCAGAATGCACGGAGATAGAGTCCTCTTTCACTTTGTGGATAGGATTCCACTGTAGGGGTGGTACATCTCTGAAGGTGTGATCCTTCAGATTGACCTTGGTGGTGACCCCTAAGTGCTGTAAGTACAAGGAGTTGGTTCCCCAATCCTGTACTATTTGCAATTGTCGTAGGAAGGGTCTTCCTAGGATCATCTCGTAAACATTATTCTTCTCAAAGTCACATATAGCAAACGTATGTTCAAACTCTACACCACAAGTGGTTAGAGTTATCCCTTCAAGCAATCCGAGAGGTCTTTCAAAATGACCATCTGCCATTTGAAGTTTCATTCTTGTTGGTCTTAAGGTGGGTTTGCCCCATCGCTTCCATAGGGAGGTGGTCGCAATAGCAACACCGGCACCCGAATCCACAATTGCTTTGGTTGTGTAACCTTGATAGGTGATCGGAAGATAAGTGTTACCTTCTTCACCTTCGCTCATATCTCCTATCTTATCGAGAGGTATCTCTGGTACTTTTTGCTTAGAGCCTACTTTTGGTGTATTGGATTCAAGTTCTGGGACCTGATCCTTCACATGATTCCAGAGCTCCGGTTTTGCCTTGAGGAGTTCCTCTACAGTGAGGTGACATTGAACCTTAGTGTTCTTCACAACATCAGTGTTCCTGGGAATCACTGAGTCTTCATTTCTTACCAATATTGTGGGAGCTCTGATCTGGAGAGATTCAGATTCCCATGGGCCTGTGAAATGAGGCAACTCTTGTAAAGAATTAGATTCAAAATCTAATCTCTCATCCTCTTGTTGCTCTGCTTGATCCCCATAGATAGAGGGGATGTCTTGGGGAAATTGATCACGAAGATCATCAATCTCAGGAATGGGAGGGGAATCACCCTTCTCCTTGGCCCATTTCTCTTCTTGTATTTCCCGCAAGAACTCTGGAGAGTACTGTTGTATTGAAGGAGGTATTCCAGCATCCGTAGAATTAGGAACATAAGCTCCCATTTGTGGTGAGCTTCCTCTTTCAACAACTGGTTGAGCCTGTGGAGGTAAAGGAACTTGTGATTTGTTTACCAACTGCTCTAATCTTTCTAGTAAGCCTTGGAAATGCAAATCCGGCTTGACAGAGTTTGTCTGATTGCACTTTTGACTAGTCTCAAGTATAGCTTGAGCTTGTTCTACCATTTTCATGCACATTTTCATCCGTTCAATCTCTAAATCTGCTCTAGGGTAACTCTTGTCTAGGTTTGCAGCTGTTGGCCCTTCTTGAAGTCGAGCCTGGTAGGCTTTGAACATCATGTCCAAGCCTTCAGGAGTGGGGTCAGCTAATACTGATCCTACTCGGGGTGGTGGGTGGGTTTCGTGAGGTGTATTAGAGGGTGGAGAAATGGAGGGTGATGGGGATGGTAGTGGTGGAAGTGTGTGGGAGTGCGGTTGAGATGTGATCTCTGTGATTTTTGCCTTGGTTTCTCTCACGCTTTCTTCAAGTTCGTTTATCTTTTTTGCCCATTGCCTCTTCATTCTTTCACGACTATCCTTCCAGGCGCTAGTTCTCTTTTTGGGCATGCTCTCTGTTTCACTCACCTCGGGGCTCTTTTCGGGACCAACACCTTGGTGTTGTTGAAGTGCCTGGGCTCTTGTGATCACCTGCACAGGTGCAGTGGAAGTCACACTCCCTATGGAGTCTACAACTAACCCAACAACATTGATAGGAGTGATTTTAGGCATGTTATTAGGGTTCTTTGGGCAATCTCGTAGGAGATGCTCTTTCTTGCAATCTTGACAAAAACCCTGAATGGTTACTGGTTGAGGTTGTGTAGGGACAGGCAGTGGGCAATCACGTATAAGGTGATCTCCCTGACATCTGAAGCATGGTCCTCTAGGAAATGGGGGTCGTACCTGCCTAGGTTGAGGTCTAGAGTTGGGGTTTGTGTACATGACATTAGAATACTCCGGTTCCCCACTATTTTCACTTGGGTCCTCATAATAGTATGACTCGTTATGCTCGGGTGACTGCATGTAGTAAGCCTGTGGGCTATCAATATGTGTGGAGTCAAAACTGTGGTCACTTGGATCACTGTCTGATAGCAATGGGGTGACTGGGACTATGGCTCTGTTCGGATTTTCTTCAGTAGATGCATATTTCACTGGGATCACATTGGTTGGAGCAGGGGGTTGCTGCACTAAGACTGGTTGAGGTCTCTGTTGCCCTTGATAAGGTGGCTGATAAGTTTGTTGTGGTATGTTGTATTGTGGTGATGGGTACTGATTCTGGTACCTACCATGTTGTGGATATGGCTGAGGATAATTTTGCCTAACAGTTTGTTTGTTATATGGGCAGTCTTGTGCCGTGTGATTGGTGTACCTGCGCTCTATGGTGCAGTACTGGCTACTAGGATTCACCTGAGGTTGGGCCATAATGGGGCATACACTTGCCATATGTTCACCGCCACAGTTGTAACACCGCTTAACTGGGGCAAATCTTGGAATTTGCTTGCTAGAGACACCTAGTTTTTGGGCTACCTTCTCTGCAAGTTCCTCGATGGATGTGGGTTGACCAGATGCCATGTTACTAGAGCTATCAGAATCCTTATAGATTTTTGATAGTTCTAATTCCTCACCTAGATTGTCCTCAATGTCTATGCACATGCGCACGCACTCTTCTATCGTTCTGGGATCCTTCAGGTACACATATGACCTGAGCTTAGTGCTCAACAATCCATCTAGGAACAAGGCCACTTGTTTGGCTGGTGTGGGCAACTCCGGCATCGGGCATCTCTCCAGGTATTGTCTAAATCTTCTTCTAGCTAGTCTGACCGTCTCTTGAGGTGTTTGTTTGAAGCTGTGAATTAGTGAGGAGGTGTTATGCCTGATTCCACTCTTAGAAAACTCAACAATAAAGGCCTCTAAGAGCTGGTCTATGTTTCTGAAATGCCTCTCATTTAGTGGTTGAAACCACGTAAGGGCAGTGTTCCTAAGAGTTAGACCGAAAGCATTATATTGTGTGAATAGGTCCTCCACCTGTTCAGCTTTCAACACTTGTCGAAATTCTGCCACATGGTCATAAGGGTCTCCCGTGCCATCGAAATAATTCTTCATGGACTTCACCAGTTGAGTTGGTCGCAGGGTCCTAGTGTGTTCTCTCGGCCTTGGCAAAGGAAAATCATCAATATTCCTTTGATTCCATGGGGTTCTATGTCTCTCAGGTTCCACTCTATTCCTTTCTGTTCCCGTTCTTTCTCTTCCCAGGGAGTTGGCAAAACTTACCTCAGGTTTGTCTCTACTTCTATCTCTCTGAGCCCCATGAGCTTGGGAGGTCCCAGCTCCTTGGTGACCAAAGGACACGTTGGGCCTTGGTTGGGGAAAAACAAATTCACCCTTCCATGTGTAAGCATGCCTGCCATGCTCAGTGACCACGAAGATTCTCTCTGATGCATTGTCTAGGTAGGTTACTTGGCCTGGGCTATCAGGGTCTTTAAACTCATAGATTGTGAGGGCACTCACTTCCTGAGATTGAGAAGATTTATATCTCCAAAAAGCCTCATCGGTTTCTCGGTTTAAAAGCAGATCTATGCTTTTATTATCCTGTGGAATCCATTCTGGGGTCATGATTCTGGTCAAGACAGATTTACCACGGGGAGTTCTTGGCTCTCTCTCTAAGTTCCCTTGCTCTATATCACCCATGTCGGTCTCCGCAATCACATTTCCAAACTCATCAGTTCTATCAGGAAGAGTGGTGACTACATATATGGTCCCTTCTTTATCTAGGTAGGCACCATTCTCAAACTTGACTACCGGATGGTCTAATCCATGGGGTTGATCGGGGTTCTTAATCTGGACCACCGATCTTCTCAGTCCATCTTCGTAAATGCGAGCACCTAGACGATTCGTCCTGATATATTCCAATTGAGTCTTATAAGGCCCTTCTGGCTTTTCTAGATAAGCCAACCCTGAACTACCTACTGATCTCTCCATGTGATAGGACATCTCAGAATCACTTGTTTCTGATCTGGGAGTGTATGGGTAATCACTCAACTGCTGGGCCCAAGACCTGGCAGTGTGATTGACACTAGCTTCAGAAGATCTGAGGCTTTGTCTGTCTCGGCCTAAGTGTCTGCCTGATCTAAGGTTCATATGCCTGATTTATTTACCCCCTGGAACCCAAGCACACTCTCGTTGCAGGTTGATTTTGCACCAATCACTTTGTTCTTTTTAGTTGAATATTATGTTTATGGTCTTGTCTGAAATTGCGTCGTCAGGAGTACTTAAGTGAATTTCCGCACTTGATGAGTGATCGATTCCCGTTTACCTTTTGTCCCTTAGGGTTTTCGCACTTAAGACCTATTTACTTCTTGCACTTTGTTGATTAATATTCTTGGACTTGATTCGTGCCTAACGTTGCCCTAATTAATTACCACACCTAAGTCGTACTTAGCCTAGGCTAGGAATTGACAAAGGAGGGTTGAGAGATCTTCCAACCTCAATTAGCTGGTTGACCAGACTGCTACACAAGCCCAGGAAGCCTTCTCCCAAGCTCGGTACTCACCCTTGCTAGCTTGCTTTGGATTGCCTTGAGTGCACACAAAGTTCCTGCAAAAACTCACCAGTTAGTATAGCTTTATTGCCACAAGTATTTGAAAGACACACTTCAATAATTTTAGTCCCCTTGGAGTAGCTCACTGTACCCCCTGAATCTGAGAACCACTTAGTTCCACCTAAAGGTCAACTTAAAAATGCATGTTCTAAAACTCCGCGTATGATTCTTACAAAAACCAGTCGAGGTCCACGTAGGATTCTCAACGAGCTTTCCAACGAGACCAAAATCTCATCAATCGGAGTTCGTATGGTCAAGTTATGACCATTCAGGCACTAAAGGGTCAAAACAGGCACTCAGGGTTCAGAAGATCCCTCTCTGCTTTCTAGGCCTTTTGCCCACTTCCAAGGTTCTAAAGTTATACCAAGGTGCCTAAAATTAAGCTCAACTACCCTTCCAATCACTCAAGAGATTAACTCTCAATTTTCATGCGTTAAAGGCCGTGTATCGCGATAGGTCGGGTCGAGGTGTCGCGATAGGTCGAGGTGTCGCGATAGGTCGAAGTGTCGCGATAGCTCGTGAAGTGTCGCGATAGGTCGGGGTGTCGCGATAGGTCGGGGTGTCGCGATAGGTCGTGAGGTGTCGCGATAGGTCGGGGTGTCGCGATAGGTCGTGAGGTGTCGCGATAGGTCGAAGTGTCGCGATAGCTCGTGAAGTGTCGCGATAGGTCGGGGTGTCGCGATAGGTCGAGGTGTCGCGATAGGTCGGGGTGTCGCGATAGGTCGTGAGGTGTCGCGATAGGTCGTGAGGTGTCGCGATAGGTCGGGGTGTCGCGATAGGTCATGAGGTGTCGCGATACCTCGAGGTGTCGCGATAGCTCGGGATATGGTGAATTTTTCTGTTCTGTCTAGTGTTCCTGGGAGCTCTAGGCCTGCGTAGTGTCATGGTGCACTCAGAATCGTGATTGGGTGAACTTTTCGGAGTGTCGCGATAGGTCGAGCTCAACGCCTCGGGGACTGTGCAGACAATTTCTGTACCTGCTGAGCTTGCTGGAGATGATGATGGAGCTGCCACCTGCAAGAAACATGCAAAAAACACACAAAGACAAGCACGCACAATCACTCTCTCTCAAACTCGCACACAACAAATGAGGGAATGATAGGGAAGAGGGAATATGTAGTGGAGAAGGAGGTGGAGGTGGAAATGGAGAATGAGGTGAAGATGAAGATGGAGATGGAAAAGAAAAATCAGAAATTTACCTACTACTTACCATTCCAACGCGTCCTCTCTACGTCTTACCATCACACGCTCGTCCTCAAAGCTCGATCCCCGGCAACGGCGCCAAAATTTGGTGTAGCTCAGTGATGAGTAGCACCTCCTTTAATGTCAATCCGGGAAGACATGAGGATGGTATGAAGACCACGAGCAAGTGGAAGCACAAGTGCGTGAGTGAGAAGCACACAAGCATGCACACACATACACACACACGCGCACACACGGTAAGAACAAAGAGAGTAAGACAATGGAATCACTTCTATTGCAAGAAAGTTCTCATACAAGCTCAAACTACAAGAAGCTAACCTCAAAAATGAGCTCTCTAGCTCTATTTATAGTTTTTGACTAGCTTTGGCCCTGTCCAGACCTAGTGTCCGGCCTAGTTAAAAATTAGGTTCCGGGGCTTATTTGAGGGCCCAAACGAGATCTAAAAATTATGAAAATTGACAGGCAACTACTTCTAAGGCTCCCCAAGCTCGAGGACTCCTCGGCTTGTACAAAATGGAGCTACAAAAAGGTGAAATGATATTTACAAGGGTTTGTAGTGCTGAGAATCACTTTAAAATGATGTGAGGGTTTTGAAAAAAATGAAGGGTTGCCTCAGTGCTAGATCTGTGGTGAAATTCGAGAGAGACGCGTACATAGATAAAGAAGGAACAATGTACATCTTAAGTACGCAGCCAAACAATACCAACGAGTTTGGCGTGATTCAGCCAAAGACGAAAACTAAATCTCAAGGAAAAGAACCATTAGAAGAGCCTAGAACACCTAGAGGGAAATCTGTACTGACATGAGTACTAATCCCAGAATGGATCCCTCAGGACAACAGAAGCATAGAGTTGTTTGTAAATAAAGAAACTGATGAAGCCTTTTGGAGATACAAGACAGAACTACTTAGTGAGGTAGGTATCATCACGATATACGAGTTCAAGGACCCGGATACACCTGGAAAGGTTGTATACCTGGATGAGACTTCAGAAAGAGTCTTTGTGGTGCCTGACCACGCTAAAAACACATACACATGGACAGGTGAATTGGTATTCCCTCCATCTAGAGTGAACATGAATACAAGTCAACAAGGGGCAGGGACATCATCAGCTCATGGAAATCAAAGAGAGAAAAATAAAGAAAGACCCGAAGTAAGCTTCACTCATCCCATGGGGAGAGATAGAACAACCTCGGACACTAATAGAGCAGATAGTCAAAGAATACCAGGTGGTAGAGATGATTTTCCTCTACCTAGACCATGTGAACACGCAAGAATATTGAGACCCACTCAGTTAGTGAAATCCATGAAAAATTACTTTGATGGGACAGGAGATCCCTATGACCATGTTGCAGAATTTAAGCAAGTGCTAAGAGCCGAACAAGTTGAAGACATGTTCACACAGTACAACGCATCTGGACTAACGTTAAAGAATACCGCCTTAACTTGGTTCCAACCATTGCAACAAAGGCAATTTAGAGACATCCATCACTTTTTAGAGTCATTCATCACTGAATTCTCTAAAAGTGGGATTAGACATGACACATCTTCGTTGATTCATAGCTTTAAAAAAACCCCTCAGGAAACAGTTAGACTGGCAGGACGTAGGTTTAGACAATATGTTGAACGATGTCCAATGCAAGAGCTACCCTCACAAGCCAAGCAAGTGTCATTGTTTCTAGATGGCTTGTTGAGCGCTAAACTACGCTCCTATGTGTACCTAAAAGAACCGAGAACGCTAGAGCAATGTGTAAGAATTTGTATAGACATTGAGGACAACTTAGGAGACGAGTTGGAACTCTCAAAGGTCTATAAGGACTCAGACTGTTCATCTCTAGCCTCCACAAAATTGTCCAGCTCGATAGAAGACCTTGCAGAAAAAGTGGCCCAGAAACTAGGAGTTTCTAGTAAACCTAGGGTACTAATGAACAAGCGTTGTTACACCTGTGGTGGTGATCATATGGCAAATGTGTGTCCCAATGCACCACAAACACAAGCCAACCCTAGTGGCCAATACTGTACAATTGAGAGAAGATACACGAATCATACGGCTCAGGACTGCCCATACAACAAACAGACCGTGAGACAGAACTACCCGCAAGCATACGCGCAACCAGGTAGGTATCAAGGCCAATACAATGTTCAGCCTTATTACTATAGGCCTCCTCAGAACTACCCATACCAGGCTCAACAAAGACCTCAACCTGTCTTAGCTCAGCAGCCACCCCCACCCGCGAATGTCATCTCAGTCAAATACGCTGCTCCAGAAGAGAATCTAAGTAGGGCCTTAGTGCCTTCTTCACCTTTGATCACAGAGAGTGACCCGAACTCAAACAGTTTTGACTCTACGCATGTAGATAGTCCACCTGCATATTACACGGAGTCACCAGAACACGTGGAGACATATCATTATGATAGTCCACCAGTGGAACCTAGTTGGGAGCCGGATTATGCTAATGTGATGTACAAAAACCCAAATCCACGGCCCCAAGTAAGACAACAGAGACCACAAGGCCCTAGAGGACCATGCTTTAGGTGCCAAGGAGATCACTTCATAAAGGATTGTCCACATCCTCCGATAACAGGACAATCACAGTACTATAACATCCAAGGCTTTTGTGCCGATTGTGGTAAAGAGCACATAATAAAAGATTGTCCTAAGAACCCTGTTAATGCTTCGAATGTGACACCGATCAATGTGATAGGTATTGTGAACAACGCAGATGGATCCAACCCTACATACGTGCCTATCCAAGCTATAACAAGAGCCCAGACGCTCTTACAGAACCAACAGCTTAATCAGGAGAAAGTAGTTGGAAGTAGTGAAGTTGTAGAATCTAGCAGTAAAAAGACAAAATCTTGGAAAGATTCTAGAGAAAGGATAAAGAGAAAGTGGAGTAAAAAGATAACTTAGTTGGAAGGAAGTTTGAAGGAATCTAGAGCCAAAATCCTAGAATTGACTTCACAGGACTTGAATCAAGAGAATCCAGCTCAAAAATCAGGATCAGATTTAGCGGAACCCATACCAGAAAATCTAGACATGATGTTTCGTGCATATCAGGCTAGATTAAAGGAGGGACCTCAAGTAGCTGAAATGAGTAAAAACTACCCTCGAGCTGATCTAGAAATTGAGAGAACTAAACTTTGCATGAAGATGGTAGAATTAGCACAAGCTTTGTTCGAAGCCTCTAGATATCTTAATTGGAATAACATGGCAAAACCGGAATTACACTTTCAAGGACTAATGGAGAGGCTAGAATACTTGATAGAGAGCAAAGAGAAAAAGGATCAGCATAGGAACCCTACTGTCCCAGAGACACAGGAAAGGAATGCACCATCCCTGTCTCAAGTACCCAATACAGAAAGTCAAGACAATTTGTCTTCCATACATAGGAACTCACATGAATTTTTGAGGGAAATCCAAGAAGAGAAATGGAGAAAAGAACAAGGAACTCATCCTCCTATTCAAGAAATAGATGACTTGCAGGAGCAATTTCCCCAAGACATCCCCTCTATTTACAATTGAGGTAGAGGAGGAACAACTGAGTGAACACACAGCTTTTGAATCTAATTCTTTACAAGAATTACCTCAGTTCACAGGACCTTGGGAAGCAAAGTCTATTAGTATGAGAGCACCCACGATAATAGTGAGGCATGAAGAATCAATAATCCCTAGAAACACGGAAGTGATCAAGAACACTAAAGTACAGTGTAATCTCACTCTAGAGGAGTTGTTGAAGGTAAAACCAGAATTGTGGAAACATGTAGCAAATCAATTCCCCGAGCTTGCTACTACTCCCTCACAAATAGGATCACAAAATAAGGTACCAGAGATACCAGTAGAAAAGATTGGAGATGTAAGCGAAGGAGAGGAAGGTAACACTTATCTTCCGATAACCCATCAGGGCTACACCACGAAAGCCATCTTAGATTCAGGAGCCGGAGTAGCCATAGCTACCACCGCTTTATGGAAACGTTGGGGTAAGCCAGCATTAAGACCCACCAGGATGAAGCTACAAATGGCCGACGGACACATAGAAAAACCATTAGGCTTACTAGAAGGCATATCTCTCACCACTTGTGGTGTGGAGTTTGAGCATACTTTCGCCATTTGTGATTTTAGTAAAAATCATGCTTATGAGATGATATTGGGACGACCATTCATGCATCAGTTGCAAATTGTACAAGATTGGGGAACTAATTCTTTGTACTTGCAACATTTAGGAGTGACTACCAAAGTCAATCTTAAAGACTATTCACATCGAGATGTACCCCCAATACAATGGAATACCATCCATAAGACACAAGTAGAAACAGAATCCGTGCACTCATTAGAATCAGACCCCTCATGGTTACACGAGGACACTCATTTATGGATGTGTAAAGTTGCAAAACAAGAGGAAGAAAGGTTAGAAGCCAGGACTTTAGGTGCAGAACAACATCCACGAACCCTTCAGGATCCAGCTTACGCACCTGTAGTATTTCCAGATGAAGAGTTTGAACCCCATGGTTGGGCAGAAATCCTAGCAACCATGGATGTAGCCATCAATCAAGAACAATGGACACCCCACTGTGACGAGGATGGCTATGACATTTCAGTTTTCACGATAGAGCCAATCATGTGTGATGCAATTTTAGAAGAATGTGAACCTAGCACTGATGCATTTGAGGATGCGAGTGATTTTGATTTAGAATCATCTATCATGGACCCACCCTTTGCATCAGAGGAAGAATATTTTTTCGAAGTAGAGACTCACACTCAGAGACACGAGGAAATTACAAATGAGGTGAGGTTAGCCACGGAAGTGACTAACAAGAGTGAAGGCAAGAAAAGAAAGAAGAAAGCAACCATGTCAGAAAAAGAAGAATCTTTATTTGAAGTACCCGAGAACTTCAAGAAGCATGAAATCGAAGATAGAAGAATCATGGTACGAATTCCGAATAGAAAGGCGAATGACGGACAAGTATATGATAACCGAGAGAAAACCAAGAAAATAATAGTAGCCATAGAAGGAGAAGAAGAAAAATGTACATACATAGGGCATGATTTGACGAAGGAAGAAGAAGAAGAGCTAGTTGCCCTATTGCGCGAATATAGAGATGTGTTCGCATGGAGTTACAAAGATTTGAAAGGAGTAGATCCAGATATATGTTCTCATAGAATCCCTATGACTCCAGATGCAAAACCGACGAAACAAAAACCATACACGTACAATGATAATTACGTTGCGAAGATTAAAGAGGAGATAGATCGGCTGATAGAAGCAGGATTCATCTATGAAATTGAGCATACCGAATGGGTATCCCCTATTGTGGTAGTACCCAAGAAGAATGGAAAACTGTGTGTGTGTATTAACCTTAAAAAAGTTAATGCCGCCACGATTAGAGACAGTTATCCTCTTCCTATCATGGAACACTTATTGGAAAGAGTTGCGGGCAAGGAAGTTTACAGCTTCCTTGATGGTTTTTCAGGCTATAATCAAGTAGCCATTGCTCCAGAGGACCAACACAAGACGGCTTTTGCCACTGAATGGGGCATATTTGCATTTCGTGTGATGCCATTTGGCTTGACAAATGCACCTGCCACTTTCCAGCGACTCATGTGTCATGTTTTTAAGGAATTCTTACGCAAGAGTTTGGAAGTATATGTCGATGACATATGTGCTCATTCAAATGTAAGACAGACACATATCCCTGAGTTAAGACAAATATTTGACAAATGTCGAGAATATCAGGTCTGTTTGAACCCAGAAAAGTGCGTTTTCATGGTCAGACAAGGCAAAATTCTAGGACACATTGTGTCAAAAAATGGAATCTCTACGGATGAGGAAAAAGTGAAGGTAATTGCAGATCTACCTAGGCCGACGAACATCAAAGAGGTACAGGCATTTATGGGCCATTGCGGTTATTATAGGAGATTCATACACATGTATGCAATCATAGCCAAGCCGATGTACTCTCTTTTAACCAATTTTGAATGGACAGATGAATGTGAAAATTCATTCAGTGAACTTAAACGACGCTTGTGCTCAGCACCTATATTGACTACCCCAGATTGGAGTAAGCCCTTCCATGTACATGTGGATGCATCCAATTATGCCATAGGATGTGTGTTAGCACAACCCACGAATGAAGGTAATATAGATCTCCCCATAGCTTACGCAAGCAGACAGTTGAACGCAACAGAAAGAAATTACACCACTACAGAACGAGAGGGTTTAGGGATGATCTACGCGGTAAAGAAGTTTAGGCACTATTTGTTGGCAAACAAATTCAAGTTCTTTACAGATCATCAAGCATTACTGTACCTAGTCAACAAACCATGTAACACAGGATGACTAATACGTTGGTTTCTATTACTCATGGAGTATGATTTTGAAGTAGTAGTCAGGAAGGGAAAGACACATCTTAGAGCTGACCACCTTTCAAGATTAACCTCAGGAGAAGCTCCTCAAGGAGTAGCGGATGATCTACCAGATGCATACTTGTTTAACCTTGAGATAGCACCAGAATGGGCTAAGCCTATAGTCCCTATTCTGACATACGAACCCAAGAATCCTAGGATAAAGATCAAAGAAGGAGAGATTACCAAGTCTCAGAGATATCAAATCATAGCAGGAAGCATATATAAACAGGATAATCAAAAGATTCTTGCTTGTTGTTTAGATGAATCAGAACATGTGAATTGGTTGCAATTAGCACATGTAGGTGCACTAAAGCAACATCATTCAAAACATCGAACATTACAGACTCTGCATAGACTAGGAGTATATTGGCCTTCGATGGAAGCAGATGTCTACAAGTTGTGTAAAGAATGCCATGTTTGTTGTGAAAGACCACCAGTAGAGCATTCTACATTATATCACGTGTCTCTCACACCAGACTGGAGTGAATCGTTAGTGACATACTTGAGGACGAAGACATTCCCTCAAGGAATGACCTTAGCTCGACAACGCAGTCTGGCGCAAGAAGCTCAAGACTATTCACTTATTGGCGATAATCTATACAAAAGAGGACGAGATGGATACCTAAGACAATGTGTTCATGAAAGCGATTATCTGAGCATACTAGAGAATGCACACCAAGGTGTGGCAGGAGGTCATTTTGGACCTGAAAGGATAATCAAAGCCATCCTCTTTGCAGGATTATGGTGGCCCAATCTTCACATGGATGCTCATACCTATGTTAAGAGATGTGATGTGTGCCAAAGAACTCAGTTTCCTACTCGCAGAGATGAAATGCCATTGAAACCCATGATGGGCGGACGTACATTTTCTAAGTGGGGTATAGACTTTGTAGGACCCATTAACCCCCCTGCAAAAGGTACACATGCGGAATACATTATTGTTGCCACAGATTATCTCACAAAATGGGTAGAGGCAAAAGCCACAAAAAAGAATGATGCACACATGACTGCAAAATTCTTATTTGAAAATGTCTTTACAAGATATGGATTGCCTATAGAGTTAGTGAGCGATCGAGGAACTCACTTTCTAAACCAAGTCATTGAATATTTGTTACAGGATTTTATGGTGTTTCACAAGAAATCCGCACCATATCATCCTCAGGCCAATGGTCAGGCTGAAAGCACTAATAAGATCCTTTGTAACGTACTGACGAAACTCGTGAACAACAAACGTTCAGATTGGGACAAACAGTTACACCACGCTGTTTGGGCATATCGAGTGGCCTACAAGACCGTACTCAATGCAACTCCCTTTCAGATGGTTTTTGGTCAAAATGTTGTGCTTCCTTTGGACTTCTTGATACCGACCCTTAAGGTTGCACAAGAACATCAGTGGACCGGCCATGAATTATCAGCTAGAATAATGGACTTGGAACGATAAGGAGAAACCAGGCTAAAGGCAGCAGCAGGAATATACGCAGCTAAGAAGCGACAGAAAGCATATTTTGATGCACATGTGAAAGATAAAGGTCTAAAAGAAGGAGATTTAGTTCTAGTGTATACGCTGAAACAACACACACAGAAATTAGAAAAGCGAGGTTATGGACCTATGATCATTAACAGACTCTCGACAAGTGGAGCAGTACAGTTAGCCACCTTAGAAGGAGACATAATGCCTAATTACATTAGTGGCTGTAGAGTCAAGTTATATCAGGAACCTCTTACTGAGGATATTCTTAGACGACTCACGTTGGCAAAGAAGCGTAAGGAGGAAGAAAATAGAATACGAGCGGAAGCTCAGGCAGAAGCAATAGAACGCATTAAACACATGAAGTTAAGAAGACAAGGACTAGGAAGAGAACAATATAACCATCTGGAAACATCACCCAGATATCCCATGGCCATGTGTCAAGTAAATTCAACCACTCATCCTAGCATAGTGGACAGGAGACCATTCATTACAGTCAGGCTAGAGCACGACAACTCTTGCCAAGAGCTCAGGGCTTTAATTGATTCAGGTGCTGCGACTAGTGCGAGTAGATGGTCCCACTATAAGGATTCAGGAGCAGAAATGCGGCCAATTGAGGCATACCTCATAGGGCTAGGAGGCATGGAAACCCCTTGCATGGGTGAGGTGGACCTTCCTATCCTCATTAAGGATGCGACCATGACAGCGAAGCTACTAGTGTGCCATGATGACGACCTGATAGAACCCCTAATCCTTGGCCAAGATTGGCTATACGATCACTCAGTGGACCTAAAGCTTAGACAAGGCTCTTTACAGATTGGAACCTTAGAACAGAAGCGAGTGATACCGCTTGACTTCCCTAACGGCATTCGGACTGAGGTTTGTAACCCTAGACCCTATGAAATACATGCGACGGAAGACCGGAAGATCTTTGGTCAGATCAGTCACGTTACGTCTACACCAACCCACTCGGGCTTGGCTATAGACAGTTGTCAATCAGAAGGACGAAATCTTCCCTGGGGCTTCCTGCAAACTAGAAGGGGCAATTACCCAACCGCTAGGGCAGATGGACACAATCAGCGGTCAGGTGGGTTGCATCAGCGGCCAAATGAGCACAATACCCTGCGGTGCTCATCCTTCCAAACTTGCTGCGGACTGGCCTAGATTAAAGATAAATAACGAATCACTTCCTAATGGGCAAGTCACGCAAGTGTTGGATCTCCCTTCTTTTCCAAAGCAGAGCGTCCACTGGACCTCTCAAACCCAACCACGAAGTAGTCAACCACAACAGAGGAACCCAGACCGACGACACCACCAGACAAGGCAAAGAAAGCAGCAGTATCAACATCACAGAACAAGTGGCACGAGACAAATATGGGTGCCAAAAGGACAGCAACCACAGGCTATTGGCAACAGTGCAGACGAGAACAAGACAAATTTTCAACAAAAGCAGAGTCAGCATCCAAAGTCCCCTCGATCTTCTTCTACAAGTACAAATACTCGACAGATTTGGATCGCCAAGAAATACCTTATCCATAGACCCACACCCATGCAAATTTGGGTACCCAAACCATGAATCATAGCTCAACCCTCAAGCCATGTAATATATACCCCTCAGAAATCTTTCCATCCCTCAATACCACCAAACCCGATACTACTTTTTGTCCCTCAGCAGAAACTCACCACCCACTCCAAGACTCTTAGGAAATGGATACCAAAACGTATCCAGACGTCTTCTTGTATCCCCTTATCTAACAATTCTCCCACCCCGATTAAACACCACCCTTGTAATAATTCACCCTCAACTAAACCTTGTATGAATTCACACACCATAACCCCACGTCCCGCATAATAAAAGCTCATCAAGAAATGTATGCATAATCTGACCATGTAGGCGTCTAGAGACCTGCATTAGTTTTGCAAAAAATCATAGCATCAATCACTTCACAACACCTGGCTACACGGGTTACACATCGGTTATGGAAAGGGATTGCGGTCTCACCTTAATGGGATCATAATTAATTTCCATACTAATGTGCTAATCTTTTGTAGCAGATCTTTTCCATTTGCTCGTCGGTCATCATGCAAACCGAAGCAGGACCATCAGAAGCTGGCCGAAGCACACCAATGGCCAATATTGGAGAATTACTAGCAAAATCTTATCCGACGATGCAACCTCCAGAGTTTCAAGGTTTTCCAGGACCCATGCCAATAGACGATCCTCCTAGAGGATACACTGAGAAGATTCATCGTAACTCTCACTGGTTTCAAGGCCTAGCAGGACCCTTAGCAGACGCTGATTTCATATTTGAGGCCAATTTGGCATTTGATCTTCGCACATGGGCCAAGTACCAGTTCTTTTCAAGAGAATTTGAAGGACTGCAGAATACACAAGATTTAACGCACGTTTGGGCACGAGCGGGATTTACAGAATATTTTAGTGACCCTCTGCCTAAACCTGATTTTTACAGATGCTTTTACTTAGTAACCACCTTGACAGCATCAGAGAACAAGGATCTACCCAGCACATTCATGTTACCATCCTTGGTAAATGATCCTCCATTCAGAAGGTTTTATTTGTCTAAAGATTTAATTCACGCAGCTCTGAAAATACATGGAACGCACACTCCGACGGAGCGAGAACGACTAGTCCCAGAGCAGATGAAACATGGTGACGTAACTAAGTGGGAGGATATTTCTGCTATAACACTTGAGCTCTCCAAGCCATTGCGGATATGCATGCAACATTTTGCTTTCCCAGCTCAGGATCGTTTTACCATGCCCCACAAAAGAATCTGGTTTGGATTATACTTAGCATGTACTGGACCTCAAACGGTTGATCTAGCTAGCTGGATAATTGATCAGCTCTATTTGGCACAACATAGATGGGAAAGAAAGAAAGTCATCAATGGATGTTGTGCACTTACAAGGATTATATATATGTGTTTGGCATATGATTTACCCATAGAGCGCGCCATGACCAGTGAGGAGCTGAAGGCATTTAAAGGAACCACAAGGAAAGCTATAAAGTCTAGCAAAGGCAGAGCCGGAAAGCGGATGAGAGGCACTATCCCGTGCTTACAAGTCCCGGAATCACCCTCACCACAACCATCTCCAGAGCAGTCACCGACAGCAGCCACTCCCACCGTACAACCTATTCGTATCAAATTATCAAGACCAGTGGTAACAGAGGGCACCACTAGTACTGTTGCACCCCAAGCAACCACAACCACAGAACCTATAACCACAGCAGCTGAACTTCCCACCACTATTGGTGCGGAAGCGTTCTCTTTTCCAATACCCCATTTAGAAGCAGGACAAGCAGAGCCACTGAACACAACGTTCGATTTTGAGATGCCCGATGCATTCTCCAATGAGTTCCAGTTTTCAGAAGGACAATTGTTTTCTCAAGAATTTGAAAGGCCTAGCTACCCTACCACACCCAGGGATCAGCTACAAGGACAGATTGTGTCTAGCTCTGATGACGAAAGAACAGCAACCGATGACGACGAAGGAGACGACGAAGCTAGCCAGGGAACTCAGGAATCCCAAGAGCATGAACAGACAGATGGCCAAGGACAACAAACAGACACACATGGTGATACAAGTACCCATGAAGATGAAACTTGTGAAGCAGTAGCTTACACACTGGCTATTAAGAAGCTGTATAGAACTATGGAAAAAGTTTGGGCACGCAAAAAGCTGACCGAGGAAGAGAGTCAAGCCATAATAGAACAGGAACTCGTCACAGGCGGATTCGAAGACGCATACATCAAAGGATTCAAAGAGTTAGTCAAATCAGTAGGCTCCAATGAAGCACTCAGGTACTTGCAAAGAAAGCCACTACCACAGTTTGACCCCCGCAGAGTACGACTACTTTCAAAGCCCGGCGAATACATTCGTGTACCAACAGGAGCACAGTCTTCAGAACAAGCCAGGGAGGCACGCCTCGTCCCCGAAAGTTCATTGGCAGCAGAAACCATCCTTGTAGATTCCCCACCCCGCGCTACAACTGTACATACCTCAGTAGTCACTGAAGTACTGACCACCCCAACCGCTCCTCCATCTCCGCCCGTCCATCCAGCCTCCCCTACTCATCCTCCTTCCCCTAGACCAACATCTTCATTCGCCGGTGGCGTAGCAGAAATCGTCTTTACGACCACTCACCCCACAATTCCTGCACCCATTAGCCCTAGTCTACCCCCTCCCACACCCACCTTTCTATCCAACCCATTCCTCCATCCATCTTTTCCATCTTTCCCCACAACTCCAAGACCCCTTTTTCCATTCCCACCGCTATTAACCTTCTCCCCCGTCTCACGTCCCCGACCCACTGTAACCCCTCTTTCCCCTTTCCACCAAGCTGCTCCAGCCAGCCCCCCTGTAAATTACTCCTCAACCTTTGTAAATCCCGTATTTACACCAGCACGAGTACCCACAATCACACCCATATTCACGGTCACCGCACTAGACACGTCCAATGACATGGACATCTCACCACCCACTGCACCATCACTCACTTCACTCACAGCACAAACATATTTAGGCACATCACAATTTTCAACAATCACCACAGCATCCACCTTCCCAACCCCATTCCCCGTTCCCGTTGCATCTACACCCACTTCATCCTCATTTAGCACCCCATTAATACTATCACCCACTGTAGATAATGCATTCCGACAGATGTTCATGTGTATGACGCAAGTAAGAGATGAGTTCACATCTCTTGGCGATAATTATCAGTAGCTGCAGAGGACAACCAATGACTTACAGTCGCAGCTTAATTTATTGTCTATTAAGAATGCCTCCCTGAACAGCTGCTACCAAGAATTACGAGAGGCCTATCATAAATTAGAACTAGAAAGCGAAGAAAAGACCAAGGAAGCCACTGCTGACCTGGATAACTTATTAAGAGCCCAGACAGTCCGCAATGCAACGCTAACACGAAACATGGGCTTACTCAGAAGACATCTAGCCGCAGCAAAGGAAGAAAACAAACGCTTACAGGACCAGAATCGAGAAAACTTAGAAGCAGCCCTAGACCATCCAGACCAACCACTCAGTCCTAGCCGGTTCAAAGCCATTCCCTCAGACTCGATGAGGATGCTGCTAGAAGATCATGTAAGATTGCTAGATGAATACGACCGCATGAACGAGGAGTTACAGAAACTCAGAGAAGATCACAAATTACTCCAGTTACGAGCACCCGCACACCAAGACATACCAGCACCTGTGGACCCCTCTCCTGACATCTTAGAGGAACTCAACTCATTACGGGCCCAGGTATCACACCTTGAATCAAGGATTGCAGTATATGAAGCACCACCAAGGCCAGATTCCCCACCTGAGCTACCAGCTGAGGAAGAAACTGTCACCATCCCAGTGGAGGAAACGTTTGAAGAGGCATACGAGCCACAACCCATCCCAGGCGGACGCGTCACGGCCGAAGGCCAGATGACTTACGAACTCCCGACCCCCGCGTGGATGAAGACTATTGAGGAACTTGGGACAACGCACTCAACTAGAGTAGAGGCACAATTACATGCCATGGCGATGATCGAATAAAGAATTTTACAGTCTCCATTCTTTGCTCACTTGGCCCCGCGACGATACATATCTGGGCACGAGCTACAGTATAAACCGTAATTTATGTTAATGGCCGAATACCAGTTAGCCATTGAGAAAGAAACAGGTAAGAAACCATCGCATGCGACTCAGTTCGAGGAGGACGATTTGCCACTAGATGCGCAGCAAGGAGAGATCTATCAACCAGAGTGGCGGAAAGATTTACTACAGAAGTATCCAGAAATGATGAGTACATGGGTAAAGGCACCTTTGCATTTGAAGTACAACCCGTGTTGGGGACCAGTACCACGACACTGCTCCTGGACTACCTTTGCTATTAAGGTACAAAACAATAAGCAGTGCCAAGATTGGTTGAATTACCCCTATTTTAAGCCACCCATCGAGTTACCAACTATTGGCTACATGATGGCTACAATTCGCCACTGGCTCCCTAGATTAAAGCATATGGACGATATAGCGGCGCATATGACTGTCAAAATCTTTGACATGATGCAAATGATTTTTAAAGTCTTCCGACGCGTCAAGGCACCTCATGTAAACACCCCGGGCTTTGAGCATGGCAATTTCGATCTGGTATATGATATGGGTACAATGCCATCGCTACGGGTGTGTTATGCCTAGAATTGCGGAATAAAGTACCTACCGGCGTGCTACAAGCAGACATTCGAAGAGATGTTCACAACCGGCTTCTGGGAATACCATTCAGAGGTATTCATAAGCAGGCCTACACATTTATTACACTTATTTGCTTGTATCCGAGAAGAATTGAGGTGTGTAGCGAGCTCGGCGACGGATGGCTATGGCGGATTAATGCACAGCAAAAGAAAAAAGCTCCATGAAGGGACGCACAGCACCGACTGCAACGGATGCTACTCTGCAATGGACGCAACACTTGAATATTTGAGAGAGAGACATTCACGGCGACGGACACGACAACTTTGACTGTCGATACAGAACGGTGTACAGAAATCAAAGATTTGGCGCTATCCCACGACTCCCGCAGTAATTTCCTCCTCCTCCGCCACAACCAGACGTGTGTGTCCCGCGAGAGACGCTGCTGCGACCGACAGGGCCTCTGCGTTAGTGTCGGGCATCTCGAGCAACTCCTTCTTCGACCGACAGACGTGTGTGTCCCGCGAGAGACGCTGCTGCGACCGACAGGGCCTCTGCGATTGACGGTTTTGACAGCCCGCGATGGACGGTTTTCTTGCTCCGCGATTGACGGTATTGATGGTCGCTGCCCGTGATTGACGGTTTCCTTGCTCCGCGATTGACGGTTTTGACGGCCCGCGATTGACGGTTTTCACGCTCCACGATTGACGGTTTTGACGGCCCGCGACTGATGGTTTTCATGCTCCGCGTGATTGACACCTCGAAAACCGCCCTGTTTGCACTCGAATTTGTTGATCTTTTCTCTCGTCGGTTTCACTAATCTTTTAAGTCATCGGCTTTACAGAATTCAAATTCGGCTTAGCAATGATTGGTAGTCCTGAAGTCGGCTGCAGCTATAATTATTGATGACAGAGGGAAGCTACAGCTAATGAAATGAGTGGAAGCCAATGAAATGTCCGTATTATTGAAGGATTCTTCCCAAAGACTTATCTTCAGCTCCTCCCTGAGAGATTTCATATATGTCGCATGAATCGTTTCAGTGATTCATTTTGCTTGCTTCCTCGCTCTACACTCTACAGAGATAGTGCGCATTCTTTTAATGCTCCTCCAAAAACCATAAAGTTACTGGAGTTATACATGGCAGGATACTGATCAGCTACTCAAAGTTATAGCCTCACAAAGTGAAGGATCATAAAGTGAAGGATCCTGAGACTCCAAACCTAATGGGATCAAAAAATAGAATTTAATTGAACTCGTTTGACTTTTCGTTTCAAACTTTCGGAGCTTGGGGTGCCCCTCTATTGTCATGGATTTGGCGACCCCCTCCCTTGTGAGAAGTAACCTGGCCCCTCCTCCGGGGGAGACCGATAACCTGGCCTCTTTATTGGGGGGTTCTTGTGCCGCCTTAGGGGCCTTCGAGAGTTCTGAACCCCCCTTGGTCTCCCTCAGTAGATCCGCAATTCTGTCAACTCAGGAGGAGCTCAAGAAAGTTTGCCTCGTCGGCCAAATGTTCGGCCCTAGGCCCCCGCTCAAAACTGTGCGACAGTGGCTCCGCAACGAGTGGTTCCCCCGCGGACTAGTTGTTTGTAAGTGTCAGTTCTTACCGGCAAGCCACTTGCTGCTAGTCTTTGAAAATGAAGATATGGCGTTTCGAGCCCTTAGTGTCGGAACTTGGCAACTCGGCCGGGCGACCCTGTGCCTTTTCAGATGGTCCCCTGATTTTACTCTCGACAAGTCGAAATCGCTTCGGTACCCTCTCTGGGTTGAGCTCCCTAACCTGCCATACTTCTTGTACAACTTCGTATGGGACATCGTCTCTCCTATAAGCAAGCCGTCGGCTTCACGCGAGGACATTGGTGGTCTCATTTATGAAGGTGCAAGACACTCGTTCAACGCTCGGTGGCACCCTCAAATCTGTGTCGAGGCTGACCTCAGTATGCCACTTCCATCGAAGATCAAGCTGGACTTGGGCGAAGGGGAGGTATGGGAGCAAGACATCAGTTACAAAAACCTTCCCAACGCGTGCTTTCGTTGTGGCCAACAAGGGCACAGGATCAAAGATTGCCCTTTGAGACGTAAAAGCAAGCGAAATCAAGAAGCCCCCAAAAAGGCTCAAGATGGAGTAGAGGAATTCAAGGGTCCCCTTAATCCAGAAGCTGATGCAGACGGGTTCATCGAAGTCAGAAGAAGAAGGAAAAGAAGCCCTAGGGCAACCTCTAAGCGAAACAACAAGTCAGTCACCCCCTCCAGCAACTTGTATTGCAATCTGGAAAAGGAAATCAATGAGGTTGACTACCCTGGTGGGAACCAACTCGAGGCGGACACCGACGTCAAAGGCCTAGAGATCCCTGACAGTAAAGAAACCTTGCAAGAGGGTTACACTACAAGCAAAGAAGACGGCTTTACCACTAGCAATGAAGACAACATGGATAGTGAAAGCTCCATCATCGGATCGACTATTCTGGAAACGGAGTTGGAAACGGTGCCCTGTTCTTCCCAGCAGGAGACATCCCGCAAAGGAAAACAACCTATGGAGTTACCGTGGAAAAGCCCCCACAAGAACCTATTGCTAACTCGGGATCCGATCCGAGCGAAAAAGAAAGATGAACCCAAGAAAAGAAAGGACAAAGCTCCCTCCCGCAAAGAGGGATTACAACGAGAATGATCATCATCTCGTTAAATGCTAGAGGGCTAACCGACCCCTCAAGAGCGACCATCATTGGTCAATGGCTTCGCGACATTAGCCTAAACCCAGATTTTATATGTATCCAAGAGATTAAAATTGATGGAGAAGACCTCCAGAAACGGCTGAGACATGTCTCCTCGACCCATGTTTGGATTTCAACGGCGCATCAACGGGGGTCCGGTGGAACGGTAATTGGTATTAATCAACGCTGGTTTGAGAAGCTTGAGAACTCCACTGAAGATGATTGCCATCGATGGATTGTTGTTTCTTTCGGTGCTCCCTTATGTTTCACCTTAGTTTCTTTGTATGCCCCTAACGGGGAGTTAGAGAGACTTAACACTTGGGCCTCCTTGGACTCGCTCCCCCACAACGTGCTTATTTGTGGTGACTTCAACATGGTAGAGGACCCTATGGACAGATGGATGGGCAAGGGCAGGGTCATCGATAGTCGGGAGAAAGAAACGTGGGACAGAACTAAACTACACTTGGATTTGGTCGAATTCAAAGACTCGAAGGACTTTTCTTGGTCAAATCTCCAAGCAGGCGAGAACCTGAGGAAAGCTAGACTTGATAGATGCTACATTTCTCAGAGTTTTAATCATCAGTGGGGCCACCCCTCCCTCTCGCAACGCACCGACCTCACCATCTCTGATCACTACCCGATCGTCATCACTTTTCAACCCCCCACCAAGATCCGTAAGGCTCCGTGGTTCCATGCTAGTGTGCCCTCCTTCTCTCTCCCCTCCGTCCATCAAGAAATTTCTGATGTGTGGAAGGAGGCATTCGCCTCTGGCTTGTCCCCAGCCAAGTGTTGGAGAAGTGCGGTCGATAAGTCACGACAGATCATGATTAGATCCAGGAAGATGCTTGAGACTGTGCGGCGGGCTCGGAGAGAAGCTCTATATCATAGACTCTGGCGGCTCGAGGAGGAAGTGAACAAAGGAAAATCTCAAGCCCAGAAAGGTCTTCGAAAGATCAGAGCGATGCTGAGATACGAGGAAGAGATACAAAGGAAAAATTTGCAAATTTTCTTCAAGGAGTGGTGGGCTGGCAAAGCCGACAAACCCACCAAAGAGATGTGCCGTATCCTCAAAAGGAAACACAACAGAGAATCGATCCCCTTATTGCTAGACGCAAATGGCAATGTATGCAATACGGAAGAAGATAATTTTGGGATCATTGAAGGGCACTTCACGAGACTCCTGGGGACCTCAAACCCCCTCTCCCACCATAGAAGGGACTGTATGGCTGCCATATCTAGGGTTTCCCCCCACAGGATACCACCCAACCTTCACTCTCTTCTTCATGCCTCTATCTCTGAAGCCGAAATCATTGAGGTCATTGACGCCCTCCCCTCAGGTAAAAGCCCGGGACCCGACGGGCTCACTAATGAGTTCTATAAATCCTTCAAGTTGGTGGTTGCCACCCCTCTTCGTTTGGTCTGGCAAGAGGCACTCAAGTTTGGCGCGCTTCCTTCTTGTCTCAACAATGGCATTATCAAGTTAGTACACAAAAAAGGGGAAAAGAACAGAATAGAGAACTGGCGTCCCATTACAATGCTCCAAACAGGATACAAGATCATCGCCAAAGTCATTGCCAACAGAATCTCTTGCCACTTGAGAGCGTGGTTAAGCGAGGACCAAAAAGGTTTCATCAAAGGCAGGTCAATTTTGGAAACCATTATAGATATCTGGGAAGGTCTTGAATTTGCAAATGAGTCTAAACAAGAAGTTGTTTTCCTCAAGATCGACTTTGATAAAGCCTACGACAGGCTAGAATGGGACTATATTCTACAGTCGCTACAAGATCTTGGATGTAGTCAAAAATTCACCAAGATGATCGCGACCCTTCTCGGAAACGCATCGACCCAAATTAACATTAATGGAAATCTTTCAAAGGTGATCAAACTTAGAAGATCTATCAGACAAGGGTGCCCATTGGCTCCCCTTCTCTTTGCCATTGCCACAGAAGGGCTTAGCAGGCTGGTGGAGCATCAGGTGGAAGCTGGTAACATTAAAGGCCTTCGTTTGCCGCATGACCACAGTCAGATCACCATGAGACTTTTTGCCGACGATATGAACGCCTTTGTGCACAATGATAGTACCAGCCTTGAGACGTTCTGGAAGTGTCTTGCTACTTTTTGTGAAGCCTCTGGATCCATAATCAACCACTCTAAGACCACCTTTAGAGCTATTGGTGGGTCACAGCCCGACCTTCTCATTGATCATGGCTGTCAAGTCATTCCGCAGGGCCAAATCTTTCGGCTTCTTGGGATTCCCTTGGGGTTCGGCGTATCTATGGAACAGCGATGGAACTGGCTGCTTGCCAAACTCGAAAACAAGCTTAACTATTGGAGAGGTATGCAAATCAATCTCGCTGGTCGTGCTATGGTTATCAACACGTTCCTCTTATCATCTGCCATTTATTTCCTTTCTTGTTGGAGACCGAAAGAGCATGATCTGTCCAAACTGGATAGTATTTGTAGAAACTTCCTTTGGACAGGCGACCACAATAGGAGGGGGGTGCCTAAAATCAAATGGTCCATCTGCACCAGCCATAGAGATAGTGGGGGACTTGGTATCTTGGACATTGGGTGCATGGCTAACAAACTGTCGGCCAAATGGATGATTAGGGCTTGGTGCAACGGGGAGGCCTCGTGGGCCAAGCTGATCTTCAGAAACAAAAATGAGTTGGCACTCATGGGCTTCCCAAATTGGAAGAATCTTGACATCTTGACCTTGTTGTTTTCCCCGATCCCCGTCTTCCCGAAAGGCTCTAATCTGGTGTGCTCCCTTTGGAAGAGTTGGAATAAAGTCAAAAGCTTCACAAGAATAAGTGAAGACTGGAAGTGGGCTGCCGGTATCAGACAAAACGACTCTATCTGGTTCCCGATCCATGGCATCCGGAGTGTGGAATCTTGGAACATTCAAAATGCCAAGAAGCTATGGAACAAAGGCTTCAAAAAATGGAAACATCTCTGGAAACAAGACACCAACCGCTGGATCAACTTTGAGGATATTGATCCTAGCATCAACATTTCACATGAAGAATGGAACACATTGCAAAGCAAATATCTCGCCTGGGACCGACACAAAGTTCGCCTTCTCATGGGACACGACATGTCGAGCTCGCTTGGTCTCAAATGGCACAATGGGAATAGCCTATCAAAAGTCCCGAACATCAAAGAAACGATCTTCTATCAGGCTAACCTCAAAAAAAAGTGGTGCCTGTCATGGACGCGGCTTCGGTGGGACATGAAGTTCATGGCTATCTGGCACCCCCTCATAGAAATCAAAAACTCTGTCCTCTTATGGCAAATCCTTCATCATGGAATCTGGACCAACCTTAAGGCTAGCAAAATTTGTGGGATCCCTCCCTGGTGCAAACGCTGCCACCGGTCGATCGAAGATGTTTCACACATCTTCTTTACCTGCCCCAACTCCAACAGACTCTGGCAGGTGGTTGGAAAGAGAATTAGACTTCAAAAACGTCTCAGTTGGCAGCAGGCCCTTCTGGGAGAAGCGATCGGCTGCTCCGTGACTCTCTGGAACGCCATCAGAGGGGAGGTCCTATGGAAAATCTGGCGGGAAAGATGTGCTTTCAACTTCGGTGACTCCCCCAAGGAGTGGTCAATTGAGAAATCGCTGTTCCTCCTTGGCAAAAGGATTGTCAACTGTAAAAAATCCCCCCCCCTTTAGGCATCATCAAGTACTCCTTTTGATCGATAACAAGCTTAAACCCAAGTGGGCCCCACATGAGGGTGATGAGAGGGTAATTAACCTTCTTTGTAATGTCATCTAAGCTCTGTAAAAGCTTCCCCTGCTTTGTGGGATTTGGGGGGTCCCGTGGGCACTAGTCCCCTTCTCTTGTACTTTTCTTTATTTAATTCAAGTCCGGGAGAGTAGGCTATTGCCGAACTTCCTTTATATTAAAAAAAAAATGGTCTATTCCACACACTATCAGCTCCCGCCACCGGAAGAACCGCAACCAATTGACTGGGAGAAACTCGAGGCCGACCTGGCCCGAGGCATTCGTATCTCCGAGCACACCCTCGCTCAAGACCTCCTCCAGAACTATATCCGGAAGACCTCACAACAAGGTTCTGTCAGGGACAACAGAAGCGAGAGGGAGGGGGGTGTTGGAAGCAGCCAGAGGCATAGAAGACGCGGAAGCATGTAACGACGGAGCAGGGAGCCAGTCGAATCTTTTTTCAAAGAATTATGTTTTCAAATACTTTCCAAAAACCTCCAACAGTGATTTTTATCACTAATGTAACATATGTAACATAGAAAACCCCATTTTGTACCATAGCTCCATTTTGTGCAAGCCGAGGAGTCCTCGAGCTTGAGGAGCTTAGGTAGAACAAGCGTATCAATTTTCGTTATTTTTAGACACCATTTACCCTTCCAAATAGCATCTAGGACCTAATTTTTAACTATGCCGGTCACTAGATGTGAAACCGGTCAAAACTAGTCTAGAAACTATAAAAAGAGCTAGAGGGCTCATTTTTGAGGTTAGCTTGTTGGAGTAGAGAAGAGCTTAGAGCTATTTTGAGCTTGTAAGAGTGTTCTTGAGTAATAGAGTTAATTTCTCACCTTCCATTGTCTTGCTTGTCTCTTCATTGTGTGTGTGTATGTGTGTGTGCATCTTGGTGCTTCTCACCTTCACTCTCACATCATCTCACATTCACAATCTTCATATCACTCCTATCTCTTCCGCGGAGAACCACGTTAAGAAGCTTCACCTCCTTAATTGTCAATCCGTGTATGGCTTTACATTTTGATTTCGTGGAGACTTCGAAAGGCTTTAGAATAGTTTCTACTTGGAAATGAAGCTTTTTAGGGACCAATTTACATGTGATTCTGCTCATGCTTGTGGATGAATATGTGACTATGTGTGCCAAACAATTATGGGTATCAGATGTTCAAGTGTGTGAATAATGCTTTACATTGTGTGGTTTATGTGTGGCTATTTGAGCCCACAAGCAAGCCTTAGGCACCCAAATTTGTCTTGATTGTGGGTCGGCCTTCATTGACTTCTTGGGTACCCTGATAGACATTACTTTTGATGGTGAATCTTTGAGAGACTTCTTATTGTCCTATCGTCGATCACTAGTATGACGTTTAGTCGGTGGTTCTAGCTTAGTTGCAACAGGATGCTCGCCTTTCCGTACCCATATTCACTTCGATGGCTGAGACACCTTGGCAGGGGCTATCCAGTATTTGCAACTACTGCTTCTCTGCTTCGTCCTCTTCCCCTGGGTTGGTAGTTCCTTGGCTATGAATTTCTTTGGAACAGAAGGGAGTTCCAACTGCTTCACATCTCCTGGATTGGTGATTTTTTGCATCACAGAGTGTTGGACAAGAAAAGCATCTTTTTCCATAAGTGTGCCCCTGGAAGGAATAGGAGTTGATGCTTTTCCTACTTCCTTAAATGTTCCAGTGGTCAGTTCTATAGTTAAATATTGTTTTTGCATCCAAACCTAAAGAAGTCCACTTCTTAAGTTAAGATTAACTGCATTATCGTAGATCCAATCCTGACCTAGGATGAGGGGTTCGATGAGATCCTCATCTTGACATACTAGCACTTTTACTGACATTTGAACCTCTTGAAGGTTAATGGGAAGTTCCACCTCACCTAGGCAAGGGGTTTCCACTCCTCCCAATCCTATAAGATAAGCTTTTATAGGGTGGACTTTTCATTGCAATCCTTGACAGTACAAAAGTCTAACAGCACTAGTGGGTGCACCTAAGTCAATCAATGCTCTTACAATCTTTGCACTCTCTCCCTATCCTATATCTAAGGTCACAAAGGGTCATTGGGCAACTATTCTATGGAAACATACACTTGATGCTTCACACATGGCCATGTGATATCTTGAAGCTTCATAAGCATCTGACCTATATTTTCTTTCTTCCTGTGAAGAAACTGGATCTCTTCCATAACTGTACATGATTTTTTAGGTGTCCACAAACTATTCATGATTGTATCTATAGAATTTGGTTGATGCCCACACAACAGAAGATTGTTGGTTGTGTCGAAAGACGTGAAAATTTTGGTGGATTTCAATAAATTATTTAGCCTCGTATATGTAAGCTTTGGTTTGTTATGTCACACATTCTCTAATTGGTAACTTGATTGTGTACACCTTCAATGATGTCCATAAATTTGTTTGAGTAATATATGTAGGCTTTAGTTTTTTGTTTTTGGTGACTAGAGTCATAGCAATTGATTTTATATGTGTATACCTTGATTGTTGTCTTCATACCTTGTTTGATTGTTGGCATATTTGTACACCTCTGTGGATTCCCATAAGTTTGTTTGAACCATGTTTAGAACTACTTGCTATTTTTGGTGTACAAAGTCAAAATAATTGATTTTATTTGAATTGAAATGATTTTTCTAAGTGAGTTTGAGGTCCATACTATGTGATCTATGTTTCAAGGAATGCGTATAATTTTTTCTTTCATATGATGCATTTTTTCTTTCAATAAAAATACATTTGATTAGGAATTTTCATCATGTTCACTAGCATAGCATCTTGAGAGGCTATTTATATGAACAAAAAACATGATTAATTGTGTTTTATAGTTTTCCATTAACCTCTGAATTATATTTAATATGTGTGTTAAAGGATTTTCTCAAATTCTCTTTGTAGAAGGTGTGTGATTTTTTGGAAAGTTGTCAAAAAAGGACACTTAAGTGTCTTGTTTTGGTACCAAACTAGTGCTAAGGTATCCATCTTTTCTATGCTTGTATAGATTACTGGCAATGAGTGTGTAATCTAGTGCTTCTTGTTCTAAGCTTCGTTGCCTGGCCAATGTCATCTCTCAAGGGAATGTTTTCATCCTCAAGACATTTACCAAGGGTTCACTCCAATCTGGCACTAAAGATACTTGATACAAAGTGGCATGTTTTAGTGGGGGTCTAGTGCTACAGCTTGGGCATTCTTTTGCATAACTTGTGCACATCTGCTTCCATTGTTGGCCAATGTACCCCTAACCTTTGTAGAGTCTAGAGGGTTCTATGTTTGGAGCAATTTTGTTGTACTGCACCTACATGTGCTAATTGCAACCATTTGGCGTGCTCATCTTTGTCAACACAGCAAGCTAGTATGCCTTGATTGGTGTGCTTATACATGTTGCCTGCCATTATGTGTTACTTCTGAGACCTAACTACTTCCTTGTCTCTAGTTCTCAACACAAGATGTTTAGGTCCAAAGGTGAGAATAGGCACTATACTTTTGGCCCACTCAGGCACTACCTCTAGATTGAACAATTAAGCATCAGGAAGCTCGTCTCATACTCCTTGAGGGAACTCTCTAGAAGTTATTCTAGAAAGGTGGTCTGCCCTAAGGTAAGTCCTACCTTTCCTAACCACAAATTCGAAGTCATATTCCATTAGTAAGAAGAACCATCTTAGTAATCGGCCTGTATTGCAAGGTTTGTTCACTAGATATAATAGTTCTTGATGGTCTATAAAAAATTTAAACTTATTTGTGACCAAATAATGTCTAAAATTCTTAACCGCATATACCATGCCTAATCCTTCTCTTTCGATCATGGTATAGTTTCGTTTAGCTGCATTCAATTGTCTACTAGCATATGCTCTTGGGAGATCCATATTTCCCTCACCGGTAGGTTGTGTCAGTACGCATCCAATGGCATAATTGGATGCATCCACATGAACATGAAATGGCTTGTTCCAATCTAGTGTAGTCAATATTGGTGTTGAACACAGCCGTCACTTAAGCTCATTAAAGGAGTTTTCACAGTCTTTTGTCCACTCAAAGTTAGTCAAAAGGGAGTACAGAGGCTTTGCAATGATCGCATACATATGAATGAAGCGTCGATAATATCCTTAATGCCCCATGAAGGCTTGCACTTCCTTGACATTCTTTGGCCTAGGTAGCTTTGCAATAGCTCTAACTTTATCCTCATCTGTGGATATGCCATTCTTTGACACTATGTGTCCTAGAATCTTTCCTTGCCTAACCATGAAAACACATTTTTCTGGGTTCAAGCAGACTTGGTATTCTCTACATTTGTCGAAGATAGCTTTCATCTTGGGGATATGTGTTTGTCTAATGTTGGAATGAGCACAGAGATCATCAACATAGACTTCCAAGTTCTTCCTCAAGAACTCTTTGAACACATGGCACATTATCCTTTGAAAGGTAGCTAGCGCATTGGTAAGACCAAATGGCATTACTCGAAAGGTGATTATGCCCCACTTTGTAGCAAAAGCCATCTTATGTTGATCTTCTAGAGCGATGGCCACTTGATTGTAGCCCGAAAACCCATCCAGGAAGTTGTACACTTCCTTGCCTGCAAGTCTTTCTAGTAGGTGCTCAGTGATAGGACGCAGATAACTATCTCTAATGGTGGCTACATTAACTTTCTTCAAGTTAATGCATACGTGTAGCTTCCCATTCTTTTTGGGCACCACAACAATGGGGGATACCCATTCAGTGTGCTCAATTTCATAGATGAATCCAGCTTCTACCAACCAATCCATTTCTTCCTTGATTTTGGCAACATAGTTGTCATTATATGTATATGGCTTCTGCTTAGAAGGCTTGGCATCTGAGGTCATGGGGATTGTGTGTGAGCATATATCAGGATCTACACCTTTTAAGTCTTTGTAGCTCCATGCAAAAACATCTTTGTATTCTCTTAACAAGGCAATCAACTCTTGTTCCTCTTCCTCAGTCAGGTCATGTCCTATGTAGGTGCATCTTTCTTCTCCTTCTTCTATGGTTACAACAATCTTCTTGGTGTTTTCTTTGTTATCATAGGCCTTTGTTGCTTGTGCATCCCATTTAGGCATTCTTATCATGACTCTCCTATCTTCTGTCTCATACTTCTTAAAGGTTTTAGGGACCTCAAACAAAGATTCTTCATCATCTCATGTGGCTTCTCTCTTGTTCCTTTTCTTGCCTTCATTCTTAGTGGCTACTTGTGTGGCTAATCTCACATCACTAGTAAGTTCTTTATGTCTCTGAGGGTGATCCCCTACTTTGTAGAAATATTCCTCTTCTGATGTAAAAGAGATCCATAATGATTGACTCTAGATCTGAATCACTTTCTTATTCAATTTCTTCCATACTAAGCTCGCATTCTTCACTAACCGAATCACACATCATTGGCTCTATCATGAAGACTGAAATGTCATAGCCATCCTCATCATAGTGGGGTGTCCATTGTTCTTCATTGATGGCTACATCCGTTGTTGCTAAGATCTCTATCCAACCATGAGGTTCAAATTCTTCATCCAGAAAGACTATAGGTGCACAAGCTGGGTCTTGGATGGATCTATGAATTTCCTTAGCACCTATCTCTCTAGCATTTTCTCTTTTCTCTTCTTCTACTGCCACTTTTCACATCCATAAGTGAGTGTCTTCATGCATCCAAGAGGATCTTGATCCTATGGAATGCACTAATTCTGTATCATCCATGGCTCTATTGATGGAATTCCATTGAATAGGGGGCACATCCCTATGAGAGTAATCTTTGAGATTGACTTTGGTTGTAACACCTAAATGTTGCAAATACAAGGAATTGGTTCCCCAATCTTGTACTACTTGCAACTGCCTCATAGATGGTCTTCCCAAAATCATTTCATAGGCCTGGTTCTTGCTAAAGTCACATATGGCAAAAGTATGCTCAAACTCGATGCCACATGTAGTGAGAGTTATTCCTTCAAGCAGTCCTAAGGGTCTTTCTATGTGACCATCGGCCATCTACAATTTCATTCTCATTGGTTTGAGTATTGGCTTGCCCCATTGCTTCCCTTCACTTGCCTTGTCCTTTCCTTGGGAGGTGGATTCCTTTCTAGATCTTGCAATTAAGCTCTCCAATCTTTCTAACGGCCCATCAAAGTGCAACTGTGTCTTAACTGAACTAGAGTAGTTGAAAAGGCGACTGGCTTCAAACATGGTTTGAGCCAATTCCACCATCTTAGCACAAATTTTAGTTCGTCCGAGCTCTAGGTCAACTCTATGGTAACACTTTTCATGATATGTTATGTTTGGCCCTTCTTGTATTCTTGTCTGATATGCTTTAAGCATCATGTCTATGTCCTCCGAAGTGGGATTTACTAAGAATGATCCTACTCTAGGTGGTGGTGGGATTGTGTGAGGTGGGTTAGAGGGTGGTGGGTTGGAGGGTGATCGGAATGGTGGTAGTGGAGTGGTGTGAGAGTGCATTTGAGATGTGAGTTTAATTATCTTGGCTTTTGTTTCTCTCAGACTTTCCTCTAGTTTGCTCATCTTGCTTGTCCATTGCCTTTTCATTCTCTCTCTACTATCCTTCCAAGCTCTTGACATTTTCTTACCTAGGCTCTCAGTCTCAGTAACCTCATAACTCTTTTCCTGGCCTAACTCTTGGTTTTGATTAAATGTCTTAGCCCTCGTGATGATTTGCACTCAGGTAGTGGATGTCACTCTTCTCATAGAGTCTACCACTAACCCAATAATGTTGATAGGAGTGATTTTTGGCATATTGTTGGGGTTCTTAGGACAATCTCGTAATAGGTGCTCCTTCCCACATTCTGGACAGAAACCTTGAATTGTCACAGATTAGGGTTGTGTAGGTGCAGGCATAGGAAAATCTCAAATGAGGTGATCTCCCTAACATTGGCAGCATGGTCCTCTAGGAAATGGGGGTCTTATCTACCTAGGTTAAGGCCTAGAGTTGGGGTTTGCATACATGACATTTGCATACTCTGGCTCCCAACTAGGTTCACTCGGGTCTTCAGAATAATATGACTCACTATGATCGGGTGAGTGCATGCAGTAAGCATGTGGGCTATCAATATGAGTAGAGTCAAAACTATGATCACTTGGGTCACTTTCTAAAAGTAATGGTGATACTGGCACTATGGCTCTATTCAGATTTTCTTCCACAGTTGCATACTTCACTAGAACCACATTGGCTGGAGGAAGGGGTTGTTGCGCTAGAATTGGTTGAGGTTTTTGTTGCCCTTGATCGGGTGGTTGATAGGGTTGTTGGGGCCTACCATACTACTATTGTGGGTATTGATTCTGGTATTTTCCTTACTATGGACACAATTGAGGATAATTTTGTCTAGCATCTTGTTTACTACATGGGCAATCTTGTCCAGTGTGGTTGGTATATCTCCTTTCTATGGTGCAGTATTGGCTGTTAGGGTTCACTTGGGGTTGAGCTATGATAGGGCACACATTAACCATATGGTCTCCTCCACAGGTATAACATTGTTTCACTGGGGCAAATCTCAATATTTGTTTGCTAGAGACAACAAATCTCGATATTTGTTCACTGGGCCAAAAATCTACAAAGATTGAGATAGCTATACTAGCCTCAATAGATGTGGATGGATTTGAATTGAGGCTAATAGAGCTATCTCAATCTTTGTAGATTTTTGAAAGCTCTAATTCCTCCCTAGGTTATCCTCAATGTCAATGAACATGCGTACACACTCTTCTATGGTTCTAGGGTCCTTCAAGTACACATAAGATCTCAATTTGGTACTTAGCAATCCATCTAAGAATAAAGCCACTTGTTTGGATGGTGTGGGTAACTCGAGCACAGGGCATCTCTCTAGGTATTGTTGAAATCTTCTTCCTCCAAGTCTCACTGTCTCTTGAGGTGTTTGTTTAAAACTATGAATCAATGAGGAGGTGTTGTGCCTTATGCCACTCTTTGAAAATTCCATGATGAAGGCTTCTAGCAACTGGTCTATATTCCTGAATTGTCTCTCATGTAGTGGTTGAAACCAAGTCAAGGCAGTATTCTTGAGTGTTAGACCAAAAGCATTGTATTGCATGAATAGGTCATCAACTTGCTCAGCCTTCAAGACTTGCCTAAATTCTGCCACATGATCATAAGGGTCTCCTGTACCATCGAAGTAATTCTTCATAGAGTTGATCAGTTGTGTAGGCCGTAAGGTCCTCATGTGTTCTCTAGGCCTTGGCAAAAGGAATTTGTCTGTATTTATTCCATCTCTCTCTATCCTAGTTCTTTCTCTTCCTATTGGGTTAGCAAAGCTTACTTCTGGCCTATCTCTACTCCTGTCCCTTTGAGCTCCATGAGCTTGGGATGTTCCAGCTCCATGGTGACCATAAGAGACATTAGATCTTGGTTGGGGAAAAACAAATTCACCCTTCCAAGTGTAGGCATGCCTACCATGTTTTGAGACCACAAAGATCCTCTCTAAAGTATTGTCTAAATAGGTCACTTTGCCTCGGCTATGAGGATCTTTAAACTCATAGATTGTGAGCATTCCTACTTCATTAGGTTGGTCAGGCTTATACCTCCAAAAATCCTCGTCGGTCTCTCAGTTTAAGAGCAGATCTATGCTCTTATTGTCTTGGGGAACCCACTCTGGAGTGATGATTCTAGTTAGGATTGATTTGCCTCAGGGAGTTTTGGGCTCTCTTCCTAAGTTCCCTTGCTCTATGTCGCCTATGTCTATCTCTAGAATCACATTACCAAATTCATCTGTTTCTATCTGGTTGGTTGGTTGACTACGTACATTGTTCCTTCCTTATCTATGTATGCACCATTTTCAAATTTGACTACAGGATATTTTGATCCAAGGGGTTGATCAAAGTTTTTAATCTAGACAACACATCTTCTTAGACCATCCTCATAGATGCAAGCACCTAATCGGTTGGTCTTGATATATTCCAATTGAGTTTTATAAGGTCCTTCTCGCTTTTCTAGGTACGTCACTCTTGAGCTACCTATTGGTCTCTCCATGTTATAAGACATCTCAGAGTCACTTGTTTATGAACTTAGAATGTATGGATAATTACTCAACTATTGGGCCCAAGACCTAGCAGTATGATTGACACTAGCTTCAGATGATCTGAGGCTTTGTCAATCTCTCCCTAGATAGCATCCTAATCTAAGGTTCATATACCTAATTGAAAAACCCCAATTTTACCCCAAGTACAACCTCGTTGCAGATCAATTTGTATCAATCACGGTTGGAAGCAGCCAGAGGCACAGACGACACGGAAGCATGTAATGACGGAGCAGGGAGCCAGTCGAATCGTTTTTCAAAGAATTATGTTTTCAAATACTTTCCAAAAACCTCCAACAGTGATTTTTATCACTATTGTAACATATGTAACATAGAAAACCCCATTTTGTAATCCATAGCTCCATTTTGTGCAAGCCGAGGAGTCCTCGAGCTTGAGGAGCTTAGGTAGAATAAGCGTATCAATTTTCGTTATTTTTAGACATCGTTTACCCTTCCAAATAGCATCTAGGACCTAATTTTTAACTATGCTGGTCACTAGATGTGAAACCGGTCAAAACTACTCTAGAAACTATAAAAAGAGCTAGAGAGCTCATTTTTGAGGTTAGCTTGTTGGAGTTTAGAGTTCTTTCGAGCTTGTAATAGTGTTCTTGAGTAATAGAGCTAATTTCCCACCTTCCATTGTGTCTTGCTTGTCTCTTCATTGTGTGTGTGTATGTGTGTGTGCATTTCTATGCTTCTCACCTTCACTCTCACTTCATCTCACATTCACGATCTTCATATCACTCCTATCTCTTCCGCGGATTGACATTAAGGAGGTGGAGCTTCTTAACGTGGTTCTCACCATTGTGCTAGAGCAACACCAAATTTGGCGCCGTTGCCGGGGATCGAGTGTAGGACGAATGTGTGATGGTAAGAGTATAGCAAGAAGTGGCGTTGGAAGGTAAAAATTTCAGTTTTTGTTGTTGTTTTTACTTAGTTTTTGTTGTTTTTCACCTCCCCCACACTCCATCTTCATCACCGCATCATCATCTTCATCTCCAAAAAAATCAAAAAATTCACCATATCCACCCATTCTCCTCATTTCCCCTCATTTGTGCATGCGAGAGAGTGAGAGAGAGCTTTTGTGCTTGTGTGTACTTTGGTTTCCTTGATTTTTCTTGCAGGTACAGAGCTCCAGTGCATCAGGAAAGCTTGGAAAAGGTAAAATTTTCAGTTTCTGTCAGAAATTTCCGACTGTGTCAGACCATCGCGATGGTCTGCAAAGTTCGGAATTTGAAGAAGGCGACCACACCAGCGTGAAGAGCACACCTGCGCCCCTAGGAATCCATAGCTGCATTCACAAAATTTACATTTTGGTGGACCATCACGACGGTCTCAGACCATCGCGATTGTGTCACACCATCGCAATTGGCTCACGCCATCGCGACGGCTCGGCCGGACCATCGCGACGGTCTCACGCCATCGCGACGGTACCATCGCGACGGTTCGCGGACCATCACGACTGCTCGGTTGACCCCAAACCATCGCGATTGGCTCACGCCATCGCGCCGACGGTGCCACGTGGCAAGCTAGACCATCGCGACGGTTCATTTTTTGGACCATCGCGACGACACCCTCACACCATCGCGACACTTCAAAAATTCGGACCATCGCGATTGGCTCACGCCATCGCGCCCAGACCATCGCGATTGGCTCACGCCATCGCATCTGTGACCATCGCGACGGTTCACTTTGGACCATCGCAATTGTTCACGTTGACCGTTGACTGACGCCATCGCGATTGTCCGCCTGATCGAGCCATCGCGATTGTCCACTTTCACGCCATCGCGATTGTCCACTTTCACGCCATCGCGACGGTTCACTTCAGACCATCGCGACGGTTCACCCTCACGCCATCGCGACGGTCCTAGACCATTGCGATTGTCTCAGGCCATCGCGATTGTGCACCCCCATCGCAAATTTTAGGGTTTCATTTTTTGGCCAATTTTGGGGCTATTTTTGGGAAATTTTTGGGTGATTAGACTCATAGGAGACCCCTTAGCTCATATTTGGAGAAAAACCTGTTTGTTAGTTTTTACCCCCCAGGGCCTGAACGGTCATAACTTTTTCATCCGAAGTCCGTTTTTTGAGCTTAATAGCTCATTAGAAAGCTCTCCACGAGTACTACGTGACCTCAACTATTTTTTTTCTTAAAGGATACGTCTATTTTTAGATAAGCTATTTTGAGGTTGACCTAGTTTGGGACTAGAAAGCCAGGGGGCAAACATTGAAAAGTTGGGCAAAAGGGAAGGGACTTAAAAGGTGTATATACTCAAGTGCTTGATCATCCAACTGTGAATTGGTCTAATATTGGATTTTTCCAGGTCTAGCAAGGGCAATCAAGGGCAACCAAGGCAAGGCAGTGAAGGGCATAAAGCTTGGGAAGCGCGGCTTCTTAGGCATCAGAGCAACCAGAAAAGCTGACTCGAGGTTGGAAGATTACTCAACCCCCTCAGTCAATTCTTTGCTTAGGCTAAACAGTAGTGTTGTGGATTAACGACGATAGGAACGCCTCAAGTTCAAGATATTTAATTCTTTCAAGTCTAAGACTACAAGTAAAGGTGTGTGACACGAAAACCTAAAGGAGAGAACCTAAGTCTGACGGAACGAGAACTCAAAGTCCCACGGAAAGTCGAATTCCTGACGCATACATTAAGACAAGAATCTAAAGAAATTTAAAAAGAATCAAGAAAGTAATAACAAAGAATCATTGACGATCTGAGCGTGTACTGAGTGTGCAAGGAAGAAAATTAATGAACCTTAGATCGGGCAAATATATAGGTAAGGCAGACCGGCAAAGCCTTAGATCATCAGAGGCAAGTGTAAGAACTACTGCACGATCGTGGGCTCAGCAATTGAATAGTAATTACCCCTACGAGAGCTCAGATACTAGTGATTCAGAAATGGCATTTAGCACAGAAAGACCAGAAGTAGGGTCAAATGTAGCATACTTAGAAAAACCAGAAGGACCCTATAGGACTCAACTAGAGTTTCTCCGAACCAACCGATTAGGTGCTCGCATCTATGAGGATGGTTTGCAAAGGCAAGTGGTGCAAATTCACAACCCCGATCAACCCATTGGATTGGAACGTCCAGTGGTGAAATTCGAGAGAGACGCATACATAGACAAGGAAGGAACAATGTACATATTAAGTACGCAGCCAAACAATACCAACGAGTTTGGCGTGATTCAACCAGAGACGGAAGCAAAATCTCAAGGAAAAGAACCATTAGAAGAGCCTAGAACACCTAGAAGGAAATCTGTACTGACACGAGTACTAATCCCAGACTGGATCCCTCAAGACAACAGAAGCATAGAGTTGTTTGTAAATAAAGAAACTGATGAAGCCTTTTGGAGATACAAGACCGAAATACTTAGTGAGGTAGGTATCATCACGATATACGAGTTCAAGGACCCGGATACACCTGCAAAGGTTGTATACCTGGATGAGACTTCAAAAAGAGTCTTTGTGGTGCCTGACCGCGCTAAAAACACAAACACATGGAGAGGTGAATTGGTATTCCCTCCATCTAGAATGAACATGAACACAAGTCAACAAGGGGCAGGAAAATCCTCAGCCCATGGAAATTAAAGAGAGGGAAATAAAGAGAGACCGGAAGTAAGCTTTAATCACCCCATAGGGAGAGATAGAACAACCACGGACACTAATAGAGCGGATAGACAAAGAGATCATGGAGTACTAGGTGGTAGAGACGATTTTCCTCTACCTAGACCACGCGAACACGCAAGAATATTGAGACCCACACAGTTAGTAAAATCAATGAAGAATTACTTTGATGGGACAGGAGATCCCTATGACCACGTCGCAGAATTCAAGCAAGTACTAAGAGCAGAACAAGTTGAAGACATGTTCACGCAATACAATGCATTTGGACTAACGTTAAAGAATACCGCTTTAACTTGGTTCCAACCTCTGCAACAAAGGCAATTTAGAGACATCCATCACTTTTTAGAGTCATTCATCACCGAATTCTCTAAAAGTGGGATTAGACATGACACGTCTTCGTTGATTCATAGCTTCAAACAGACCCCTCAGGAAACAGTAAGACTGGCAGGACATAGGTTTAGACAATATGTTGAACGATGACCAATGCAAGAGCTACCCTCACAAGCTAAGCAAGTGTCATTGTTTCTAGATGGCTTGTTGAGCTCTAAACTACGCTCCTACGTGTACCTAAAAGAACCCAGAACGCTAGAGCAATGTGTAAGAATTTGTATAGACATTGAGGACAACTTAGGAGACGAGTTGGAACTCTCAAAGGTCTATAAGGACTCAGATTGTTCATCTCTAGCATCCACAAAATTGTCTAGCTCAATAGAAGACCTAGCAGAAAAAGTGGCTCAGAAACTAGGAGTTTCTAGTAAACCTAGGGTGCTAATGAACAAGCGTTGTTACACCTGTGGTGGTGACCATATGGCAAATGTGTTCCCCAATGCACCGAAACCACAAGCCAACCCTAGTGGCCAATACTGTACAATTGAGAGAAGATACACGAATGATACGGCTCAGGACTGCCCATACAACAAACAAATCGTGAGACAGAACTACCCACAAGCATACCAGCAGCCAGGTAGGTATCAAGGCCATTTCAATGCTCAGCCTTATTACTATAGGCCTCCTCAGAACTACCCATACCAGGCTCAACAGAGACCTCAACCTGTCTTAGCTCAGCAGCCACCCCCACCAGCAAATGTCATCTCAGTCAAATACGCTGCTGCAGAAGAGAATCTAAGTAGGGCCTTAGTGCCTTCTTCACCTTTGATCACAGAGAGTGACCCACACTCAAATAGTTTTGACTCTACGCATGTAGATAGTCCACCCGCATATTACATAGAGTCACCAGAACATGTAGAAACATATCATTATGATAGTCCACCAGTGGAACCTAGTTGGGAGCCCGACTACGCTCATGTGATGTACACCAACCCAAATCCACGGCCCCAATTGAGACAACAAAGACCACAGGGCCCTAGAGGACCATGCTTTAGGTGCCAAGGAGACCATTTCATAAAGGATTGTCCACATCCCCCGATAGCAGGACAAGCACAGTATTATAACATACAAGGCTTTTGTGCCGATTGTGGCAAAGAGCACATAATCAAAGATTGTCCTAAAAATCCAGTTAACGCTTCGAATGTGACACCGATCAATGTGATAGGTATTGTAAATAACGCAGATGGATCCAACCCTACATAGGTGCCTATCCAAGCTATCACAAGAGCCCAGGCGCTCTTCAGAACCAACAGCTTAATCAGGAGAAAGTAGCCGGAACTAGTGAAGTTGCAGAATCTAGCAGTAAAAAGACAAAATCTTGGAGAGATTCTAGAGAAAGGATAAAGAGAAAGTGGAGTAAAAAGATAACTGAGTTGGAAGGAAGTTTGAAGGAATCTAGAGCCAAAATCCTAGAATTGACTTCATAGGACTTGAATCAAGAGAATCCAGCTTAGAAATCAGGATCAGTTTTAGCGGAACCCATACCAGAAAACCTAGACATGATGTTTCGTGCATATCAGGCTAGATTAAAAGAGGGACCTCAGGTAGCTGAAATGAACAAAAACTACCCTCGAGCTGATCTAGAAATTGAGAGAACTAAACTTTGCATGAAGATGGTAGAACTAGCACAAGCTTTGTTCGAAGCCTCTAGATATCTTAATTGGAATAACATGGCAAAACCGGAACTACACTTTCAACGACTAATGGAGAGGCTAGAATACTTGATTGAAAGCAAAGAGAAAAAGGATCCGCATAGGAACCCTATTGTCCCAGAGACACAGGAAAGGAATGCACCATCCCTGTCTCAACTACCCAATATAGAAAGTCAAGACAACCTGTCTTCCATACATAAATATTCACATGAATTTTTGAGAGAAATACAAGAAGAGAAGTGGAGAAAGGAACAAGGAACCCATCCTCCTATTCAAGAAATAGACGACTTGCAAGAACAATTTCCTCAAGACATTCCCTCCATTTACGAAGATGTAGAGGAGGAACAACTGAGTGAACACACAGGATTTGAATCTAATTCTTTACAAGAATTAGCTCAGTTCACAGGACCTTGGGAAGCAAAGTCTATTAGTATGAGAGCACCCACGATAATAGTGAGGAATGAAGAATCAGTAATCCCTAGAAACACGGAAGTGATCAAGAATACTAAAGTACAGTGTAATCTCACTCTGGAGGAGTTATTGAAGGTAAAACCAGAATTGTGGAAACATGTAGCAAATCAATTCCCCGAGCTTGCTACTACTCCCTCACAAATAGGATCACAAAATAAGGTACCAGAAATACCCATAGAAAAGATTGGAGATGTAAGCGAAGGAGAGGAAGGTAACACTTATCTTCCGATAACCCATTAGGGCTACACCACGAAAGCCATCTTAGATTCAGGAGCCGGAGTAGCCATAGCTACCACCGCTTTATGGAAACGTTGGGGTAAGCCAGCATTAAGACCCACCAGGATGAAGCTACAAATGGCTGATGGACACATAGAAAAACCATTAGGCTTACTAGAAGGCATATCTCTCACCACTTGTGGTGTAGAATTTGAGCATACCTTTGCCATTTGTGACTTTGCAAAAAAATCATGCTTATGAGATGATATTGGGACGACCATTCATGCGTCAGTTGCAAATTGTACAAGATTGGGGAACCAATTCTTTGTATTTGCAACATTTAGGAGTGACTACCAAAGTCAATCTTAAAGACTATTCACATCGAGATGTACCCCCAATACAATGGAATACCATCCATAAGACACCAGTAGAGACGGAATCCGTGCACTCATTAGAATCAGATCCTTCTTGGTTGCATGAGGATACTCATTTATGGATGTGTAAAGTAGCCAAACAAGAGGAAGAAAGATTAGAAGCAAGGACCTTAGGTGCAGAACAACATCCACGAACCCTTCAAGATCCAGCCTACGCACCTGTAGTATTCCCTGACGAAGAGTTTGAACCCCATGGTTGGGCAGAAATCCTAGCAACCATGGACGTAGCCATCAATGAAGAACAATGGACACCCCACTGTGACGAGGATGGCTATGATATCTCAGTTTTTACGATAGAGCCAATCATGTGCGATGCAATTTTAGAACAGTGTGAACCTAACACTGATGCATTTGAGGATGCAAGCGATTTTGATTTAGAATCAATTATCATGGACCCACCGTTTGCATCAGAGGAAGAATATTTTTTCGAGGTAGAAACTCACACTCAGAGACACGAGGAAATTACGAATGACGTGAGAATAGCCACTCAAGTGACTACCAAGAGTGAAGGCAAGAAAAGAAAGAAGAAAGAAACCATGTCAGAAAAAGAAGAATCTTTGTTTGAAGTACCCGAGAACTTCAAGAAATATGAAATCGAAGATAGAAGGATCATGGTACGAATGCCTAATAGAAAGGCGAATGACGGACAAGTATATGATAACCGAGAGAAAACCAAGAAAATAATCGTAGCCATAGAAGGAGAAGAAGAAAAATGTACATACATAGGGCATGATTTGACAACTGAAGAAGAAGAAGAGCTAGTTGCCCTATTGCGCGAATATAGAGATGTTTTTGCTTGGAGTTACAAAGATTTGAAAGGAGTAGATCCAGATATATGTTCTCATAGAATCCCTATGACTCCAGATGCAAAACCGACAAACCAGAAACCGTACACGTATAATGATAACTACGCTGCGAAGATTAAAGAGGAGATAGATCGCTTGATAGAAGCAGGATTCATTTACGAAATTGAGCATACCGAATGGGTATCCCCCATTGTGGTTGTGCCCAAGAAGAATGGAAAATTGCGTGTGTGTATTAACCTTAAAAAAGTTAATGCCCCAACGATTAGAGACAGTTATCCTCTTCCTATCACGGAACATCTATTGGAAAGAGTTGCGGGCAAGGAAGTTTACAGCTTTCTTGATGGATTTTCAGGCTATAATCAAGTAGCCATTGCTCCAGAAGATCAACACAAGACGGCATTTGCCACTGAATGGGGCATATTTGCATTTCGTGTGATGCCATTTGGCTTAACAAATGCACCCACCACATTCCAGCGACTCATGTGTCATGTTTTCAAGGAATTCTTACGCAAGAGTTTGGAAGTTTATGTCGATGACTTATGTGCACATTCAAATGTAAGACAAACACATATCCCAGAGTTAAGACAAATATTTGACAAATGTCGAGAATATCAGGTTTGTTTGAACCCAGAAAAATGCGTTTTCATGGTCAAACAAGGTAAAATTCTAGGACACATTGTGTCAAAGAATGGAATCTCTACGGATGAAGAAAAGGTGAAGGTAATTGCAGATTTACCTAGACCAACTAATGTGAAAGAGGTACAGGCATTTATGGGCCATTGCGGTTATTATAGGAGATTCATACACATGTATGCAATCATAGCCAAGCCCTTGTACTCTCTTTTAACCAATTTTGAATGGACAGATGAATGTAAAAAGTCATTCAATGAACTCAAACGACGTTTGTGCTCAGCACCTATATTGACTACCCCAGATTGGAGTAAGCCATTCCATGTACATGTGGATGCATCCAATTATGCCATAGGATGCGTGTTAGCACAACCCACAAATGAAGGTAATATAGATCTCCCCATAGCTTACGCGAGCAGACAATTGAACGCAGCAGAAAGAAATTACACCATGACGGAACGAGAAGGATTAGGAATGATCTACGCAGTAAAGAAGTTTAGGCACTATTTGTTGGCCAACAAATTCAAGTTCTTTACGGATCATCAAGCCCTATTGTATTTAGTCAACAAGCCATGTAACACAGGACGACTGATACGTTGGTTTCTATTACTCATGGAGTATGATTTTGAAGTAGTAGTCAGGAAAGGAAAGACACATCTTAGAGCTGACCACCTTTCAAGATTAACCTCAGGAGAAGCTCCTCAAGGAGTAGCGGATGATCTACCAGATGCATACTTGTTCAACCTTGAGATAGCACCAGAATGGCCTAAGCCTATAGTCCCCGTTCTCACATATGGACCCAAGAATCCTAGGATAAAGATCAAAGAAGGAGAGATTACCAAGTCTCAGAGATACCAAATAATGGCAGGAAGCATATATAAACAGGATAATCAAAAGATTCTTGCTTGTTGTGTGGATGAATCAGAACATGCGAATTGGTTGCAATTAGCACACATAGGTGCATTAAAGCAACATCATTCAAAACATCGAACATTACAGAATCTGCATAGGCTAGGAGTATATTGGCCTTCGGTGGAAGCAGATGTCTACAGGTTGTGTAAGGAATGCAATGTTTGTTGTGAAAGACCACCAATAGAGCATGCTACGTTGTATCACGTGTCTCTCACACCAGACTGGAGTGAACAATTAGTGACATATTTGAGGACGAAGACATTCCCTCAAGGCATGACCTTAGCTCGACAACGTAGTCTAGAGCAGGAAGCTCACGACTATTCACTTATTGGCGATAACCTATACAAAAGAGGACGAGATGGATATCTAAGACAATGTGTTCATGAGAGCGATTATCGGAGCATACTAGAGACTGCACACCAAGGTGTTGCAGGAGGTCATTTTGGACCCGATAGGATAATCAAAGCCATCCTCTTTGCAGGATTATGGTGGCCCACTCTTCACATGGATGCTCATACCTATGTAAAGAGATGTGATGTGTGCCAAAGAACTCAGTTTCCTACTCGTAGAGATGAAATGCCATTGAAACCCATGATGGGCGGACGTGCATTTTCTAAGTGGGGTATAGAATTTGTAGGACCCATTAACCCCCCTGCAAAAGGTACACATGCTGAATACATTATTGTTGCCACAGATTATCTTACGAAATGGGTAGAGGCAAAAGCCACGAAAAAGAATGATGCACACACAACTGCAAAATTCTTATTTGAGAATGTCTTTACAAGATATGGATTGCCTATAGAGTTAGTGAGCGATCGAGGCACTCACTTTCTAAACCAAGTCATTGAATATTTGTTACAGGATTTTATGGTGATTCACAAGAAATCTGCACCATATCATCCTCAGGCCAATGGTCAGGCTGAAAGCACTAATAAGATCCTTTGTAACGTACTGACGAAACTCGTGAACAACAAACGTTCAGATTTGGACAAACAGTTACACCACGCTGTTTGGGCATATCGAGTGGCCTACAAGACCGTACTCAATGCAACTCCCTTTCAGATGGTTTTTGGTCAGAATGTTGTGCTTCCTTTGGACTTCTTGATACCGACGCTTAAGGTTGCACAAGAACATCAGTGGACCGGCCATGAATTATCAGCTAGAATAATGGACTTGGAACGATTAGGAGAAACCAGGCTAAAGGCGGCAGCAGGAGTATATGCAGCGAAGAAGCGACAGAAAGCATATTTTGATGCACATGTGAAAGATAAAGGCCTAAAAGAAGGAGATTTAGTTCTAGTATATACGCTAAAGCAACACGCACGTAAGTTAGAAAAGCGAGGTTATGGACCTATGATCATTAACAGACTCTCAACAAGTGGAGCAGTACAATTAGCCAGTTTAGAAGGAGATATAATGCCTAATTATATTAGTGGCTGTAGAGTCAAGCTATATCAGGAACCTCTTACTGAGGATATGCTTAGACGACTCACGTTGGCAAAGAAGCGTAAGGAGGAAGAAAATAGAATACGAGCGAAAGCTCATGCAGAAGCAATAGAACGCATTAAACGCATGAAGTTAAGAAGACAAGGACTAGGAAGAGAACATTATAACCATCTGGAAACTACACCCAGATACCCCATGGCCATGTGTCAAGTAAAGTCAAAAACTCATCCTAGTATAGTGGACAGGAGACCATTCATTACAGTCAGGCTAGAGCACGGCAACCCTTGCCAAGAGCTCAGGGCTTTAATTGACTCAGGTGCTGCGACTAGTGCGATTAGATGGTCCCACTATAAGGATTCAGGAATAGAAATGCGGCCAATTGAGGCATACCTCATAGGGCTAGGAGGCATGGAAACCCCTTGCATGGGTGAGGTGGACCTTCCTATCCTCATTAAGGATGTGACCATGACAGCGAAGCTACTAGTGTGCCATGATGACGACCTGATAGAACCCCTAATCCTTGGCCAAGATTGGCTATACGATCACTCAGTGGACCTAAATCTTAGACAAGGCTCCTTACAGATTGGAACCTTAGAACAGAAGCGAGTGATACCGCTTGACTTCCCTAACGGCATTCCGATTGAGGTTTGTAACCCTAGACCCTATGAAACGCATGCGACGGAAGACCGGAAGATCTTGGGTCAGACCAGTCACGTTACGTCTACTCCAACCCACTCGGGCTTGGCTAGGGACAATTGTCAATCAGAAGAACGACAGGAGATCTTCCCTGGGGCTTCCTGCAAACTAGAAGGGGCAGCTACCCAACCGCTAGGGCAGATGAACACAATCAGCGGTCAGGTGGGTTGCATCAGCGGCCAAATGAGCACAACACCCTGCGGTGCTCATCCTTCCAAACTTGCTGCGGACTGGCCTAGATTAAAGATAAATAACGAATCACTTCCTAATGGGCAGGTCACGCAAGTGTTGGATCTCCCTTCTTTTCCAAAGCAGAGCATCCAATGGACCTCTCAAACCCAACCACAAACGAGTCAACCACAACAGAGGAACCCAGACCGACAACATCACCAGACAAGGCAAAGAAAGCAGCAGTATCAACATCACGGAACAAGTGGCACGAGACAAATATGGGTGCCAAAAGGACAGCAACCACAGGCTATTGGCAACACTGCAGACGAGAACAGGACAAAGTTTCAACAAAAGCAGAGTCAACATCCAAAGTCCCCTCGATCTTCTCCCCCAAGTACAAATACTCGGCAGATTTGGATCGCCAAGAAGTATCTTCTCAATCGACCCACTCCCATGCAGATTTGGGTACCCAAACAATGTATTATAGCCCAACCCTCAAGCCATGTAATATATACCCCTCCGAAATCTTTTCATCCTTCAATACCACCAAACCCGATACCACTTTTCGTCCCTCAGCAGAAACACACCACCCACTCCAAGACTCTTAGGAAATGGATACCGAAACGTATCCAGACGTCTTCTTGTACCCCCTTATCTAACAATTCTCCCACCCCGTTTAAACTCCACCCTTGTAATAATTCACCCTCAACCAAACCTTGTATAAATTCATACACCCAAACCCCACATCATGCATAATAAAAGCTCATCAACAATTGTAGGCATAATCTGAACCATGTAGGTGTCTAGAGACCTGCATTAGCTCTGCAAAAAGATCATTGCATCAATCACTTCACGACACTTGGCTACACGGGTTACACATCGGTTATGGAAAGGGATTGCGGTCTCACCTTAATGGGATCATAATTAATTTCCATACTAATGTGTTAATCTTTTGTAGCAGATCTTTTCCATTAGCTTATCAATCATCATGCAAACCGAAGCAGGACCATCAGAAGCTGGCCCCAGTGCACCGATGGCCACTATTGGTGAATTACTAGCGGAATCTTATCCTACGATGCAACCACCAGAGTTTCAAGGTTTTCCAGGACCCATGCCAATCGATGATCCTCCTAGAGGATATACCGAGAAGATTCATCGTAACTCTCATTGGTTTCAAGGCCTAGCAGGACCATTAGCAGATGCTGATTTCATATTTGAGGCCAATTTGGCATTTGATTTACGCACATGGGCCAAGTACCAGTTCTTTTCACGAGAATTTGAAGGACTGCAGAATACACAAGATTTAACGCACGTTTGGGCACGAGCCGGATTTACAGAGTATTTTAGCCACCCTCTGCCTAAACCCGATTTTTACAGATGTTTTTACCTAGTAACCACCTTGACAGCTTCAGAAAACAAGGATCTACCTGGCACATTCATGTTACCATCCTTGGTAAGTGATCCTCCATTCAGAAGGTTTTATTTGTCTAAAGATTTAATTCGCGCAGCTCTGAAAATACATGGAACGCATACTCCGACGGAGCGAGAACGGCTCGTCCCTGAGCAGATGAAACGTGGTGATGTTACTAAATGGGAGGATATTTCTGCTATAACACCTGAGCTCTCTAAGCCATTACGGATATGCATGCAGCACTTTGCTTTCCCAGCTCAGGATCGTTTTACCATGCCTCACAAGAGAATCTGGTTTGGATTGTACTTAGCATGTATTGGACCGCAAACGGTTGATCTAGCCAGCTGGATAATTGATCAGCTCTATTTGGCACAACATAGGTGGGAGCGAAAGAAGGTAATCAATGGGTGATGCGCCCTCACCAGGATCATATATATGTGCATGGCGTATGACTTACCAATTGAGCGTGCCATGACCAATGAGGAACTGAAAGCATTTAAAGGCACCACTAGGAAGGCTAGAAAGTCTAGCAAAGGCAGAGCCGCAAAGCGGATGAGAGGTACTATCCCGTGCCTACAAGTCCCAGAATCACCCTCTCCACAACCATCTCCAGAGCAGTCACCAACAGCAGCCACTCCCACGGTACCACCAATTCGTATACGGTTATCAAGACCAGTTACGCCGGAGGGCACCACCAGTACTGTTGCACCCCAAGCAGCCACAACCACAGAACCTATCACCACAGCAGCTGAACTTCCCACCACTATTGGTGCGGAAGCTTTCTCTTTTCCAATACCGCATTTAGAACCAGGACAAGCAGAGCCACTGGACCAAACTTTTGATTTTGAGATGCCCGATGCATTCTCCAATGAGTTCGAGTTTTCAGAAGGACAATTGTTTTCTCAAGAATTTGAAAGGCCTAGCTACCCTACCACACCCAGGGATCAGCCACAAGGACAGATCGTGTCCAGCTCTGATGACGAAAGAACAGCAACCGATGACGACGAAGGAGACGACAAAGCTAGCCAGGGAACACAGGAATCCCAAGAGCATGAACAGACAGATGGCCAAGGCCAACAAACAGACACACATGGTGATACAAGTACCGATGAAGATGAAACTTACGAAGCAGCAGCTTACACACTAGCTATCAAGAAGCTGTATAGAACTATGGAAAAAGTTTGGGCAAGCAAAAAGCTGACAGAAGAAGAGAGTCAAACAATAATAGAACAAGAACTAGTCACAGGCGGATTCGAAGACGCATACATCAAAGGATTCAAAGAGTTAGTCAAATGAGTAGGCCCAACGAAGCACTCAAGTACTTGCAAAGAAAGCCACTACCACACTTTGACCCCCGCAGAGTACGACTACTTTCAAAGCCCGGCGAATACATTCGTGTACCAACCGGAGCACAATCTTCAGAACAAGCCAGGGAGGCACGCCTCGTCCCCAAAAGTTCGTTGGCAGTAGAAACCATCTTTGTAGATTCCCCACCCCGCGCTACAGCTGTACAAACCTCAGTAGTCACTGAAGCACCGACCACCCCAACCGCTCCTCTTTCACCGCCCGTCCATCCAGCCTCCCCTCTTCACCCTCCTTCCCCCATACCAACATCTTCATTCGCCGGTGGTGTTGCAGAAATTGTCTTTACGACCACTCACCCCACAATTCCTGCACCCATTAGCCCTAGTCTACCCCCTCCCACACCCACCTTTCTATCCAACCCATTCCTTCATCAATCTTTTCCATCTTTCCCCACAACTCCAAGACCCCTTTTCCCATTCCCACCACCATTAACCTTCTCCCCCGTCTCACCTCCCCGACCCACTATAACCCCTCTTTCCCCTCTCCACCAAGCTGCTCCAGCCAGCCCCCCTGTAAATTACCCCTCAACCTTTGTAAATCCCGTATTTACACCAGCACGAGTACCAACGATCACACCCATATTCACGGTCACCGCACTAGATACGTCCACTGACATGGACATCTCACCACCCACTGCACCATCACTCACTTCACTCACGGCACCAACATATTTAGGCACCTCGCAATTTTCCACAATCACGACAGCATCCACCTTCCCAACCCCATTCCCCGTTCCCGTTGCATCTACACCCACTGCATCTCCATTTAGCACCCCACTAATACTATCACCCACTGTAGATAATGCATTTCGCCAGATGTTCATGTGTATGACGCAAGTAAGAGATGAGTTCACATCTCTTGGTGATGATTATCAGCAGCTGCAGAGGACAACCAATGACTTACAGTCGCAGCTTAATTTATTGTCTATTGAGAATGCCTCTCTGAACACCCGATACCAGGAATTACGTGAGGCTTATCACAAATTGGAACTAGAAAGCGAAGAAAAGACCAAGGAAGTAACTGCTAACCTGGATAACTTATTAAGAGCCCAGACAGTCCGCAATGCAACGCTAACACGAAACACGGGCTTACTACCAAGACACCTAGCAGCCGCCAAGGAAGAAAACCAGCGCTTACAGGATCAGAACCGAGAAAACTTAGAAGCAGCGCTCGACCACCCAGACCAACCACTCAGTCCTAGCAGGTTCAAAGCCATTCCCTCAGACTCGATGAGGATGCTGCTAGACGATCATGTAAGATTACTAGATGAATACGACCGCATGAACGAGGAGTTACAGAAACTCAAAGAAGATCACAAATTACTCCAGTTACGAGAACCGGCACACCAAGACATACCAGCACCTGTGGACCCCTCTCCTGACCTCCTAGAGGAACTCAACTCATTACGGGCCCAGGTATCACACCTTGAATCAAGGATCGCAGTGTATGAAGCACCACCAAGGCCAGATTCCCCACCTGAGCTTCCAGCTGAGGAAGAAACGGTCACCATTCCGGTGGAGGAAACGTTTGAAGAAGCGTACGAGCCACAACCCATCCCAGGCGGACGCGTCACGGTCGAAGGTCAGATGACGTACGAACTTCCGACCCCCGCGTGGATGAAGACTATTGAGGAACTTGGAACAACGCACTCAGCTAGAGTAGAGGCACAATTACATGCCATGGCGATGATAGAAGAAAGAATTTTACAGTCTCCATTCTTTGCTCATTTGGCCCCGCGACGATACATATCTGGGCATGAGCTACAGTATAAACCGTATTTCATGTTAATGGCCGAATACCAATTAGCCATTGAGAAAGAGACAGGTAAAAATCCATCGCATGCAACTCAATTCGAGGCGGATGATTTGCCACTAGATGCACAGCAAGGAAGGATCTATCAACCAGAGTGGCGAAAAGATTTACTACAACAATATCTAGAGATGATGAGTACATGGGTAAAGGCACCTTTGCATTTGAAGTATAACCCGTGTTGGGGACCAGTACCACGACGCCGCTCCTGGACTGCCTTTGCTATTAAGGTACAAAACAATAAGCAGTGCCAAGACTGGTTGAATTACCCCTATTTTAAGCCCCCCATTGAGTTACCAACTGTTGGCTACATGATGGCTACAATTCGCCACTGGCTCCCTAGACTAAAGCATATGGATGATATAGCGTCGCATATGACTGTCAAAATCTTTGACATGATGCAAATGATTTTTAAAGTCTTCCGACGCGTCAAGGCACCCCATGTCAACACCCCGGGCTTTGAGCATGGCAATTTTGACCTGGTATATGATATGAGTACAACGCCATCGCTACGGGTATGTTATGCCTGGCACTGCAGAATAAAGTACCTACCGGCATGCTACAAGCAGATGTTCGAAGAGATGTTCACAACCGGCTTCTAGGAATACCATTCAGAGGTATTCATAAGCAGGCCTACACATTTATTACAATTATTTGCCTGTGAACGAATGGTCTATTCCACACACTATCAGCTCCCGCCACCGAAAGAACCGCAACCAATCGACTGGGAGAAACTCGAGGCCGACCTGGCCCGAGGCATTCGTATCTCCGAGCACACCCTCGCTCAAGACCTCCTACAGAACTATATCCGGCAGACCTCACAGCAAGGTTCTGTCAGGGACGACAGAAGCGAGAGGGAGGGGGGTGTTGGAAGCAGCCAGAGGCACAAACGACACGGAAGCATGTAACGACGGAGCAGGGAGCCAGTCGAATCGTTTTTCAAAGAATTATGTTTTCAAATACTTTCCAAAAACCTCCAACAGTGATTTTTATCACTATTGTAACATATGTAACATAGAAAACCCATTTTGTAATCCATAGCTCCATTTTGTGCAAGCCGAGGAGTCCTCGAGCTTGAGGAGCTTAGGTAGAACAAGCGTATCAATTTTCGTTATTTTTAGACATCGTTTACCCTTCCAAATAGCATCTAGGACCTAATTTTTAACTATGCCGGTCACTAGATGTGAAACCGGTCAAAACTAGTCTAGAAACTATAAAAAGAGCTAGAGAGCTCATTTTTGAGGTTAGCTTGTTGGAGTTTAGAGTTCTTTTGAGCTTGTAATAGTGTTCTTGAGTAATAGAGCTAATTTCCCACCTTCCATTGTGTCTTGCTTGTCTCTTCATTGTGTGTGTGTATGTGTGTGTGCATTTCTATGCTTCTCACCTTCACTCTCACTTCATCTCACATTCACGATCTTCATATCACTCCTATCTCTTCCGCGGATTGACATTAAGGAGGTGGAGCTTCTTAACGTGGTTCTCACCATTGTGCTAGACCAACAATCACTTGGTTCTTTTTTAGTTGGTTACCATGTTTATACTCTTTTCTAACACATCATCAAGAATCCTTCAGTGAATTTCTGCACTTTAAGTTGATTGTACCATGTTGAACTCTTTCCCTTAAAGTTATCGATCACAAAGTGATTATATTTTTGCTTGAACTTGAGTGTTTAAGTAGTCTTCAACTTGATAGATGTCTATCATCACCCTGACTTACTTCTAGCACGACTCGCCCTTAGCCTAAGCTAGGAATGGACTGAGGGGGTTAAGAGAATTCCCAACCTCGAGCCTCTTGCTTTTTACACTGCTAAGTGAGCCTAGGACACACTCGCCAAACCCCATGTTCACCTCACCAAGTCTACTTGAAGTCCCTTGCTTGTGCACCAAAGACCTGTGAAGGTTTACGAATTAGTATTGAGCTAGATCAAAGATGAACAGATAGACAAAACAACCTTTAAACATCCACTAAAAGGTATAGACCCCGTTTTTTCTTCACAGTTGCCCTAAAACTTTTCTAACAATCTAAAGTTATGATCAGTCAGGCACTTAGGGGTCAAAACAGGGAATTCAGACACTCAAGGATAACCCACATTGTCTTCTAAGGTTTCCTTATGCTCAATTACACCTTAATTTTACCAAAATTTGCCAAAAATATGCTTAAAATTCAAACCCTAAAAAGTGTTGAAAATTTTGTCAATCATGATCGACAGAGGTTAATGCCTCAGAACTTGCACATACAATTTTCTCACCTGTTACAGCTGCTACAACTACAATCGAAGCTGGTACCTGCAAGAACACTCAGAAAAACATAGAAAACTAGCTCTCTTGCTCTCTCTCTCAAGTGAAAATGAGGAAATGAATGGAGATGGAGGTATATGGTCGCAGTGATGAATGGATATGGTGTGTAGAAGTGAAGAGGAAGGTAAAAACAAGTAAAAGAAAAATGTACCTACTCTTCCAACGTCTCTACTCTACATCTTAACATCACACACTTGTCCTCAAAGCCCGATCCCCGGCAATGGCACCAAAATTTGGTGTAGCTCAGTGGTGAGTAGCACCTCCTTTAATGTCAATCTGGGAAGACATGAGGATGGTATGAAGACCTCGAGCAAGTGATGTGCACAAGTGGTGATGGAGAAGCACACAAGCATGCACACACATACACACATGTTGGAAATGAAGTAGGCCCTTGGCTCTTGGCTCATGTCACAGGTCCGTAGTTCCATGGGTCCAGCATATACAACACAAAATCTAGCAATCTTCAATATTGACAAAACATGAACATGCCACACTTAATCATACAAATTATGAGACAAAGATAGAGAAAGAATAGACACCATGTGTAAGGTGTTACATAAGCCATCGCTTACTCATAGTATCATATAAACCAATAGTCAATGTACAATGTGGGAGCAAAACTCTCAACCACTCTATGTGATGAGAAATAGATGAATGAGTGAATGTACAAATGTAACAAACATATTCAGATGTATGGGCAGAAATTTGAATATACATGAGATGTGTGACCTTATAGGTTATAGAAGAGTGAATATGAGTGACTGAAAGAGGAAGGATCAGTGTGAAACTGATAATCAATAAACCCTCATCTGAACTTAGGCCATGGAAGACCCTAAGTTAGATACGTGTGTGAAAAGATCACATACTTAAAAAGTAGCAAAGAATGCTAACAAGTTTGTTGCCAGAAATCCTCAAACTCATGTGAACACATCTTCTCAAACACCTCATCAAAATATGCATAAAGCATATACGTACTGTTTCTCTTGTACCTATGCCAAATAGGACTCCTCTTGATATGGATGTTACGGCCTCCATAAACTTCAAGTAGTACCTGTGTCCATAAAGAGAATATGTACCTGAATACTTAACATAAGATGTAAATCTTATGTTAACCACCATCCAATGTCTTTGAAGTAGCCCAACATCCTCTTGTAGAAGATAATCTTCAACTACAACATGTAGATGGCAAATCCTCACCATCAAGCTGCTAATGACCAAGTCTTCTTGCCATGAACAAGAGATAACCTCCTCTCCATGAGTTAGAGTGTGAGCACACCCTTCATCTTCTCCAAGAAGAATCATTAAGAAGAACTCCATAGCTGCTCCTCAACATGCTTCAAGTTAGCACCATGACTGCCCCATGTGCTAGAAGAAACGCCACCTCTACTGAGGTCCAAGCTTCCAAAGCTTGTGTTGAACACTAGGTGAAGGATGAAAGACAATGAGCCCAATGGCTTCTTTTATAGTATTGTATAGATCTTGAAAAGCTCTTGAATAAAGCAGTTCCAAAAGCAATCGCTTGAATATAGCTATGAAAAAATAACGATCGCGATCTTAACAAAAAACAGTTGTGTTTCACGTTCATCTGTTCGATAATTTATGCTCCAAAAGTATCTAAAATAGATCACGTTTTTCGTTGTCTGTCACCGATGGGTTTTGAACCCAGGCCACTGCATTAGGAGTGTTTTGACCAATCCACGCGCCCAGCGCCTACTTCTACATGAAGAGCTACATAAGCCATGAATTGGCTGCTATCGGGTTTCAATAGGGATGGAGAGTGCTATAAACATAGCTACTCGTGTATATACTTGTGAGCAATCCTGACCAATAGACATTGAATCCTTTGTTTTCCAACAATCCCCCCTGCAATGTCATATTGGTACAAACTGAACTGGATCTGCAATCTATCACAAACTACAAACTATCACAAGCTTCAAGCTTGTACTCCCGTACTTCAGAACTTGTTCTTCAAAAGTCTTCTTCAAAACTGAATTTGACTTTCCTTCAAAAATCTGAACTTGCTGAATATGAACCATAATACCTGAGAAAATATGCAAACTAGATATCCAATAGTATTCTCATCAAGCAATCGCTGCTTGACAACAAATATAGCATGAATTGTCTCCAAACTTGTTATCTCGTATTTTCTCAAACCTGAAAACATACACTAGGATCCATATATTTGCATTTACCTTCCAAAAAGGTTTCTCAACATACTTCTGCTGCGTCATGTAAATACACTAAACAAAATCAAGAACTGAATCCTGGAACCTGTGACTGACAACTCACAACTTAGTGTATTATGAACACTGTTGGTTCATCTTTGACTGTACTCAAGTCAAATCAACTCAACTCAATTGAAATCAACTGAAATATGAGTCAAAGAATCTATGATGTCATCATGTCTTCATCCTTTAAATCCTTCATACCTCTTTCCTTCAGAACCTGGTATAAACATATATGTGCGCACTTCTGAAATATATCTTTCTGAAATATCAAGCTTCTCTTCAATAGAACTCTGGAACCTTCTCCTGAATAGGAACATCCTAACAGGAACTTTCTCCAGACATTCTCCTTCTTCCTTCTTCTTTCAAAGCTGGAACATAAAGAGAACCTGACAAAGGAAATATAGGAATACGTGAAAGTATGAATCTGCATTCTTTTACATATGGCTGAAAATAAGTCTTCATGTTTCATCACCCCCATGGATGACTTAACATTAGTATCCAGTATTCTTCAAATTATATCACACTTTATGAAATCTTGGACGTCCTTCTTCATAAATATGATCTTCAGTGATCAATACCTGTATCTGAAACAAAATTTTTGAACCCTTTTTATTAGCACTGCAGCTGCTAATAACTTTCATTCTAAGTCTTCAGCTTCCCATATTGTAGAATAAGGTTAGCTGATAAAACCTTGCTGAAAGCATTTTAGGATTCATACCCTTCTGCACATAACAAGTATTTCTATCTCTCTGTAACACAAATTTGATAGAACCGAAATCTTTGACTTACTTCTTTCAATGTTAAGAATCTTCACAAACAAAGGATAGACAATTGAATTATAAATACTCAAGATCATACAAGCTCTATTCAAGATCAATGATCTCTCCTGTGTAGAATCTGCTCTCATCAAACCTTCATGATTGAATGTTTGATTTGTTACCTGAATGTCTCCAAGTGTCCATGCTTCTCAATTGTAAAACTTTTCTTCAAACAAATCCTTCCCAAGAATCTGTACATCCTACTTGAAACATAACTGGACAAACTTCTCACCTTGAGAACTCCAAAAGCTGAAAGTTGATACTTCATAACTTTCATATTTTACCCGGGTGAAATGTGATAGTACCTGCTTGACTTTCTTTTGGCTAACTCCACTTCTCAATCAAGTGATAGGATCTAATGGAACACCTTTTTTAATACAAACATGTATCCAAAAATCAAGACAATCACTGAAAGTAGATTCTTCATTGACTTGTACATCAACAAAATTGGATTTTCTAAAATTTCTGAAAATAGTGAATATGAGGTAACCTTTTCCAAACATAGAACCTCAACCCAAATCTCCAACATCTGCTACAAAAAACTCTTTTACCTCAAGAGTTAGATAAAGAAGAAATATACTTCTCTGCAACTTGTCAAATACCAAGTAGCTCTGTATTGACACGCCAAGAATTCTTTGAGGGAACATATAAGCTGCCTGCTTAAAAGCTTCAACTAAAACATAACTCATACATATATGAGTCAAAAGTTATATTTGCTTCTTTTCTTTCTCTCAATGCAATTCTTCGTCAAATCTGCTAAATCATGACCAAGTGTAATGCAAAACAAGAAATTGCTTCTTCTTTACACTATCTTCACACAAGATGTTCTCGGAGACTTGTCTTTGGATGTAGAGGATAAAATAGGAAAAGTATATGGAAAATATATGAGAAAAGGAAGTCTTACTTTTCTTTTGGAAATGATGGACTTTCTTCTTCTGCATCTTTCTACCACCTGATGATGTCAACATCTTCAAACTTCTCTTCCATACCTTTTGTTCTCTTCATCTTGAAGTAGCAAACACTCTTGACTTCTTCAAATGAACTTTTCTCTTCCTCTAGTGCTAAGAGTAAGAGACAAAACAAACATGGTATACAAATGGAAGTGAATATAGAATCATGTTTTATCATCTCCTCATATCTCTGAATCAAAATTCTGCTTCAAATGTCTGAAACGACTAAATTCACAATCTTTTGTCTGCATGATGAATTACCTTTCTAGAGTTACCTTCTCTAGATACATTTGAACCTTGATATCCAACCAACTTACAACAGAAAATTGGCTGAAAACAAAACTCATTTAACTTTCAAATAATGAAAGTGTACAAAAGCATTCCTTGAATTTCTTCAAATCTCTTCATAACTGCTCTTCTAAGACATGACCTGCAAATGATAATCTGATAGTAGAAACTGATACCTTTGATTTGATGTTGATCTGATTCCTTCATCTTCTCTAAACCATTGTTCTTCCTTGAATTTGAAGTAGTCTTCTCTTCATCAATTTTGGGTCTTCAAACAATACTTTTGTAAAGTATTTGCATACTCTTCCAAAAGTATTCGGCTGCTAACAGGTCATCAACTTCATACTCCACACTGATGAATACACATGTAACTAAATTGTCTAATTCTTAAATCTCTACTCATCTATATTAAGTGTGTATGTCAAATGTCAAATGTTAGACGATGCCCTTCAAATCATATGTTGTAAATCTGGAAGTCTGGAAACCTGGTAATCTGAATGAGCCTTAATGCATTGATGCCAAAGATCTAAAGTTCTGAAGCCAAAACCTTAGTGCTCTGATACCAAATGTTGGAAATGAAGTAGGCCCTTGGCTCTTGGCTCATGTCATAGGTCCGTGGTTCCATAGGTCCAGCATATACAACACAGAATCTAGCAATCTTCAATATTGACAAAACATGAACATGCCACACTTAATCATACAAATGATGAGACAAAGATAGAGAAAGAATAGACACCATGTGTAAGGTGTTACGTAAGCCATCACTTACTCATAGTATCATATAAACCAATGTTCAATGTACAATGTGGGAGCAAAACTCTCAACCACTCTATTTGATGAGAAATAGATGAATGAGTGAATGTACAAATGTAACAAACATATTCAGATGTATGGGTAGAAATCTGAATATACATGAGATGTGTGACCTTATAGGTTATAGAAGAGTGAATATGAGTGACTAAAAGAGGAAGGATCAGTGTGAAACTGATAATCAACAAACCCTCATCTAAACTTATGCTATGGAAGACCCTAAGTTAGATATGTGTGTGAAAAGATCACATACTTAAAAAGTAGCAAAGATTGCTAACAAGTTTGTTGCCAGAAATCCTCAAACTCATGTGAACACACCTTCTCAAACACCTCATCAAAATATGCATAAAGCATATATGTACTATTTCTCTTGTACCTATGCCGAATAGGACTCCTCTTGATATGGACGTTACGGCGTCCATAAACTTCAAGTAGTGCCTGTGTGCATAAAGAGAATATGTACATGAATACTTAACATAAGATGTAAATCTTATGTTAACCACCATCCAATGTCTTTGAAGTAGCCCGACATCCTCTTGTAGAAGATAATCTTCAACTACAACATGTAGATGGCCGATCCTCACCATCAAGCTGCTAATGACCAAGTCTTCTTGCCATGAACAAGAGATAACCTCCTCTCCATGAGCTAGAGTGTGAGCACACCCTTCATCTTCTCCAAGAAGAATCATTAAGAAGAACTCCATAGCTGCTCCTTAACATGCTTCAAGTTAGCACCATGACTGCCCCATGTGCTAGAAGAAAGACCACCTCTACTGAGGTCCAAGCTTCCAAAGCTTGTGTTGAGCACTAGGTGAAGGATGAAAGACAATGAGCCCAATGGCTTCTTTTATAGTATTATATAGATATTGAAAAGCTCATGAATAAAGCAGTTCCAAAATCAATCACTTGAATAAAGCTATGAAAAAATAATAATCGCGATCTTAACAAAAAAATAGTTGTGTTTCACGTTCGTCAGTTTGATAATTTATGCTCCAAAAGTATCTAAAATAGATCACGTTTTTCGATGTCTGCCGCCAATGGGTTTTAAACCCAGGTCATTGCATTAGGAATGTTTTGACCTATCCACGCACCCAGCGCCTTTGTGTTGTACAAAGTTCTAAATGAGCAGCTACATAAGCTATGAACTGGCCGCTGTCGGGTTTCAATAGGGGTGGAGAGTGCTATAAGCATAGCTACTCATGTATATACTTGTGAGCAATCCTAACCAATAGACATTGAATCCTTTGTTTTCCAACAACACACACGTGCACATAGGTAAGAACAAAGACTGGAACAACGAAATCTTGATCAAGATCAAAAGACAATTACAAGAGCTCTTCTTAGTTCAAACTACAATTTGTTCTTCTCAAAAATGAGCTCTCTAGCTCCTTTTATAGCTTTTGACTAGCTAGTGACCCTGTCTAGACCTAGTGCCTGGCCTAGTTAAAAATTAAGTTCCAGGGCTTATTTTGGGGCTCAAATGAACTATACAAATTATGAAAATTGGTACAAGGCTAGATCTAATACTCCTCAAGCTCGAGGACTCCTCGGCTTGCACAAAATGGAGTTGCAAAAAGGTGAAATGGTATTTACAATGGTATTCACTATATGTGTAGGGTATGATTCAAAATTTTGCATACACTTCCTTGGAGCTCCCTACATGCTCCTTTGTTTGAGAGTTAACTTCCTTATTGATCCTATTCATTAGTCCTTATTTGGCTTATTTGTCTGCTAGGACCCACCTGGCCTTCACTCTGCCTTCTACTTCCTTGTCGTGTCATTCCTTGACTGCCAACAATGTTCCTCACTCCCTTTAATTGGAATGTCATCAATGAATGGCATGGTTATATGAGGGACAAAATCATGTAAGACCATATTCATAGCACTCATCATATGAGCCACAGAATTAGTCACTCCTTGTGGTAAAGTACACATTCGCACTAAGCCTAAAGGAGTTTTCATTGTGGTAGTGTCAAGATTATCAATTGCTAATTGGAATTGGTCATACCTAGAATATAAATCACCCATTGAATATATAGAATGTCTTGAAAATGATTCAACAAACTCATCTACAATGGGTCATGTTCCTACATTCCTTATGATGACTTTATTGATGGGTTGGAGTTCTTGAATAAAACATAGTTTCCCATTCTTTTTAGGCACAGTGAGCCATCTACTTGAGTAAGGTGCAAAAGATGGCTCTAAAATTCTCATGTTTATCTTCTCCTAAAGTAGTTTCATTAGCTCAAGTAAGTCAGCCTTTGCAACTCGTATAGGGTGAAGATTCCATGGAATATGTGGAATAGTAAAGATTATCATGGGTGCAACTAGCTTAGGATCTGCGCAACCAATCTCATGAGGATACATAGTAAAGGATTTTCCATGGCTACATATGACTCTCTCAAATTTATCTCTCTCTGCTGGCAAAAGAAAGTCATCATCTCTACCAATTTTCACCTATTGATTGTCTCATTAGTGAATGTATGTCCTATGTTTTTCTTATCCCGAAGAATTGGATCATTTTTCACATCAATAATTTTTTCGTTACTTCCTTGGGGTAATGGTTGAGCTATGGTGTTGGCAGTCAAGGAACTGAAGGACTCACAAGACAAGGAAGTCAACAAAGGGAGTCGGAGCGAAGAGAAGGTACAAGCAGACAGAGTAGTCAAAGAAGATCAAGCAAGTAGGCCATTATTTTTTCAGGAAGCTAAAGCATATCAAAGAGGTGGACACATAAGGAGAAGGAGCAAGTAGGGAGCTCGAAGATGTGTATGTCAAATCGTTAGAGGAAACCCCTACAAAAATAGTGATTTTCATCACTAAAAGCCATTGTAAATACCATTTCATATTTTTGTAGCTCCATTTTGTGCAAGCCAAGGAGTCCTTGAGCTTGAGGAGCATTAGAAGTAGCTACCTACCAGTTTTCATAATTTTTAGACTCCATTTGAGCCTTCAAATGGGACCTAGAACCTAATTTTTAACTAGGCCGGACACTAGGTTTGGACACGGCCAAAACCTAGTCAAAAACTATAAATAGAGCTAGAGAGCTCATTTTTGGGGGTTAGTTTGTAATTGAATTGAACTTGTATGAGCATTTTTGAAGTAATCTAAAGAACTCCATTGCTTCTCTCTCTCTGTCTTACCTTGTGTGCACGTGTGCGTGTATGTGTGTGCATGTTTGTGTGCTTCTCACTCACGCACTTGTGCCTTCACTTGCTCGAGGTCATCATACCATCCTCATGTCTTCCTGGATTGACATTAAAGGAGGTGCTACTCATCACTGAGCTACACCAAATTTTGGCGCCGTTGCCGGGGATCGAGCTTTGAGGACAAGCGTGTGATGGTAAGATGTAGATTTGAGACGTTGGCGTTGTAGGTAATTTCTTTACTTTTCTTATTTTTCTCTTTCTTACCTCACCATCATCATCACCATCATCATCCTCACCATATCCGATCTCCATCTCCATCATCACGAAAAATTTGAGTTTTTTGATCATATCACCTTCTCCCTTCCATTTCCTTCATTCCACTTGTGAGAGAGAGAGAGAGAGTGAATTGTGTGCATTGTTTTTCTGTCTGTTTTGTGAGTGATCTTGCAGGTACAGCTGTATCATCCCCTTCAACACGCTGCGTAGGTACGGACAAGCTCGAAACTGTCTCTGTGTCGCAGACCTCTGTCGATCGCGGTCGGCAGAAAAATCGCTCATTTGGTAAAACAAAGCACACCACAATGACATGCACAAGGAGCACATTCCAAATCACTAGAAAAAACTAAAAAATTCCGTGTTTTTCTATCAGTCGTGATTGACACCGTCGATCGTGACCGACAGCCACGATCGATAGATTCTGTCGATCGCGATCGACAGAGACGACAGACTGACCCTGTCAATCACGATTGACACCATCCATCGCGATCGACAGCCACGACCGACACCCCTGCCAATCGCGATTGACACCGTCGATCGCGACCGACTGAATTTTGACGATTGACTGAATTTCTCGTGTTGCCATGTGTTCATCGCAACGGACACATCCCCGATTGACTGAAATCATGGCAAAAATCCCCAAAAAAGTGTCGATCGCGATTGACACCATCGATCACGATTGACAAGACCCACGACTGACTCTGTCCATCGCGATTGACACTGTCAATCGCGACTGACATGTCAATCGCGATCGACAGGCTCCGATGGACACCTCTGTCAATCGCGATTGACAGACCTGTCGATCGCGATTGACAGACCTGTCGATCGCGATTGACAGGCTTTTTCGGCCAAATTTCTAGGGTTTTTAATACCAAGTTTTGGGGTAATTTATGGCATACTTATCAACCAATTAGTGATTTGTGAGGTCCCTACAAGTGTGTTTTGAGAAAAATCCTGGGATTTGTTCCCCATTGTAGTTGTGCCGAAGAAGAATGGAAAGCTACGTGTGTGCATTAACTTGAAAAAGGTTAATGCTGCCACTATTCGAGATAATTATCCGCTTCCTATCACTGAACATCTCTTAGAAAGAGTAGCAGGCAAGGAAGCGTACAGCTTCCTTGATGGATTTTTGGGCTACAATCAGGTAGCCATAGCTCCAGAAGATCAGCATAAGACAGCTTTTGCCACAGAGTGGGGCATATTTGCCTTTAGAGTAATGCCATTTGGGCTTACCAATGCTCCTACAACTTTCCAAAGATTGATGTGTCACGTGTTTAAAGAGCTCTTGAGGAAGAATTTAGAGGTCTATGTTGATGATCTCTGTGCTCATTCCAACATTAGACAAACACATATACCAGAACTCAGGCAAATCTTTGACAAATGTAGAGAGTATCAAGTCTGCCTGAACCCAGAAAAGTGTGTTTTCATGGTCAGGCAAGGCAAGATTCTAGGACACATAGTGTCAAAGAATGGCATATCCACCGATGAAGAGAAAGTAAGAGCCATAGCCGAGCTACCTAGGCCAAAGAATGTCAAGGAAGTACAAGCTTTCATGGGGCATTGTGGTTATTACCGACGATTTATACACATGTATGCCATCATAGCAAAGCCTCTGTATGGACTATTGACTAACTTTGAGTGGACTGATGAATGTGAAAACTCTTTCAACGAGCTCAAAAGAAGGTTATGTTCAGCCCCAATCTTGACTACACTAGACTGGAATAAACCCTTTCATGTTCACGTGGATGCATCCAATTATGCTATTGGATGTGTACTCACACAACCTACGGGCGAAGGTAATATGGATCTTCCAATTGCCTACACTAGCAGTTGAATGCAGCTCAACGAAATTATACCACCACTGAACGAGAGGGATTAGGCATGGTATATGCAGTTAAAAAGTTTAGACACTATTTGCTTGCAAATAAGTTTAAATTTTTTACCGATCATCAAGCATTATTGTACTTGGTAAACAAACCATGCAATACAGGCCGATTAGTAAGATGGTTTCTCTTACTCATGGAATATGACTTTGAAGTAGTGGTGAGGAAAGGGAAAACTCACTTGAGAGAAGACCATCTCTCTAGGCTCACATCTGGCGAAGCCCCACAAGGAGTGTCAGATGACCTTCCTGATGCTTACTTGTTTAATTTGGAAGTTGTACCTCAGTGGGCTAAGCCATTAGTGCCAGTATTGACATACGGGCCCAGTCACCCAGTCATAAACACTCAAGATAGGGAGATAGTAAAAGCCCAAAAATACCAGATCATGGCAGGAAGTATGTACAAGCACACAGATCAAGGGATCCTAGCTTGTTGTGTGGAAGAGTATGAGTACGCTAAATGGTTGCAATTGGCACATGGAGGTGCATTAAAGCAACACTACTCAAAGCAACGAACCCTACAGACTCTAAGGAGACTCGGAGTGCATTGGCTGACTATGGAGGCTGATGTCCACAAGTTGTGCAAGGAATGCCCAATCTGTTGCACAAAACCACCTGTGGAGCATGCCACTCTTTATCAAGTGTCCATAGTGCCAGATTGGAGTGAACCATTAGCAGATTTCCTGAGGACGAGAACATTCCCTCAAGATATGACACAGGCCAGACAAAGAAGTCTAGAACAAGAAGCCCGAGATTACTCACTCATTGGTGATAATCTATACAAGCGTGGTAAAGATGGTTACCTGAGACTATGTGTCCATGAGAGCGAATATCTCAAGATCTTGGAAGCAGCTCACCAAGGTGTAGCAGGAGGTCATTTTGGCCCAGATCGGGTGATCAAGGCAATACTATTTGCGGGCTTCTGGTGGCCGACCCTTCACATGGATGCACATACCTATGTGAAACGGTGTGATGTTTGTCAGAGAACTCGGTATCCTATACGTAAGGATGAGATGCCACTGAAACATATGATGGGTGGACGTGCATTCTCTAAGTGGGGAATAGACTTTGTTTGTCCGATTAATCCCCCAGCTAAGGGTTCACATGCTGAATATATCATTGTGGCCACGGACTATTTAACCAAGTGGGTAGAGGTAAAAGCTACGACAAAGAACGATGCTCAGACGACTGCTAAGTTCTTATTTGAGAATGTGTTCACTAGATACGGGCTACCCATAGAGCTAGTCAGTGATAGAGGCACACACTTCTTGAATGAAGTTATTGAAAATCTTCTCCAAGGGTTCTTGGTAGTGCACAAGAAGTCTGCTCCCTATCACCCACAAGCTAATGGTCAAGCTGAAAGCACAAATAAGATTCTATGCAATGTGTTGACCAAATTAGTGAATAATAAATGCTCTGATTGGGACAAACAGCTACACCATGTTGTTTGGGCATATAGAGTTGCCTATAAAACGGTACTCCAAGCCACTCCCTTTCAGATGGTATTCCGTCAAAATGCAGTGCTACCATTGGACTTCTTGATACCTACACTAAAAGTAGCACATGAGCATGAATGGACGGGTCATGAACTCTCTTCGAGGATTCTTGATCTGGAATGACTAGGTGAAACCAGACTAAGAGCGGCAACGGGAATATATGCAGCTAAGAAAAGACAGAACGCATACTTTGATGCCCACATTAAGGATAAAGGCTTGAAGGCAGGAGATTTAGTTTTAGTCTACACCTTGAAGCAACATGCAAGAAAATTAGAGAAACGTGGCTATGGACCTATGATCATAAATAGGATCTCAACCAGTGGAGCAGTTCAACTCGCTACACTGGAAGGTGATGTTCTCCCTAGCTATATAAGCGGATGCAGAGTCAAGTTATATCAAGAACCCCTGACAGAGGAGATGCTAAATCGACTCAACACTGCCAAAAAACGCAAGGAAGAGGAAAAACGAGTTCGAGAAGAGGCACAGGCGGAAGCATTGGAACGCATCCGAAGGATGAGGTTGCGAAGATTGGATAGAGATCCGGCCAGGGTAGATGACTATGCGGACCCAAGTTATCATATGGCAATGTGTGAAGTCTCAGGAATAAGTTCTCATAGAATAATTGATAGACGACCTTTTGTAACCTTAGAAATAGGACAAGGAAAGGGTGCAAGGACTGTAAGATCCTTGATTGACTCAGGTGCAGCCACTAGTGCTGTTAAATTTTCTTACTGTCAAAAGTTGAAATTAATTGTCAATCCTATAGAAGCATATCTCATAGGATTGGGAGGTGTGGAAACCCCTTGCATGGGCGAGGTGGAACTTCCCCTCTACATTCAAGACGAAGTAATGTCAGTTAATGTGCTAGTGTGTCAAGATGAGGACCTTCCCGAGCCTCTTGTCTTGGGTCAAGACTGGATCTATGATCATGCAGTCAACCTAAACCTACGAAGTGGACTCCTTCAAGTCTGGGTAAATCAGAATCGCATTACAATTGAGTTAGAAAATAAAGCACTCAAGAAATTAGACAAGGCACACACTCCTGGTCCTTCCAGGGGTACACATGAAGATGACCATGTTGTTCTTGTCCAAAACTGTGTGATGCAGAGGAATGATGATTTCAATAAAGAAGTCAGGGGCGCAACGGGACTCCCTTCTTTTCCAGAGACCAGAGGGATGCAGCAACCAATGGCAGATCAAATACAGATGGAGCAGAGTAATACCTATGTGGGAGGTCAAAAGAACGTGCGAAGCAGAATGTCTCAGCCATTGAAACAAGTGAGGGTGCGGAAAGGCGAACACCCTGTCGCGATCAAGCCAACCACACGGGCAAAACTTCTTATTAGTAATCAACAACACGACACTAATAAGAAGTCTTTCAGAAATTCTTCTGCGAAAGTAAAGTCTATTTGGGTACCCAAGAAGTCGATGAAGGCCAGCCCACAATCACGATAAATTTGGGTGCCTAAGGCTTGCTTGCGGGCTCAAATAGTTACATCGAGGCCACACCCTGTATAACATGGTTCAGTCACTCGAACATCTGATACCCTTTCTTATACAACACGCACGGACACACATTGCTCCATGAGCACAAGCAGAATCACTTGTAAATGGGTCCTTAAAAAGCCTCATTTCCAAGTAGACACTCCTGAAAAGCCCTCCAGAGTCTCCACAAAATCAAGACCAACAGCAAATCAGTTTGTTTGGAAGCCCAAAACGTGTAATAAACCCCCCGACCCTCATTTGTAAATTCATATCCACTTACTAACTTCATCACTCATACACCACACCTTTCCATTTAGCTCTTAGGATTATCCATTCTCTAACTACACACACGGTTATCGAGCACTTGTTGACCTACTAATCTCTCACTAAAATCATGTTAATGTTGTAATGGGGACGCATGAACGCTTGGGTGCATTTGCAATGTTAACATTCATTTGTCTATTCTCACAGAACTGGTGACCAGTCTCTTCACCATGGCCGAGGCAGGCACCAGCCCCCAAATCGTGGACATTGAAAGTCTTCCCATTGAAGAGGAATTGAAGGAACGCCCAGTGGCATTGAGGGCATTACACGCCATACTGATTCAGAATCCTCCATAGGGGCACACAATCCCGGTCAGCAAAAACTCACATTGGTTCAGTGATGTGGCCGGATCTCTAGGTGAAGGCACTTACATGTGGGAGGCCGAGATAGAGTTCAACGGGCGATGGGGCAGATATCATTTTTTCACCAGGGAATTTGAGAGGCTTCAGAATGATGAAGGTCTGAAACCCATCTGGAAGAAGGCTGGACTCTACAACTATTTCAAGGCTCAGTTACCCAAGCCAGATTTTCTACGGTGTTCCTACTTAGTTAGCACTATGACCCCTAGTAAAGAGAAGAAGGGATATAGTACCTTCGTTCTACCATCACTGACCAGAGGCAATGAATTAAAGCGTTTCAAATTGACGAACAACTTGGTGAGGGAAGCTCTTGACATGAAAGGCATGCATATCCCCACCGAAAAAGAGACGATGGTCCCAGATAACATGAAAAACAAGAACTTGACTAAGCTCAAAGACATGGTAGCAATGACACCCACAATCGCCATCCACTTGCGAATGGTCATGCAACATTTCGCGTTCCCAGCTCAAGAGCGGTTCACCATGCCACCCAAGAAGATATGGTTCAGTCTATATTTGGCAGATGCCTTTAACTTGACAATCAACATGCCGCATTGGATTATCGACCAAATCCACTTGGCACATCAACAGTGGTATAAAAAGCAAAAGTCGGTACTGTATGGATGTTGTGCCCTCACCAAGATTGTGTATAGATGTTTGGCTTATGATGTGCTAGTTCAAAGGGCATTAATTTGGACCAGGGTACAGGAATTTCAACGTAGACTATCAACTGTAGGGCCGCCATCAAAGAAAATGAGAGGCACACTTCAGATGCCCTGTGCACAAGCCCGCGGTGCGACACTGACACTTGAGACAACTCCACGACTTCCGAGGCATGTACAACCCTTCACTATCAGATTACCAAGACACAGCACTGATGGACTGAATCTGGTGTTTCCACCTGTACCAACCGACCTAGAGTTTCCTCACGGATTCACATTAGAAGACCTAACTGATGAGGAGGTAGCCAGGATAATCGAGGCTGTTAACGCGAAAGTCGAGGCACAACAGGCAAGCGGCCAGCAGACAGTCGCAGACCAACCCCATCCAATCCAACCAAGAGTAGTTGAAGTGGAGGATGAAGAAGAAGAAGAGCAGGAGGAGGAATGAGGAGGGCAAACAGAGGAAGAAGAGCAGGAATATGCACAAGAAGTTCTACAAGAACTTGAGGGTGTCCCGACTTATACGAAGGAATTGAAAAAGCTGTATGATACCATCAACAGAGTTCAAGAACAGCACAAACTGTCCCTAGCAGCAGGAAAAGCCCTCATGAACCAAATCCTTGAAGAGGAAGGTGTGGACGAGCAATACCGAGCAACCCTGGATATGATTTCTGATGCGTTGGGGGTACCCGAGATGGTGCATACAGCTCTTGCACACTCGAGAAGATTGGAGCGACGATATGGCAGACGCCCCCCTCGATCAGGAAAACAAATGAATATCTTAGTATCAGAACCATAGGGCACCACATCCACAACCATGGGCACAGCTCATATCATTCAAGAAACTGAGGAGGCCCATACAACCAGTGCACCCCCATCACCCCCTTTACCACCCCTACCTCCAACTCCACCAACTTCACCTCCCACCACCAGTGTAACCACTACGGTCACCGCCACAGAGTCCACTACCCATACCGAAGCACAGACTGTCAGTCAATCCACACAACCCACACACCCTATCACCACCTCACTTGTATACACTACCATTGACACTGTAATTCTAACTGCAGCCACGAAAAACCCCCTTCCCCCAATCACACTTCCTGGCGGTTCATATTCACAACTACACACACCACTTTACACTTTCACCACCATCACCGCACCCACAGTTCCCATGTTCACAATCACCCCCACGACTGCATCCACTTTTGACCTCATGGACATATCACCCACCTCCGCACCTCTCCCTCCCCCCATACGTCCACAATCTCCCATTCCCCCACCACCAACTTCACCCTTTTCGAGCACAACATACACGCTCCCATTCCCCTTTCCCTTCCCTTCTGCATTCAACACCTTTCCCGCATCCACTCCCATTAATAATGTATTTAATAACATGTACTAGTGTATGTCTCAGCTGCAACAGCATTATCAGCACCTAGATGCAAGTCTGTTCAGAAGCCATGAAACATTACAAGGACGATTCATTGACTTAGAGAAGGAAAAGCAGCTACTACAACAACAGTATGTCACTTTACAGGAACAACATGAGCAGTTAGTGGCCAATCCACCCCAGTCAGATGCGGAAGAAAAACAACAACTTGATGATCTGCTACACTCCCAGATAACAGAGAACCTCAAGCTTCGATGCAACCTGGCCCTATTACGGAAACACATGTCTATAGCACTCGAGGAAAATAAGCGACTACAGAGACAGAACGAAGAAAACTTGGAAGCACAATGGAGGGTTCACCACAGGAAATCGACCCAGAGAAATTCAAGGCTATCCCATCTGAGAATATGCAAATCATCTTGGAAACCCATGCCGACCTCCTAGAAGCCCACTTAGCATTAGAAAGAGAAAGAGATGACTTACTAAAGCAACTGGCAACCCAGCACGAGTCACCAAGCAAAGTCACAACTGAAGCCGACACATCTGAAGAAGTCGCAAAACTCAGAGCAGAATTAGAAGAACTACGAAATAAAGTTCTACAATACGAGCGTCAACCCTCTCCCCTGGCGGAACCAGAACATGAAGACTTAGTGCCCATTCAAGTGGAGGAGATCTTTGAAGACCCATAGGTTCCCATGCCAACACCCGGGGGTAAGCAAACAGAAGAAGGAATGGACACCATTGAGATCGAGGCCCCTGAATGGATGCAGAGGTTAGAGAAGGTGGCCACAACCCATGATGAGAGAGTTGCAGTACAGATAGCATCAATGTCTCGATTGGAAGAAGTTGTAATTAAATCGGATTACTTCAGGAACCTCTCCCATCATAGGTGGATTGGCACGTCTGATGATCTGTATGTTCCATTCTGTGTATTAATGGCAGATTACAATGCTGAAATCAAGCAACGCACAACAAAAGAACCAACCTCGGCGACACAGTTTGCACTGAATGATATCCCTGCAAGTGCCAAGCAAGGGAATATACATCAACCTACTTGGAGGATCCGCCTGCTTGAAACCTACCCTGAGATGAATCGCACGTGGAATAACATGCCTCTATATATCAAGTATAATCCCTGCTACTGCCCTGCCTTTCGAAGGTCTTGGCCGGAGTACACAAAAACAGTTTTGACGGTTAAAGGATGTGAAAAGTGGTTAAATTATGTGTACCTAGCACCTCCTAATGGCCAACCCACAGTCAACTACATGATTTCAACCATCCGACACTGGGCAGTCCGGTTCAAGAATGTCCCAGATATCATGGCACAGATGTGCCTAGAAATTTTTGAGCTCATGCTGATTACATTCAGGACATTTAAGAACATCAAAGAACCTCATCTTTCGGCTATTGGATTTAATGAAGGGAATCAGGACCTTGTCTATGACATGAGCACCACGCCCTCCATTAACGTCGTCTGTGCCTGGCATGCCCGTATAAAGTATCTACCTGCTTGCTTCAAACAGACGTTTGAAGAAATGTTTATCACGGGGTTCTGGGAATATCATTTAGAGATATTCATTCCCAGACCATCTCATCTATTACAGTTATTTGCCGTGGAACAAGCTCTCCATTCAGAAAAGCTATGTATACCACATCCAGAGGTTCCCGGGCCTGTAGATTGGGATGCCCTACTCACTCACTTGGCCAAAGGATTGAGAATTGCGGAACATCACTTAGCACAAGACGTTGTGGAGTACTACATCCAACGACCCACCCAACAAGGGTCTGTCAGGGACGACAGACGCGAGAGAGGGGGGGGTGTTGGCAGTCAAGGAACTGAAGGACTCACAAGACAAGGAAGTCAACGAAGAGAGTCGGAGCGAAGAGAAGGTACAAGCAGACAGAGTAGTCAAAGAAGATCGGGCAAGTAGGCCATTATTTTTTCAGGAAGCTAAAGCATATCAAAGAGGTGGACACATAAGGAGAAGGAGCAAGTAGGGAGCTCGAAGATGTGTATGTCAAATCGTTAGAGGAAATCCCTACAAAAATAGTGATTTTCATCACTAAAAGCCATTGTAAATACCATTTCATATTTTTGTAGCTCCATTTTGTGCAAGCCAAGGAGTCCTTGAGCTTGAGGAGCATTAGAAGTAGCTACCTACCAGTTTTCATAGTTTTTAGACTCCATTTGAGCCTTCAAATGGGACCTAGAACCTAATTTTTAACTAGGTAGGACACTAGGTCTGGACACGGCCAAAACCTAGTCAAAAACTATAAATAGAGCTAGAGAGCTCATTTTTGGGGGTTAGCTTGTAATTGAATTGAACTTGTATGAGCATTTTTGAAGTAATCTAAAGAACTCCATTGCTTCTCTCTCTATGTCTTACCTTGTGTGGACGTGTGCGTGTATGTGTGTGCATGTTTGTGTGCTTCTCACTCACGCACTTGTGCCTTCACATGCTCGAGGTCATCATACCATCCTCACGTCTTCCTGAATTGACATTGAAAGAGGTGCTACTCATTACTGAGCTACATATGGGCTTGTTTTTTTTTTCTACATTTTTGTACTTTGTTTCAACTAAGGCGTCATGGGCTTGGTTCAATTTTGAGCACTTGTCAACATTGAGAGCATACTCTTGGATTAGAACATATTCATCAAGGGAAGAAAGAAGAATGATGTGGGAATTAGAATTTTGATGAAGACATAACTCAAACTCCTTGAGAGTAGAGAAACAATGAGATGTCTCAATCAAATGCTCAATGTTCTCATCATGTTCCATGATTTTTTTGGTTTTATAATTATTTTGGGTTTTTGGATAAAATACTTGGACAATTGAATTGTATGAAGAAAATCTAATCTAGAATGTGGAAAACAATGTGACAAACTATTGTAGAGGTTGGTTGGTTGTGAGATGTCAAACTAATGTCCACTATTGTCCCGCTCAACAATGGATTCTATCCGAAATTTTGATCGTATGTAGCTCCAAACATGAATCAAGGTACACAATCATTACAAGCATGCTCATGATCCTAAATAATAATACATTTCTTTCTAATTGATAATTGATTCCTAGGATGATTCATTCCTACCATCATGACTTGAAGTGATTGCATTCCATCCTTAGACTTAATTCTAGCGTAGGTAGACCCCTCATCCATGGCTTTAGTTTCCATACGACTCTCATAAATAAAGGGTTGACCTAAGAGAACTTCATAGCAGCAATTATCTTGAATAAAAAAGTGAAATTTCTTTGTGATTCCTCCTATGGATATGGGCACAATAGCACAAGCTCCATACAAGGTACCTACACCATTATCTACATTTCTCATATGCCATCCACAATCTTTATCCATGGACCATCAAAATTTATCATAGACTTCTCTTGAAATCACATTGATTTTGAAGCCAGAATCTACTAATGCATTTACAATGATAGTGTTCTTATCATTGCCTATTTTAACATGCATCTCTGATGTACCTCTAGACCAGAATTTTCTTTTAAAGTGACTATCAGGATTGTTTTCATGATTTTGGTCATGTTGAATAGGTCCTAAGAAATTTTTATTAACATTTATTTCATCATCATCAAGGTCCTCTTCATCAAATTAATCAAAGTTTAAGGCTTCATTCATAGCTTGATCTTGATCTAGAGATTCTTGCATCTCAATATCTAGATTAAGCAAAAACCTCTTCCTTTTAATTAGGCCAATACACTTATCTTTAAAAATAGGCTTTGCAACAGAGAAAACTTGTTCTAAAGACATAGTCACTTGACTCTTTAACAAAATTTCATCTAAAATCTCCATAGGATCTATTTTTCTCTTGTGTTTGGTCTTACTCAAGCCTCTACAAAAAATTCAACTTCGTTTATGGGTTTACCTAATTCTACTTCTTGTTCATCAAGAGCTTCTAGTTTCACCCCTCTAGTTTGTGCATCCATTATGGTCATATTTTCATCGTGCTTTTTCAATCCTCCCTTACCATAATTTCCTTGCAAAGGTAGCCTAGATTGATAGTCACTGATTTTCTTGTCTATGTCTATTAGTAGTCGTTGCTCCTTAGCGGCCTTCAATAGTTCACAATCTCTCAAAAATTTCTCTAAAGAATCATACCAAGGACACCTATGAGGATCACGCACAAAACCATTTAGATTTTGAGGATTTTGATTAACTTGTGGTGGGAAATTTTGAAATTGAGGATTTTTTTGATAAGGTATTTCTTGACCACGATAATTAGGATTTTGATAAGGCAATTGTATTTGAGGATCTTGGGGAGCAGCATGCGGTACTTGAGGTGCAAGAGGAGCTTCCATAGTATACGGTTGATGCTTTTGAAAAATTTGACTTTGAGGATTTTGAAAAGTTATTTGAGAAGCTTGAGGATACATGTTTTGATACATTTGAGGATTTTTCACATGAGGATGAGGATTTTGCATTGAAGGATTATGCATTGGAGGAATTTGATATGCTTGACTAGGAGCTAATTGTGAATTTTGATTGGTAGCTATAACATGTTGATTAGGCTCCTGACAAGACATTGGGTTCATTTGATTTTGGAAAGTTTTGATGTAATTAGATTGTAAAGCATCTACAGTCTTGGCCAAATTGGATTGTGCAGCAAAAAGACTTTCCATTTGCTTAGTGATAATTTCCACTTGAGATTCTTCAGCTACACTTTTATTTGGATCTACTTTAAAACCTTGACTAAGCTCCATCATTTGAGGAATAGGAGTAGAGTCAAAAAGCATAGCATGGGATTGTTCTCTAACTTTCTCCTTAGCTTGTGGAAGGCTAGCTTGAGGAAGACTCATTTGCTCATAAAGCATGGATCTTCTTCGATGTCTATGGGCTACATCCTCTACTACTCTACATACTTTTTGCCAATTGTCAGTAAGACCATCGCGCTTTTTTGGCTCTTCTAATCACCATTCAACTTCCCTATGAATTTCAGGATGAAGAAGCTTAAGAAAATTGATCACTTTAAGATCAAGTTCCAAAGTTATTTGATCCTCATTAGGAAGTTGTTCATAGTGCCTAATATACTCATTTTGTAAGTGAGTAAAGGAGCTACTAGGCTTTGGGGAATTGACCCATTGTAAGAATCCATTCCGACTATGTTGGCTATAATCCTCAAGATAGAATTCTTTGAGCATGTCCTTTCTAAAATCACTCCAAGAAAGACTATCATATTGAGTGACATGGTTTATGATAGAGCTATCAACAATTCGTTCAAAGAATGTTATCAAAAGATCTTTAAGAATACCCAAAATCATAGCTTGCTCTTCAAACAAATCTAAGTATCTTATAATGTTGATGCCATTGAATTTTTCCTTCTCTCTCAACACAAAAGGGACAATTCTTTGGCATTATTTCTCAACAATAACGGATTTGAATCCTTCCTCCATCTTAAGTGAATATGCAAGTGATGCACAATGCTCTAGATCTATCACAAATGTGTTTACTTCACGACAAAGATGTGCATGGTATTGTGAGAAATCTAGTCCAACACTCATAAATGATGATGATGATGATATGCAACAAAGGATATGGATCATAACCTCCCAACAAGATCAGATGCAAACACCATGAAGCTAAATGTGGAGGTGATTGCAATCCGAGTGGATCAGGTCCGATCGCAGCACACGCAGAGTGTATGAAGTTAGTGAGTGTTGGAAGGTTTTTGTGATCAAAATGTGAAGGTGAAGATGAAGTTGGGTATGGAGAAGAGAGATGTCATGAATTGATTATGGGAAGGAGAACATATGAATGCAAAATAAATCAATGAACATGAATGATGAAGACAAAAGATAACCATTCACATGAATCGATTTCAAAAGGAAGAATGGTCTAAAAAAATGGAGCTTCTTATATACTTTCAAAATTTAATTCATATGCATGGGTTCTTTTGAATGGTATGTATGCATGATGAGAAAAAAAGAAAACCATACACATGAATCGATTTCAAAAGGAAGAGTGGAGCTTCTTATACACTTCCAAAATTGAAACATATCCATGAGTGTTTGTGGATTGTATGCGTGCATGTGGGTTATGATTTATGAATAAATAGAAACTTATTCTCTCAATCTCAATGGATAATCCTCATTGGTTCGATGCAAGACTACTGCGGAGCCTTCTCATACATAGAAAGAGATAGAAGGGCACATGTAAAAACACATAAAAGACTAAGAGACAAGAGATTAAAAGATATTGTAATGAAATACATGTATATGAGTGTTGTGATATGTCAAGCTAAGCATTCTACTAGTCAAAGGCAGTCCACACAAATCTCCCACCATGATAGTTCAAAGGAATTTCACATGTAAGAGGATAGGTTCCACTTCATTGACCCTATATCTTTCTAAGAGCATAATGTGTATCTAAAGAAGTCTAAGACTCATAAAACCAACTCTAAATCACTCACACGCTCCACTGAGGGTGAGCAAAGATAGAGAAACCATTGGGTTTATGAGCCTATCCTAGATTGGAAGTCTAACTTAAAATTGATTCTAGGAACTATGCTCTTACTAGCCCACCTTGGATCCTCACATGCTCAACTGAGGGTGATCGTCTCAAGGAAACCATGTGCTAGCAAGGGCCCTATGGATGCCTAATGACCCTCTATGAATTTGGAAGGGGGGTTTATAGTTTGTTGAATGAATTTGGGTCCTTGGATCCAACTCTCAACCCTAGGATCAACTACTTTTGATTAAAACCATTGGAATTATCAAATGGATGGCTAGGATTGGTTATTTATATGATATCTAGGGCAAAGGAGGGAAAATAGGGCGCCTTCATTCTCCACCATTGGATTTGGGGAAGATATGGATCATTAGATTAGTGATGATATCAATTCAAATAAGATAAGCTGCTATTTTTGGAAGAACTTTGCATTATTGATCTTTGGTCATCAAAATAAGTGTTGAGGGAGAATCAAGCAAAAAGAAGAAAGGAAGAAGACAACGAAAGAAGCTTCACTGAAAAGATCATATCTGAAGATACATCTCTGCAAGAAGCCCCACAGGGGTGCAACACCCATCTCTGCACAGAGCTCGGCAGGGGCACATATCAAGCAAAAAGCACGTAGGTGGAAGGAGGAACCAGGGCCAGGAAAATATCCAGCGGTTCTGAAACCACAAGAGGGTGCTTCAACCTCTTGATCTTTGGAAGGTCCAGATCGAAGGGTGAAGGATCACATCCTCATACCTTCCATTGGTGGTGTGTGTGGCAACCCGACTTATTAGGAAAGACGAATGCATCAGGCCCAGAGGATGTAAAACAAGATTCAAGAAGAGGCCATCAAAATTGAACACCTGTTTAACAAACAGGCAGAACTGACCAAGGGTTGCGGGTGATGAAAAGAAAAGAACAGGCAGTACAAATGCATCAGGCCCAAAGAATGTAAAAGAAGAATCAAGGACAGGGCCCTTAAAACATAATGCCAGTCTAACCAGTAGGCAGAACTGACCAAAAGATGCATGCGGACAACAAACTAAAGACAAGAAGTAAAGCCTGTCAAGGGACGACAGAGACAAAGAGGGGGAGAGTGTTGCAGAGCAAAGAAAGCACAAGGCAGAGAAAAAGAAGGGCCCCAAAATTTTTCCGATTTGGACACCTTATTTTTGTATCATAATCACTTTGTAATATATTTTCTGATGTAAATGCACTAGAGGAGTCCTCTAGATGCACCCCCACAGAAGATTAGAAGCTTACCCATGTAAATTAGTAGTAAATTAGTCTTTTAGTGAATAAAGTGCCGGTATCTTGTGTGAAAGGACCATTTTTAGGGCACAAGTATATAAGTCAATTTGTGACTCTTTGTAAGGACTTTTTGCCATTGTGAGAATCAAGAGCACAGAATTTCGAATTTGTGTCTTCTCCTCTCTGTATCTTCTTCCTTGTGAGCTTGTGTGCATGTGTGTTGCTTGGAAAGAGTGTTAGGAAGTGTTGTCTATCCATGAAAGTGTTTGTTTGTTGTAGTTAAGGTGTGTGGGAAGTGTAAGAAGTGCTGGTGTAGGAAGGTCATTCCCGCGACTCAGTATTTTGCTCATAACTTGAAGTAGAAGCATCAAAATTGAGTGAAGATACCACCATTGGATGCGTCTTCTCGAGAGCTTCGAAAGGCATATGCTATTCCTATATTTGGAGTTCGGAGTTGAGAGAAAAGCTCAATTTACTGTTGGCTGTTGCACCAAGTATCGTGACACCATGACTGACAGTTGAACCTTGTTTGGTTTAGTCTTTGCCTTGTTTTCACTCTTTGAGTAACTCATTTGCATTGATCGTCATTTGAATGCATGTCTTCATACACTCGGCTAGGTTTTGATACTCATCGGATTGATAATTAAAGCGTGAATCCCCACTATATGCACTTGAGGGGGATTGAGGTATAGTCTCTTTCTCCACAAGTCCCTAAGTTGGTTCTTATGTACACACATTTTTTGGCACCGTTGCCGAGGAGTGTCGAATCAAACTGAGACATTCGTGTGATGGTAAGTAGCTTTTTGCATTGAAGCGAGAGGAGGAGTAGTGATTTTCTCTTCATTGGTAAGTCACTTTCATCCGCACTTACTACTTCTCACTCTTGAAGTGTATGTAGTGAGTTATTAGTCTAGGGAAGTGAGTGGAATGAGTAGAGTAGGAGGAATGAGGGAGTAGGTTAGGTAGTTAGAGTAGCTTTCAGTATTTGTCTTGATTGTTCTTTTTCAGTGAGTAGGAATATTCAAAAGTATAAAAGCCCAAAATAGTCTTTTGTAAGTCACTTCTTCCTGAAACAAGGATCATGGGAGCTCACAGCCGACGATCGCGATCTTGGACGAAGGTGTTTGAGCCGCGCAGAGCTAGTGGAGGAGAGCAAAAAGCTGAAGGTTAGCATCTAAGGTGAGCACATTTCTCCATCACCCATTTTAGCTGTCAAAATCAAGTAAAGTCACTAAACGATCGACGGTAAGTATCGTGACAGTCATCTAGAGGGGAGAAAAGTTCATTTCTGTAATACAGAGGGTGAAGAGAGGGTAGAGAAGCTTGATAAACACATATAATCATCCAAAATTCAAAACACACCTGCTAAAAAACAAAAAAATGCCAAGTATCGTGTTCTCCCGTGGTTGAGTATCGTGATACTTCCCAAGTATCGTGGTCTCCTGTGGTTGAGTATCGCGATAATTGACAGAGATCGTGTATTGTGTTTGACCGATCGCGATACTTGACAGAGATCGTGTATCGTGTTTGACCGATCGCGATACTTGACAGAGATCGTGTATCGTGTTTGACCGATCATGATACTTCACAGAGATCGTGTATCATGTTTGACCGATCGTGATACTTCACAGAGATCGTGTATTGTGTTTGACTGATCACGATACTTCACAGAGATCGTGTATCGTGTTTGACCGATCGCGATACTTCACAGAGATCGTGTATCGTGTTTGACCGATCGCGATACTTCACAGAGATCGTGTATCGTGTTTGACCGATTGCGATACTTCACAGAGATCGTGTATCGTGTGAGTTCAAGTATCGAGTATCGTCTTTATCCAAGTATCGAGTATCGTCTTTATCCAAGTATCGAGTTCATCCAAGTATCGAGTTCATCCAAGTATCGAGTATCGTCATATTGAGGTATCGTGTATCGTTTTTGGCAGATATCGTGTATCATTTAGTTCAAGGATCGAGTATCGTGAACTTTTTGGGTCAAGTATCGTGAATTGAGACTTCATAATCAGTCATGTCCCAGCCAAAATTTTTCTAGAATTCTAACCTTGAGTGAAGAACTCTAGAAGTTGGAGGTTGGCAAGGTTAAATAAAACTTCAAAGTGGATGAACCTAAGTTCTAGGAGAACCCTAGGAAGCCGAAGAAGTGTAATCTCTTCTGTAGGAAGTGTATCCGAACCAAGTAGCCGTTCACAGTATTCTGAAACCTCTAGTGAGTCAGAAGAAGAAATTCCTATGGCTTCAGAGGATATGCAAAACACTGTACCAATGATTGGCATGATGTCAATTATTGAGGGAGAATATCAGACATCTTTAGAATATGTGACCACGAATCAACATGAGATTCCCATATACCTAGATGGACTAAACAGATCAGTGGCCAGACTGAAGAAAGCTTCAGATGCTTACATAGTGCCCAGACCAGCAGTTAAGTATTCAGGAGGATTTTATATGGATAAAAGAGATATCCAGTATGTTGTTACAGAACATCCTAAAAACACCAATGAACTTGGGGAAGAAAACAATGCTCATAACCTTAATGAAGACGGAAATGAAGAGCAAGTGACCACACCTAGAGGGAGATCTACTGTTGTTAGGGTTTGGAGAGGAGACCTGGTTCCCCAGGATGACTCATTAATGAATGTGTATTTGATCAATGGAATGGAGAATCTCCTTAGAGCCCACTCTTCATTATGGGAAGCAGCCCCTAACCCCGTGACTGTCTATGAGTTACAAGTGACTTCCCCACCATCATCACATATTTGGACAAAAACCAGAGGAGGTATTGGCCCCTAACAGATTCAGAGAGAGCCGGGTTGAAATATCAGAACATTCCAGTGTTTCCCCCGAGGGATCAAGCCACTACTTCATGAAACCCACAGGGAACCTCTCAAAATAATTCGTGTCAACAGTCAGGACAAACACAACAAACACAAATCCCAGTTAGACCACATGTGCAATTTGCTATGCCTACAAATAACCCTAACTATCGGCCTCAGCCACCTGTTGACCCATGGATTGGAATTCCTGCCCCAGTTAGACCACCTGTAGCAAGAGGACCTGGTATACCCATTGGAAGACCTGTTTTTCCTGTGATGCCTAGACCGCCTGAAGCAGGAAGAAGGTTAAGGCCAATTCAAGTGGCCAAATGCATGAGAAATCACTATGATGGCTCTAGTGAACCTTACAATCATATAGCTGAATTCAAGCAAGTAATCAGAGCCGAACAAGTAGATTTCTTGATCCAATATGAATCTTTTGGTCTAACTTTGACAAACACAGCTTTAGCTTGGTTCCAGCCATTAGATCCAAATGATTTTGAGAACATGGAACAAGTCTATCAAGAAATGATTGAGGAATTCACTAAGTCTGGAATTAAAAACAACTCGTCATCATTAATCCATAGCTTTAAGCAAGCTCCTACGGAATCAGTGAGATTGGCAGCAAGAAGATTTAAGTAGTAAGTGGATAGATGCCCAGTGGAAGAGAGACCCACCGAAAACAAAATGGTGTCATTATTTTTGGAAGGATTATTGAATGGATCATTAAGATCTCTGGTGTACGTGAAGAGAGTTCAAACTTTGCAAGAATGCATGAAAGAATGTATTGACCTAGAGGACAATTTAGCAGAGGATCTGAAAATACCTCAAGGTAGTATGAAGAGTGAAGATTCAGCAAGCAGCACATCAAACCCTAAGAACAATGTAGAGGAAATAGCCGATTTAGTAGCAAAGAAACTGAATGTTCAAGGACAGCGGAACTACCCCAACAACCCAATGAGAGTACCCATGCTTAGGAGATGTATGCATTGTGGAGGAGATCATCCTTCTCATTTGTGTACTAGGGGAGCAGTCCAACCACTTGCTTATGCTTACAATAGACCACCCGTTCCAGGACCTTTACAATATTGCAGCATAGAACAAAAATACACAAATCATAGCTCAGAAAATTGTCCTTATAATAGGCAAGCAAGACCAACACAACCGCTCATGAGACCTTACGGATACCCTCAGAGAGATCAAGGAGGTGAAGCCTTTAGACATCCCACATATCAGCAGCAGGCACCCATACCACGACCATATACACTCAACCACAACCGGTGTTAGGACAACAACCACCCCAACCTCAGAATGTTGTCCCAGTGAGAATAGCTCGACCTTAAGAAAACTTATAGAGAGCAATAGTCCCAGCCACACCATTGACTAGTAATGAATCATATGATTCATCCTATGACCATAGCCAAGGAAACTATCCCACTTATGAGAGCTCTATGATAGAATATGGAAAAACGTGCGAACCATATGCCTATGGCATGGAAGTGTCAGATAGTTCCTACGGATATGAGCTGGACTATGTGTCATTGATGTACACAGCCCCTAGGGCACCCATACCCCCCCGACCTATGAACAGACCGCCTGTACCTAGAGGACCATGTTATAGATGCGGAGGTGATCATTATATCAGAGAGTGTACACTGCCCAACCCACCACCACCACAGCGAGTCTGGGAAGGCTACTATAGTGATTGTGGTAAGGAACACCTTTTCAGAGATTGTCCTAAGAACCCCAACAAGGTTACATCCAATGTGCAAATCAATGTGATCGAAGTAATCGAATCATCAGGAAGCGATAAGGAATACACCGTGCCATTGAAAGCGATCACAAGAGCGAAAGCTAGAGAGACCCCAAAAAAAGCTGAAGAAAATGACCAAAGCGACCAAGGGGTGAACACACCTACACCTCAGATAGTTGAAGACTCGAAAGAGCCTGAGAAAAGTGTTGTAAGCAAACGGACACAAAGATGGAAGAACCGTAGAGATAGGATAAACGAAAAGAAGTTACTACAAAAGAAGGAAAATGAGAAGAGGAAACAAAATCCAATAGAGGAACAGAAATTTGAAGAAGAAATAAAAATGGAAAGTATAAAAAAGAAGAGGTAGGATCAGTTTTAGCAGATCCCTTGCCTGAAGAATTAGCCAGGTGGATTCAGGCGTACAATGCACGAATAAGAGCAGGACCTACCATAGAACAACATGAAAGAGAATATCCTAGAGGCGACCTAGAGAAAGAGAGGTTGGAGATCTGCAAAAAATTAATAGAAGTCACTCAACAGACCTTAGATAAACCTGCTTTTCCACTACCCAATACACGAATTTCCGAAAGAGAATTCCAAGAGTGTGTCATTGCTAATGATCACGAGAAACCCGAAGCAGGTAAGACACATAATGGAAATTATTGTGAGGATAAAAGGGAAGGTTCCATTGTTCCCGAAGTAGAAGGGGAATGGTCTAAAGATTTGTGGGCAAGAGTCCAAGAAGACAGATGGAAGAAAGTGGAAGGAATTGAACCACCCTTTGAAGAGCTAGAAGCAAAAGATGGAATAGAGGATTCAATACCTGAGTTGAATTCAGAAGAAATATTACCAATTGATCCAAGTAACGGAGAAAATGATAGTGTAAAGGTTTTGCCAAATTACACAGGAGAGTACGAACATAATTCGGAACTATATTGCATTCCCTCAATAAGGAAAAAAGAACCTAACCCATCACTCCAAACATCGGATATCATACAACATCTCAAAAAAGTAAAAGTCCCTTGTACCCTAACATTGGAAGAACTTTTGAAGATCAAACCACATTTGAAGGAGAAACTGAACAGTCAATTGGAGATCAAGACAGAAGAAAAAGAGATATCTGATGAAGTAAACACAGTAAAGATCCCAGTCGATAAGGTTGGAGATTTTAGTGAGGGAGATGAAGTAAATACTTGCCTTCCAATTACCTATAGGGGTTACACCACCAAAGCCATTTTAGATACAAGAGCTGGAGTAGGAATAGCAACTAAAGAAATCATGGAGAAATGGGGAAAACCCGCTCTACGACCAACACGCATGAAGATACAAATGGCAGACGGACACACTGAACGACCTTTGGGATTATTGGAACGAGTAATTTTTACCACTTGTGGAGTTGAATTCGAGCACACCTTAGCAATTTGTCAATTTGAAAGGCCTAGCAATTATGAAATGATACTTGGAAGACCTTTCATGAGACAATTAAAGGTAGTGCAAGATTGGGGAAAAGACGCGGTACACCTACAGCATGAAGGAACCACCACAAGAATAAATCTCCACACATATACATATCAGGATGTTCCCCCCTTACAATGGAATCAGATTCATAAGGAGGAAGATAATCAGTCGATTCATAGTATAGGTTCAAGTGATCAATCGTGGATGAATGAAGACATTCATCTATGGATATGCCAAACTGCAAAAAAGGAAGAAGATAGGAGGAAAGGATGGCAGCAAAAGCAAGGAGTTGCTAGATCAGTACAAGATCCAGCCTATATGCCTCAAATATTCTTAGATGAAGAATTTGAACCTCATGGTTGGATGGATATTTTAGCTACCCTTGATGTGTGTGTAAACGAAGAAGTGATAACCATGAATGAATGCATTGACAAGGAAGGATATGACGTTAGTCTATATGTGGTAGTTCTTCAAGAGGCGGAAGAAGGAGAAGTAATTGAAAAAGAATGGAAAGAGGATTACGAGAGCATTGAAATGGAGCAAGAGCAAATGGAAATAGAAGGTGGAAATCAAGAAGTAAGTGTCATAGCTAGTGAAATAAATCAAGAAGCAACACAGGAAGAGGAGCTTGGGTTAGATAAAAGCAAAAATTGATGAAGAAAATAAGCCTCAAGACCAATTTGAAGTACCCACCCACTTCAAAAAATATGAAGTAGAAGAAAGAAGAATTGCTACTCAAATGCCAAAACGAGAAGCACAGCCAGGAATAGCATATGACAACGAAGAGAAGACCAAGAAAATAATAGTAACCTTAGAGGAAGGAGAAGAACGATGTACTTTTATAAGACAGGATGTCTCAATGGAGGAAGAACAAGAGTTAATACGACTCATAAGGGAATATCAGGATGTCTTTGCCTGGACCTATAAGGACTTGAAAGGAGTAGATCCATCTATATGTGCACATAGAATCCCTATGACATCTGAAGCTAAACCTTCCAAACAAAGACCATACACATATAACGATGTTTACTCAGCAAAGATAAAGGAAGAGATAGATAAGTTGTTAGAAGCTGGGTTAATATATGAGATTGAACACATGGAATGGGTGTCGCCTTTGGTGGTTGTACCGAAAAAGAATGGTAAGCTAAGAGTATGCATAAATCTGAAAAAAGTAAATGCCGCTACCATAAGGGATAGTTACCCATTACCCATCACGGATCATCTTTTGGAAAGAGTGGCAGGGAAGGAAGTTTATAGTTTTTTAGATGGCTTTTCAGGCTATAATCAGGTAGCCATTGCTCCTAAGGACCAGCATAAAACATCCTTTGCAACTGAATGGGGAGTATACGCCTTTAGGGTTATGCCTTTCAGCCTAACCAACGCCCCAGCCACTTTCCAAAGATTGATGTGCCATGTATTCAAAGAGTTCCTGAGAAAGAGTATGGAGGTATACATGGATGATTTATGTACTTATTCATCTATACGATTAGAGGATATCCCTAAACTAGGAAAGATCTTTGCCAAATGTCGACAATATAGAGTATGCCTCAACCCAGAAAAATGTGTCTTCATGGTTCGACAAGGAAAGATATTAGGACATATTGTCTCTAAGAATGGAATCTCAACAGATGAAGACAAAATCAAAGTAATTCTGGATTTACCGAGACCAAAGACGGCTAAAGAAGTCCAAGCATTTATGGGACATTGCGGATACTACCGAAGGTTTATACATATGTATGCCATAATTGCTAGACCTCTTTATGCATTATTGTCTCAGTTTAACTGGACTGAAGAATGTGAAAAGTCTTTTAATGAATTAAAGAGTCGATTGAGTTCAGCACCAATCCTCCGAGTACCCAATTGGAAAAGCCATTTCACATTCACGTGGATGCTTCCAAGTTTGCCATTGGTTGCATCTTAGCTCAACCTGCAGATACAGGAAAGTTAGATCACCCTATAGCCTATGCCAGTAGACAATTGAATCAAGCAGAACGCAATTATACAACAACCGAGAGAGAAGGCCTAGGGATGGTATACGCAGTAAAGAAGTCTCGACATTACCTTTTGGCAAACAAATTCAAATTCTTTATTGATCATCAAGCCCTACTGTACTTAGTCAATAAGCCTTTTAATACAGGACGGCTAGTACGATGGTTTCTATTGTTGATGGAATTTGATTTTGAAGTAGTAGTCAAGAAAGGAAATACCCACATAAGAGCGGATCACCTATCAAGAATGACACATGGAGAACCACCCATAGGAGTACCAGATGATCTGCCAGATACGTACCTTTTTAATCTCGAGGTATGTCCCCAATGGGCAGAAAAGTTGATCCCTATACTCACGCATGGACCTAAAAATGGAATCACACCAAACCGAACTCAAGACCTATGGAAGACTAAAAACCTTCATATTATTGCTGGAAGTTTGTATCACCAAGACTCAAGTGGATTACTCATGAGATGTGTAGAAGAAGAGGAACAAGAAATGTGGCTTCAAAAAGCACACGTAATTCAATGGAAAACTCATCTAAATGCAAACGGAACATGGCAAACACTGAAGAGACTAGGTATATATTGGCCAACTATGCAGAGGGATGCGCATAACTATGTATCAGCCTCCCCAACCTGTCAAGAACGGAATCCAGAAGAGAACTCCACTCTATGCTACTCCACTGTAGCACCAAGATGGAGCATGCCTCTGGTGAAGTTCTTAAAGACCCAAGAGTACCCAGAAGGAGCCACTTTAGCAAGAAAACGAGCACTTGTTGAACAAAGTAAGGACTATGCTCTTATAGGAAAACAACTCTTTAAACAAGGAAGAGATAATCATTGGCGAATGTGCATTCATGAAGACGAGTATCTTGCTGTTTTAGAGATGGCACATACAAGAGCTGCAGGAGGACATTTGTGTGCAGATAAGACAGCAAAAATGATCCTCTTTGCTGGAATGTGGTGGCCAACTCTACATCAGGATGCAGCCACGTATGTTCAACGATGTGATACTTGTCAACGAACGAAATATCCAATTAGAAGGGACGAAATGCCACTAAAACCCATGATGAGTGCCAGAGCTTTTATTAAATGGGGAATAGACTTCATAGGACCTATTAGCCCCCCAACTAAAGGATCCCATGCCAAATACATAATTGTAGCCACAGACTATCTAACCAAATGGGTTGAAGCCAAAGCAACCAAGAATATATATATATATATATATATATATATATATATATATATATATATATATATATATATATATATATATATATATATATATATATATATATATATATATATATATATATATATATATATATATATATGCAAGAACTATTGCCAAGTTTCTCTTCGAGAATGTTTTCACTAGATTTGGACTACCGATAGAAATTGTGAGTGATAGAGGTACGCATTTTGTGAATGAAGTGATAGAAGCCTTACTGAATGAATTCTTAGTAATTCATAAGAAATCAGCCCCTTATCACCCACAAGCCAATGGACAAGCCGAAAGTTCAAATAAAATCTTGTGCACAGTTCTCACTAAAATTGTGAACAATGGTACATCTGATTGGGATAAACAATTACACCATGCTTTATGGGCGTTTCGAGTAGCTTACAAAACAGCCATAGGAACTACTCCTTTTAGCTTGGTGTATGGACAAAATGCCATTTTGCCAATTGATTTCTTAATTCCCACTCTCAAAATAGCAACAACTTACGAGTGGATTGGACATGAACTATCAGCTCAATTGGATCAAATAGAGAAGTTACATGAAACTAGGTTACAAGCAGTAGCAGGGATTTATGCTACTAAAAGACGACAAAAGGCATATTTTGATGTTCATATTAAAGATAAAAATTTGAAGGAAGGAGATTTAGTTTTGGTATATACTCTGAAACAACACGCTAAGAAATTGCAGAAAAGAGGGTATGGCCCATTAATCATTAATCGCATAACCACCAGTGGAGCCATCAGCTTAGCAACCCTAGATGGAGAAGTATTACCAAATTATATCAGTGGATGTCGAGTGAAAAAATATCTAGAACCATTGACTGAAGAAACAATGTCACGATTAATCAAGGGTAAGAATGGAAAGGATACGAGAAGAAGCGAGACAGGAAGCACTAGAACGAATCAAGAAACGAAAAGAGTGGATGAGAGAGAGAGATGAGAGACATCGACTAGGAAAGGAACTCATCCCAATGGCTAATTTTAGAGCCATTGAAAACCTAGGTCAACAAAGGACCCAACCATATTTGAATTTGGGAGCCGAAAAAACGGAGTACCACTTAGTGGATTCTCTTATTGACACAGGAGTTGCTATAAGCTGCATCAAGTTTTCATTGACTCAGCAACTCAAGGAAGAATTACACCCATCAAAGGCACAGCTGATAGGAATAGGAGGAAAGATCACCAAGTGTATAGGAGAGATTACATTACCTCTACACTTAGGAAACAACACAATGGAACAAAAACTCCTAGTATGTCATGACCAGGACTTATTGGAAGAGCTGGTGTTAGGTCAAGACTGGATATATGAATATGAAGTGACTATCCAATTTGTCACGAGGAAGGAGATAAGGAAGAGAGCTCACATACACACTCTCACTCTCAAGGAGAAGCACACACATAGATTGAGGCAAGGAAGAATTATCTTCTTCTTCTTCTTCTATTACATAAAAGGAATGTATAAGAATGACCTAAAAAACAAGAATACAACAAGTGCAATATATAAAGACCAGTACATAAGGAAAAACCTAATGTCCGCGAATGAGTGAGCTGGCAAGAAACAAATGTGCCATCACTCTCGGTAGATAAATATAATAAAGCTCAATGAAGTATCGCTGACATATACCGGCGTGACCACTATACATGTCAGAGAAACGAAAAACTGGTACGTGTCATCCTGGATCATCACATGTTGAGCTTGATATCTCAACACTACCCCTCAAGCTCAACGCCATATCCTATAATCCAAGCATCTTCCGAAACTTCTTCAACTTCTCAGCTCCAAATGCTTTGGTGAAAATATCAGCAACCTGCTCATCTGTTCTCACATAAACAAGATCAATATCACCTGCTAATACCTTCTCTCTGATGAAGTGATAATGTACCTTGATATGCTTTGTTCTAGCATGGAAAATAGGGTTCCGTGCTAACTGTATGCTACTAAGATTATCACAATAGATAGTGATAGGATTTTGCACTTCCACACCTAAATCTGCAAGTAACATCTCCAACCATGATGCTTCACATGCTGCCATTGCAGCACCTCTATACTCAGCCTCTGTACTTGACAAAGCAACAGTGGGTTGCTTTTTGCTGCTCCATGTAATAGCTGCACCTCCAAGTGAGAAAAGAAAACCACTAGTAGATCTTCTATCTGAAGTACTACCAGCCCAATCTGCATCGGTGTATCCATGAACCTGCAAATCTACACCAGCTTCATGAAACAATGCATAATCCAAAGTAGCACTCACATAACGTAGAGTGCGCCTCAAAGCATCCAAATGTGGCTTCCTGGGAACCTGCATAAACTGACTTTCAAGCCCAACAGTGTAGCTTAAATCAGGCCTTGTAATTGTAAGATATATAAGACTTCCCACAATTTTCCTGTACATAGTAGCATTTTCTAATGCTTCACCTGATGTAGTATCCAATTTCAAATTCTGGTCTAAAGGCATAGAAATTGGCTTACAATCAGCCATACCATACTTTTGCAGCATATTCAAGGCATATTGCCTTTGCAACATCCATATACCTGTTTCTGTATGTATAAACTCAATGCCCAAGAAATAGTGCAGCATACCAAGATCTTTCATGTCGAATTCCTGCATAAGGAGTTTCTTTACCTCTTTGATGCTTTCTTCATTATCACCACCTACAATCAGTTCATCAACATAAATAGCCACAATAGTGATGTCATCATCAGCCTTCCTTGCATATAGTGAGTGATCCGCATCACACATAGAAAACCCAATGTTGGTTAAGTAATCAGCAATCCTTGCATGCCATGCACGCGGAGCCTGCTTCAGCCCATACAAAGCCTTTTGCAACCTGCAAACATATTCTAGATGCTTTGAATCTTCATATCCTTGTGGCTAGTCCATATATACTTCTTCCTGTAACTCACCATGTAGGAAAGCATTCTTCACATCCATCTGATGCAAAGTCCATCCTTTTGTTGTAGCTAATGCAACAAGTGTCCTAACAGTAGACATTTTAGCTACAGGGCTGAATGTTTCCTCATAATCAATGCCATATGTTTGTGCATAATCTTTAGCTACCAATCGTGCTTTATACCTGCTTATGCTACCATCAGCATTATGCTTTACCTTGTAAACCCATTTGCAACCTATGGGTTTCTTTCCTTGCAGCAATGGAACCAGCTTCCATGTATCATTTCCATAAAGTGCAGCCATCTCCTCATCCATAGCTTTTTTCCAATTTGCATAACCAATTGCATCTTCAAAACAAGAAGGTTCAGCATCTTGTATTACCTTTGTCATGTAGGCACAATGGCGAGCCATGTAACTATCATATGTCAATCGTTGCACTGAATTACGCATCCTCCCAGATCTTCTTGGTCCTGGGTCACTTCTCCTTGTATCATCTGCATGTGCCCTTCTTACTCCTGGAGTCTTCACAGAGGGCAATCCAAGTTCCTCATCAATACTCTTTTCTGAACCACTTGAATCTCCATCAACATCTTCAAAACCTGCACCTATTTTACTACCAGTAGAAAGCTTTTCTTTACCTTTCTTGGATGTATTTGATGAATTTGCTGGACTGAAATTTCCACGCAATCTTCCACTCCATGGATTTGAGTTGGAACTATTGCTTGGTGATGCATCCGGTCCACTCAAAACTTGAGATTCTGCACTAGATTTTTCAGCATTTTCTTTGTCATTTGGTTCAAGATTCAGTCCTTCTTTGACATCTGCATAGAAGCTTGACATTTCATCAAATACCACATCTCTGCTCACCTTCACATGTCGTGTGAGTGGGTTATAACATTTGTACCCCTTTTGCTCAAGGGAATATCCAATGAAGACACATTTTTCTGCTTTCTGATCAAGCTTCGTCCTCAACTCATCTGGAACATGTACATATGCAATACAGCCAAAAACTTTCAGATGTGATAAGTTTGGCTTTTTACCTGTAAACTTCTTTTCAGGTGTAACTTGATGTACAGCAGTAGTCAAAGTTCTGTTCATGATGTATACAGCAGTATGCACAGCTTCTACCCAATAACAATGAGGCATATTCTTCTCAGCCATTAAGGCTCTTGCTATTTCTGCAATATGTCTGTTTTTGTGTTCAACAACACCATTCTGTTGTGGTGTGTACCTGCATGAAAACTGACGCCGAATTCCATGATTTTTTAGAAAACTGCTGAACTCATTTGACATGTATTCACCTCCTCCATCAGATCTTAATGTCTGAATGTACTTCCCTGTTTGCTTTTCCACCATAACTTTAAAATTCTGGAAGTGAGTAAACACCTCGCTCTTCTCTTTCATGAAATATACCCATACTTTGCGTGTATGGTCATCAATGAAAGTAACATAAAACCTGCAGCCACCCATAGATGTGGTCTTTGTTGGACCCCAAACATCTGTATGTACTACTCTTAGTACATTCTCACTAACATGCTTGTCATGTGGAAATGATGCTCTTGACTGTTTACCAAATTGACATGCTGCACATACCTTCTGCATTTCTGCAACTTTGAAATTTGGTAGTCCATGGACAATCTCCTTTGACTGCATCAGTTTCAGCCTTTGCAAGTTTGCATGCCCAATCCGTTTGTGCCATATCTCTATATCTGCAGTAACTCTTGCACCTTTTGCAAACATGGTTGCATTCATTTCAGGAATCTTCACATTTAAGGTGAACATCCTATCCACTTTGTTTCCTTTGGCAACCAATCGTCCATCCTGCTTGTACTCTTCTACATATAATCCATCAGCATTGAACCTGACTTGTAATCCCTGGTCAACCATTTGTCCAACAGAAACCAGATTCTTTGTTATATTTGGAACATGCAGCACATCAGCGAGATGTTTTACCTTTCCGTCCTCCATAGACAATGCTATGTTTCCTGTATGCTCAATAGGATGTGATGTATCATCACCTATTTCAACATATCCAAGAACTGGCATTTTCTGCAAACTACTAAACCATTCTTCATTACTGGTCATGTGATTTGAAGCACCTGAATCAACATACCAGACATTATCATTTGATTTTGAAACACCAGCAGACATCGTATTCATCATGTGATGTTGAACCATAAACAACTTCTCATAATCATCTGCACTTGTGGATGCATAGTTGTTTTACTGCCTTCTGTTATTTTGATTCTTTAACCTGCAATCACGTTCAAAGTGTCCAGGTTTACCACAATTCCAGCATCCTTTACTATCATTACCTGAATCATTTCTTTGGAAATTTTTGCGACCTCTTTGGCTCCCCCTGCCTCGAAACTGTCCTCTTCCTCCTGCATGATTTTGTTGTTGACCTTGGTCTTGGTTACTGTTTCCTCTTCCACTTCCAAAACCTCTACCTCTGCCTCTTCCTTTGCCAGAGTAGAATACCTCCTCAGAACTGGGCTTTCCTTGGGAGTTTGAGTCCTCACCAAGATTCTTTTTTTCAATAATCAGCATAGATACCAGATCAGAAAATTTCGGAATATTTTCCTGGTCTGTATGGAAGTTCTGAACTGCTTATATGCAGCTCCTAAACCACGAAGGCACACTTCCACCTTATCATCATCATCTACATTCACGCCAATAGATGCAAGTGACTCACATATGCTTTTGATTTTTAGAGTGTAGTCACTTACCGACATGCTCTTTTTCTCCTATGTATGCAGCTCGTTCTTGAGTTGCAATTTCCGTGCCTTTGTATTGGTCTTGTACAAAGTGACCAAACTGTTCCAAGCCTCTTTTGGAGTCTTGGCATCCTGTATGTGTCCAATCATGCTATCCTGTATGCTAACAACTAGCCAATACATTACCTTTCGTGCTCCTTGATTCCATTCCTCATATGCTCTTAATTGTTCTGCAATCCGATTCCTTTTTGGTAACTGCGGAGCATTTTCATTCTCTCCTTCGATGTACTTCCAATAGCCTTTTCCCATCAGGATATTCGTCATTCTGAATCTCCAAGCATGGAAGTTGTTCTTGTCCAGCTTATCGCTCATAAGCTGACTCATTCCATCTGCGTTTCCCATTTCTGCAACAATTCACAACACCGCAACACACTACAAGCAGCACTTCTGCTTGAACACTGTCGCACTATGACGTGACAGTTCGATCTCAGAAAAACACAGTTTTTGTGTATCAACAGTACACGGAATCGCTTGAAATTCTAGATCTGGAATATATGAGTGTCGCCGAACACAACGCAAGTTACAGTTTCTGAAACTGACCTGGTTTTTTTGTGGGCCCCACCTTGCGGGCTCGAAATGCAGGTCGAGATGGCTCCGAAACTATGATCTGACAAAAACAAGTGACCCTAAAGGGGTAACTCTCAAAAATATTTTGAGGTCTTCTACCTTCACGGTGATTTTCGTAGCAAACGGAGGCCATTTTTGAAATCGCGTTTTCTCCACGCCTTGCCGCGTAGTCTTCACCGTCGCCTTCTCCACGAGCTCTCTACAGCCACGCTGGCTCTGATACCATGTCACGAGGAAGGAGATAAGGAAGAGAGCTCACACACACACTCTCACTCTCAAGGAGAAGCACACACACAGATTGAGGCAAGGAAGAATTATCTTCTTCTTCTTCTTCTATTACATAAAAGGAATGTACAAGAATGACCTAAAAAACAAGAATACAACAAGTGCAATATATAAAGACCAGTACATAAGGAAAAACCTAATGTCCACGAATGAGTGAGTTGGCAAGAAACAAATGTGCCATCACTCTCGGTAGATAAATATAATAAAGCTCAATGAAGTATCGTTGACATATACCGGCGTGACCACTATACATGTCAGAGAAACGAAAAACTGGTACGTGTCATCCTGGATCATCACATGTTGAGCTTGATATCTCAACACAATTGGCCTTAGGATACATCTCAGCCAAGATAGGACTTTGTGAAGTATTCAGCATGTTAGACAAACGACCAATCAAAGTCGTAAGTATAGAGCCAAAAACTCACCCAAATGAACAAAGTGATGCATGTATGTTCACTAGAACTATGGATACCCCTTCATCGAGTACTTGATGTGACGAATCCTGCTTGCATACCATCTTCTAATCTAGCAAGTCACAAGAGTGTCATTCTATCTGAAAACAGCCGTAGCAAAGAACCATGCACAAGAGAGACTAGTTCTCCGAGTAATCAGAAGTCTTCACCTATTCGAATATACCCCATTCCTTACACTCGACAAGCTTGGATAAGGAAGGACCAAATGTATGAGTATCTTCAACAGAAAAACTACTGTCTATAGCAGAAGAACCCACAGAACCAATACGAAAATCGCTCTGGATATTCAGTTCCACAAAGAATCGCTAAAGTATGGATTCCAAAGAAGGTGATGGTTGCCTAGTTGGACCGCACACAAGTATGGATTCCCAAGGCATGTACGCAAAGGATAATCATTAAAAAGGATGAACCAATGAACAAGGGAAATCAGTACGATCTAAAGGCAAAACGACAGAAGCTAAACTACTACAGGATAGAGTTGGAGTCTACATACAAGTCACATGTCATTCCAAGATTCAAAAAGCAGACAAAGCAGAAGCACCAAATGAGAAGCATCACATTCACCAAGAAGGTTGGGAACACGATTTCCCCCAACAGAATAAACCAGATTTGGATGCCGAAAGACAAAGCAAGCTGTATACATCTGCCAAATAATTCGAGTTGCACACATATGGAGTTACCAGAATCCAAAGTACGCATGATAGGGCCACATTACAAGGCCACGCATTCAGCACAATCTTCTTCTATTTTAGGATAGTGACGCACATTTCCCTCTTGGGAACTAGGAGAGCACTTGTACATAATCTAAAGAAAATCAATAAAAAATTAATAACCGCTTTGGCTATGAACTAACTTTTCTGTTTTTCTTTCAGCCAAAAAAATAAAAATATCTAAAAGTATGAAAAATCCCAGGTATTACCTTTCTCACACCCACGGGGAAGGGACGACACCATTCACTCGGAGCAATGTCAATCTTATGAAGGACAAATGAAGGAGGATTTCTGATACTATCTTGCCACTAATTCATACTCTATATTGAGTGCAGATGGCTTCTACTAATTCTGAAGCAACTCAAGAGGAAGAGGTTTAGCTTCTTCCACTAGAATCTATAACAAAGGCAAGAGGCCATTGGTTTCTGGATGACCAACCGGTGTCGGACCTCATTTTTTACGGCCACCATCAAGATCATGGATAGGGATCACTACTTCCCTATTATGTCACAAGACTTCAAGACTATCATACAAGGATTACCTCGCATGGTGGATGTTTGGACACAAGCAGGAATAGAGGCATTTCTAAAATTGCCTATTTATTTGCCAGATTTTCAAAGATGCACGCAAGTAATCAACACCCTTCAGCTGGCAGCAAATAAGATATCAGTTCCTGAAGCAAGAGTACTGGACAAAGTGGGTACATGGAAAACAATTCAATTCACTCATGAGTTAATCAACAAAGCTTTTGGATGGAATCAAGAAGGAATCACCAATGTCAAGGAGGAATGTCATGATCCAAAAAAGAGATCCTTTTTGGATATTAACAGAACTGATATTGAAGATGTTGTTCGCTTAGTGCACCAACACTTCTGTTTCCCGAGTATGCATAGATACACAGCCCCTCAAAAAATCGTGGTGCAACTGCTTTCACATGCTATGAGGCAAGTCGGCAATAAAGTAAACATGACGCCTTATGTTCAAGACCGATTATTTGAAGCCAAGAAGAAGTGGGGTCAGAAAAAGTTTCTCAATGGCAGTTCAGCTTTGACCTTACTCATCTATGAGGCACTTGATATGAAAAACTGCCTGCATGATATGCCAACCTCAGAGGGGTTAGCCCAATATGCCAAGTCCGCTACGGTTCCCAAGAAAAAGAAAGCAGCTATCGTTGTTGAAGAAGTAGGGACCAGTTCACAGAAACCCATGAGGGGTACAAAGCGCCTTAGAGAGGAAGAAGCCCAAGCGACACCTCAATCAAAAAGGACACATACTTTACCAAAGATTCCTGTAGCACAAATACCAATCACCAAGAGAGACCTCTCCGCAGCCCTAGAAGAGACACATAAGTACATGCAAGGGCAAGTGAATCTAAATGTTCAAGGTCATCATTACAGACAAGTAAGTCAAGAAAAGCAACAACGGAATAAAGAAAAGACCCCAGAACAATCCGCCAGATACAAAGAACTGGGCTTAGAAGATTCAAGCTCCAACGAAGAATCTACACCTGAGAAAGATACTTTGGACATTGACATAAGGACAGAAACTCACGAGGAAGAATGGACAGAGATTAATCAAGTCGAAGTCACGCCAGACAACCAACAGGGACAAACCAAGAGCCAAGAACCCAAGGAACCAGATCATGTCATTCAATTGAATGATACGACAAAGATTAGTATCAAAGAAGCTACAATATCGAATAAAGAAGTAATGCAACCTATCAAGGAAGAAATGCAAACTCCAGTGGACACAGATTCAGACCTACACAAAAATAAAGAGCAAATTGTGATTGAAGTGCCGGATGACACTCCTCAAGGCAAAATTAACCACATGGAGGCTGAGCCAAGGATACAACTCCACATTAGGCAGCCCCATGACACTACATTACACGTAGCACAAGGAAAAGATGTGACAACAGGAGCAGAACCGAGTATTCCTAAAACATGGTTAAATGTGGATGTCACACAATTAAAACCTGTGGTCAAGCAGATGATACAAACGGCCATGGATACACAACAACAGATGATGGATACAGATGCAAACTACGACAAAGCCATGAGGGAAAAGAATCAGCTCCAAATTATGAGTGAACAACTATCTGCACAATTAATCTAGGCACAAAAAGAGATTCCTGCCAAAGGAACTGAGTTACTTGAGGTAAAAACACAATGTGACACATTGATGACCCAACATCGTCAACTCCAGGCACAACTAATGGACTTACAAAGATTACATGAAGCCAGCGAGGCCGACAAAGAGCGAATAAAAGCTAGAAGTCACCTGCTTGAAACACAACTGAAGGTATACATGGAGGGGAATGACACTTTACAAAATAGAAATAAAGAACTGATGAAGTCATTACTATATGATCAACCTATCGGAAAACAAGAGACAACTGATCTTGATCAGAGAGAATTAAAAGCTCAAATCGAGAAATATGCAGATTTGTTGAAACAAGAGCAAGAATTGAGAGAAGAATGGGAACGTAAGTACATTCAAGAAACAAATGAGCTAAAAAAGCAGTTGAATACAGCCCATGGAAAACGTGCAACAAGTTACAGCGAAAACATGGACAATGTAGCAGAAATTGGCAATGAACTGCTTGCAGCAAAAGAAGCACTACGAGCAGCAACACAAGAAGTGAAAGAGAAGAATGCATGCATAGCACAGTTAGAGATCCAAGTAAAGCAGAAAGCACCAATCGGGACATCAGTAGAGCCAACAAAAGAGAATCCTACTGACGAGGTAGAGGTACGTCCTCTATCTCCCCCGATTTATAATTCTCCAATACATGAGCAGATGGCGGACATACATGATGATCACCCAATGCCATACACTGCAAAAATAGGTCAGAAGGAACGGGCACTACTGGTGTCCCGGTTGACAGAAAATTTTGAAAATGAAGTCATCAAAGTCATGAAGGAAGCAAAGATCAAGGGTAAAGACTTAGATACGATTATGACGCCTTTCAACATTCCCTACGGACTGATGAAAGAGAAAACAAGACAATATATAAAGAAGATTACACAGAAAAGTCCAGACGAGCAGCTAAACTTCAAACATGATACATTCGCTTACACTCAAGAAGAATTTGAAGCTGCACAACCTGTTTGGAGAAGGAAATTTTTGGAGAGAAATCCTACCCTATGGGTGCATTGGCAAGCAGCACCATATTTACTAGAGGTAAACCCTTCTTTTTGCCCAACGCCACATCGCAGAGAAGCACACGAATTTTTGGAGATGCAAAAGACCGGTGTAATCAATAAACAATGGCTAAACTATCCACTCCTTCCAAGTCCACCACATAATTATTTACCTACGGAGGATTATATGGTCAAGACCATCGAATTTTGGCTGCACACTTATGCAACAGTACCGGATTTAACTATCAAAATGACAAATAAAATACTTAGTATGATACTTACGGTATTGAAGGTCTTCAAACATGCAATATACACATTTTTGAAAATCATTGGCATTAACCAGGGAACAGATATTCTGGTTTTTGACTTGTCTGTTATGCCTAGCCGACCTACCATAATGGCTTATTATTCAAAACTCATGTTTTTGCCAAGTACATATATGCAGACCTTCGAAGAAGCCTTCTTCACGGGATTTTTTGAAATCAACTCAGAAATCTTTTTAAAGATGTCATCAAACTTGAATGCAAGATTAGTGGCATATGAACTGAGCTTCTTCGCCGATCACAGACAGCCACCTAATGATGGTGTAAAAGCAGAACAATGGAAGCAGCTAATGATACGTGAAGCCAATCTGCTTAATGAAATAGAGCAAAAAGTGTATAGAACATACTCCCGTCGACTCTCAAAGCCTGTCGGGGACGACAGAGTTCAGGAGGGGGGCAGTGTTGAGGGAGAATCAAGCAAAAAGAAGAAAAGAAGAAGACAACGAAAGAAGCTTCACTGGAAAGATCATATCTGAAGATACATCTCTGCAAGAAGCCCCGCAGGGGTGCAACATCCATCTCTGCACAGAGCCCCGCAGGGGCGCAACACCCATCTCTGCACAGAGCCCCGCAGGGGCACATATCAAGGAAAAAGCACGTAGGTGGAAGGAGGAACCAGGGCCAGGAAAGTATCCATGAAGTGCAAAAAGATATCCAGCGGTTCCGAAACCACAAGAGGGTGCTTCAACCTCTTGATCTTTGGAAGGTCCAGATCGAAGGCTGAAGGATCACATCCTCATACCTTCCATTGGTGGTGTGTGTGGAAACCCGACTTATTAGGAAAGACGAATGCATCAGGCCCAGAGGATGTAAAAAAGGATTCAAGAAGAGGCCATCAAAACTGAACACGTGTTTAACAAATAGGCAGAACTGACCAAGGGTTGCGTGCGATGAAAAGAAAAGAATAGGCAGTACAAATGCATCAGGCCCAAAGAATGTAAAAGAAGAATCAAGGACAGGGCCCTTAAAACGTAATGCCAGTCTAACCAGTAGGCAGAACTGACCAAAAGATGCATGCGGACAACAAACTAAAGACAAGAAGTAAAGCCTGTCAAGGGACGACAGAGACAAAGAGGGGGACAGTGTTGCAGAGCAAAGAAAGCACAAGGCAGAGAAAAAGAAGGGCCCCAAAATTTTTCCGATTTGGACACCTTATTTTTGTATCATAATCACTTTGTAATATATTTTCCGATGTAAATGCACTAGAGGAGTCCTCTAGATGCACCCCCACAGAAGATTAGAAGCTTACCCATGTAAATTAGTAGGAAATTAGTCTTTTAGTGAATAAAGTGCCGGTCTCTTATGTGAAAGGACCATTTTTAGGGCACAAGTATATAAGTCAATTTGTGACTCTTTGTAAGGACTTTTTGCCATTGTGAGAATCAGGAGCACAGAATTTCGAATTTGTGTCTTCTCCTCTCTGTATCTTCTTCCTTGTGAGCTTGTGTGCATGTGTGTTGCTTGGAAAGAGTGTTAGGAAGTGTTGTCTATCCATGAAAGTGTTTGTTTGTTGTAGTTAAGGTGTGTGGGAAGTGTAGGAAGTGCTGAAGTGTAGGAAGGTAATTCTCGTGACTCAGTATTTTGCTCATAACTTGAAGTAGAAGCATCAAAATTGAGTGAAAATACCACCATTGGATGCGTCTTCTTGAGAGCTTCGAAACCATATGCTATTCGCTATATTTGGAGTTTGGAGTTGAGAGAAAAGCTCAATTTACTGTTGGCTACTGCACCAAGTATCGTGACACCATGACTGACAGTTGAACCTTGTTTGGTTTAGTCTTTGCCTTGTTTGCACTCTTTGAGTAACTCATTTGCATTGGTCTTCATTTGAATGCATGTCTTCATACACTCGGCTAGGTTTTGATACTCATCGGATTGATAATTAAAGCGTGAATCCCCACTATATGCACTTGAGGGGGATTGAGGTATAGTCTCTTTCTCCACAAGTCCCTAAGTTGGTTCTTAGGTACACAATAAGCTTATCTAATGACAAAACTTGTGCATCCTGCTTGCATTAAGCTTTAGTGCATCTCCACCCTTGACTCTGAGCTTATCATTACCGTACAACATGGTTCAATCATTGTTTGCCATGTGGTAGCCCTTCAAGCCTTCAATTTGCTTATTCTAGGAAACTACGATGACCTTGAAAACTAGATTTGTGCTCTTTGAGCCTCCAAATATCCTTTGATGAAGGTGAAAATTTGTAGGCTATGTTTTGAAAGGTCTCCTTTAGGAATATGCAAAAAAAAAACTCCCATCTCAATCTCCCTTATACAAGTTTGATTATATTTGGAAGTTTGCAAGGTGGCATTGAGGTATCTAGGAAGCTCTGATAGCCTTGAAAATTTCTACAAATGTATAGCCACATATGATCTTTATGTATATCATACCATATGACTAACAGAAATTCATGTACAAGATTTTGTAGGGTCTAAGTGGAAAAATTACATTTTTACAAAATGCACATGGCATATCCATGTGTTAGAAAATCCATTTACATGTGAAATTTAGGCTATAGATTTCCTTTGATAGGCTTTACAAGTATATGAATTTTCATGTGATTTGGTGACATTGAAATTTTGCCCTAATTTCCAAAATTTGGTGAGCTTTGCCTGCTACCCTAGATTTGCTTGATTTCTTCCAAAGGTTGCATGTGAACTCCCTTTGACATCCTTGATGCATCTTGGACTTCTCAGGGAATTCTAGCTACCTTTACTGGATGTGTTTCCTGTAGGCCTGCATGAGTGAGAGAGGAGAGAAAATCTCGATGACAGCATGCATGTGGATCCAAAAAAGATTAAAGTTATAGTAGAATGGCCTACACCACAATCAGTCAATGATGTTCATTCTTTTCTTGGGTTGGCTAGTTTCTATAAAAAGTTTGTTTGAAATTTTTTTTATGTAGCATTTCCTCTTACCTTGTTATTGAAAAATAAATAAAATTTGCATGGGGAGACCCAACAACAATCCTTTAAAAAATGCAAACTTGCACTTTCACATGCACTAATTTTACAGTTATATGATTTTTCGCAACCATTTCATGTCGTTACTGATGCTAGTGGTTGAGGAATAGGTATTGTTTTAACACAAAATGATCATCCCATTGCATTTAAGAGTAGGAAGCTTAAGACCTCAAAAAAGAATTATAGTACATATGATAAAAAATTGTTAATAGTTGTGCATGCTTTGTGAATTTGGAAACACTATCTTATGGGATCTGAGGTCTTAATCAAAACCGATCAACAAGCTATTAAGCATTTATTAAACCATCCCTTAATCTCTAATGGACACCTTAAATGGGCTTCAATCATTCAAAATTTATAGCCCATGATCCAATATCACCCTAGTAAAGCTAATGTTGTAGCAGATGCTCTTAGTCATTTTCCTTCACATTCTATTGTTTCACATAAGATTTTTGCAATCCAAATTCATTCCTTTCAAGAAATGATTTCCACTTATGCATGTGATTTTTACTTCTCATGTGCATGGCATGAATTCAACAATGGTGCACCTTTAACTATTGCACATTTTACATTTCATCATGGGTTACTTTATTTTCAACATACATTATGCATAACCCAAGATTTTAAAGATTTTATCATCAAAGAAATGCATGAACCATCTTACATGGGTCATAGAGGCATACAGAGCACCATTTTTGCTTGCAAAGATTTTTTCTTTTGGCCCCACATGGAAAAAGATATTGCACATTATGTTTCTCAATGCATTGTACGTCAGTGTGCAAAATGTCATCATGGTAAAACATTTGGATTATTAATGCCACTTCCCATTCCAAACGAACCATGGGAACAAATCTCTATGGATTTAATCATAGGTCTTCCTATCACTTCATCACATAACGATATGATTTGGACAATAGTTGATAGGTTTAGTAAATATGCATATGTTGAGGTTGTAGCAAGGAATGACCAAGAACTCTCACCACATTGCATGGAAGCAAGAAGGAAAGCTCAAGAGTGACTCTCCCCTCATCCACCCCTACCTCCCACATGTTCAAGCCATTGGCATCATCCCCATGCTATGCCACATGCTTGAAAACAAGGAGAATAGGGAGTCAAGGATCCTAGTCCATGAGGAAAATACAAGCAAATGCAACTACTCTACTCACACAAAGGAGAGACATACATAGGCATACACACACACCACTCTCACACACTCACAAAGACACAATACCTGTGAATGTAAATAGTCTTCTTGGAGTAAATGAGAGCCTTCTTCCATTGATAAAAGATATTACATGAGAGCATGTCGACCAAAAGCTCCCCCTTTACAAAAAATGAGCTTCTGTTTATAAGCTAAGCTCTATTCCCCATGTGCTCCTTTGAAAGTCAAAAAGTGGATCTCTCTCTAACTAACATATCTTCTAGGAGATTCCAAGATCACATGGGTAATCAACAAATCCCCAAAAAGAACATGCATGGGATTTTCACGTGTGTAGTCCTAGATGTGTGTCCGAATAAGTTATTTCCCAAGGCTTATCTACTATAGTGTTAGAGAAATATGAAAAAGTATCCTAAGAGGGTGTTTTTATGTGAAAACTCTAAATAGATACAAAAAGAGTTATTCTCATGGTCTAGGGAGGGTTCTTATGCACATTTGAGGATGTATCCATACCCTACAACCCAACACTCTCCACCCCCTAGACTTTGTCGTCCTCAACAAAGCTAGAAAGGAAGATCATACACAACTGAACTGTCCCAAGTGGAAGTCTTCAAGTCTGAAAATCTTCAAGTCTTCAAAATCTGCAATTCTTCAGTTTGTAAGGCTTCAAGCTGCAAGTCTTCAGTCTTTACTTCAATCTGAAAATCTTCAATCTTCAAAGTTGGGCGACACAATCCCCTTGGGGGCAGTCAGCCCAGCATGCATCCCACTATGGAGTCTTTTGTAAGGCTAGAAATGCCTTCTCCAGCAGCTCCCAAACCTGAAATGACATACAAAAGAGCAAATAAGCTGCATCTAGTAATGAGATAAACATCCACTTCAAATTTAGTTTCCACTTCTAGGGTATCCTCTTCTACAAGACTTTTCTTCTAGAGAGAAGTCCTGAACATCTTGTTGTTCCTGCAATCCAAGAATTACAGCTAAAGAGCAAGGAACACCATAAGAACCCATATGTGCCTTATATCTTTGTGATGCCATAATCATATGGTCATTCCTAAGTATGCTATCCCCAAGTGAGTGTGAGACAAATTGCAAGGTTTACCATGAGATGAATGTGGTTTCATGATTACTTTATGCTCCTGCCATCATTTATACTATGCTCATATCAGCAAGCTTGCTAATCAACATGAGTATCATGCGTTCATAAAAAGATTAGACAATAGTGCAACATTATGACTCTTATCATTCTACAAGCATTCCTAAAATTCAAATAGCTTATCAGAGTCATTCATGCAAAGCACAATAGCAAGTCATCTATAGGAGGTGAGAAGGATCAGTGTTGTTCATCAATGCAAAAATAAACCTTAAATGAGCATTGTGAAACTAGAGAGTTACCTCCCTAGCAAAAATCAATCACTCATTTTGCGACTTCATACTTAATTTAGTTCAGAACAGGTCTAAATCAAAAAATTTCAACCCCCTATGTGCTTGTGCACCTGTAATTTCCTTTGAAGACTACATGCTCATGTCACAAAGAACATTTTTGAAGTACAAACATTATGCACCCATCCTCCCATATATTCAGGCCATCATCATAAGGCACACGAAGAGGACAAACAAGGCCAATCATTCATCCTTTTACTCTAAGAACATCTATGTGAGGTACCAAATGCAAAAGATCTAGTGAGTCATTCCCGCAGCTTGCAATGACAACAAGCGTACCCGCAAGCCTTCCCCGGAGATAGAGGATCCAGCCATCAATCATAGGATGGGAGCATGCAAGTGTGGGTTCAAGCTCTGATGCACAACAATATACATGAGTGGATACGAGGGAATTCCCTACCCATATGATACCCCAACCATCTTCCCCCTTCAGTGCAAATGGCACACATAGAACCATAAAAGAAGACATTATGAATCAAGAGTTTCCCGCCATCATCAGGACAACATATTACTATGACCACCTATTTTCTTTACAGAAGTACTGGATTTGTTACGGCAACAAGCAGGGGATAAATTCATGGCTTAAAAAGATGACAGAAGAAAGGAACCCCAAAACCTGCGGCTAACCTTAGGGGTATGGTCAAAAAAAACTTAAGGTTACAAAATCTTCCCATGTGCATGGGCAATCACAACCATGCAGCAAACATACAAGCACATAATGGCCTGCTTTTAGGGTTCCATACCTCAAGTTGTGTTTAGCAAAACACCATCCTAATGCAAAGACTTGTCCGAAATTCACAAAGCCTGGACACAACCCTGGAGGGTAACCAAAAAGACATCACCTCAGTGAGCACCAGGTTTCTTAGGAAGATGCATTGGACCTTCTTTCAGCCTGGGTTGATTTCAAGGAACAACAATAGGAAGACACACCTCAGGCTTGAAAACTCACTAATTGAGGATATCTTGCTAAATCTGACATATATTAGTCCATCTGATAAAAGATGTTCCCCAAAGCAAAAATGCTCTAATATTCTCAAGAGTTTGGATGGTGTAACATCAATACTCGATCAGAGGCAGAAAAAGCGATAGGGAGAGAGACGCAAAGCTCAATCTCCACCCTGACTCAAAACAATTTCAAGGTCAATATCAGAGTTATTACTACCAGATCATAAATTCTTACAAATGTAGTGCAATTTTTGAGAAGAAGACAACCCATTTGTAGCCAGCTTAATGAAAGAAAAAGTGATGTATTGTTACTGTTGGCCACCTTCTTCGATTTCCTTTTTAAGATCATCAAGGAATTCAATTATGTTCCGAGTCCCCCAATCCATATTCTGGCATTCACACAACCCAGCACCATACGTCCATGTTCTTGTGACCACTACCTTTCCACATTTGGGCATATTAGCAAAGATGTTCCTCCGAAAAAACCTGTTCAAAAGTTAGAATACTCTAATAGCATCGAAAATTATCCATCATGAGCAATACTTGGTCTAACCACGCTGATCCCCATGCTATATAGAGATATTTCAAAATTTTAAGCAGAGAACCAAGACATGGTGTGTAACTCCCCTCCTTATCTGATTATAATGGAACAACGTAAAAAGAACAAAGAGCATATCCTATAGTAACATCAACTGTGACTCATAATAGGGTCGACAATTTGCCCGTCAGAGTTGTAGCATATCAGCAAAATAATATAGAGAGTACAACGAGTTACATAGCTTTTTGTATGTTTTAGAGTCTGCCCCTAGCTTAAATCAAGCTTGACCCCAACTACATCAAGTGGATAAACAAACAAGAAGCTCGTACAGACACACCATAAATATTCTTTGGAAAACAACACAAAAAAAATTCCCTATCTTTTCTATCACTGGTCGTGGCACATCTTCTTGTAGGCCACAACACATCCATGAAGTTCACAGCTAAACAACCTCGGGGTAATTGCTCCTTGCAGAGAGAGCATCATGCAGAGAAGTAAATTGTAGTCGGTACTTGTTACCGTTAGTGTCCATGTGAAAAGCCAAATGGCCACCGGACACTTCTTTGTATATGTTCTTTAATAAAACATATAGTGGCCTGATCAGTCACAGACTGTAAGTTCGACTGCATTTGTAAGACCTAAGAAGTCTGTCTTCGTACTCCCTGTGTACTGTGTTTTCTACATATTCTACAGCCTCTGTGCGGAGTACTGTGTGCGGCCTTAGGAGCTCGGTTTTCTACTCCGAGCATATCGTCGTGGAGCTCTCGAGAAGGAGAGCGCATTGTGGTGCATCGCCATCAAAATACTTCACCCCCCAAGGCTTACGACTAAGGCGGCGACCAAGGCATAGACCTTGGCATACCTCGTCATCCGAGTTACCGAAGTCACCGTTGGCTGCGTGCGAGGGAGGACCTCAACAATCAAGGAATATAGAGGTTCTCGGTACTTCCCGGGAGGTCACCCATCCCAGTATTGTTCCCCCCAGAGCTCGCTTAACCGTGGCAATCTCTTGCCACTAAGCTACATTCTTGTGGTGTTTGAAGAAGGGGAAAGACTAAGGTTGACATTACCTTGAACAAGTTTTGGTCCCTCAAAGCTTCATTTTTGCTTTCAAAGCCTATTTCTGAAGCAATTTTGGGGTGTTTTTGGAGCCATTTCGGAGTACTTTTACACATAGTTCTCTTCACACAGGTCCAAGAACATCAAGAAGAGTGTTCCATGTACTTCTCAGACAATAAATATCAACCTTTGGGGCTGTATTTTGAGCCACACTCGTAAAACTACAGGTTTCTCGAGGGGTTTTCAGTTTTGGTGGGAGCAGTCGCTGCAAATTTATGCAGGTTTTTAAAGCCTAAAACATCAGAGTTGACAGACACTTGCAGGTGTTATTGGCTAGTTTTTGGGCTGTGTATTCAGCCTTTTAGTGTCATTTTACTGCATATGTTGAGCACATATACACCATGTACGCTTCTGTGGATACCACTTATGTACGTCCATGTGGTCATTGATATAGCGGTTACGTTCTTTGCATAAAGCCTTTTACGTTTGATAAAGAGGGTCGTGGTGAGGTTTTCTTAACTGGGAGACACCCAGATGTCGGGGTCTCTTCGGTGATGCAGGTGGAAGACTTACCCAGCCTTGCCATAGGAGATGTATGATAGTTGTTCATAGGTGCTCGATAAGCCTAGTTGGCTTCTATTGGGTAACTGATTATATGCAATGGAGTCAGTGATTCACTATGCAGGTAGACATGTCAGTACTTGCAGTTTTATGATACTTTGACACTAGTCATATGCTAATTTTGCAGAGGATACTCTGGCAAAATTTTTCCAGATTTTTGGTTTAGTCAACTATACAGTGGTCGATTTACTCCTTGATACACTTATTTGTTGGTAATTGGACTCTTCTAGCTCCATTATCATTCTATTCAGTTCTCTACGATCATGGCATCAGAGGTCTCAGGCACATCGGGTGGATCAGGGTCTAGTGCTAGTGTTCCGAGGAGGAGCTATAACTTGCAGGGCAAAGACCATTTTGAGATCCGAAAATTTGATGGCACAAACTTTGCTCTATGGAAGAATCAGATTAAAGATGTGCTGATTCAAAGGAGGCAATGGAAGCCAGTAAATGGGATTTCAAAGAAGCCTGCTGACATGGATGAAGATGATTGGGATGCGTTAGATGAAATGGCCAGGTCTACCATTTGCTTGCACCTGGCAGATAATGTTTACTTTACAGTATTAGACTGTGAAAGTGCAGAGGAGCTTTGGAAGAAGTTATGCAATACATATGAAAAAGAGACGGCATCAAATAAAGTATATCTCATGAGAAAATTATATGACCTTCGTATGAAGGACACAGATAGTGTTGTTGCTCATCTAAATGAGTTTGATGCTATATTCTCCCAGTTACAGGCTCAAAAAATGGATATGGATAATGAAATGAAAGCAGTATTGTTGTTATGCACCCTACCATCATCATGGGATACGTTTTGCACAGCTATTAGCAACAGTGCACCTGGTGGTAAACTCGTCTATGATGACATATGTGGAGCACTCTTGAGTGAGGAGATTTGTAGAAAATCTATGGTTGGCACTCAGAGTGGAGATGCATATAATGTTCGTGATTCTTACCAAGGAAAGCATCAACAACGTGGCAGGAGCAAGAACAAGGAAAAGAATGGTCAACGGAATAAGAGTAGAAGTAAATCAAGGAAGAGGGATATCGAATGCCATTATTGTCATAAGAAAGGACACATGAAGAAAGATTGTTATGCATTAAAGAATGCTAAAGGTAAAGGATAGAATGTTGATGGGCATGTTAAACAATTACCTGCACCATCTACTTCGACTGTGAAGATTGAAGAAATTAATGTTATTTCTGATGATGCTGATGTGTTGACACTTGATAGTACTGTGCCATCTGAGGCACTTATGGCTGATTATCTTTCCCACACCTAGCTGCTAGATTCTGGTGCTTCTTTCCATGTGACACCACATAGAGAATGGTTCTCTAATTATGCAGCAAAGTCTCTTGGTACTGTGAGACTTGGTGACTCTTACCAGTGTGATGTTGTGGGGATTGGAGATGTGGTTGTGCAGTTCATTGATGGTTCAAAATTTACTATGCATAATGTACGCCATGTACCTCAGTTATTACGCAGTTTGATGTCAGTTGGTCAACTTGATGACCTTGGTTACAAGGTGGTCTTCTATGCTCAGTCCTTTCGTATATCAAAGGGCAATATGGTTATTGCAAAAGGAAGCAAAGTTGGCTCACTTTATCCTTTATTTGTATCACAGAAAGAACACTTGTTAGCTGTTACTGAACAGCCTATGGCTTGTATTTGGCATGGTCGTTTGGGCCATATATCTCGTAGTGGAATGGAAAATCTTTCTCGTTCTGGCTACTTACCTGTGTTATCTTTCTCTGATTTTTCATTTTGTGAGCATTGTCAATATGGAAAGCAAACCAGAAATGTGCATAGAACGCACATTGACTCTTCAATTCAGCCTTTAGATCTCGTTCATACAGATGTGTGTGGTCCTATGCCCACTAGGTCCTTAGGTGGTTCTCTTTACTTTGTCACTTTCATAGATGATGCTACTAGAAAAGTCTGGGTATATCCTATCAAATCAAAGGATGATGTATTCCCTACTTTCAGAAAATGGCTTGTTTCAATTGAGACTGAAAAAGGAACTAAGCTTAAGGCTTTATGTTCAGATAATGGGGGTGAGTATACCTCACATGAATTCAACCTTTTTTGTCAGTCTAGAGGGATTCATAGAGAGTTTACAGCTCCTTATACCCCAGTACAGAATGGTGTAGCTGAGAGGATGAATAGAACTATTCAAGATAGAGTAGTCTCTATATTGCATCATGCAAACCTCTCACAAGGTTTTTGGGCAGAAGCAGTATTGACTGCAATCCATGTGATTAACCTTTCACCTAGTACTGCCAAAGATCTGAAAGTGGCACAAGAGTTATGGACAGGGAAACCACCATATTATGATCATCTTCGAGTTTTTGGGTGTGAAGCATATGTTCATATACCCAAGAATCTTAGACAAAAGTTGGACCATAAGTCAAAGAAATGCATTTTTCTTGGATATGGTCGAGAAGGACAATTTGGATATCGCTTATGGGATCCTGAAACACGGTCAGTGATCAGAAGTAGTGATGTCATTTTTAATGAGTCTAAGATGCATAAACAGCGCATTAAGGAGGTTGAAGTGAGAAGAGTGGTGTTTGAGGATACTACTCCTCCGGTTAGCATGCATAAAAATGTTGCACATAGGGATGTTCAAGAGAATGTCCATTCAGATCAGTCTGCACATGTTCCTGTTCAGCAACCATTGAGACGTTCTGCACGTGTCTCATATCCACATGATAGATATGTTCCAAGTTTAGATTTTGTTATGCTAACAGATGCCGGTGAGCCTTCTTGCTACAAAGAGGCTATGCAGACAGAGGATCATGTCAAGTGGGAGCGTGCCATGAAGAGTGAGTTGGATTCTATTCACAAGAATGGTACTTGGGACTTAGTACCTTTGCCAAAGGGCAGGAAAGCTTTAGCATGTAAATGGGTATATAAGCTGAAATTCACATCAGATAGTGCTTCTCCAAAATATAAAGCACGACTTGTTGCAAAGGGTTTTAAGCAACAACATGGTGTTGATTTTGAGGAAATCTTCTCTCCAGTGATCAAGATGACTACTTTGCGCATGTTGCTTGGATTCGTTGCAATGGAGGACTTAGAGCTAGTCCAAATGGATGTGAAAACAGCTTTCTTGCATGGAGATCTTACAGATGAGATCTATATGGAACAGCCAGAGGGTTATGTAGTTCCTGGCAAGGAAAGTCTAGTTTGTAAGCTCAAGAAGAGCTTGTATGGACTTAAACAGTCTCCTAGACAATGGTACCAAAATTTTGATGCTTTTATGAAGTCCCAAGGCTATTCTCGGAGTAATGAGGATCATTGTCTCTACACAAAGAGATGTTCTGATGGCAACTTGATATGCTTGATACTTTATGTCGATGATATGTTGATTGCTGGGAAGTCCTCTTATGATTTGTCAATTCTCAAAAAGAAGTTGAGTCAGACATTTGATATGAAGGATTTGGGGGATGCCAAACATATTCTTGGCATGCACATTACTCGTGATAGGAGTAAAAGATGCATATACTTGTCTCAAAGTGAGTACATATCCAAAGTACTTCACCGATTCAATATGCAGGGTGGAAAGGCATTGAGTACACCTTTACCCACATATGTGAAATTGAGCAAGGATGACTGTCCCAAATCAGATGAGGAAAAGGAATTCATGACCCAAATTCCCTATCAGTCTGTTGTTGGTAGTCTCATGTATGCTATGGTAGCTACGAGACCAGACATTGCATTTGCAGTGGGAGTTGTGAGCAGATATATGTCTAATCTTGGCAAGAAACATTGGGAAGCCGTCAAAATGATTTTGAGATATCTAAGTGGCACTAAGGATAAGTGTCTATGCTTAGGTAGAGGGAAAGCATCCATTATTGGTTACACAGATTCTGACTATGCTGGTTGTGTAGACAATCGTAAGTCTACATCAGGGTACATTTTTCATTTTGCTGGAGGTGCTATCTCTTGGAGATCTCGTCTTCAAGAATGTACAGCTGTTTCCACCACAGAAGCAGAGTATGTTGCAGCAAGTGAGGCATGTAAGGAAGCATTGTGGCTTTCTCGTCTTGCTTGTGATATGGGTTTACCTCAGCATGTACCTCACTTGCTCAGTGATAGTCAGAGTGCCATTGCTTTGGCTAAGAATCCGGTCTATCATGCAAAGACCAAGCACATTGAGGTGAGGTATCACTTCATCAGAGATTGCTTAGCCACTGAGAGCATTATTCTTGAGAAGGTTCACACTCGAGATAATGATGCAGATGCTTTGACTAAAGCTCTACCACAGGATAGCTTTCGACACTGTTGTCACTTGATGGGGGTTACTTGATTCTTGATCTTACGCAGTCACTTGTATACTGTGTAACATGCCCATCAGGTGGGAGGTATAATTTGTATACTTACACTCAGGTATTCTTTATCATTCTTTATTTTTCTCCCATAGTTACTCTGGCCATATTGGCCTTTAGTGGGAGATTGTTACCGTTAGTGTCCATGTGAAAGGCCAAATGGCCACCGGACACTTCTTTGTATATGTTCTTTAATAAAACATATAGTGGCCTGGTCAGTCACAGACTGTAAGTTCGACCGCATTTGTAAGACCTAAGAAGTCTGTCTTCGTACTCCCTGTGTACTATGTTTTCTGCGTATTCTACAGCCTCTGTGCGGAGTACTGTGTGCGGCCTTAGGAGCTCAGTTTTCTACTCTGAGCATATCGTCATGGAGCTCTCGAGAAGGAGAGCGCATTGTGGTGCATCGCCATCGAAATACTTCAGTACCGAGAGTCATTCTCCAACCACTTTTTGAATATGCCATAAGGCATGAGCAAGGAACTTTGTACTGTTCGCACCCCGGACCTGACAAAAGAAGATACCAAAATGCATAGAAAATATTCCACGCAAAAATACATGTGTTGAATCCTTCTCATTAATTTGTGAGGTACATGCAAAAGTGTTTAGCTATTTCATCATGATTCTCATAATGCCTAGATCCCCGTGGTCATTTTTCTATCACCGTGAAGGAAATACAAGATCTCAGTATGGTCAAACGAGACCAATGATATTGTAGCATGCTATGAATTGAGTATGATGCACAAGGATTAATAGATAGGTACTACCCAAAAATGATAGGACAATGCACCTCAACTTCTTCAACTGTTGCCCTTGACAGAGACACATCTTCTGAGTTTGAAAATTTCCCTGTACAACCATAAAGTCATGACAAAAACCCTTTCTAAACAGATAGCAGCATATCATGGACCAATATTCTATGAGCAGTCATGTCTACACCCACAAACTGTGGTTGAGGCAGGACACCAACAGCAAAACACCAAAAAAAAACAATTTCTTTTCTTGGCCTTAACCAGATTCCCAGGCGTCTCTTGCTCAAGAAGAGTCTTCATGAAAAGCACAGGAAAGGGGCAGACAACCATGAGGCCACTGGCATGACACAGAAGGAGCAAAAATGGAGCCACATGGGGGAAGCGAATCCGACACCAAGAGGGGCCAAGCTGGAATCAAATGCAGGGAAGGTCTACGCCAGGTTCGAAGTGTGGAGCTGTCCCACATAGACTACATCATAGAGAAAAAAAACAAGTCCCCGGGTCGACCTTGAGAGCCAAAAGCACATGCACAGACTGTGAGCACAAAGCTCCATCTTGAGTTTGAGTTGCCTTAATGGAAAATATGGGGAGCAGCCATAGAACCCTTCCAACATCACAGGCAAGATGATAGTGCAAACACTCCACCCCAGAGAAGTGAGCGGGTTAAAGAGAAGAGAGGGAGTGTGAGTGTGGAGCCACATCCCCCCATGCATCCGAAGAGAGTGATGTGTCTTTCTTTTGTAGAGTAGGCAAGTTGATCATCACTGCACCGAGCAACGAGGTAAAAGAAACACTTGACACGGCCTTCGATAGAAGCTGAACTCCTTCCACAGGCGGTCGACTAAATAAACTCCAGGAGAGCTAGATTCCACCAGTACTTTGGAGCTTCAGACTCCCAAGGAAACTCACGATATAACCCCAAAGACTGAGAAATGGAGAAGAGCACAACAGAAAGCATGCTTTGAGCACAGGACAGTAAATAGGAGGATATCGTTCATCAGAGACCAACAGAGAGCAAGGCTCGACCTGTTGGGAGAGGAAGAATGGAGAAGAGGGGTTTGTACACCCCCCCTCCCCACTCGAACTGTGAAAACCCCCATGGAGAGCATTAAAACTTCCCCCCATGCACTTGCGCAAGTCATGCAAAGCATACCATACTAGAGATGAGGGAGAGGGGAGATTAATGCGCACCCCCCCACAAGTTGTATGCGCAATAGTCCGGATGCTCAAAAAGAGAGATGAGCATTAAAAGACTTCATCAACTCTTTGGGAGTAGTTGAAGGTGAATACATGAGAGAAGAACCAACATGGGAATTTGAAATGCATAAACAACAAAAACTTCATCGACTTGTTTTACCATAAATGAAGAGAGGGAGGGGAAAGAAATAGAATTACCATCCCCCTTTCCAAGACATACACTAAAACAGAGGTGACAGAGGTGGAAAGTGATACCACAATGAGGGTGTGGGAGTGTGTATATGTGAAAGAGAGAGAAAAGGGGGTTTAGGGGTTGTTTTTGTGCATCAAACAAAAATGAACTAAAACTACACTACTAAAAACAAGAAATGGGGACCAAATGGCCCAAAGGAAGGGTGAAAGTGCCAAGCAAGAACTCAAATCCTATGCAAATGAGCAAAAAAATTGCAACACAATACTTTACCACATGTTCTTGAGCTCTCCAAGTGATGAAAGGCCGACCATCCCCGGCAACGGCGCCAAAAAGTGTTGAGGTTGTAGCAAGGAACGACCAAGAACCCACACCACCTTGCATGGAAGCAAGAAGGAAAGCTCAAGAGTGACTCTCCTCTCATCCACCCCTACCTCCCACATGTTCAAGCCATTGGCATCCGCCCCATGCTATGCCACATGCTTGAAAACAAGGAGAATAGGGAATCAAGGATCCTAGTCCATGAGGAAAATACAAGCAAATGCAACTACTCTACTCACACAAAGGAGAGACATGCATAGGCACACACACACCACTCTCACACACTCACAAAGACACAATACATGTGAATGTAAATAGTCTTCTTGGAGTAAATGAGAGACTTCTTCCATTGATAAAAGATATTACATGAGAGCACGTCGACCAACAGCTCCCCCTTTACAAAAAATGAGCTTCTATTTATAGCTAAGCTCTATTCCCCATGTGCTCCTTTGAAAAGTCAAAAAGTGGATCTCTCTCTAACTAACATATCTTCTAGGAGATTCCAAGATCACATGGGTAACCAACAAATCCTCAAAAAGAACATGCGTGGGATTTTCACGTGTGTAGTCCTAGATGTGTGTCCAATTAAGTTATTTCCCAAGGCTTCTCTACTATAGTGTTAGAGAAATATGAAAAAGTGTCCTAAGAGGGTGTTTTTATGTGAAAAATCTAAGTAGATACAAAAAGATTTATTCTCATGGTCTAGGGAGGGTTCTTATGCGCATTTGAGGATGTGTCCATACCTTACAACCCAACAACATATTGCATTCCTTGTAGGAAAACTTTGTCTACACCTTAAGCTACAAAATTATTCATTAAATGCATTTTCCCACATCATGGATTTCCTAAAGTAATGTTATCTGATCGTGATGTTAGATTTTGTAATCATTTTTGGGTTGCCTTATCTCAACATTTTGGTTCTAAAATATATTTTAGCTCTGCGTTTCATCCCAAAAGTAATGGACAAAGTGAGGCTACAAATAGTAGTATTCTTGATTTATTGTGTTGTTATTCATTAGATAGTCCCACTAATTGGGATGAAAAGTTACCATTGCTTCAATTTGCTTACAATAACACCATGCACACCACTACCGATCAACCTTTTGAAATTTCTTATCGTAAAAAGCTTCCCATCCCCATGTCAGTCACTTGAACTCACATTTCAATGTTTGATTCTATTGCTCAAGTTCACATTTCTATACTTCACAATGTTCACGAGCACATTAGGAAAAGTCAAGAATGTTATACACGTAATGTCAATACAAAATGATTAGCCAAGGAATCCAAAGAAAATGATCTTGTATAGTTGTGTATCATTAAAAGACGTCTCAAAAATATTTTGCAGCATCCTAAAATTAAACTTGCACCATGCTATTATGGACCGTTTTGCATTATACAAAAAATTAATGATAATTCATTCATATTAGATATACCATCACATTGGAATATACATAACTCTTTTCATATTAGTCTACTTAAACCATTTAAAGGAACATTGCCACTCACTCCACTTCTTGATGACCCTCCTTTAATTGAAGAACAATCAAAAATCTTAGTTCCTCAGAAAATCATTGATCATGATGTCACTACTACATGCAGAGGTGCTGAGTATCATCAATATTTAGTTAAGTACAAAAATCACTCTATTGAAGAATGTCAATGGATAAATAAGACATAAATAACACGCCATTATGATCACTTAATTTCTTCATATCATACACATAGACATTAACATAACTCCTCCATGAACATTTCCATGCATGTGTTTTTACATGGAACATGCTTATTTTCATTCAGTGATGGAACATGTGATAGGCCATCCATGTTTAGTTTTTATTTTATCAGCTCAACCTAGTTACTTTTTCAATTGAGGGGCATGTTATGAATTATGCAATGTGTTGAACAAGAAATTGTTGGAGTGTTCATTTATTAATGTATTAATGTGTTTTGGTGTTTTGATATAGCAGTTGAAGGTTCGTGAGGGTGTGAAAGGCATGAAAGGACAAACATCAAAAATTGGATTTATATTTTATGTAGTTTGTAAATAAATCCATGTAGAGGGTTCTATTTTTACATAGGTAGTAAAATTAATGGTTAGGATAGTTATCATTGTAGACCATGATTTTTGTTATTAAAAGCAAAGGCTCTCTACAAAAGAGACCAACTTTTACTTTGACGCATGCTTTCCGAAGCTGCTCTCATGTAACCACTATTTTCGACATAATCAAAAATCCTATAGATACATGCACTCTATGGACTATTGAAATAGAGTGCATGGGGGGGGGGGGGGGGGGATTGCACCCAATACTGTGTTCTGTCTTGTCTCCTTGCATATCTATTTTTTTGAGTGTTTTCAACATTCATAACCTCTGTGTGTGCATGAATTAGGATCCTAATAAAATCTTTAAAAGCTCAATGTTATGTGTACTCTTCTCAGTTTTGGCTTAAGAAATCTAATGGAAGTGGCCTTCTTAATGATGGACCCTTTCTCATGCTCTACTATGTACTGTGGAGATTCCATAAGGTCTTCATCTTCCTTTGTTTATAAATGTATCAATGAAGTGTTTTCGTTCAAGGGATAATCTACAAATTGGGATTCACCATTACCTTGAAACTCATTCGAAAGTGGTTCTTGACCATCTTTTCTCTGTTTCTTCCATCTTGTTTCTTGTACTTAATTCCACATGTACTCAATCCATTTATCTTCTAATTTATGTATCAAGAAGTTTATCTCTAAGTCTTCATTAATTACACCATCAACCACTTTAGTAGTGTGTGCTCATATGGCAAAGATTCAATTGAATCTGGCATGAGTCGAGCATAGATGTGAGAATAGGCTTCTAAACTACAACTACTGGTGTATACTCCCTGAGTCTCAAGAATCATTTGACATAATTCTATGAGTTGTTTGCACATGGTAAGCCTCTCTTTCTTTAGCTGAGCATCAAGGTAGCATTGGTGTTATGTTTTTGCACTCATAACACTTCTTATCCAAGCTTTGTAAGCTTTAAATGTCATTCCTAGATCTTCAAGGAGAGGATCTACTAGTACAAAACCTGCTTTTTTCTTCCTTGAAGATTTCTTGGTCAAGAATCTTCTTCTTCATTTGACATATTGGTCTCTTGCTACTAGTTTGATCATGTGTAATGATATTTAGCTTGAGCATGTGTAACTGCTTGAAGAGGCACTTTCCTTTTTCATTCACTACCACTTATAATGATTTCCACCATTTTAAGTGGTGTTTGTGCAATGTTTCATGGGCTATAAGGGAAATCTTTGATCAAGTGTTCGTTTCTGTAATCCTCACAAAGACCTTCAATCTTCCAACTAAATTCCCTAGATCATTTTGGACGATCTTTCAACAAGTGATCACTACAACAGTGATATCAAGGACCTTTAGATGCAAGAGTATTATTAGTACATTATAGACTTTGCACTGTGGCTCCCTTCTTCACATAGTATATGTCTAGACTAGACTTATCTATCCAATTTGAGATTTCATTAGTTCTTCAAGGTAATACGTTTCTTCCTAAAACCATCTACCCTCACTATCCATATGTTTTGGTACTCCTTTCTATCATTTACATAAGGCTCTAAATAGCTAGAAGTTTTTTTTTTCATAGTTGATTCCACATGTATGATAGTTCTTTTAGTATTTTTGTTGGAGTTTGAGGTCTATGGAAGCATGCAAACAACACAAGGAAGAAGAAGAAGCTTGGAGAACAACACATAATAATAAATGTATTACCAAGTGAATGTACAAAGGTAAGTGACCCATTAGGGTTATAGGTGTATATACAATCCTGGGTGGGAAAAATCTCCAAAAAAGGGAAAAAGGTGCCTCCGCGTTCCAAAGTGTGTTCACACACATCACTACTAAAATATATCAACAAATCCCCCCTAGGAGTGATGTGGTGAACAAGGAGCTGACACTCATGTATAAGGAAGTGCCAAGCTATATGGAAAGAAATCAATCCACAAAAGGAAGTAAGCTCAAAGCTTTACGAAAATCTTCAAACTTCTCTTGAAGAAGAGCCTTTGTAAAGATCTACAATGTTATCCTGTGTGGGTACATATGCCAAGTTGATCTCTCCAGCAGAGAACCTCTCCCTGACATAATGATAATGCACCTCAATATGCTTTGTGCAAGCATGGAACATAGGGTTCCTCACAACTGCCAATGCGCTTTAATTGTTAGTGAGGACGGTGGTGGTAGAAGACTGATCAACACTCAAATCAACCAAAAGCTGTTTGAGCCACACACACTCAAAAGTTGCTATGAAAGTTTTCCTATACTCATCTTCACAACTAGAAGTGGTTGTAGTAGGCTGCTTCTTGCTCAACTAAGATATGCATGAGCTTGTTACGTTGCTACCAGTATAGCTACCCAAATTTTGTAATTATCCAAATTTGTAAATTGCATTTGTAAATGTCCCTAGAACTTCCTAGGAATGTCAACCATCATTCAGAGTTGTAACCGATCAAGGGAGGTTAAAGTGATACAGTCTCATATTTTGTAACAGGGAGGCAAAAGTGTTATAAAGGAACCAAAGATAGCTAGAAAGTGCAGAACACAAAAAGTAACTCTGTATCTATTGCATTCTTGCAATCACTATAATGTAGAACACTTTCTCTTATATATTTTGTGTTGTATTGTATTCTCACTTTATCCTCTATGTCGTGTATTCAAAATTTATATCTATTCAAGCAATACCTCTACGGTGATAATCAGGGAATAGAAATGCATTGGAATTCATTTTTGGCAATCCCCATTCATTGAGCCCTAAATTGATATAAAGATAATATCGATAAACATTTGGCGACCATGATGGGATGTGGTATCATCAACAATGTCCATGCAGTGAAGTCATGAAGTCACGATTGGTGTAGTAAAGAGACGAACGGAAGCATTCTCAGTCATGGAGAGGGAGTATGCCAACATGATCGGGTAAGTGGTTTTCAAAATATCAAGAATTATAGGCAACACTTGGAGTGGCGGGATCATCTGTGTCACAGCATACAGATACTATTGGAGGAGAAGGTTCGAGAAGTACCCATGTAGTTGAGCAATTGTGTGTTGTAGTGGATAAAGGGGTAATACCATAATCATTGTTGACACAACTATTGGAGTTATAGTTGTCTTTTGAAGAAACCAAGTTGCAAGCAGATGACGTAGAAGGATGGCATGCCAAAGAGGAATCAGACACTCACAAAGATTAGATTGAGCAAGTAAATTTAGGATCCAATGGTCTACCTCAAAAAGTGAAAATAGGTGCTAGTCTCCTTGAAGGATTTCAGAAGGATTTAACCATGCTTTTGTCCAAATTTAAGGATGTGTTTGCTTGAAATTATTCTAATATGAGGGGATTGGATCCCAAATTTTATCAACATAAAATTGTGTTAAAACCAGATGCATCTCCGACAATTCAACAACGATATCGCATGAATCTAAATTTTGCTAAACAGGTTAAAAAACGAGTCGAATAGATTGTTAAAAGTAGGATTTATTGTGCCTATTGAATATCTAGAATGGGTATCTCCTATTGTGATAGTTCCTAAGAAAAACAAGCAACTATGCATTTGTATTGATTACTATAAGTTAAATGTAGCAATGATTCAAAACATGTTCTCCCTACCATTTCTAGACACAATGCTTGATGAAGTTGCATGCAAAGAAATGTAATCCTTTTTGGATGGAATTAGTGGATATAATCATATCAAAATGTTAGAATCTGATATATGGAAAACAAATTTTATTACTAACTATAGTCTTTGCATCTACAACTATGTGGTTTGGATTATAGAATGCTCCTAGCACCTTCCAGAGGTGTATGAAAAAAAAAATTCCCCATACTTAACTAGTTTCATGAGGGTATTTTTGGATGATTTTTCAATGTCCGGCAAACAAGTTGATCATTTGCAACACTTACGGCTATGTTTCAGTAACTATAGAGAAGTATACTTGAGTCTCAATCTTGCTAAATTAGTATTTGAAGTAAAATGTGGCAAATTATTGGGCCATGTCATTTCCAGTATCAGAATTGTTGTAGATCCAGGTAAAGTTAAGGTGATATTGGAAGTGCCACTACCATGTTCTCCTAAGGAGGTATTACAGTTTTTAGGACAAATTCTCTCGCATCTGTGGCATTTACGTTGTTTAGCTCATATTGCTATGTCGTTAAATGGTATTGCTCATGTGAAGCTTACCAATTTTAAATGGACTTTGGAATGTGATCTAGCATTTTGCATATTGAAAACTTTACTCACACACACACCAGTACTACAAGCTTCTAACTGGTCCCAACCTTTTCATGTCTTTGTGGATGTTTCAAATATTGCCATCAGCTCAATTTTAATGCAGAAAATAGGACGTTCCTGGTTTAGCCCTATATATTATGCTAGTCGATGCCTAACTCTGGCAAAAAGAAACTACTTAGTTATAGAACACGAATGTTTAGGACTTGTTTATTCTATTAAGAGACTTTGCCATTATTTATTGGGCCATTCTTTTACTTTTCATGTCGATCATATTGTTTTACTTTATTTGGTAAAACAAAAAAATATTGTTGGTAGATTAGCCATATGGATCTTACTATTACAAGAGTACGACTATGATGTACTTCATCGTCGTGGATCTTTGCATATTATTGTGGATTTCTTATCTCGATTAGATAATGGTGAACCTCCAAATGGGATTGATGATTCTTTTCTTGATGTAGATCTTTTTCATATTGCAGATAATACTGAACCAGAATTAGGAACCCCTACTTGGTATGATGAACTGATGTCTTTTCTTGCAATTGGTGTTCCTCCTTCCTTTTATAGATGACAACCCAAAAAAAGTTAGCTTGATGGAGCCGACACTTTTCTATTATCATCAATCATCTGTATTACAAAGATATTACCAAAATTTGGCTTCCATGTGTCCCACCACATGAAGTAACAACTGTCACTTCGGAAGCTCATTCTAGAATTTTGGGTGGTCATTGTATAGTAAAGAATATTTTTCAAAGTGGGTTATGGTGTCCAACCATTCACAAGGATGTTCGAGATCATGTATAGTTGTGGTGATCCTTGTCAACTTACAAGTGAACCTTGGGATATTCATCATTTTTTCTGCAACATATTCTTCTTTTGGAACCTTTTCAAAAATGGGGTTTGGACTTTATTGGTCTTATCTGTCCCCAAGCCAGTTCTAGAAAGACCTTCATTTTGACATGCACCGATTATTGTACTAGATGGGCGGAAGCTTGGAGCTTAAGACATTCAATCATCAGAAGTGTTGCTACAATTTTAATCACTAAATAATTTCCTCGTTTTGGACTTCCACTTCAATTAATATATGATCACGGCACTCATTTTTTGAATCAGCTTATTAAATCTATTACTTATTATTTCCATATTGAGCATAAGTTGAGTTCCCCATATTATCCTTGAGCCAATGGTTTCTTGAAAAGTACTAATAAGGTTGTACTTATGATGCTTCAAAAGTTTCTCCTTGATTATCCAACTAAGTGGGAACAATATCTACCCTCAGCTCTATGGGCTTAACATATCTCGTACAAAGTTTCAATCAGATTTACCCCTTTCAACTTAGTTTAAGGTATGGAATCTATAGCTCCTATGGGATTTATGGTAGCTAGTTTATGTATTGTAGTGAAGAATATTTATTACTAAGCCAAATAAGGATAGATTTGTACTAATTGAACACAATGTTGCGATATTCAATGGCATGCATGCTAATCAAGCACATGCTAAAATACAATGGCTTTGCTTCTTTCTTAATTAAGCTGATGGGTGAACAAACTCATTTTTTTACTTGTTACTTTTTACTATTTCCCTTGCATATTATGCTTTCCTCTAACCATGACGGGCATAGTGCTACCAAACACACTCAACCTAACCAACATAAGCCCACTGGTGATCCCCGATCACCTTATGCAGACCCATGTCAATTGGTTATAGTAGCACAACTTATTGGAATATGCCCAGATTTTGTGGATGACTTTGTAGAGCCATTCAATGATGAATTCCTTTATTCAACAATGTTAAGATTAGTTGGAAGCTATCAGTGACCATTGTGCTTTCTTATATTTGTATCAATACAGATGTGCACATGGTCATTGACCCCTCCTTCATTGCAATGTAACTAAAGGTCAGTCATCAAGGTATTACAGGTCAAGCAATGCTTGTTTCCATAGATGAAATGGAGTATATGTTTGGCAAAATCTATTGTGGTGAGTAGAAGTACGCATGACTCCCAAATATCAACCCATGGAAGTTCGGGTTGAGGCTTGATACATTGGCTATGTTTCTGCAAACTAAGCATTATAGGGTCTCACAAACCCTATATTCGCTAATGGTGGATCTGCAATTGCTGCTAGTCAAGTCAACTAGGCAGAGATTTTTTTTTTATGGTTGAAGAAGGAAGTATGATGACTATGCCGTTTGACCAAAAAGGTACAATAGCTCAACACAAAGATAGGAGTTTTATTATTTTTGTTAAATCCAACAGAGCCTCTTCCTATGCAATGTATATTTGAAGTAGTAGATGAGTCAATTTTCTACAAGCTCAAAACTAATGATGAAAGCAATCGGTTTTGGATGATACTAATCCGTTGAATGTTGAGAAGAGAGCTCAAGTGTGTATTGCGCAGGAGGCCCTTTGTCGTGTTGAGGAGGAGAGCATTTGGCAAATGCAAGAATAGGCAGAGGCATAAGTACAATGAGAATACCAGGAGGATTTGGTTGTTGTTTCTAAGACAAAACAACATCGAGAAGAGCTGCCAGAGATGAAGTTGAACAACACCATCGAGATTAGCAACAATAGTAGCAACGGAAGCAATAGAAGCAACAATGGCAACAGACGCAATAGCAACAACAACAACAATAGCAATAGTAGCCACAACATCAATAGTAGGAACAAATGCAACAACATCCAATATCACTACCAACAACTTCTCATAAGATAGAAACAGATCAGATCTCACAGACTAGTTAGTATCTAAGAACTATTAATTTTTCTATATTTAATAGAAGATGTCCAGATCCTTGGAAAACACAGTCTAACCAATTTCAACTATCAATGATTGGATGTTCGTCCATCATCTATCCTTGGTTCATGAAAGACTTCCACATTCAATCCATCACAATTGCATATGCGGATCATTTGCTTATAGTCTATTCATTACAAATGGAAAAGGATAAGCAAGCTCATAACATCGTCCAGGCATAGATGGAACACATGCATGCACAATTGTTGTTGTTGAAGCAACAAAATGCAGAGTTACAAGATTCTTTGGCTCTTTGTGCCAATATTCCAAAAGAGGAAGTACAGGCCTTGAAGTCTCGAGTAAACAACTTGGAGATACATATCATAAAGATTTTAAAAGATCATCAACAAGTAAAAGAACAATTGCAAACTATGCAAGATGAGTTAAGGCAAGGTATATTTGATAAGGAAGATTTGCAGAACTAGGCTCCTACTCTACTCACTGAGAATGATTTTTTTTCAGATCAGGTAGTTTCACCAATAGCAAATTAGCAAGTCGCCTTAGACAGAATTGAAGGAATCAAAGATTTAGAGATTCAATTGCAAGATGATATCCAGCTTATTACAAAAAATGCTCAAATGCTAGAAGATAAAGAAGTTCAAATCATTGAGCTTAAACAAAATTAGGCTGATTTACAAAAGACCTTAGATAGTAAATAGGTTGAAGTGGAGCAAAAGAATACAAAAATTCAACATTTATGGATGCAGACTGAAGAAGTTGAGTCCACTACTCCTGATTTTTTGGATAAGCTTTCAACCAAATTTTTGAAACCTAAAGCAGAAGTAGTGGCCTGGAAAGCTCAATTGATGATCCTAACGAGGATCTTTTTTGGGTAATAATAGATTCCAAAGTAGCTCAACTTTGTGAAATTTTTTATGAAGTTTTGTATGACTTAGGTAGAATACACAATCCTACTTCGAACCAAGGAAATGTAGTTTACTTTAGTGGGCTAAAGTCCACTGTGCATGCCAGTCTTAGGTTTCCATCAGTATGCCTACCCGAATTTTGTAATTATCCTAATTTGTAAATGTCCCTAGAACGTCCTAGGAATCTTAACCATCATTCAGATTTGTAACCGAGGGAGGTTAAAGTGATATAATCTCATATTTTGTAACAAGGAGGAAAAAGTTTTAGAAAGGAACTAGGGATATCCATAGAGTGCAAAAAGCCAAAACTAACTCTATATTTGTTGTATCCTTGTGATCATTGTGATGTGGAACATTTTCTCTAATATATTCTATGTTATACTGTGTTCTCGCTTTATTCTTTATGTTGTGTATTTAGAATTTATTTCTATTCAAGTGCTGCTTTTAAGATGATAATTAAGGAATAGAAATGCATTGGAATTCATTTCTTATAATCCACATTCTCCGAATCCTGAATTGTTGTAAAGAGAATATCAGCAAACAAGCTACCGTATGAAGCAAAAACCACTAGTGGACACACGTGTCATAGAAACCAACCCAATTTGAGTCAAAAAAAGCATGTAAATCTGGTGGTAGTGATCCCCCTTGGGATAAAACAATCCAGGTAGTTGGGTACCACTCGAGTGGCGAAAGATGCTCTTAACCGCATGCCAATTCTTGACACCTAGGAAATGCATAGAACTTCTCATTTGAGAGGTAGTGATTTGACATCCATGTGATAGAATGGCCAATGCTTATGTGCAGTCACAGCTAGTACTACTCGGATATTAGTCATTCTTGCAGTCAGTGCAAATGATTCACAAAAATCAATGCCTTCAACTTGCAAGTAGCCCTGTGCAACAAGTCTTGCTTTTTACTTTTCTAGAGTACCATTAGCCTTGTACTTTAGCTTTCGAACCCACTTGGTGCCAATGAATTTATGCTTAGGGGGTCGATCCACTAGCTCCCAAGTTTCATTCTTCATGAGATTGTTGTATTCTATTTGCATGGAAGCCCTCTAATTCGGATTGTGGAGTACCTCTTCCACATTTGTTGGATTAGATCAGCCATCAGGGATGTTTTTACAATATGGGTGCTTGCCCGTCTCTATTCCTCTATCCTCTATGATCGCCTTTGTCCATCTGCAACCTGTTCTAGTGACTGTTTGATGGGGTTTGTAGAATCATAAAGCTTCCTCACCCAATGTGGCAATGGCTTTTCCACTTGGGTGTCAGTAGATTGGTGACTTTCAGACTCATCTAAAGATGATGCTTCCTTCCCTTGTGTAGAATGGTTAGATCTTAGGCCAGGCTCATAGTGGATTGACCCTTCAGCTGATGATAAAGTGGAAGCTCTCTTTTCCTCCTCCACTGCATGTGGCTGTTCCTCCTTAAAAACCACATCGTGACTCGCCATGATCTTCTTAGCCTTAGGGTCATAAAGCTTATAAGCCTTCTTATCTTCAGTGTACCCTAGGAAGATACATTTGATGCTTTTTGGTTGAAGCTTGTTTCTTTCCCTATTTGGAACATGTACATAACATTCACTTCCAAATACTTTGAAATGGGAAACAAAAGGCTTTTTACAAGTGTAGGCTTCTTGTGGAGTCTTTCCATCAAGTGCCTTGGTGTAGCTTTGATTCAAGATGCAAACAGCTGTGTTGACAACCTCTGTCCAAAATTGATTAGGCAAACCCTTTCCTTTCATCATGCACCTTGCCATCTCCATGATGGTTTGATTTTGACATTTTGCAATACCATTCTGTTGAGGAATATGTGCCACTATGAGTTGATGCTTGATTCCCTTACTCTTGCACAAATCTTCAAACTCTATTGATGTGAACTCACCACCACCGTATGTCTTGAACTTCTTCATCTTCTTCCCTATTTTAGTTTCAATAAGTTGAAGCCATTCTTTAAAGTTACCAAAAGCTTAAGCCTTATCGCGAAGGAAGTACACCCACATCTTCCTGTTATAGTCATCGACAAGTAACATGAAGTAGGAAGATCCGCCCAAGGCGTGTGTAGGCGTTTTTATGCACAAGTCAGCATGCACCAACTCTAGAGGATATCTTGCCTTGCTTTTGCTTTCTTGTGGAAACACCTACCTCTATTGCTTGCCCGTCATGCAAGCTTCACATGGTTCCTTCATTTCTGCAATTAATGGTAGGTGTGCAACCATACCCCTGCGATGCATCTCCTTTAGTATAGGATATCCAATGTTGTCAAATCTCTCATGCCATAGCTTACTTGTGCCTGCATTTGTAGTGGCTGTAAGAGCACACAACTCATACAGGTTGTTCCTCCCTATGCCAGTCGCAACAATGTTGTTGTTACTATCCATAGTCTTAGCTCCTATCTTGCTCAAAGATACTTGATTACCTTGATCAATTATAGAAGCTATTGAAAGTAGATTTTATTTTATTTGTGGAACATACAACACATTTGAAAGCTTTCTGATATCGCCATTAGAGTTAATAAATGAAATCGTACCTTCACCCTCTACAGGACATCTTGCATTGTTCCCTACCTTTACTATGATGGGTTCCTTTAGAGGCTATAAGGAACTATAAAGGTCTTTTTTTGCTCATCATGTGATGAGATGCACCACTGTCCAACACCCTTGAGTCATCTATTCTTGAATCTTCAACTGAGAAGCACACCTCCTCTATCGTAACAAATAACTCAAGCTTTATTTCTGCTATGTTGGCAGACTCCTTGCTTTGCCACCTTTTGAAGAGCCACTCTTCTCTTCTTCCTTCTTGATGCGATAGTCTTGGATTTTGTGTCCTTTCTTCTTGGAGTGGAAACACTCTCGCTTGAACTTCTTTTTGTCGTTCTTCTTTTTGTCTCCATCTTTTGAAGAGTTTGCTTTGCCTCCTTTGGCATTTGTTGTGAATGTAGCATCTCCTTTGCTGCCACCACTCCTTGCCTTGAGCCATAGCTCCTCCTCCATAAGGCATTGAATTCTTCAAAAGTTAGTGGTTGAGGTCTAATTTGAGTATTAAGAGCAATTACCAAACCATCAAACTTAGGTGGACAGATTCAAAGACAACACCGAGCTAGCTCCTTGCTTGACTTTTGTACACCTGATCCCACCAGTTGATCTCATAGATTCTTTATTTGACTGATAAACACCTCTGCAATCTCCCCGTCAGCAAACCTTTCTGCTGCTAGCTAATTCTCAAAGTTCTGAATCCATGTCTGATTATGAGTTTCATATTGATATCTCAATATGTTCCATGCTTCACATGCCTTGGTAGTATGATGAATGAGAATCGAAACACTATCAGAAGTACTTATAACTAGAGCACAAAGTGCATCTGCATTTCTACGTTTCCAAGCATGTAGAAGATCAGCATTAGGAGGAATCATTCGATCAGGATTATTTGGATCAGGTGTTTCGTGGAGCTCATGATCAGCCCCAAGAACAATCTCCAAAAGCTCATATGAATCGAGGATAGAAGTGACTTTAAACTTCCATAGGGTGTATTTAATACCATCAAGTTTACCTTTCGTGAAGGCTGGTGGTCATGTCTGCAACGTTGGGATGATCGGCATCATTGTTGCTCCTATCTGTGCTCCACTACTCTTGTTGACAAACCACCTTGATTCCTAGTCGTAGATGATGATCCACCGCTTGACATCTTCTCTCTTTTGTTGTTGAGACCTTTGAAACCTCTGCGTTTTTGCTTCTGCACCACTCAGAGCCTCCCCGACTTTGATACCATGTAAGAAAATAACAGCACAGTGGAGTAGACCTGTAGACAATGTTGAGAGAAAAACACAAATAAAGATAGATGTAGACTAAGAGATAGAGAACTCAGATTCTCAAATTGCCGAGCATAATGCAGTTACAATGATGGTGTTGTCCACCCATGTGCTCCCTGTTGCGGAAATGTGTGGTATTCTTCTTCCTTCTGATACCACTCCTTGTTGACGCGACGAAGGCTGAACCTTATCAAGCCTGCGGAAATCGCCACGCCCAAGAAGAACTAAGCTAAAGTGATTCAGAAAACTTCTGTAATCAACCAATAGCTTAGCAAAGTCTAGCGCTCAACATATAAGACTGCGCTCTAAATTCACTGAAAAATTCCACCGAAACTTCACCGGACTGTTACTGGACTGACACCGTAATCATACCAGAATTGTACCGGAATGAACTTCAAATCTATTTATAATTAATTCAAGTGAACATACATGAAGTGAGGAAGTGTCGCAAAAGCTTCCTTAACTTACTGAACACTTTCTGAAGTTTAAGAGAAAACTCCACCAGTTCAGACAACCTCTTTCCGGTCAGACTTTGTACTATGTGTGAATATCTCTTTCACCGGAAACTTTGATCAATTGAAAGTAGAGATGTCTAGCTACAGAATGAGCTATCTCTCACAAAAAACTTCGTATTACTCTGCGAGATCTACTTCGTTCTTCTACCGGAAATTACTCGTTTACTGTATGAACTGTAACTGACCGAGAATGCGTTTACTGAGAAAACGTTAACTGTTGGCTAACTTTAACTGTAACATAAACATACTCTGTTTCTTCCACATACAAACAATACGCACAAACATCCACATGAACATGTGTTTTCTATTAGAGAAGATGTGTACAGGTGAGCTTGGCCTCTTCTTGCTCAAGCTACAGAAACTCTCTTATACTGAGTAGTTTCTTATTACCATCTCTCTCAGATGAATACCTGACGTTTCAGGTTTTTGTTATTCATCTTTACATACGCGATCTCTGGCGTCTTCTTCTACATACACGATCTCTGGCGTCTTCTTCTATAACTCTGCGTCTCTGCGCATCTGCTATATTTCGTCTCTCTCTCTATCTCTATTCTCCTCTCGCTCTCTTTCTCTTCTATATGTGCTCTTATTTATACTGCACGCTCTTCTTAAGCACGTTCTTGTTCGCACTTCCCTTCTGTTATTCCTTTGCACGTTCTCTCTATGTACAATTTGATTCGGCGTAACGTACTCTGATCCTGGGAGATTCTGTACTGTACATAACGGTCGTGGATTTGTCCTTCCACTAAGGCTTTTGATTTTCTCTGATTCTGCTTCCTTCTTTTTTTCTTTTTATGTATGTTTGTCAAATTCGTGAGTGTTTCTTCAACAGCTCCCCCTCAATCATTAATTTGACATCTTCTGATCTCTCATATATCTTTCTTTCTTTTATACCTGCCATTTCTTTGAATCTGTTTGTCTTCGTTCCATCCAAACTCTTTGTTAGCATATCTGCAATCTGATCCTTTGTCGGAGTGTATACAATTTCTAACTCCTTTTCCATTACCTTTTCCCTCAGGAAATGATATTGAATTTCTATGTGCTTTGTTCTTGCATGAAATACTGGGTTTGCTGCAAGATATAGCGAACTCATATTATCTCCATGTATGATAGGTATACCTTGATCAATACCCATGCTTTTGAACAAGGTCTGCATCCATATTATTTCTTTAGCTGCTTCTACAAGTCCTTTATATTCTGCTTCTGTTGACGATAAAGCCACTGTGTGTTGCTTCTTCGAACACCAGCTTACCAGCTTATCTCCTAGGTATATCATATACCCGTGTGTTGACCTTCTGTCATCTTGACTTCCAGCCCAGTCTGAGTCACTGTATGCTCTGAGTTTTATGTCGGACGTAAAAGGATAATATAATCCTTCTTTTACAGTTCTTTTAATATATCTAAGAACTCTCTGTCCTGCAACCCAATGTTGATCTGTCGGACAATGCATAAACTGTGAGAGAACTCCCACTCCATAACTAAGATCCGGTCTTGTTAGCGTAGCATAAATTAAACTTCCTACTAATGATTGATATTTCTTCATATCTTTAAACTCTGCACCACTGTATTTGCTGAGTTTATGATTTACTTCAAGCGGTGTTGAAGCTTCTCTACAGTTCTCCATATTAAACTTCTTCAGTAAGTTTAGGAGATACCCTTCTTGTGTCACATATACACCATGATTTGTGTATGTGATTTCCATTCCTAGAAAGTATGACAACTTTCCTAGGTCACTGATCTTGAACTCTCTTTCGAGTAGTTTCTTTACTTCTGTAATCCCTTCATCTGATGTTCCTGTGATTATTAAGTCATCTACATAAATACAAATGTAGATCATACCTTCTTCTGTTCTCTTTATGAGTAGACTTGCGTCTGCCTTCGAACTTTGGTATCCAAGTTCGTTCAGATATTTCACAAGTCTGTAACTCCAAGCTCTTGGAGCTTGCTTCAGTCCATAAAGTGCTTTTTTTAACCTGCAAACAAAGTTTGGGTATCTGGAACTTTCGAACCCTTCAGGTTGTTCCATGTACACTAATCAGAAATGTATCCATTCAGAAATGCATTCTTTATATCTAGCTGACTTAGCTTCCATCCTTTTGATGCAGCTACAGCGATTACTGTTCTTATGGTTGACATCCTTGCCACCGGACTAAACGTCTCGTCATAATCTATGCCATGCGTCTGGGCATAGCCTTTGACCACCAGCCTTGCTTTGTGTCTGGCTATCCTTCCATCTGCAAATTTCTTTATTTTGAACACCCATTTATTTCCGATTACTTTCTTACCATTTGGTTTCGGAACAAGTTCCCATGTCTTGTTCTCCTCCAGTGCGCTGATTTCTTCTTCCATTGCTTCTTCCCATTGTTTCTTGCCTTTTGCTTCATTATAGCTCTGTGGTTCTTCATCATCTTTGACCATATATGCATAATCTTTCTGAGTTATGTATGACGTATCATACGAGTACCTTTCTGGTTGTCTTCTATTCCTGTTTGACCTTCTTGGTTCAAACTCTTCATATGTATCTGAATGCACTTCTTCATTGTCTTCATTTCTCATACCTGATCCGTTCCTGGACGTACTTGCCTCATATGATTTTCATCTCTGTTTACCTGAACAATTGATTTCCCTTTCTCTCTTCTTTTTATTTCTTCTTCAAATTCTTCAGTCGTATGACTTTGATCTGCATACCAACTTTTCTGTTCATCAAACGTAACATCTCTGGACACAGTAAATTGTTTGGTTAGAGGATTCCATAACCTGTTGTTGCAGAGCTAAAGAAAGTACAAAGCAGAGAAAAAGACGGGCCCCAAAATTTTTCCGTTTTGGACATCATATTTTTGTATCATACTCATTCTTGTAATATATTTCCCATTGTAAATGCACTAGAGGAGTCCTCTAGATGCATCCCCACAGAAGATTAGAGAGTTACCCATGTAAAATAGTAGGAAATTAGTCTTTTAGTGAATAAGTGCCGGTCTCTTGTGTGAAAGGACCATTTTTAGGGCACTAGTATATAAGTCAAATGTGACTCTTTGTAAAGAACTTTTTGCCATTGTGAGAAGAAAGAGCACAGAAATTCGAATTTGTGTCTTCTTCACTCCATATCTTCTTCTCTGTGAGCTTGTATGCATGTGTAGTGCTTGGAAAGAGTGCTTGTGAGTGTTGTCTATCCATGAAAGTGATTATTTGCTGTAGGTAAGGTGTGTGCGAAGTGTAGGAAGTGCTGAAGTGTAGAAAAGTATTCCCGCGACTCAGTATTTTGCTCATAACTTGGAGTAGGAGCGTCAGAATTGAGTGAAAGCACTGCCATTGGATGCGTCTTCTCGAGAGCTTCGAAACGCATATGCTATTCGCTATATTTGGAGTTTGGAGTTGGGAGAAAAGTCCAAAATACTGACGGCTGCTGCACCAAGTATCGTTTCGCCATGACCAACAGTAGAAGGTTGTTTGGATAAGTCTTTGCCTCATTTACATTCTTTGAGTAGTTCATTTGCATTGATCATTACATGATTGCATGTCCTCATACACTCGGCTAGGTTTGTATACTCTTTGGATTGATAATTAAAAGCGTGTATCCCCACTATATGCACTTGAGAGGGGATTGAGGTATAGTCTCTTTCTCCGTAAGTCCCTAAGTTGATACTTAGGTCAACACACTCCCCCTCTTCGTCTCTGTCGTCCCTTGACAGGCTTTGCTTCGTGTCATTAGTTTGTTGTCCGCACACACCCAGTGGTCAGTATTGTCTGATTCTTGATCTTGCATTACGTTTTAGAGGCGCTCTGATTTGTCCTGGTTGCACACATCGGACCTTGCTGTGTTATTCACTTCTTTTTCTGCACGCAACCTTTGCTCATTGTTACCTGTTTATAAAACAGGTGTTCAGTTTTGACGGCCTCTTCTTAATTCTTGTTTTACATTCTCTGGGCCTGATGCATTCGCCTTGCTTGCCCGCAACCCTTGGAGTTAGACTGACTACCTGATATTCCGCAGTCTAATTCACCTATAGGCTCATTAATTCTGATTGCCACGCACGCCACCAGTGGAAGGTCTGAGGATGTGGTGCTTCAGTCTTCGATCTGGACCTTCCAGAGATCAAGAGGTTGAAGCACCCATGTGGGTTACGTCCTTTCCTTGGTGTGTGTGCCCCTGCGGGGCTTCTTGCAGAGATATATCTTCAGATCTTGCTTTTTAGTGAAGCTGCTTCTTTCGTTGTCTTCTTCTTTTCTTCTTCTTACTTGATTCTTCCTCAACACTGCCCCCCTCTTGGACTCTGTCATCCCCGATAGGCTTTTTGTGGCGACGTGTGTAGGTTTGGATGGCTTGTTGCTCTCTTTGATTTAGCAGATTAGCGTGACAAAGCATAAACTCCTTCCATTGCTGAGACTTTACTCCGTCCTCTGGCGCCTGTCTATGATCAGCAAAGAAACTTGTCTCGTAGGCCACCAGTCTTGCATTCAAATTGGAGGTCATTTTAATAAAAATCTCTGAATCCATTTCAAAGAAGCCTATAAAGAATGCTTCTTCAAAAGTCTGCATATATGTCGATGGCAAGAACATGAGACGAGAAAAGTATGCCATAATAGTTAACCGGCTGGGAATAGTAGATAAATCAAAAATTAATGCCTCCGATCCTTGCGTAATGCCGATGAAATTCAAAAATGTATACTGTGCATGTTGGAACACTTTAATTACCGTCAGGAACATGCTAAATATTTTATTTGTCATTTTGACTGCTAAATCGGGAACGGTAGCATATCTTGCAAGCCAAAATTCCATGGTTTTGACCATGTATTCTTCTGTCGGTAGGTAGTTATGTGGTGGACTAGGTAATAGCGGATAATTTAACCACTGGTTATTAATGCTGCCTTGTCGCTGGCCTTCCCAAAATTGCATCCATGCTCTTCTACGGGGTAGTGGGCAAAATGATGGGTTGACTTGAAGCTCATACGGGGATGCTTCCCACTGTACCCGTAGTGTAGGGTTCTTTTCCAAGAGCTTTCTTCTCCATATTGGATCTGCTGCCTCAAACTCGGCTTGAGTGTAGTTAAACGTGTTATATCGAAAGTGGAGATTATTATCCGATTCTTTGTTTGTCGTCTGCTTTATGTAATGCCGAGTTTGTTCCTTCAATAGCCCGTATGGTACATTGAATGGCCTGAGTATGTGCTCGAGTTGCTTGTTGTCGATTTGAGCCTCTTTCATTAATTTGATGATTTGATCTTCAAACTCCGCAGTAAGCTGGGACACCAGTAGTGCCCTGTCTGCCCGGCTTAGTTCTGCAATGTCTCGAATGTTAGGTTCAATGGGAACCTCCTTTTCCGCCCTTATTGGTGAATGATACGAGGGGGGAGAGAGAGGACGTACCTCTTCCTCCACAGTAGTCGTGGTCTCTTGTGGAACTACTGGTGTCCCCTGTTTTTCTCGCTGCTCTAATTGTTCTTGAAGTTGTTTGATTAAATCATCTTTTTTGTTGTTTTCCTCTTCGGCCTTAGCAATGGTTGCCTGGTGTTTAATTAGTTCCTGAGCCACAATATTCATGTGCTCTGTGTCTTCCTTACACTGTCGCAGGTAGTTATTCTCTGCTTTTTTCCATTTTGTTCTGAGGGTAGCTGTGTCCTCCATATACCTCTTTTCCCAATCTGTAATGACAGCTTGCTCCTGTTTGAGTTGGTCTTGTAATTTAGTGATCTGTTCTTCCAGGTTCTTGATATTTCCTTGTTGGTCATCAGTAATTGCCAGTGGCTGATCACTAATGAGAGCTGTCACTAACTCTTTATTTCTTTGTCGCATATTGTCAGCTTCCTCCATACTTACTTTAAGTTGAGACTCTAAGATTTTACTGCGTGCTTGAAGACGTGTCTTCTCAGTCTCACTCATCTCTAATTTCTTTGTTAAATCCTGGACTTGGTCCTTCAGTTTTGTCTGCTCTATCTCTAGCATGTTGTTTTGTGTTTTGACCTCTTGAAGTTCCTTCTCTTTATTCAGAGCTTGTTCTTGCACCTTGGATAATTCTTCGGAAAGATGTTTACCTGCTCTTTCAAGTTCTTTCTTGTCTTGCATGGCTTGGTCGTAATCTTCATCAGCATCAAGCATTAAGTGTATCCAGAGCCGTTCTAATCATATCTTGCACAACAGGCTTGAGCTGAGTTATTGTCTACATTCAGCCATGTCTTTGCTATTTCTGGAGTCTCTCCCGTTTGCACATCTTTGCCTTCTGCCACCTGGATTGTTTCATTATGCGGTTGTCTAACTTGCAGTTGTATTCTTGGTTCATCATCTCCTTTTGCTTCATTCTTTTTAGTGGCACTCCCCTGAAATGTGACATCCATTGGGGAGGGTTCTGTTACAACCCTGATTGGTGTGAAGGGTTCTCCCTTTTCTATAGCATTATCCTCATTTTCCATTCGTGATATTTCCTCCTCTGTCTTTGCACTTGTGGTTTTCTGATTCACTTTTATTTCTTGATCGATTGGCTTGAGGCCTTCTGGTTCTTCACCATAATCAACTTCATTTAATTCGGTCCATTGCCCATCATCTTTGGATTCGCTTCGAATATCTACATCCAACGATGATGCGTCTTTTTCTTCTTTGTCCTGTGATGAAGAGCTGGAATTATCTAATCCGATTTCGCGGTATCGGTGAACTTTAGTGAGTTTTCTTTTTGTGTTTAATTCCTGGTGCGACTGCTGATAATGATGACCTTGCACTGGTAAGTTGATTTGTCCCTCCGTATATTTGTGCGTCTCTTCCAGTGCTTTAGTCAACTCTTCCTCCGTAATTTTTTTTTGTCCTGCAATGGTCACCTTTGGAAGTACATGGACTCTTTTTGTCATAGGTCCTCCTTCTTCATCTTGCTTGACTTCTCTTAGTCTTTTTGTGCCTCTCATTCTCGGCAGAGAACTGGTTTCGGCTTCTTCTCCGCTGATGGCAGCCTTCTTTTTCTTAGGGACCGTTGCTGGTTTTGCATATTGAGCTAGCTTCTCTGAAGTGGGCATCTCTCTCAAACAATTCTTCATATCCAAAGCTTCATATATCAGTAATGTGAGAGTTGAACTACCATTCAAAAATTTCTTCTGGCCCCACTTCTTCTGGGCTTCAAATAATCTTTCCTGAACATAGCCTGTCAAGTTCACTTTGTTCCCAATTTGTCTCATGGCATGCGATAATAATTGTACGATTATCTTCTGTGGAGCGGTATACCTGTGCATGCTTGGGAAACAAAAGTGTTGATGCACCAATCGGACAGCATCTTCTATGTCAATTCTGTTTATATCCAAAAATGATCTCTTCTTGGGATCATGGCACTCGTCTTTGACACTAGTAATACCTGCTTGATTCCATCCAAAAGCTTTATTGATTAACTCATGTGTGAATTGGATTGTCTTCCAACTCTGACTTTATCCAAGACGCGTGCTTCGGGAACTGAGATCTTTGTTGCGGCAGGTTGCATGGTATTCATTACCTGTGCACATCTCTGAAAATCTGGAACATATATAGGCAATTTGAGAAATGCCTCTATGCCCGCTTGTGTCCATACATCTTCAATATGAGGTAATCCTTGTATTATTGTCTTGAAATCCTGGGACATGATTGGAAAGTAATGATCTGTATCCATAATTTTGATTGTTGCCATGAAGATGAGCTCTGCCACTGGTTGATCATCCCAAAACCAGTGACCTCTTGCTTTTGTAACGGACTCAAGTGGGAAAAGCTGAACCTCTTCCACTTGGGTAGCTTCAGAACTAGTAGATGCCATCTGCACTCAATATAGAGTATGAATTAGTTGCCATATATTATCAGAAATCCTCCTTTATTTGTTTGTCATAAGCTCGATATTGCTCCGAGTGAACGGTGTCGTCCCTTTCCCGTGTGTGTGAGAAAGGTAATACCTGGATTTTTCACATTTTTATGTATTTTTATATTTTCATCTGAAAAGGAAAACAGAAAAGTTAGTTTATAGCCGAAGCGGTTATTAAATTTTTTGGAATATTTTTCTTAATATATGTACAAGTGCTCTCTTATTTCCCAAGAGGAAAATGTGCTTGACTATCCTGAAATAGAAGAAGGATGTGCCGAATGCTTGGCCTTGTAATGTGGCCCTACTATGCATACTTTGGGTATTGACAATTCCATATGTGTGCAATTGGAAGTAGTTGGTTGATGCAAGCTGTTTGTTTTGTCTTTCGGTATCCAAATCTGCTTCCTTGTGCTGGGCCTTGTTGTATGTTGCCCACTTCCACTGAATGTGGCTCTTTTCTTCTTGTTGTAGGTCTGTTTGATCTGATTTGTAAATCTCAGAATGGCTCGGGTTGCCATTACAGACTCCTTCTTTCTCCAGTAACTCTTTTTTTGTGGCTGTTTTGCCTCTGGACCATATGTGTTCTTGTGCTGAGGATCATCCTTTCGGTTTATTTTCCTTGGAACGCAAGACTTAGGAACCCAGATGTGCGAACGATCCTGTTGAGCAGCTACTACTTTCTTTGGAATCCATATTGTAGCAATTTGTCGATGACTTCGTTGTTCAGACTGAGTTGATTTCTCCTTTGATTGTTTGTTTTGATGTCAGTTGTGCTTCTGTCGTCGAAGATACTCCTCCACTTGATCTTTCTTTATCCACACTTGATTAGAGTACGGAATAGGGTATATTTTAATGGGTACAAATTTTGAATTACACAGAGGACTATTCTCTCTTATGCATGGTGCTTTGGTGAGGTGGGTTTCAGATAGATTGACACTCTCATGACTTGCTAGACTAGAACATGGTGTGCAAGCAGAATTCAATGTGTCCGCACATATAGTACTTGATGAAGATGTCTCTATAATGCTAGTGATCATACATTCAGGACTTTGTTCATTAGAATGAACTGTTTGCTCCATGCTCATAGATTTGATTGGTTGTTCGTCTAGCAGACTGAATACTTCACGATGTCCTATCCTGGCTGAGATGTATCCTAACGCCAGTTGAATGGTCACCTCGTATTCGTAAATCCAGTCTTGACCTAACAGTACCTCCTCAAGTAAATCTTGATCATGACACACTAATAGCTTTTGTTCCATAGTGTTGTTGCCAAGATGTAAAGGTAAGGTGATCTCACCTATGCATTGAGTAATTGTTCCTCCTATTCCTATCAATTGTGCCATCGATGGGCGTACTGCCTCCTTGAGTTTTTGGGTCAAAGAAAGCTTGATGCAGCTTACAGCGGCTCCTGTGTCAATGAGAGCATTCACCAAGTGGTACTCCGTCTTACCTGCTCCCAAATTTAAATATGGTTGTGTTCTCTACGATCCTAGGTTTTGGGTGGCTCTAAAATTAGCCATCGGGATGAGTTCTTCTCCTAGTCGATATCTTTCATCTCGCTCTCTCATCCACTCTTTCCGTTTCTTTATTCTTTCCAATGCTTCTTGTCTCGCTTCTTCTCGTATCCTTTCCTCCTCTATGCGTCTATTCTTGGCTTTGATTAATCGAGACATTGTTTCTTCGGTTAATGGTTCTAGATATTTTTTCACTCTGCATCCACTGATGTAGTTTGGCAACACGTCTCCATCTAAGGTTGCTAAGCTAATGGCTCCACTTGTAGATATGCTATTAATGATTAATGGACCATATCCTCTCTTCTGCAACTTCTTAGCGTGTTGTTTCAAGGTGTATACCAAAACTAAATCTCCTTCCTTCAAATTTTTGTCCTTAATGTGCGCGTCAAAGTAGGCTTTCTGTCGTCGTTTAGCAGCATAAATGCCTGCTACTGCTTGTAACCTAGTTTCATGAAGCTTTTCTATTTGATCCAATTGAGCTGATAGTTCATGTCCTGTCCACTCGTAAGTAGTTGCTACTCTCAGAGTGGGAATTAAGAAATCAATTGGCAAAATAGCATTTTGTCCGTACACTAAGTTAAAAGGAGTAGTGCCTATGGCGGTTTTATAGGCTACTCGAAATGCCCATAACGCATGATATAACTGCTTATCCCAATCTGATCTGCCATTGTTAATGATTTTGGTGAGAACTGTACACAAGATTTTATTCGAACTTTCTGCTTGTCCATTGGCTTGTGGGTGATACGGAGCTGATTTCTTATGAATTACCAAGAATTCATTCAATAAAGCTTCTATAACTTCATTCACAAAGTGCGTACCTCTATCACTCACAATTTCTATTGGTAGTCCAAATCTAGTGAAAACGTTCTCAAAGAGAAACTTGGCTGTGGTTCTTGCGTCATTTTTCTTGGTTGCTTTTGCTTCGACCCATTTGGTCAGATAGTCTGTGGCTACAATTATATATTCAGCATGGGAACCTTTTGCTGGTGGGCTAATAGGTCCTATGAAGTCTATTCCCCATTTTGTGAAAGCTCTAGCACTCATCATGGGTCTAAGTGGCACCTCATCTCTTCTAATTGGATATTTTGTTCGTTGACAAGTATCACGCCGTTGCACATATGTTACGGCATCTTGGTGTAGAGTTGGCCACCACATTCCAGCAAAGAGGATCATTTTTGCTGTTTTATCTGTAGAGAAGTGTCCTCCTGCAGCTCCTGTATGAGCCATCTCTAAAACAGAAAGATATTCGTTTTCGTGAATGCACATTCGTAATTGGTTATCTTTCCCTCGTTTAAAGAGTTGTTTTCCTATAATGACATAATCTTTACTTTGTTCTTCAAGTGCACGTTTCCTTGCTGAAGTAGCTCCGTCAGGGTATTCTTGAGTTTTCAAGAACTTTACCAGTGGCATGCTCCATCTTGGTGCTATTGTAGAATAGCATAAGGTAGAGTTCTCATCTGGGATTTGTTCTTGACAGGTTTGACAGGTTGACACATAGTTACGTGCATCTCTTTGCATGGTTGGCCAATATATGCCAAATCTCTTGAGTGTTTGCCACGTTCCATTTGCATTCAAATGAGTTTTCCATTGGTTTATGTGTGCTTTCTGAAGCCACATTTCTTGTTCCTCTTCTTCCACACATCTCATCAATAATCCACTTGAATCCTGGTGGTACAAACTTCCCGCAATGATGTGAAGGTTTTTAGTCCTCCAGAGGTCTTGGGTTTGGTTTGGTGTGATCCCATCTTTAGGTCCATGGGTAAGTATAGGGATCAATTTTTCTGCCCATTGAGGACATACTTCTAGGTTAAAAAGGTACGTATCTGGCAGATCATCTGGTACTCCTATGGGTGGTTCTCCATGGATCATTCTTGATAAGTGGTCTGCTCTTATGTGGGTATTTCCTTTCTTGACTATTACCTCAAAATCAAATTCCATTAGCAATAAAAACCATCATACTAGTCGTCCTGTATTACAAGGCTTGTTGACTAGGTACAATAGGGCTTGATGATCGATGAAGAATTTGAATTTGTTTGCCAGCACGTAATGTCTGAACTTTTTGACTGCGTACACCATCCCTAGGCCTTCTCTCTCCGTGGTGGTATAATTGCGTTCTGCTTGATTTAATTGTCTACTTGCATAGGCTATAGAGTGGTCTAATTTTCCTGTGTCAGCAGGTTGAGCTAAGATGCAACCAATGGCAAACTTGGAAGCATCCACATGAATGTGAAACGGTTTATTCCAGTTAGGGACTCGAAGGATTGGTGCTGAACTCAATCGATTCTTTAACTCATTAAAAGCTTTTTCACATTCTTCGGTCCAATCAAATAGAGTCAATAATGCATAAAGAGGTCTAGCAATTATGGCGTACATATGTATGAATCTTCGATAGTATCCACAATGTCCCATAAATGCTTGAACTTCTTTAGCAGTCTTAGGTCTTGGTAAATCCAGAATTACTTTGATTTTGTCTTCATCAGTTGAGATTCCGTTTTTAGAGACAATATGTCCTAATATTTTTCCTTGTCGAACCATGAAGACACATTTTTCAGGATTGAGGCATACTCAATATTGTCGACATTTAGCAAAAATCTTTTCTAGTTCAGGGATATGCTCTGATCGTATAGCTGAATAAGTACAAAGATCATCCACGTATACCTCCATACTTTTTCTCAGAAATTCCTTGAACACATGACACATCAATCTTTGGAAGGTAGTTGGAGCATTCGTTAAACCAAAAGGCATGACTCTAAAGGCGTATACTCCCCATTCTGTTGCGAACGCTGTTTTATGTTGGTCCTCAGGAGCAATGGCTACCTGATTATACCCTGAAAAGCCATCCAGAAAGCTATAGACTTCCTTTCCTGCTACCCTTTCCAAGAGATGATCCGTAATTGGTAAAGGATAACTATCCCTTATGGTCGCAGCATTTACTTTCTTCAAATTGATGCACACTCTTAACTTTCCATTCTTTTTCGGTACAACCACCAAAGGTGACACCCATTCTGTGTGCTCAATTTCGTATATGAATCCAGCATCTAGTAACTTGTCTATTTCTTCCTTTATTTTTGTTGAATACACATCATTGTAAGTATATGGTCTTTGTTTAGAAGGTTTGGCTTCAGATGTCATGGGGATTCTATGCGCACATATAGATGGATCTATTCCTTTCAAGTCCTTATAGGTCCAAGCAAAGACATCCCGATATTCTCTTATGAGACGAATTAACTCTTGTTCTTCCTCTAATGAGACATCCTGTCCTATGAAGGTACATCGTTCTTCTCCTTCTTCTACAGTTACTACTATCTTCTTGGTTTGTTCCTTATTATCATATGCTATTCCCGGCTGTGCTTCTCTTTTCGGCATTTGAATAGCCATTTTTCTCTCCTCCACTTCATATTTTTTAAAATGAGTTGGTACCTCAAATTGGTCTTGGGGTTTGTTTTCTTCATCTTCTGATTCTCTTTCAAATTCTAATTCCCCTTTCTGTGTGAGTTCCTGGTGTTTTTCATTGGCGGTGATATTTATGTTGGTGTTACTACTCCCTAGATCCATTGGTTCGGGCTCCATTTCAATGCTCTCGTAATCCTCCTTCCAGTCTTTCTCGATCACTTCTCCTTCTTCAGCCTCCTGAAGGACTACCATATACAGGCTAACATCATAACCCTCCTCATCGATACATTCGTTCATGGTCACTACTTCTTCGTTTACACAGACATCGAGGGTCGCTAAAATTTCCATCCAACCGTGAGGTTCGAATTCTTCATCCGGGAACACTTGTGGCATATAAGCTGGATCTTGTACAGACCTCGCTATTCCTTGTTTCTGCTGCCATCCTTTTCTTCTCTCCTCTTCCTTCTTTGCAGCTTGACATATCCACAGATGAGTGTCCTCGTTCATCCAAGATTGATCACTCGAACCTACACTATGAATTGATTGATCGTCTTCCTCCTTATGGATTTGATTCCATTGTAGAGGTGGAACATCTTGATAAGTGTACGTATGTAGGTTTATTCTAGTGGTGGTTCCTACGTGTTGTAGGTATACCGCGTCTTTTCCCCAATCTTGTACAACCTTTAACTGTCTCATGAAAGGCCTTCCCAAGATCATTTCATAATTGCTTGGCCTTTCGAAGTGACATATTGCTAAAGTGTGTTCGAATTCCACTCCACACGTAGTGAAGACTACTCACTCCAACAATCCTAAGGATCTTTCCGTATGACCATCTGCCATTTGTATTTTCATGCGTGTTGGTCTTAATGCTGGTTTTCCCCATTTCTCCCAAATTTCTTTGGTAGCAATACCAACACCAGCTCCCGAATCTAAGATGGCTTTGGTAGTGTAACCCCTATAAGTAATTGGAAGGCAAGTATTTCCTTCATCTCCCTCACTAAAGTCTCCTACTTTATCCACTGGAATTCTCACTGTGTTTACTTCGTCTGCTATCTCTTTCTTTTCCTCCTTTACTTCCCATTGATTGATTAATTTCTCTTTCAAATGTGGTTTTACCTTCAACAGTTCTTCGAATGTTAGGGTACAAGGGATTTTTACCTCTCTAAGGCATTGTATGATCTCAGATGTTTGGATTGATGGGTTCGTTTCTCGTTTCCTCATTGAGGGAATGCGATACAATTCTGAATTGTGCTCGTACTCCCCTGTGTAATTGGGCAGTTCCTTTACATCTTCCTCTCCTTTGTCACTTGCATCCATTGGAAAAATTTCTTCTGAATTTAGTTCAGGTATTGAACCCTCTATTTCGTTTCCTGCTTCTAATTCTTCAAAGGGTGGTTCAATTCCTTCCACTTTCTTCCATTTGTCCTCTTGAACTCGTGCCCATAGATCCTTAGTCCATTCTCCTTCTACTTCGGGAACTATGGATCCTTCCCTTCTCTCAACACCACATTCGTCATTCTGTGGTCTATTTACTTCGGGCTTTTCATGAGTGTTTACACACTCTTGGAATTCTCCTTCAGAAATTCGGGTATTGGGTAAGGGCAATGCAGGTTTTTCTAAGGTTTGTTGTGCAACTTCTATCAGTTTCTTGCAGATCTCCAGTCTTTCCTTTTCTAAGTCGCCTCTTGGATATTCTCTCTCGTGTTGCTCTATGGTAGGTCCTGCTCTTATTCTTGCCTTGTATGCCTGAATCCACATGGCTAATTCTTCAGGCATAGGATCTGCTAACACTGATCCTACCTCCTCTTTTTTATACTGTTCATTTTTAATTTCTTCTTTCTTTCTCTGCTCCTCTTTTGAATTTTGTTCGTTCCTTTCATTTTCCTTTTTCTGCCGTAATTTCTTTTCTTTTATCCTATCTCTCCGGTTTTTCCATCTCTGGGACCTTTTACTTGCAATACTTTTCTCCGGCTCTTCTGAGTCTTCAACTCTTTGAGGGATGGGTGTGTCCCTCTCCTTGTCACTTTGGTTGTCCTCCTCCGTTTTATCAGGGGTCTCTCTGAAGGGGTTTGGAGTGCAGAACAAGAGGAGGAAGGAGGAGATGGAGGGAGAGAGAAGAGAGGAAAGACGCGCGGACATGCGTGGGAGCCTCGAAACCCACATAATGATCTCTCTTGAGGCAACACTCTATATGTGATGTATATATATGAATATGGGGGTAAGGTCACATGACCCTTACATCCCCAACAATCTCCCACTTAAGGGTCAATGTGACCATAAGTGGTAACACATATACAAAGAATGATGTAGGACTATACAATAATGTACAGGAAGAGTCCGGATCTCTACCCATACCAAATCAGCCTACACCAACCGCCTCGAACAAGGTGTATCCATGCACCTCAAACTGCTCTAGACTCATATCGACAAGAGTCGAGCTCATATCTGACTGATGCAAGAACTCATGAAGTTCCTGCAAAGCTCCCACTCGCTCTATGCCTATGTCAATCATCGAACGACTGACAACTCCAAGTGCAAATGCTCCAATAGCAACTGCAATGTCTGGTCTCGAGCATAACAACTCGTATATCAGACTCTCGAATGCTGACGAAACATGTGCTATCCTGGCTAACCTAAGTATGTCGGCCATGCCTATATCCAAGGCATCCAAAGCACTATTATCAAGACCAACATGTCCTGATATATCTATGTCAACATCTGGCATGAGCGAATCCAAGAATGACTGCATAACTGCTGACTCCTCAGCATCTAAATCAGCCATGCTCACAACCAAGGATGTATCTAGCTGTGCATCATGAGAGCTAATATGCTCTACCATACACTGTGTATCATGAGAGCTATCGTGCTCTACCACACCAAGTGTATCATCATGCTCCATATGAGCTAAATGCACAACATCAACACCAAGATCAAACTGATGATCACACTCTAACTGAGTATCATCACAATGCTCTACATGAGCATCCACATCATGCTCTAAAGCATCCAACTGATCATCCAAAGTATGCTCCATAAGAGCATCCATATGATCAATAAAATCATGCTCTATATAAGCATCATGAGCATCCAAAACATGCTCTACATATGCATCCATCTGAGCATCTGAATCCTGCCATACATGTGCATCATGAATGTCAATAGACATATGTGTAGGTAGACAAAATGAGACATGACGAGTCTCACATCGCACATAAGGCTGAACTCCCACTGAGACGAGACTGTCTCTCACATGAAGTACCTGCACTGGATACATGTGCCCAACCCTGGCACCTCTAACAAGCATAAGCTGTCCCAATTGCAACTGAAAATTATGCTCACCAAGGAATGCATAACATCTGCTCTCCTGTAATTGGCTAACTGAAATCAAGCTCATAGGGAATGAAGGCACATAGCGTACATATCTGAGCATAAGTGATGCTCCACTAGGTAGCATAAGGCATATATCTCCTGCACCCTCAATGTCATATGTCGTACCATCAGGCAACTGCACACATCCACGACTCTCACCTGAGAATCGATAAAACCACTCACGATATGGAGTAACATGAAAACTGGCTAATGCATCAAGCAACCAAGCCATATGTGTGCCATCCAATGAATAAGAGGAATCCAAAGATGAACCATAGGAGAAAGTGATATCACCATCACTAGCATAATCAACTGTCATAGACTCTCCTGAAACCACTACCTGACCTGCATCACGTGCATATCTCTAACATCGTCGTCGCATCTGCTTGAAGCAGCGTCGTCGAATATGGCCCTCATGACCACAGTGCCAACATCGAAGTCGTCGATGTGATCTATGTCTCACATGAGTCAATGGACTCGCATACATATCATGTAGTCTCTGCCATAATGCACTACTCGTCTCCTCATACATAACGGACTCATATATAGAATCCACAAGCTGTAATCGGATAGTGGAGCTGGCCAATGCATCCATATCCATCCATAAATGGTCGGGCATATCACGAGGCCTCTGTGCATCTCTATGCACATACATGTGTAACCCTACACGAACCAGTGTATGCCACATCTGAGCTTTCCATCTCGGAAAGTTAGTGCCATCAAATCGAGAAGACACCATGCTGGCAATCCAAGAGACTAGTAATGTAATAAGAGACTAAAAACAATACTCTATACTGAATAGGATCACGCATGCATATCCATATGCATAACTCACATCACAAATGCCTCGATGGAGAAGGAACCATGTGAACCACTTGTCCATAACCATGCATCTAGCATGCACATAAAACCATGAGCATAAGTCCTGCTCACCAACTCTCCAAAGTGACCAAGTAGATATGAAAGAATCCTGGGAAAATTTCGACAGAGTATCCCCTGTAAACTGAGCAATCAAACAAGATAACCAATAATGAAAGAACAATAAGTAATCTGTCACCACTTGTCACTGATCAAATCAAGAAGATAATGGCAAGTACATGTGCCAAAAAACTAATGGCAATACACGCTAATACAATGGTGATGCACCTCCCACTCAAGAATAAATCTTGCAAGATGGTCCAACCTGTCACAAACAACCTGTGACCAAGTCCAAGTGAATGGAGATAGTCAATGATCCAAAGCTATCGCAAAAGCTTCAAGATCCACAAGAGCTTCTTTCTAGCATAAAAGCCGATGAAATTTCGGCAGCATCTCCTCTGTAAAATGGGCTCTAGAACCAAAATAACCATGTGGGAATCACCATCCACATGTGCCAAGAATCACACTGGCAAATATATATCAATCAATGACCAAATGCTAATAATGGTGACAAACAAACGTGTAACTGAGGCTCCAATCTGGATCATATACCTGCAAAGAAAACAAAGATACAAGTACCAACTAAGATCCAATGTCAACTCTCACAAAAGTATGTGCAAGTAACCAAGTGGCATAAGCAAGGTATAGACCACAATGCCACTATACATCCATGATCAAACTCATGATGACCTAAACCTCAAAAAGAGTATACCACAATGTCATCTTACATGCCAAACATGTAACAAGATCATGCTCTACTCTCATATGGAGGAGTTAACATAATGATCATACATGTACAATGCTTTGAAGCTCTGAAAATAAGAGCTTGCACACCATAAATTCTCTCTCGAAGAAGTTCCAAAGCAAATTCAACCTCCAACTGCAATTAGGGTTGTTTGGGCAAAACTGTACTGCTCTGTGTTTTGCTGTTTCAGAGGTGATAACCTCTGAATCTGAACTTTTGGTCTTCAGCAAACTTCAAGATCTAACTCTTGGCTACGTAACGACATAAAGAACACCTCAATCGGAGGTGCGTAGCTCAAGATATGTTCAAAACAAGCACCTGCTGTCAATTTCACTTTCACTTGCAACAGTACTGCTCTGTATTCTGCACTTTCGGCAATCTAAAACTCAGAATTTGGATCTGAGTTCTTCTACAAAGTTGTAGCTATCTTTCCAAGCTACGAGCAGCAAGTTGAATCATCGCATTTCGAGCTGTAGAACTCAAGTTATGACAAAAAAACCGACCTGCTGTCCTACTCAATGTAGATTCGCTTTCTACAATTCTCTGCCTTTTTCGAATTTTCGGCACTTCAAAAGTCCGAACCAGATTCTGCGCCCTTCTGTGAAGTTGTAGTTCTCTGTGTTAGCTACGCACAGAACTTTAAAACGCGTCAATCCGAGCTTCTTAGCTCGAGTTATGACCGAAATACTGAACAGCTATCAAGAGATGCCAACCTGCACTTCTACCTCTTCTCACCTAAGCTTCCATTGAAGCTTCTTGCACACAAGCCTTCAACATGCTCTGATACCAATGAAGGGGTTTGGAGTGCAGAACAAGAGGAGGAAGGAGGAGATGGAGGGAGAGAGAATAGAGGAAAGACGCGCGGACATGCGTGGGAGCCTCGAAACCCACATAATGATCTCTCTTGAGGCAACACTCTATATGTGATGTATATATATGAATATGGGGGTAAGGTCACATGACCCTTACATCCCCAACACTCTCTAGCTTTGGCTCTCGTTATTGCTTTCAATGGTACTGTGTACTCTTTATCACTCCCTGATGATTCAATTACTTCTATTACGTTGATTTGTACATTAGATGTAACCTTGTTGGGATTGTTAGGGCAGTCTCTGAAAAAGTGTTCCTTACCACAATCACTACAGTAGCCTTCCCAGACTCGTTGTGGTGGTGGTGGGTTTGGCAATGTGCATTCTCTGATATAGTGATCACCTCCACATCTATAACATGGTCCTCTGGGTACAGGCGGTCTGTTCATGGGTCGGGGTGGTATGGTTGCTCTAGGAGCTGTGTACATTAATGATACATAATCCTGCTCATAACCGTATGAACTATCTGATGCTTCCATGCCATAGGCATATGGTTCATATAATTGTCCATATTCCATCATTGAGCTTTCATAATTAGGGTATGTTCCTTGACTAAGATCATAAAATGAGTCATATGGTTCATTACTAGTCAATGGTGTGGCTGGGACTATAGCTCTCTCTAGGTTTTCTTCAGGTTGAGCTATCTTGACTGGGACAACATTCTGAGGATGGGGCGGTTGTTGTCCTAGTACTGGCTGTGGTTGGGTGTATCCCTGATATGCATATGGTCGTGGTGCTGGTGTCTGCGGCTGATAAGAGGGATACCTAAAAGCTTCACCTCCCTGATCTCTCTGAGGGTATCCGTAGGGTCTCATGTATGGCTGTGCTGGTCTAGCTTGCCTATTGTAGGGGCAATTTTCCGTATTGTGATTTGTATATTTTTGTTCCACACTGCAATATTGTAGAGATCCTGGGACAGTGGGTCTATTATAACCATAAGCCATTGGTGGAACTACTCCCCTAGTACACAAGTGAGAAGGATGATCACCTCCGCAATGCATACACCTTCTGAGCATGGGTACTCTCATTGGGTTATTGGGGTAGTTCCTCTGTCCTTGAACGTTCAACTTTTTCGCTAACAATTCGGCTATTTCCTCTACATTATTTTTAGGAATTGATGAGTTACTGGCCGAATCTTCACTTTTCAAGCTTCCTTGAGGTATTTTCAAGTCCTCTGCTAGGTTATCTTCTAAATCTATGCATTCCTTCATGCATTCTTGCAAAGTCTGAACCCTTTTTACATACACCAATGATCTCAAGGATCCGTTCAATAATCCTTCCAAAAATAATGACACCATTTTGTTTTGTGTAAGTCTCTCTTCTACTGGGCATCTATCTACATATTGCTTGAATCTTCTGGCAGCCAATCTCACTGACTCGTTAGGGACTTGCTTGAAGCTATGGATCAATGATGAAGAATTGTTTTTAATTCCTGATTTAGTAAATTCCTCAATCATTTCTTGGTATACTTGCTCCATGCTCTGAAAGGTATTAGGGTCCAATGGTTGAAACCATGCTAACGCAGTGTCTGACAGTGTAAGACCAAAGGACTCATATTGAATCAAAAAGTCTTCTACCTGTTCGGCTCTGATTACTTGTTTAAATTCCGCTATATGATTGTAAGGTTCACTAGAGCCGTCATAGTGATTTCTCATGCATTTGGCAACTTGGATTGGCCTTAGTCGTCTTCCTGCTTCGGGTGGTCTAGGCATCACTGGGAAAATAGGTCTTCCTATTGGTATGCCTGGTCCTCTTACTACAGGCGGTCTGACTGGAGCATGAATTCCATGTCTTGGGTCAATAGTTGGCTGAGGTCGGTAGTTAGGGCTATTTGCAGGCATTGCGAACTGTTCAGGAAGTCTGAAGGGGGTTTGAGGTTGTTGTGTCTGTTGTGTTTGTTGTGTTTGGCCCGACTGTTGATATGAATTATTATGGGAAGTTCCCAGTGGGTTTCTTGAGGTAGTGGCTTGGTCCCTAGGGGGAAACACTGGGATATTCTGGTATTTCAACTCAGCTCTTTCCGCTTCTGTTATGGGCCAATATCTTCTCTGATTTTTATCCAGATAAGTGATAATGGTGGAAAAATCAGGATCCTGCAACTCATAGATGGTGACCGGATTGGGAGTAGCTTCCCAAATTGAGGAATGCTCCCTAAGGAGATGCTCCATCCCATTGATCAAATATACATTCATTAAAGTGTCATCTTGGGGAATCAGATCTCCTCTCCAGATCCTCGCAACTATAGATCTCCCTCTAGGTGTAGTTACTTGCTCTTCATTCCCTCCTCCATTTAAGTTTGAAGCATTATTTTCTTCACCAATTTCGTTAATGTTCTCTGGGTGTTCTGTGACAACATATTGGATATCTCTTTTGTCCATGTAAAGTCCTCCTACGTACTTGACTGCTGGTCTAGGCACTATGTAAGCCTCTGACGCTTTCTTTAACCTGGCCACTGATCTGTTTAGACCATCCAGATAAATAGGGACCTCATTTGGGTTGGTGTTCACATACTCCAAGGAGGTTCTGTACTCTCCCTCAATAATTGACATCATGCCAATCATGGATACTGTGTTCTGCATATCCTCTGAAGCCATGGGAATTTCTTCCTCTGACTCACTGGAGGTCTCAGAATAATGTGAACGGTTACTTGGCTCTGCTACACTACCTACAGAAGAAATTACACTTCTTCGGCTTCCTAGGGTTCTTCCGGATCTCAGGTTCATCCACTTCTAAACTCTGATCAGTCTCTGCTAACTTGTAGCCTCTGGGATTCTTCACTACAGGTCAAAAATTTCCAGAAGACTTTGGCTGAAGAAAAAAAATGACTGAAGAAGAATTTTTTCCAAACCCCGATACTTGTCTCCAAAATTCCACAATACACGATCTCTGGGTTTAGACGATACTCGATCCCTGACAAATATCACGATATCTGATAAACGATACCGATCGCTAGGGTGAAACGATACCGATACTTGGAAGAAAACGATACACGATCTTTGGGCACAGGCGATACACGACCTCTCACGATACTTGACTGTCAAGATACTTCGGACAAACGATACTTGGCACACGCGATACACGATCTTCGAGCAAAACGATACACGATTGGCAACAAGTATCGCGATCTTTGATCAAAACGATCTCTGGGCCAAACGATACTTGGCTCCAAAACGATCGTTGGCAAAACAATACACGATACTTGCTAGGTATCGCGATCGGTAAAGTCCAAACGATACTCGATCTTTGGGAGGTATCGCGATCTTTGATCAAAACGATACTTCTCAAGTATCGCAACCGGCACGAAACGATACACGATAAATGATACACGATCGACGATCGTTGGCAAAACGATCTCTGACCAAGTATCACGATCGGTATGAAACGATACACGATCGGAGGGAAATATCGCGATACTCAACCACAGGAGGTCACGATACTTGCCAAGTATCGCGATACTCGACCGCGGGAGTAAAACGATACTCGACCCTTGGACAAATTTTGGGAAAGATTTTTTAAGTTTTGGTTCAATGCACTTGTTTTACTAGCCACTCTCCTCTCTCCTCACTCTCTGTACCACTCAACTCACTCCTTTTTACCCTCTGAAAGTCTCAACCGATACCTGGCGCAGATCGTCTTTCTCTACAGTCTAGATTTACTGAGAAATCAAAAGTAAGATGGGTCTGCTCACCTTGATAGTTGATCCCACTTCTTTCTCACTACCCCTTGCTCTGTGCAACCCCAGATTGCTCAGTTCCTTGTCCGAGATCTCTGCCACAGCACTCACGATACTCGACAGTCTCTCTCACGATACTTGCTCAGAAACACAAGTAACTTGCAAAATGAATTTTTTGGCTTTTATAGTTGGGATTTTCTTGCTTACAAAAAGGAAACTTTTCTAAACAAAACTAAACTCTACCCTAATGACTTGGTCTACTCTCTAACTACTCCTACTCTACTCCTTCTACTCACTTCCCTAAACTAACAACTCACTACACACACTCCAAGAATGAGAAGTAGCAAGTGCGGCTGAAAATGACTTACCAAAGAAGAGAAAATTTCCACTCCTCCACTTATTTCAATGCAAAAAGCTACTTACCATCACACGAATGCCTCGGTTTGATTCGTCACTCCCCGGCAACGGCGCCAAAAAGTGTGTTGACCTAAGTATCAACTTAGGGACTTGCGGAAAAAAAGACTATACCTCAATCCCCTCTCAAGTGCATATAGTGGGGATACACTCTTTTAATTATCAATCCAAAGAGTATACAAACCTAGCCAAGTGTATGAGGACATGCAATCATGTAATGATCAATGCAAATGAACTACTCAAAGAATGTAAATGAGGCAACGACTTATCCAAACAAGCTTCTACTGTTGGTCATGGCGAAACGATACTTGGTGCAACAGCCGTCAGTATTTTGGACTTTTCTCCCAACTCCAAACTCCAAATATAGCGAATAGCATATGCGTTTCGAAGATCTCGAGAAGACGCATCCAATGGCAGTGGTTTCACTCAATTCTGACGCTCCTACTTCAAGTTATGAGCAAAATACTGAGTCGCAGGAATACTTTTCTACACTTCAGCACTTCTTACACTTCGCACACACCTTACCTACAGCAAATAATCACTTTCATGGATAGACAACACTCACAAGCACTCTTTCCAAGCACTACACATGCATACAAGCTCACAGAGAAGAAGATATGGAGTGAAGAAGACACAAATTCGAATTTCTGTGCTCTCTCTTCTCACAATGGCAAAAAGTTCTTTACAAAGAGTCACATTTGACTTATATACTAGTGCCCTAAAAATGGTCCTTTCACACAAGAGACCGGCACTTTATTCACTAAAAGACTAATTTCCTATTATTTTACATGGGTAACTCTCTAATCTTCTGTGGGGATGCATCTAGAGGACTCCTCTAGTGCATTTACAATGGGAAATATATTACAAGAATGAGTATGATACAAAAATATGATGTCCAAAACGGAAAAATTTTGGGGCCCGTCTTTTTCTCTGCTTTGTACTTTCTTTAGCTCTGCAACACCTGTATCCCATCTGCTTTTCATCATATCCGACGAACACATATTTCTCTGCTTTTGGTTCAAGCTTATGTCTGAGTTGAGACGGTACATAAGCATACGCTACTGATCCAAACACTTTGCAGTGATCAAGTGTTGGCTTCTTTCCCCACCAAGCTTCATAAGGGGTCATTCCTTCCAATGATGTACATGGTAATCTGTTTACCAAGTATGTAGCTGTGTTCACAGCTTCAGCCCAAAGATAATTTGGACAATCTTTTTCGTTTAGCATAGCTCGTGCGAACTCGACTAGAACTCGGTTCCTTCTTTCTGCTACTCCATTTTGTTATGGTGTATATCTGCAGGTTATTTCTCTTTTAATACCTGCATTCCAAAGATAGTCATTGAATTCTCGAGAGAAGTATTCTCCCCCTCCATCAGACCTCAGTTTTTTAAGTTTTCGTCCGGTAAGTCTTTCAGCATATGCATGAAAATGCCTGAAAGCTCCAAATACTTCTAATTTTTCTTTCAAAACATAAAGAGTTATCCACCTTGTTGCATCATCAATGAATAGAACATAGTACCTTGATCCGCTGATTGATCCTTCTTTCGTTGGCCCCCATACATCTGTATGAATAAGCTCGAGTACTTCATCATGTTTGACTCCTTTCTTCTGGAAAGGTAACCTGTGGGCTTTTCCCAACTGACATGCTTCACACTTGTGAATCATATGTTGATTCTGTATATTTGGTAATCCCAATACTGATTGATTCGTTATCATAGCTTTAATTCCTTTTTCATTGAAATGACCCAATCTCTTATGCCATAAATCAAGTTCTGTAATTACCTTTTCTCCATGTGTGAGCAACGCTTGGCCAATGTTCCCTTGTATTCTTAAAGTAAAGAGTCTTCCTTCTTTCTTTCCAGAAACGATCTGGTTATATCCGTTCTCGGGATCTTCTACAAATACACCTTTATTTGTAAATCTGACCTGAAAACCTTTCTCAACTATCTGTCCCACGCTAATCAAATTTTTCGGTATTGTTGGAACATACAAAACATTGGTTAGCAAATCTGCTCCACTCTTGCATTTCACTTTTCCAATTGAGTGTACGCTATGTCTCGTATTGTCACCTGTTTGAACAGTGTGACTAGAACTACCTTTTTCTAGTTCTGACATCAGTTCTATATTTCCTGACAAATGATTAGAGCATCCAGAATCAATGTAAAATACCTTTAGGTCTTCATTATCTGATGTGCTGATAGAGTTCATCATCAACGATGTATGACTTTCATTCTGTGTGTCGTTTGCGTAGTTGTTGTAGGTGGTGTTGTAGGATTGATTCTGTCCCCAACTTCTTACTCCACCTCTACCATAGCCTCCTCTTTGATTTTGTCTTCCTCTTTGATATCTTCCGCTTCTGCCTCTGCTATTACTGTTTTGATTTTGATTTGACCCTTGTTGATTGTGCCAACAATCATGAGCCAGATGATTACTTAGTCCACAAATCCAGCAAGCTTTCTTGTTGGTATTCTGGCTACTTCTTCCTCTTCCAAAGCCTCTTGCTCTTCCTCTGCCAGTGCCTTTACCTCTTGCGTAATAGGCCTGAGAACTCGACTCTTCTTCGTCTTTTGACTTACCTTTGTCTTTCTTTTTGTTCTTCATGTACATTGCAGAGCTTTGTCCTTTATCTGCATCTCCTTTCAGGTCTTGCTCATATGTGAGCATCAAACCAAGCAACTGATTTAAATCTGGCACAAAATGATTTAAAGAAAGTTTAGTTGATAGTACAAAAGGTTTCCACCTTTCATCTCCTCTCAAACCTGTGAGCACTTGCGCTATCAATCTATGATCTTCGACTTCTTCATTTATGGATCCAAGACTATCTGCTAGATCCTTCATTTTAGTGACGTAGTCACTTATGCTTTGACTCGACTTCTTTCTGAATGTCGTAAATTCGGACCATAAGCTAGCCTTCCTGGCTTTCGTAGTATTTTGGAAATGATCTTCCAATGCACTCCATATGTCCTCTGCTTTCTCTAGACCTCTAATATGCGGTAGTAGATGATCTGTTACGGTATTATAGATGTAGGCTCTTGCCGTTGCATCTTTCTTCTGCCACAACTTCAAGGCTTCTAACTCTTCTTTTTCCGGTTGACTATCATCTTCAAAAGTCGGCTTCTTTTCTTCTCCGGTCACGTACATCATTAAGTCCTTACTCATAAGTAAGGCTTCCATGCGCATTACCCATGCGGGATAATTATCTCTGTCCAACTTATCAATAGTAACATGGTCTGCCATGATCTTCTTGTTTCTGTTACTTCCGGTGAGTTTTTGAGAATCTTTCTGCTCTTCAAAATCTTTCTCGTTCTGGTTCCACTCGTTGTGGTTAACTGGCTCTTGTTTCCAATAATGGTGAATACTCTGGGCTCTGATTAGATATGCCTAGCTCTGGCTCTGATACCACTGTTGCGGAAATGTGTGGTATTCTTCTTCCTTCTGATACCACTCCTTGTTGACACGACGAAGGCTGAACCTTATCAAGCCTGCGGAAATCGCCACGCCCAAGAAGAACTAAGCTAAAGTGATTCAGAACACTTTTGTAATCAACCAATAGCTTAGCAAAGTCTAGCACTCAACATATAAGACTGCGCTCTAAATTCACTAAAAAATTCCACCGAAACTTCACCGGACTGTTACTGGACTGACACCGTAATCATACCGGAATTGTACCGGAATGAACTTCAAATCTATTTATAATTAATTCAAGTGAACATACATGAAGTGAGGAAGTGTCGCAAAAGCTTCCTTAACTTACTGAACACTTTTTGAAGTTTAAGAGAAAACTCCACCAGTTCAGACAACCTCTTTCCGGTCAGACTTTGTACTATGTGTGAATATCTCTTTCACCGGAAACTTTGATCAACTGAAAGTAGAGATGTCTAGCTACAGAATGAGCTATCTCTCACACAAAACTTCGTATTACTCTACGAGATCTACTTCGTTCTTCTACCGGAAATTACTCGTTTACTATATGAACTGTAACTGACCGAGAATGCGTTTACTGAGAAAACGTTAACTGTTGGCTAACTTTAACTGTAACATAAACATACTCTGTTTCTTCCACATACAAACAATACGCACAAACATCCACATGAACATGTGTTTTCTATTAGAGAAGATGTGTACAGGTGAGCTTGGCCTCTTCTTGCTCAAGCTACAGAAACTCTCTTATACTGAGTAGTTTCTTATTACCATCTCTCTCAGATGAATACCTGACGTTTCAGGTTTCTGTTATTCATCTTTACATACGTGATCTCTGGCGTCTTCTTCTACATACGCGATCTCTGGCGTCTTCTTCTATAACTCTGCGTCTCTGTGCATCTGCTATATTTCGTCTCTCTCTCTATCTCTATTCTCCTCTCGCTCTCTTTCTCTTCTATATGTGCTCTTATTTATACTGCACGCTCTTCTTAAGCACGTTCTTGTTCGCACTTCCCTTCTGTTATTCCTTTGCACGTTCTCTCTATGTACAATTTGATTCGGCGTAACGTACTCTGATCCTGGGAGATTCTGTACTGTACATAACGGTCGTGGATTTGTCCTTCCACTAAGGCTTTTGATTTTCTCTGATTCTGCTTCCTTCTTTTTTTCTTTTTATGTCTGTTTGTCAAATTCGTGAGTGTTTCTTCAACACTCCCAATGTGGAGCTTAGATGGCAATCTAGACAAACTCTAGATGAAGGGCTTACTAGTGTGCAATGTTGTGTAAAGCTCAACATGGGTCATGCTTATATAGCTTTTACAAGGGGAGTTGGTATAGATAAACACAGTTGAGAGGTACTCAATAGTCGACAAAATATACAATCCAAAAATATCTCCATGATCAGAAGTCCTACTGTCTCGACCCTATGAGTCGGAAAGATAGGCCCCTCGGACCCTGTAGAAGGGAGCAAGCCCCCCTCTGCAATAAAGGCTCTATGGGGAAACCTTGCAATGCCATAGGGCCTTTATTTTTGCCTTGAATGGCACCTCGGAAGTTTATGCCCTACCTAACCTAATGGCTAGGCTCACATAGATCATCTATAACCATCAAAGGTCAAACATAGACCTCATCTAACTTGGAAGTTAGGGCTCCACAAATGTTCGGGCTCTCACAATGGCTTCTCCTCATAATGGGGGCCTTACAACTTAGAGTGCCATGGATCATTTGTGGTCATTTGAGGGTGGAGTATGGAGCATATCTAATAGCTTCTGTCTAGATTTTTTTGCATTCTTTGCTCTTATCTAATCACCTGTTTCTCCATGAAGGATTGGCTTTTTCAAATAATACCTTTGTAACTGGCAGATCCTCTTCATATTCCAAATATGAATTTGGTGGTATCCCTACTCTAGCAGTTTGATAGTTCTTTAAGCTTTCCAAAATCATATAAAATGGTATTCCTAGCCTATCTACTGCCCTGTGGTGATGGTCAGGGCTTACTCCTTCTCCAAGGCAAACTTTACTATCTGGTCTTCATATTGTTTGTGCATTTTTCTGATGTAACTCATCTTGAATTCTTTGTCTATGAGCAGTTATTGTATAAATTCATCTGATTCTTCATCCATCTTCTCCACAACTCTCTGATCTTCTACATACACATCTTGCATAGGAGAGGATATCATCTCTATAGTATTTGATCTTTCTTGAACCACACCTTCAATGGCCACTTCTTTTATCTATACAATAGCTTGAGCTTTCCATGTTTCAATCTCTTTTAGTAATTCTACTCTTTTTTGTTCTGATGTGGCTCTTTCCTTTCTAAGTTCACTCTAGGATAGCATTCATTTAACTCAACTACATTTAGCCCCTCTTGAAGTGGAGCCTGGTAAGCTTTGAACATCATGTCCAAGCCTTTTGGAATGGGATCTATTAGGACTGTTCTTGCTTGAGGTTGGAGTGAGATGGGTGGTGGGGTGTGAAGTGGGATGTTGGGTGTGTCTGTGAGGGGGGTTTGAGATGAGATTTCTACTATTTTTGTTTTTTAGTCTTTAAGACTTTCTTTTAGATCATTTAATTTTCTAGCCTCTTTTCTCTTCATTATTTCACAACTATCCTTCCAAGTCCTATTTCTCATCTTACTAGTGCCTTCTAATTCACTAACCTCAAACTTTTTTTCATGTTCTATGTCTTGCACCTTTTATAAATCATATAGTCTAGTGACTTTGTGCATGGGGACAACCTTAGCCACACTTTCACTGGGTGGCTACACTAAGCCAATTACATTGATTGGGGTAATTTTTTGAACATTGGCTAAAATCTTAGGACAATCCCAAAGGATATGTTCCTTTCCACAATCTAGTAAAAAACATTGAGTCACTATAGATTGAGGTTTTCCTATTGGAGGAAGTCAAAATTCACGAATAAACTGATCTCCTTGACATTTATAACAAGGTCCTCTAGGTCCTTGAGGCCTATGTTGTTCAAGTTGAGGTATGGGTTTGGGGTCCATGTACATTACCTAAGTGTAATTTGACTCCCAACTAGGTTCCATCAATGGTGTATCATATTGATAAGCCTCATTATGCTCAAGGGATTCGTCGTAATACTTTGGTGGGCTATCTCCATGTGCCTATCCAAAACTTTGGGCATTAGGATCATTTTCTGAGATTAATGGAGATGTTGGCACTAATGACCTATTTAGGTTATCTTCTCGTATTGCATGCTTGACTGATATTACATTGGCAGGGGTTGGCGGTTGCTGTCCTAGCATTGGTTGTGTTCTAGGTTGTGCCAGATACTATGTTTGTTAATTTTGTTGTGGCCTATAGTAATTTTGCTCTTGGTACTAATTTTGATACCTACTTAGCTGTTGGTAATTCTGCCTCACTACCTATTTGTTGTAAGGGAAATCTTGAGCCACATGGTTCATGTATTTCCTCTCTATCGTGCAATATGGGCATTTAAGTTCCCTAAGTTTTGTGTTTGCATTGGACATACATTGGCCATGTGATCACCTCCACGTGTAGCAACACTTGACAGTGATCACTCTCTCAGCTTATCTATCCTGAACCCCTAAGTTTGAAGCTACTTGTTTTGCCAATTCATCTATCGACATCGTGGTTTGGATTGAGAATGTTTGGAACATTCTCAATCCGTGTAGAGTTTGGAGAGTTCTAGCTCTTCACCCAAGTTGTCCTTGATATCAATACAAATTCTTAAGAATTGCTCTAAGGTATATGGGTCCTTCAAGTAAACATATGACCTTAACTTTTTGCTCAATACAACATCTAAGAACAAGGAAACTTGTTTAGCATGAGTAGGTAACTCTGGAATAGGGCACCCCTCAACATATTGCCTGAACCTATGCCGTGCTAACCTAATTGTTTCCTGGGGTGTTTATTTGAAACTATGGATCAAGGATGAAGTGTTGTGTCTGATTCCACTCTTGGAGAACTATGCAATGAATGCATCTAGCATTCGTGTGACATTCTAAAATCGGCCTTGATGTAAGGGTTGAAGCCATGTTAGGGTTGTATTTTTCAAAGCTAGTTGAAAAGCCTCGCATTGAGTGAACAAATCCTCCACTTTTTCGGCTCTCAATACTTGCTTAAACTTGGCCAGATGATCGTATGGATCTCCTATGCCATCAAAGTAATTTTTTCATGGTTTTCACCACTTGAGAGGATCTCAAGATTTTGGGATGCTATCTTGGTCTAGGAAGAGGAAAGTCATCCATACTTCTTTTGGTTCTTATGTCCTTGGGCCCTTTCTCATTTTGTATATCTATGTCAAGACCTAATCTTTCTCTTCCTATAGTGTGGACAAGATTCACTTTGGGTCATTCCTTAGACTTCTCTTTCTGCACTCCTAAAACATGTGAAGATCCTACTTTATTCTGACTATCAGGGGTAGTAGGCTTGTGTGAGGGAAAAATCTTTTCATCCTTCCAAGTGTGTACATGTCTACTATGTTGTGTGACAACATACATTCTTTTAGAAGTGTTGTCCAAATATATGACCTTGCCTAGAATGTCAGGGTCCTTGAACTCATAGATGACAATCCCATCTACATCGCTAGGTTTGTCTTGTGGAATCCATTCGAGTGTTATGATCCTAATAAGGACTGATCCTCTAGGGTTCTATGTTCTCACTCTTTGTTCTCATGTTCAAGACCTCCTATGTCAAACATGCATGATCAATCCCAAGTCATCCATTCTATCTGGTAAGTTGGCTACCACATACATGGTTCCTTGCTTATCTATGTATGACTCTTCTTCAAACTTGATCACAAGGTGATCAATTCCAAAGGGGTGTTCTAGATTTCTAAGTTGGATCACCGATCTTCTTAAACCATCCTCATAGATGCAAGCACCTAAGTAGTTGGTTCGAATGTATTCAAAGTGAGCCTTGTGGTGTCCTTTTGGGGTCTCTGTGTATGAACTATGACATTTTTTAATCAATTCTTTTTTAGCTTACTACATAGGGGTAATCGCTCAACTATGGAGGAGCCCATGATTTACCCATAATAATGACTCCAAATTTAGATGATCTAATGCTTTGTCAATCCACCTTTCCTATGTGTTTCTCCAACCTAAGGTTCATGAATTTGATCCCTTACCCTTCTAGTTGTTTTAGAGTATGCACACATGTGTACCTAAGTTTTTGACTTAGGTACTTGAGGAGAAAGAGACTATACCTCAATCCCCTACAAGTGCATATAGTGGGGATTCACGCTTTAATTATCAATCCAAGAAGTATCATAACCTAGCCGAGTGTATGAGGACATGCATTCAAATGACGGTCAATGCAAATGTGAACTAACAAAGGTGCAAATAAGTGTAAACTACCACATTCAAGCTTTCATGGTCAGCTATGGTGTCGTGACACCTAGAGTAGTAACCAACATTAAATCAAGCTTTTCTCTCAGCTCCAAACTTGGAATATAGTGAATAGCATATTCGTTCTGAAGCTCTCAAGAAGACGCATCCACTCCCCTTGGTATTCCGTACATTCATAAATCTGGGTTGCTCTGTTAAGTCGAGCTACCACGCATGCAACTAGTGGAGATGGACTACAATAGATTTGTAGTCTAGCTCTCCAATAACCTCTTTGTATTTGCATTGCAAGCACCATAGGGAAGGTATGAAGATCTGGATTTCCAGCCTTCAATCTGGACCTTTCGAAGATCAAGAGGAATAAGCACCTTCCGAGGCTCGGGATCCATCGGATATCTTCTTGCCTTTCTTCATGGGTAGTTGTTGGCCTTGATCCGTCCTTGCCTATTGCGTACCTTCCACTGTTATGTGCCCCTGTGGGGCTCTGTGCAGAGATGAATGTTGTGTGCCCCTGCGGGGCTTCTTGCAGTGTTGATTCTTCATATTGATCTTGTTTAGTGAAGCCTCTTTCTTGGTTTTCTTTTTCTTTTCTTTTTGCTTGACTCTCCTTCAACACCACCACCCTCTTGAACTCTGTCATCCCCGATAGGCTTTGGATGTCGATGGGAGTATGTCCTATATACCTTTTGCTCTATTTCATTAAGCATATTGGCTTCACGTATCATGAGTTGCTTCCATTGTTCTATGTTTACACCGTCATGCATGTTTATGGTCTGCAAAGAAGCTTAATTCATATGCCGAGAGTCTAGCATTTAGATTAGTTGACATATTCAAGAAAATTTCTGAGTCAATCTCAAAAAATCCTCTAAAAAATGCTTCCTCAAAAGTTTGCATGGGCTTGGCAAAAACATAAGTCTGGAGTAATATGCCATAATTGTAGGGAGACTAGGCATAACAGATAGATCGAAAATGAGGATATATGTGCCTTGGTTAATGTCGATGAAATTCAAAAATGTATATTTTGCATGCTTAAAAACTTTGAGTATTGTGAGTATCATACTCAGGATTTTCTTTGTCATCTTTATAGTGAGATCGGGTATTGTCGCATAACGGTTTAGCCAAAACTCGATGGATCTCACCATGTATTCCTCAGTCGGTAAATAGTTGTGAGGTGGACTTGGAAGTAAAGGGTAATTCAACCATTGCTTATTGAGCTTACCAGTTCTTTGTAATTCCAAAAATTCATGTGCATAACGTCGACGTGGCTTCGGGCAAAAAGAAGGATTCACCTGGAATAAATATGGTGAAGCTTGCCAATGCACCCCTAATGTTGGATTCTTTTCCCAAAACTTCCTTCTCCATAATGGTTGTGCCGCCTCAAATTCTTCTTGAGTGCAAGTGAATGTGTTTGTCTCGAAGTTCAACTGGTCATCTAGATCTTTTTGTGTAATCTGCTTTATATAACGGCGCGTCTACTCTTTCAACAGCCCATAAGGTATGTTTTGAACGGCTATATTATTTGTTCCAAGTCCTTGCCTATAATTTTTGGTTCTTTCATTACTTTGACTACTTCCTTTTTGAAATTTTCCATCAATCGGGACACCACTAGTGCCCATTCCTTTTGACCGAGTTCTGTAGTATACGGCATTGGATGATCATCACTAGGTTCCATCACTTGCTCTCTTATTGGTGAATGATAGATCGGGGGAGATAGAGGACGTACCTCTACCTCGTCATTAGGACTCCCTTGTTGTGGCTCTATTGGTGTCCCGACTTTTCTAGCATCTTCTAACTGTTTTTTGAGTTGAGCAATGATTTGATCTTTTTCTTCATTGTCCTTGATGTTGGCTTTGAGCTTCTCTTCAATACGAGTCTTTTCTTTGTATATGGTCCTCACTTGATCCGCATCTTGTATACATTGCTCAGTATACTTCGCAACTGTGTCTTTCCATTTGAGACTCAACTCCTTAGTGTCTGTAGAATATTTTGTTTCTAATAGCTTGTAGCTCTCATGTGCTTGTTTAAGCTGATTTTTCATACCTTCCAATTGTTTGTGTACCTCATGTGTGGCACTGTCGTTGGTAATTGGTGCCTCTAAGGGTTTATCCATTAAGAGAGAATTCATTAGTTCTTTGTTTCTACTCCTCAGATTGTCATTTTCGTTCATATATACTTTGATTTGAGTTTCAAGGAGTTTGCTTCGGTTGAGTATACGACCTTTCTCTATGTCAGAAGCTGCTTTTTATTGTTTCAAGTCTTGAGCTTTCTTTTGTACTTCTTCAACTCGTTGCATGAGACCATTTTGTTGTTCTTGTGATACTTGTAAATCCTCTTTTGCGGTCTGCAGTTCGGTATCTTTTCAAGATAAAACATTTTGTAAATTGACTATGGTGGTCGTGAGTTCTTCACTCATTGTCTGAAATCTGTACTTGTCAGCCATCAACATTTCTTTCTCTTGATCTTCTTCCATGAGCACCGTTTGTGAAGTCATTGCATTATCAATCATGGTCTTTACAAGGGGCTTCAATTTATTGACGTCCACATTTAGCCAAGTTTGCGGTATAATAGGTTCTTCGCCTATGGTAATGTCCTTTCCTTGTGCCACGTGCAGTGTTGATTGGTGGGTGCAAGAGAACGAGGATTATGACCACCACATGCTAGAGAGATGACTCTCCTCCCAACCAAATGCCTCTATATATAGCTCTCTCTAGGGGACAGCCTTCTTGGGCAGGTGGATACTAACCATCCAAGTGTCAGCCATGTAACTGCATGTGCGCCAAGTGTCCCGGTTAACTAGGGTTAACTCAAGTGGATGCTTCTAGAAGGTTCTAGATCTCTTTGGGCAAAATACTCTCCCCATGTCCCCCATGGGTATTGAACTCAAGACCTCCTCCCTCACATCCTTGAGACTTAAACACTAAGCTAAGTGGATCACTTGTTCACAAGAGCACAAGACCTCCTAGTAAGTCTAAAATCGAGATCTTTGGTCATACACATGAATGACCAAACGGTGTTCGATTTCATATTTGTCTGAACCGGCCGGACCCCTAGATCATAAACTTACTTTATTACATTCTTGCCCCTTGGAAAAATATTGTCGTCCTCAAAAATAGAGCTATATATCTATTGTAGGCAACCCCCAAGCCTCATGTTCTAAAACTGGAAGAACATGGTCATGTTCTAAAACTAGAACATATCTCATCTCTGTGGTGGCATCTCTGGCCAATTCACAGTTTCTCGATGTGCGATCTAGGCACAAACATGTGAACTGGATGGATTCAAATTACTAGTCCATTTTTGGGCATGATTGGTGCATGGACTTAGTAACAAAGGCATGATTCTTATCCCTCACGAAACTTTGAGAACTCTTGATTCACTTTGAATTTGGTTTGGAAAACTTGAAGTTCGGTTGTCCCAAATATTTTACTTGGATGTTGGTACAATGGCTAACTCATATCCAATAGTTACTTGATTTTTTTACCCAACTAGAGGACTACTTTGCCCTAATGAGTTTAAAAATCCTACGTAAACTGTAGGAGAAAGTTTACCATTTTCTTTGAGTCAACCGTATTGTATCTTGACCAATTCAAATTCAAAATGAAAATTGTCCAACTTAGGACACTTTTCTCAAAGACTTGAGCTAGAAGTTCTTTGGGAATTGTCAAACTGATGTGCAATTCCTAACTTCTCTATTCTAGAGTATATTGGACTCTAGGAAATCATTTATGCTATAACTTGAAGCAAACTCAAATGAATAAGTCAGTCTTGGACTTATCATCTTTTGTTGTTTGAAAAGGTTCTTGTAAAGAACATCTATCTAGGATGTTTAATTTAGTTACCTGGTTCTATCCGACTAGCCCTTGACTTTTATGAAAAGAATCAGATACCATATCTGAGTCAAATCCAAAAGATTCGGAAAGCGGAAAGAAAGAACTAAAACTCTGTTCAACGAATTCAAACTTCGAAGATACGTAAAACTTGCTATGAATCAAATTCTAGATGACTCAAGACTTTAACTTCTCAAAGATCTGTTTCAACAGGGTATTGAAGCATTTTTTCTATCTTTAAGAGAAAAAAGCTAGATTTTCAAAAAGATTCATAGAAAACCTAAAACATCATCCAACCACAAGATACTAGTGTGATAACCAACATCAGTGTCAACCCACTGAGGTTCTATTGATAAGTTTTTACTCAAATAATGCTTCACTTGAGACTAAGTTTATGCCTATATTCAATCTTTATGACTCCTTACTGGGAATCCAATTCTTGTGCATTTCTTTGAGTCAAAGGATTGAATTTTCCAATTTACACTAGAAACTTGGTGCTTAACTTAGTCAATCACAAAGATCAACTCAAAGTCAAAGCCTGACTTTTTTAGAAATTTATGAAATATTTCCAAATCAATAACACTTTATCTTGAAGTGTTTCAAGAAGATCTTGGAAGTTACTCACTTCATATCTTCTGCTTCCTTGATCTTGAAGTATCGTGAGATACTACTTTTATCCTCTTTGAATTTACACTCCTTCTTTGAAGTTTCAATTCCATTGAGGATCAAACCTAACTTCACGATCCAATCTAGGACTAAAAGATAATTATCATCCCATGGTCTGATGTCCCATACCATCTTTCCTACATCAATCCAAGTATAAAATCTGGTGTTCCGTACCTCCCTATTTTATACTTACATTGACATGTGAGTGAATTTTATCGTAAAGTCTAAACATCTCTTGATAGAGTACTTTCTTGCTTCAATTCTTTACGAGAATTTTCAAGTTTCAGACATTATCTCTAACTAGATTTTCTAGGTTTTGATCCCTTCACAAGATCGTTTAATGATCTTGTGCTTTCCTTTGGGAACTTAAAAACCTTTTGATGGAACATCCATCCTTGTTTGCTAGGGTTTTCAAATGAAAACCAATTAGAATTCCAAGTACTTGAATTTTCACAAATTCAAGTTGAATTGATTTATTCTTGACCAATTTGTAGTGACAAGAGTTTTTTGACATCTTGTCTTTAGATTCCTTCTTTACTGATGCTTTAGGTACCTACCCCGATGAGGACTTTACAGGAATCTCTCTACTGCTTAAGTCTAAGCATCCGCTCATGCTCTCTGGATTTGTACCAAAATCCCTTTAAGGATAGGTAAACTTTATATTTTACCTTCCATAGACTTAAGTACCATCTTCATGGTTGCAGACTACATTCTTGGAATTCCTTCACTCTGTTCAGACTTGGAACAGCTTACTCTTTTCACAATTTTCCATTGGATAAATGGAACCTGAGTGAATAATTCCCAAAAGGAATTTTTATTGCCAATACTTGGGCAATCTATAGAGTAGTTCCAATCTCACATTCTTGAACAATCATGGCCAATCTTGATCAAGTCTAGTTGATCTTGTGACTAAAATAAAGACTTAGTCTTTATCTTTAAGAACTTCTGAACTATCTAAAGCTTCTTTGCTTACCTGTAGGATTTTAGAGATCTTTTCCTCAAACTTCAGTCCAAGCATACACTGATGCCTCTCAGATTCCAAAGCTAAGAATCTTTGATATACCTTTAGGTTATATCACTATTTGGACTTAAGTACCTAAAGGTTTAGGAACTATTGGGAACTACTTGAAAGATTCCAGTCTCACATCTAGGGAGATTTTTCTTTCAAGAACTTTGGATTCCTACCAAGGAATCAAGAAATATGAAGCCAATGATTGGAATCTTTTTCTTTTGAGTCCAATGATTCATTCTTGGAATCTTTTTTTTTTACTGGAATGATTTTCAAAAGAAATTATTGAGATATTCCTTTTTAACCAATGAAATAGCTAACTAGACTATTTCATTTTATTGGCTTATCTTTAGGAAATAGCTTAATTCCCAAAGAATATTTGGTATATCTTTTATGAAATATCTTGATTTCCAAAGATACTTTGACTTGTTTCTTCTTTAATCTCTATTTAGCTTAAATAAAACCAAGCATAATTTTCTCATCCTCAGAAAAGTGTTTAATAAAGTTTTCATGCTTTTTGAAAACTGTACATTTTGACTAGAGATGCAGTCATGGAACCTAGCATCAATCTATTTAACACTAAAGTTCAAAAGATGCTAAAATTTATTCACCTCTTTGAGGTTCATCACTCGTCAGGATGAAATCAAAGAAAATAGTTCCATGATTTTTTCAAATTTGAAACATATCAACTATTTTCTTGCCATTCCAATGAGCAAGAAAATTGAACACTTACTTTCTAAGGGCTTGCTTTTCCTAATCAAGACTCCTAATTTGTGATATCTAAGTATCACATCTAGGAAAAACAAACTAGCTACTTGAGTTGCATGGAAACCAGGAGCCTTGCAACTATCTAGTTTGCTCTTTTTCCTAGTTGTCTAAGTCGAGTTAGAAAAAGGAGATAACAAAAGTAAAAGTATTCAACCACTTAAACACATAATGATGCATATGCAAATGCCTGTTCTTGAATGCAAATACCTCTTCCTGCATGCATGTGTTGGTATTCTCCTTTCATGCACCAAACTTAAATCAAGAAATTCTTGAGCTTGAAAATGCATGTTCCCAATCATCCATGCACAAACATTCTACTTGCTAGATATAATCGTTCATATGCATAAACTTGAGCATTAACTATCTTTTCAAGCAAGAAGAAACGTGTTTTGTGCATGAAACACTCTTTTGAAAGGAGAAATGCAGCAATATTCTTTCACAGATGCATGCCTATGCTTGTGTTTAATGAGTGTTTCAATATATTTTATGCTCTTTCATGTAGGTTTCAATGATTTGTGTCATGATTATCAAGAATGAAGTTCACCACTATACTTCAATGACAAAAATGTGTCCTACATGAAAGCAGAGAGCAAAAAACAAATATTGAAACCAATCATTAACTTGGAAAATACTTATCTCGCAATTAGCTACGTCCCTCTGTTGATCCGCAGGAAGAGCCATTCTTCACCCTTAGCTCCTTGGGAAAAATCTTTCCATGCAAAGAATAGCCAACCTTCATACATCTCTCCAAGACCTTGAAGAGAGCTTTCTTTTGTCGATCAAAAAGAAATGAAAATTGAAAGCACGACATTCCTTGCCTCGATCCGATATTGCTTTACTTTGGCTTTAGGTGGTGTTTCTTTTTGCCTCCCTTTGGATGTGTGCACTTCAAAATTGACTCAAGTAATCCTCACGGACAAGTTCAGATGCACATAAAATGTCTGAATTGGGATGTTCTCAGAGTTCCGAGTTCAATTCACGGTCGTCCTCATGACCAATTAGGCTCGGGATTCGCAGAGAAGAAACAAAATAGATAATGATGCAAAAAGTCAAATAAGCTAAAAATTGTCACTGAAATGGTCAAAACGCTCACGGATTGAGGCAGACTACTCGAGATCGATTCCCATCTGCTTTTGGCTGCAGAAGAAATCAATTTTCACTATTGATTATAGAAACTATCTAACGTACTTTGGCAGAGAGCATAGGAAAAACCCATGGTTTAGTGAAGTGAAGAGTTCGAGTCCTGCCCGTGCATCTGAGACACCACCCTGCAGTGCCAGTTGGCCAGAGTTTCCCTTTTGTTTGAGAGCTTTTCAGCACCCAATTTAAATCATAGTCTCTCAAATGAGCGTGTGTCGACGTGTTTTTGCCTTGGAATAGTAGAAGTCCTCCAGAGAAAGAGATAGAGGGTTTGAATCTTTCTATGACCTCCGATATATCATCCCTTTTTTTGCCTATGGAAAAGCTTCCGCGACGGGTTCTATCATTCAGCTAAGAACGTCGCGCGTTCTTAGCCATGAAAATGGCATTGCTTTGTTGGAGAAAATAGATGTCTGATAAAAATTTTTGAATAGCATCTCAAATCGTGACCGGCGTGTGTTGTAGTGGGTAGATTAGAGGATATCACGCCTTATGGCACGGGATTAAACCCTGCTTGACACTAACTGAGGAAGTTCTCTCTCTATTTTGCTTATGCAAAAGCTCTCCATAGCTTGCACAATACTTAATGCCCAAAATATGGCACAAGCACGATCTACCTGATGAACGTGTGGCTGAATCTGGATATGCAAATATTTCTATAGGTCGCTAGTTCAAATCCTCGTGGATGGCTCATGATCCCATCTTCTTTTGGGTGACCAAATCCTTTATTGTATAAATAAATATTACAATTGAATAGAAGCGCCCTACTCTCGTGGTTTAGAAGACAGCCTCTCAGTGCCGAGGTCATGAGATCAAAACCTCTAGCTACGCGATAAGGAGTGTAAGTGTTTTTGCTACTCTTCAGAAACAATTTGCATACGCCGAGGGTGAAGTTCTACAGAGATGAAGAAGTGTAGCAATGCAATTTTGATGCATCTCTACAAGAGCTTACAAGCAAAGTGATGAAGATAAAAGTCTCCATGGATGCTCAACCTAGGGGCTCTGATACCAATGCGAGAGAACGAGGATTATGACCACCACATGCTAGAGAGATGACTCTCCTCCCAACCAAATGCCTCTATATCTAGCTCTCTCTAGGGAACTGTCTTCTTGGGCAGGTGGATACTAACCATCCAAGTGTCAGCCATGTAACTGCATGTGCACCAAGTGTCCTAGTTAACCAGAGTTAACTCAAGTGGATGCTTCTAGAAGGTTCTAGATCTGTCCCCCATGGGGATTGAACCCAAGACCTCCTCCTTCACATCCTTGAGACTTAACCACTAAGCTAAGTGGATCAGTTGTTCACAGACCTCCTAGTAATTCTAAACTCGAGATCTTTGCTCATACACACAGATGACCAAACGGTGTCCGATTTCATATCCGTCTTAACCGTCGGATCCCTAGATCATAAACTTACTTTATTATACTGGGGCTGCCAAATATGGAGCTGTATTGTTGGCTCAGCCTCTTTAATTACTCCCTTCCCTTGTGGCATATCATCTCGAATCTCGATCACAATTTTTATCGGAGTTTGTTGAGATAGTACCTCTTTTTCTAGCTTCCTTTGCAATTCGTCTTCGATGGGTGGTACCACATTTGTTTTTGGTGGAGATGCTTCTTTTACACTGATCTTGGATTGGGTATTCAACTGGATGGTGTGCCTTCTTTCAAAGGGTGCTTCCTGATTCTATACTTGTAAATTTTGATCTTCGGGGGTGTGGTGGACTTGATGAATCTCCATCAAGTCTTCATCATTCGTCTTTGTTCTTATATTTGTGTCCAATGTATCATGTTCATGACTAGACTCATCATTGAAACTTGAATTATCAAGCCCCAATTCCTTGTATATGGCAGATTATGATGGGTTGTTGTCTTTTTTACTCTTTTTCTGCAAGCATCTGGATTGCCTGTATTGGTGTCCTTGTACAATGATATTTACCTGGCCTCGCATGTAAGTATGTGTTTCTTCTAAAGCAACTGATAGATCCCTTTGTGTTATTGGAGGTTGGGTTAATGAGACCCGTGGTAGTAGGTGTGTTTGTTTAGATTGGGGGGTCTCCTGTGCTTCTTCTCGAGCCCGCTTGGCTCCACGCATCGTAGTTCTCGAACTTATTCCAACTTCTTCTCTTGATATGGATGCTTTCTTCTTCTTTGGAATTGTTGCAGACTTCACATATCTTGCCATTTCAATAGAGGTTGGCATTAATCATAAGCATTCCTTCATTTCTAGTGCTTCCTAGATCAATAGGGTCAAGGCAGAGCTCCCATTCAAAAACTTCTTATGGTCCCATTTCTTCTTAGCTGCGAATAAATATTCCTGTATGTATGGCGTAAAGTTGACTTTGTTCCTGATTTGCCTTATAGCATGAGATAGCAATTGAACTACAATCTTTTGAGGCATTGTATATCTGTTCATGCTTGGGAAACAGAAATGTTGATGCACCACTTGAACTGACTCTTCAATATCCGTCCTGTTGATTTCCATAAAGGTCTTCTTTTTAGCGTCATGACATTCATTTTTTAGATTTGTTAGGCCGTCTTGATTCCATCCAAAAGCTTTGTTGATGAGGTCATGCGTAAATCAAACATGTTTCCATTCTCTAGTTTTGTTAAGAACTGTAGCTTCTAGTACGGAGGGCATATCCACTTGTTGCTTTTGAGTTCCTTGGAGATATTTTTTGTTGATGTGCAGGGATTTGGAGCACTTCTTGAGCAACCATGTTAATTTTGCAAAAAAATATGACATATCTTCATGAGGAATTCTCTCTAGTAGAGCAAGTCCTCTAGGACTTGATGCTCCCTGAAGTGGAAACTAAAAGTTGAAATAAATGTATATTGTATGCTACAGTCTACTTGTTGTGTATGTTTTAATTTCACGTCTGCAAGCTATCTGGGAAGGCTCTACCAGTCCTACATAGGGCTGAACAATGGGATTTATGCTGGGCTGACTGCCCCCCAAGGGGATTGTGTCACCCAGCTTTGAAGACTGAGGAATCGCAGATTGAAGGAAGGACTGAAGACTTGAAGATTTTTAGTGCTGTAGATTCGAAGATCATTGAAGATCTGAAGACCTGAAGACTTGCAGGCTGAAGAATTATAGATTTGAAGACCTGAAGAGCTTCCAAACTTGACTCCAACTTGGAACAATTCAGTTATGTATGATCCTCTTATCTTAGCTTTGTCGAGGATGACGAAGTCTAGGGGGAGGAGAGTGTTGAGTTGTAGGGTATAAGCATATCCTCAATTGTGCGTGGAGACCCTCCCTAGACCATGAGAATAACCTTTTTTGTATATACTTAGAGTGTCACATGTGAACACTCTCTTAAAGCACTTTTTAATATTTCCTTATGCCATAGTGTAGAAGACTCTTAATATTTCATCTTTTTGGCACATCTAGGAGTTCCCCACGTAAAAATCCCATGCATGGAGTTTCTTGGGATTTGTTTGTTACAAGATTGATCTTGGAATCTCCTAGAAGATATGTTAGTTAGAGAGATATTCCCTTTTTTACTTTTCAAAGAAGCACATGGGAAATAGAGCCTAGCCTATATATAGAGGCTCATTTTTGTAAAGAAGGGAGCTTTTGGTCGACGTGCTCTCATGTAATATCTCTTATGAATGGAAGAATGCTCTCCTTTACTCCAAGACTATTTACATTTATGTATTGTGTCTTTGTGAGTGTGTGAGAGTGAGGTGTGTGTGTGCCTATGCATGTCTCTCCTTTATGTGAGTAGAGTAGTTGCTTTGCTTGTATTTTACACATGGAGTAGGATCCTTGACTCCCTACTCTCCATGTTTTCAAGCATGTGGCATAGCATGGGGTTGATTGCCAATGGCTTGAACATATTGGAGGTAGGGGTGGATGAGAGGAGATTCAATCTTGAGCCTTCCTTCTTGCTTCCATGCAAGGTGGTGAGGGTCTTGGGACTACTACTACAACTTCAACATTCATCAGCAAGGAGCTGCCACGAGGGTGCTCCTCCCTCTAATTCACACATACCAAATGTATGGGTGAGCTGATGCCCATCCTAGATGCACACACACTCATTAGGTTGTAGTCCTAAGTTTGAGGTGGTTCTCACATAGTGAGATGGCATACAATTGACATGAATTTTAGCTTTTGAATGAAAGAAAATAATCAAATGGAGCATCCCATCAGCTAGAATAAGATGCAAACAACTAACTCGCATAAGTAATGGTTGGCATCGAACTTTTAGCTTTGAGGCCAATGTTACATAACTACTACAATATCCTACCAGGACCACACTTCTAAGAGAGAACACATATCCATCCATCCAACTCCACCCATATATATACCTCTAGGCCAAAGGGGTGCATATCCTTGGGTTTGACCAAGTGTCCAGCCAAATGGCCCTCATATGGACACTTTCCCAAGGGTGATCACATGCCTTATAATTTCCCAAGGTGTATCACATGCCTTCTAAATCAAATGAGGACTCTTCTCTCATGTCCACAGAAGGTGGCTCCTAGAGAAGCTTCTCCCAAGACTAAGGTTCTTGCACCTTAGGATAAATCAAGCCTAAGGTTCCAACCATTCAATTGGGAACTCATATGAATAAATATCCCAAGGGTTTCACCTAAATGTTCAAAGCATGTTCCAAGGGTAATTCAAGGGATAAACCAAGGAAAACATACACCATATTCTAACCTTTAGAATCCATATGTTTAACCTTCTAGACCCATGAATTATACAACAGTTAGTTTGACACAATAGAGATGAATGAAAATAGAAATTTGAGATGAAAGATGAACAAGCAAATACATGGATATTTATTAAAATTTTCAAGATTACACGCATGAAGGCACTCTATATCTTGAAACATTTCGTGTGTAGTTGTCACTCATAATTGTATTATCATGAAAACACGAGTCATGCACACATTCCTAAAAGTAATGATTTTTATGATGAGAACCAAAGACACACATACAAACCAAGTTAGATACATGTGCCAAAATTTAATCAAGATGAATTCATAAGATTTACATAGACACAAAGAGATGAATTCATAAGAAGTCTGTGAACTTATTTGAATTTCCAAGCAATTCTTCAAATCTTTTCCTATTCATACCACATTCCTTCTTGGAGCTCCAAGAATTCAAAACTTACCTTCATACTTATCTTTATCCTCCATGATATTCCTCTCAATACATGATAGGCATATGAGCACTCTTTCTCTAGTTTCCCACTTAGACTAGAATGGGTCACTAACTCTCATTTTTGAGAAGTAATATCATTCACGAACCAGGATGCTATCAAATGTTGCAAAGATGAGATATACACTTATTGGAAAACTCATGTGAGGGTGAGCATTCAGAGAGTTCTTCCACATTTGACGCAGGACCACACAAAAGATACTTTACAAAGCAAAGAAATAATACATTTTTTTATAATTTCCACAGGCAAGAAGAGAGGGGTTGTTACACTCATGTGTTCCTTGAGTAGCTTTGATGTGATCCTTTTCCTTATACATGGGCATTTTTTTACTCTAGTGCTAGTTAGAGGTATTTTCCCCATGTTACCACATACATGATTTACTCATATGTGGTAATACTTTTTACTTAGGGATATTATTCAACTCTTACTTCAGTTTTGATCATCATCAATAGAGAGAGCTATTCTAACCATCCGTCTTCTCCACTGTCTTGCTGCATTTTTGCTCCTTGTATGTGCTTCTTGTGTGTCTCTTGCACTTCTACACACCCAACTGAGCAAGTTCAAGTCTTTCTTAAGTTTTAGTTTTTTGTGTTGTGATGCATGCACACTTTTAATCATGCAAATCAACTCTGGAGCATAGGATAATGATTTTTAGCAACCAAGGAACATTTTCAATAGTTGCACTAAATTTTTACCCCCATTTCAAAACCATTCATGCAGTGAAAATCACCATCAGAGTGATGTATTGTGAGCTAAAATTGCAACATTCATTTCAACTTTCATTGAAGTAAAGATCTTGTCACATTTTGTTCTTTAGTGAAATGATGGGCAACAATGACTTGTTTTGCATGCTTCAAGCTAAAGATAAGCTTGATGGGGCCAACTATGCAACATGGTCTTGCATGATGAAACATGTTCTTGTTACGAAATAATTATGGAATATATTGGTAGATGTAGATTGAAGGCTTGCAGGTTCTTTTACTTCACAGTCTACTATCACATATGGAGCTTCTTCTTCAAGTACAGTGGTTACTCCTTTTCCACCTACACAAGAGTAAATTAGATGGGATGGAAAAGATGCTCAAGCTCATGCATTGATTATGCTTTTTGTGAAGCGTCATATAGTTCCATGCATTCGGTCACATTCTACATCAAGACAGACATGAGACACTCTTGCTTCTTTGTATGTCGTGTGTAATGAAGCACATGTTGCATACTTGATTAAGCAACTTGAGGATGTATGTATGGCTGAAAATGAGTTTGTGGATGTGTATGTGACAGGCATCAAGGACTTGAAAGAGAAAGTAGCAAACATAGATGAGATTATTTTGGATGCATCACTCATCTTTACATTGTTGAAAGGATTACCAGAATCTTTTCAAAGCTTTGCCACTACACTCCATTTGTTTGCAAAAGAGAATCCAATTATGTATGAATTTGATGAGGTTCTATCTCTTCTTTTGCAAGAAGAGTAATCTAGAGTGAATAGGAGTGGTTTGATTGAGAGAATGCAAGCATTTGCTAGCTCACAAGACGAGAAAAGAAAGTATGGTTCAACTTTGGGTTCATCAAAACCAAAGCCTCAAACATCCTCTTCCACTCATTCCTCTAATGATGCTAATTTGCAAAAGAAGAAGGGATGCAATTATTTGTTGAATTTTGTTCATACTATTGATGATTGTAGAAAGCTTCCTAAGCACAATGAAAAGAAGAAAGAATGTGGCATGCTTATTGCTAAAAATTCTTCAAATACAAAGAATGATGATGCAAACATGGCTCAAGTTTTTTGGGCATGTGTTGTTACATGTCGTTATGATGCATCATTGCATTCTAAATGTACAGTTGTGAGTGAGACTAATTCAAATTGGTTCTTTGGTAGTGCTAGTTCAAAGCCATAACTTCACACAAAAGGTTTTTTGTGTCTTTGAAAGATGCACCCAAAGGAGGACATGTGGTGTGTGCAAACAATGCCTCTTATCCTATCATTGGAGCAAGAGAAATTAAGCTTATGGCTACAAATGGATGTGTGAATCTTTTGAAAACTTCATTGTACTTACCTAGTATCAAGAAGAACTTAATTTCAATTCATTTGATTGCCAAAATTGGACTTCATGTACACTTTTGTTAATGATAAGTGTATGGTTCGTGATCTCAACAATGGTGATATTATCGTGATGACCAGTACATTATGTAATGGTTTGTATCCCTTGGATGCATACAAGAGGACTGCCTCAAATGCTTTGGTTGCTCATACTTCTTCCATGTTTGAAATGGAGCTTTGGAATGCTCGTTTTGGTCACTTAAACTTCAATAATTTGCTTTACTTGCAAAATAAGGACATGGTTATTGGTTTTTTGACACTTGAGTCAATTGAAACACATGCATGTGAAGGTTGCATTCTTGGAAAAATGTATCGTGATTCTTTTCCAAAAGTCATACACACACTACAAAAAAATGTAGCTTGTTCATAGTGATGTATGTGGTCTCATCAAGACTTCATCTTTTGTGAAGCATTTATATTTTATTACCTTCATTGATAATGCTACTCACCATGAGTGTATCCTATGAAAGCAAAAAATGAGAAATTTTCTTGCTTCAAAGCATTTTTAGCTATGGTTGAAAATTTTTCTAGAAATAAGCTTTTGACTCTACGCACATATCATGGCAGTGAATATATGTCACATGAGTTTAATGTCTTTCTTCATGAAAGAAGAATTTCACACCAATGTACAGTGCCATATACACCTCAGCAAAATGGTGTTGTCGAACATATAAATAGAACGCTCCTTGAAATGGCATAATGTATGATTAAAGGAAGACATTTTCCTGACAAGTTTTGGATGGAAGTCTTCATGTGTGCAAACTATGTGTTGAATCATTTCCCCACAAATGCATTGAGAGTCATCACTCCTTATGAGACTTGGAATGGACATAAACCTATGGTTAATCATATGCATGTGTTTTCTTGTTTGGCATATGCTCTTGTGCCATCACAACAACATCACAAACTTGATGGAAAGGCTAAGAAATGTATATTGGTTGGTGTAGAGGAGGTACTGGGGTATCTATTTTTAACAGGAGCATGCAGCAAGCACTCCAGTACTTCACCTACTCAAGGGAGGTTCTCCTTAGGGAAATATACCCTTTTACACTTATGTGAGCAGGCAGATATCAATGATTGCACAGAGTTGTGAATACTTAGGGATAATATTAATGACAAAATGACAATAATGGAAGACCAACCACTCCTTAGTTCGAATTAGATGATTACAACATAGGAAAAAGAGATGCTCAAAAGTTTATGCTCTGGGCTAACATGCCACTCCAGAACTAAACAACATCAATACAAGGGATTCATCCAATCCGTACAATGGACACAACTAGATGTAGACTAGCACTGATCAATACAAAGTATGAAGACTTGCTCTAAGGGGAAGAGCACGAAATACCAATGACTCACACTGAATGACAAAACCAAGCTACTCTCTTCACACTATAGTGCTATTAGCCCTCACTGGGAAGCCCACGCTCTGTATCCTCACCATAGAGTGACTTCCTACAGTAGGCTTGTAGCCACAGAGTGCGAAGAGAGGACCCCTGTACGCATGTAAGTATATGTGTGTATGTCCCAAATGAACACAAGTCCCTTGCTTTTATAGGCTCCAATAGGCCAAGAGGGCCTTCTCGATTCCTCACGTCCACTGATCATGCACCAGTTGATTGCCCAAATTGGAGGGGTAGATCAAATATGCCACCAATCTTGAATTGGATCCTCAAAAATAGGCAGTCGTCATGAATGGTTGGCGGCAACAGTCATTTCTCCACTTTCACTTTTACCACTTACACTTTTACTGTCACTTTTGAATGCAAGCTGAGATCCTCATTTTGTGCCGCCCGTGATATTTGAATGACCCTGAGAAGCACATCCTTCACCTAATTTTTGTAGTAGCTTTTGATCCTTCATATTAAGTGAGCGGTGGGAGGTGAGTTGTGGGGAGTTGAGGGAGATTACGGGGGGTGTGGAAGGTTGTGGGTGGGAGTAGGGGTTGAGTTGTGGGGAGTTGTGGGGGTTTTTGGGGTGTGGTCAAAAATTGATCCAAGATTTCAAAATTATTATTGCACCATTGGAAAGTACTCGTCGAGAGCTTTACAACAATATATAACACTATAGGGTTTGGTTGAGAAATGATCCTCCAAATATCCATCCAAAACTGCATGAGAACCTTATGGGAGGTCATGGGAAATTGTGGGATTTGTGGGGTTTGTGGGGTTTGTGCGGTTTGTGGGGGGTTGTGGAGGGGTGTGTGGTTTGTGGGGGGTCGTGGAGTGGTGTGGGGTTTGTGGGGTTTGTGGTGGCTATGGGGAGCTGTGGAGGGGTGTGGAGTTGTGTGGGGTTTGTGGAGTTTGTGGAGGCCTGTGGAGGGGTGTGGAGTTGTGTGGGGTTTGTGGAGTTTGTGGAGGGTTGTGGAGGGGTGTGGAGGGGTGTGGGGTTTGTGGAGTTTGTGGAGGGCTGTGGAGGGGTGTGGAGTTGTGTGGGGTTTGTGGAGTTTGTGGAGGGCTGTGGAGGGGTGTGGAGTTGTGTGGGGTTAGTGGAGTTTGTGGAGGGCTATGGAGGGGTGTGGAGTTTGAGGGGTTTGTGGGGTTTGTGGAGTTTGTGGAGGGCTCTGGAGGGGTGTGGAGTTGTGTGGGGTTTGTGGAGTTTATGGAGGGTTGTGGAGGGGTGTGGAGTTGTGTGGGGTTTGTGGAGTTTGTGGAGGGTTGTGGAGGGGTGTGGAGTTGTGTGGGGTTTGTGGAGTTTGTGGAGGGGTGTGGAGTTTGAGGGGTTTGTGGGGTTTGTGGAGGGTTGTGGAGGGGTGTGGAGTTGTGTGGGGTTTGTGGGGGGTTGTGGAGGGGTGTGGAGTTGTGTGGAGTTTGTGGGGTTCGTGGGGTTTGTGGGGTTTGTGGAGGGTTGTGGAGGGTTGTGGAGGGTTGTGGAGGGGTGTGGAGTTGTGTGGGGTTTGTGGGGTTTGTGGGGGGTTGTGGAGGGGTGTGGAGTTGTGTGGGGTTTGTGGGGTTCATGGGGTTTGTGGGGTTTGTGGAGGGTTGTGGAGGGGTGTGGAGTTTGTGGGGGGTTGTGGAGTTTGTGGAGGGTTGTGGAGGGGTGTGGAGTTGTGTGGGGTTGTGGTGACGGTGGGGGCCGGGGGGTGGTGGGGGAAAAGAGGAGGGCTGGTGGAATTGGAGGGGGGTGGAGTTGGAGGGGGGTGGTGATGGTGGGGGCCGCGGGGTGGTGGGGGAAAAGAGGAGGGGACGGTGGGGTTGGAGGGGGTCGTGGTGATGGTGGGGGCCGCGGGGTGGTGGGGGAAAAGAGGAGGGGACGGTGGGGTTGGAGGGGGTCGTGGTGATGGTGGGGGCCGCGGGGGTGGTGGGGGCCACTGGGGTGGTGGGGGAAAAGAGGAGGGCTGGTGGAGTTGGAGGGGGGTGGAGTTGGAGGGGGTCGTGGTGATGGTGGGGGCCGCGGGGGTGGTGGGGGAAAAGAGGAGGGGACGGTGGGGTTGGAGGGGGTCGTGGTGATGGTGGGGGCCACGGGGGTGGTGGGGGAAAAGAGGAGGGCTGGTGGAGTTGGAGGGGGTCATGGTGATGGTGGGGGTTGCGGGGGTGGTAGGGGCAAAGAGGAGGGGACGGTGGGGTTGGAGGGGGTCGTGGTGATGGTGGGGGCCGCAGGGGTGGTGGGGGAAAAGAGGAGGGCTGGTGGAGTTGGAGGGGGTCGTGGTGATGGTGGGGGCCGCGGGGGTGGTGGAGGAAAAGAGGAGGGGATGGTGGGGTTGGAGGGGGTTGCGAGGGAGAGAGAGAGAGAGAGAGAGAAGGAAATGCCACGATACAGACCCCCACATCAAGTCTTTGCACCGTCCCAGTGCAATTCCCGAAGTTGAAAACAAGATAGTGAAGGAAGTTCTTCTTCCTTGACTTAATTCAGGTGATACTTCACCTTGGAGATATTGACCAGGTTTTTTTTTTGTTGGATTTTTTTTGACTTTTTTTTACCTTTTTTTTTCACTCTTTTTTTTTAAATATATATATGTATAATGAACTGCAATCACTGAATGAAATTCGGTAGGTACGGTGAATGAAATGCTTCCAATTTACCTTAATTCAGGTACTTCTTCACCCTGGAGATATTGACCAGGGGTATCCTCTTACCCTGCAAATCCTCCAGATGTACTGCTCCATTAGGTAATACCTTTACCACCGTGTAAGGTCCTATCCATTTGGGTGCCAGTTTGGTTGGAATTGCTGGGACCTGATGCACTAAAACCATGGATCCTTCCTGAACTTCATTAGACCTCAGATACCTATCATGCAGTCTCTTGCGCTCTTCTTGTGTTACCTAAAGTTTTTGCATTGCTCCTTCTCTGTATTCTTCCAATGCCACCAATCTCTCAATGGGAGGTTCAATTCCAATGGTTTTGGTTCCCATTTCCTTTTTATAATGAATTCAAATGGGGCCAATGCCTCTTTTCCATATACTAAGCGAAATGGACTCTCACCAATGGTTCCCCTTCTTGTAGTTCTGAAAGCCCAAATTGCACCGATCAATGCTTGTGGCCAAAAGCTTTGATGATCAAAAGATAATTTGCGCAGCAACCCGATCAAAATCTTATTGGAGCTCTCTGCTTGGCCATTTGCCCTTGGATAGTAGGCACAAGATTTTTTATGGAAGACCTTGTACCTGTCAAATATAAATTGGAGCAGCTGATTTACAAAATGTGTTCCCCTATCACCAGTGATTTCCATTGGGCAACCAAATCTTGAGAAAATACATTTATACAAGAACTTAGCTATTGTTAACACCGTGCAGTCCACAGTAGCTTTAGCCTCTATCCATTTAGTTGCATAACATGTGGCCATCAAAATATACTTCTTACCCCCAGGTTGACCAGTTGGACTAATTGGTCCTATGAAATCAAGGCCCCATCGTTCAAATGGAAGCCATCCTGTAGATATGACTAATGGTTGGAAATTCAATCTGGTTGGCGTAGGAGCACATCTCTGGCAAATGTGGCATTCTCTAGCAAACTTGATCGCATCCTTGTAAATATGAGGCCACCACTTGTGGATGATTATGTGAGCCAATTCTTCCCCCTTTAGATGCCCTTCACTGTGTGTTGCCTCAAGCAAAGGGGTTACCTCCTCTGGAAAAACACACTTTCTCAAGATACCATCCTGACAATATCTATATAAATTTCCACTTATAAGTTAGTACGCTTTGGTTTTAAGGAGTAACCTTCTCTTTTCTATGGGTTTCAAATGCTCTGGGAGTTTTCTAGTAGTAAGAAAATTGAGAATTCCATCATACCAATCAGTCTGAATTGCTACTAGGAAGAGATTACTATCCACCAGTTCATCATTAATACCTGTTGCCTTCTCGCTCATTGCAGTCCTGGACATTTGATCTGCCATGTAGTGCTCTCTTCCTGGCTTAATATGAATATCAAAGTTGAATTCTTGAAAGAGGAGTAACCATCTCCAAATCCTTCCAGCTACTCTAGGCTTGTTTATCAAGTACTTCAAGGGTTGATGGTCGGATATGACTATAAAATTTACACCGAGAAGGTAATGCCGAAACTTCTGAAGAGCAAATACAATAGCCAAGCCTTCTCTTTCGGTCGTACTGTAGTTCCTTTTTGCCTGGGTGAGTAGTCTGCTGGCATAGGAGATAGGTCTATCAACTTTGTGTGATGATGGTTGAGCTAGAACTACACCAACAACATGAAGACTGGCATCTGTATGCACATGAAACTCCAATGACCAGTTAGGAACACTTAAAAGTGGAGCAGTACATAACCTTAATTTTAGTTCACAAAATGCTTTCTCAGCTTCAACACTCCATGAGAAAGGGACCTTTTTACTGGCAAGTCTTGATAAGGGCTTAGCTATTTCTGAATACATTCGTATAAATCTTCTATGGTATCCTGCATGACCCAAAAAACTTTGCACTTCTTTGGGCTTTGTGGAATAGGCATGGAAAGGATAGCAGTAACCTTCGCAGGATCCACCGTTATCCCTTCAGCAGATACTATGTGACCGAGAAGAAAGCCCTTGGTGACCAAAAAATGACACTTAGCAAGATTTAACTTCAAACCTGTTTTGAGACATTGCTCAAAGATTTCCTTTAGATTTTCCAAATGATCATGGAAATCTTGAACTGCTGCTCTTCTATCTGTGCCTGAAAATACTGAAAAGTCATCCATGAAAATGCGTAGAAAGGTTGTCAACCATTTGCCCAATATTAGATACATTGTTCTATTAAATGAAGCTGGTGCATTCTTCAAACCAAAAGCCATGCGGGTATAAACATAAGTGCCCCAGTAACAAAGGCTGTTTTGTCCCTATCATTAGGATGGATCACTATCTGATTGTAGCTGCTAAAACCATCCAAGAAGCTATACAAAGTGTGACCGGCTACTTCCTCAAGTACTTGCTCTATAAAGGGCTGAGGAAATCCATCTTGAACAGTCACTTTATTTAAGGCACGAAAATCAACACAGACTCTTATTTTTCCAGTATTTTTCTTGGGTACAATAACCATAGAAGAAAGCCACCTGGAATGTTCTACTGGAACAATTATACCTGCTTCTTCTAGTTTTGTAATTTCCAATTTTACCGCCTCTACATACTTTGGATTGAGTCGATATGGCCGATACCAGAGCCTCCATCTATGATCACACCTATGAGAGCTTCATCCTTTATACAAACAGATAATCTTGAGATTTGGTAGTCTGCCAAGGGTGCAGGGGGAAAATCAACCATGAAACCATCTATACTGGGTGATTGGATTAAGTGAGCAGAGTGTATAATATTCAATAAGTCACTTCTTATTTTTGAATCCATCCTTATAAGTTTGTACAGACTAACCTTGTGATGAATACCTTTCAAGATCTGTTCAATGTTTACCTCATGAGTGTCTTCTTGCAGACTTGTTGGTGGTCCCTTAGAGAAGTAGCCATCCTTTCATAAGCTCCTTCAATTTCTGCTTGGCCCTTCCACCTAGACTTCTTTTCCTCTTCTTTATCCTGGACTCCCTCTTGTTCCTCTCTATGGGTTGTTGTCGCTTGTCTGGATCTAGTCATCATGGGCATTGAAGAAGATGAAACAGCATAAGACTGAGTGGTCATACCTTCTTCTTGTGGAGAGACTGCAATCATGTGGATTGGAGCAGGACGGCTTCTTGGGCAATCTTTGGTGTAGTGATCCTTAGCCTCGGGACAATGCTGACAAGGAGGTGCATCTTCTAGAAGGGAACACCTGTTTTGCATATGGCCATACTCACCACAATGGTAGCACATCAAAGGCCTATTATATCTGGGCTTTGTTGGTTTGTTCTCCTCTCTATTAGGTGCATTTGAAGTACTAGCATAATATGAATCCAAAGCTTGAGAGTTATCTTGTTGTTGTGTACCCTTGAGGTAGTAACAGTCTCTAGCTTCATGGCCATCCTTTCCACAAAATTGACAACTTACCTTGTTAGGACAATTAGCATTGGAATGCCCATTGTTGTTACAAATTGTGCACCAAATCTGCCTTCTTTTATCCTGAGTGGTCCGCAAATCTTCTAACTCACGGCGAAGTTGGGCTACTTCAGCATCAGTGCGACGTAGTGGTGGCAAAACCTTCTCTTCTTGTTGATTTTGTTGCATTCTCAATGCCTCCAGTTCCTTCCTTAGTTGCCCAATAGGGTCTAGTTCTGCAGCATAATTCGGTTGTGTATCCCCTTCAAAATGTTGCCTAGCTTCTTCAATGTGTGATGCTACTGCAACAAAATCATTGAGGGTTGCATCCAATCTAAGAGACTCACGTAGTTTCTGCTGAGATGACCTGGGCAGAGCTTTTTCTATCCATTTTTTAACCAGGAAGTCACCTGGAGCATGTGGCAAACGTGCAACAAGTGCTTTTGTTCTAGTGTGAAGTTCATGAAAGGATTCACCTGATCTAGAGCTCTTTCCGAGGAGTCACTAGGTTGAAATGTCTATGAGAATGCCATCTTCAGAGCCTCCCATGTAGCAAAATGGCCATCTGCATATTGATTGTACCATTTGTCAGCAAGGCCTTCCAATGTGGATGGGAAGAGTACCAGCATTGCATCCTCTCTATTCTGCAAACCTCGTCCACGACATAAGGAGATGAACCTCCTCACATGATCATCAGCATCCTCATAAGCTTGTCCCTTGAAGGTAGGGAACTTGATATTGAGTCTGGAGAGTAAATGAGAGAGATCCTCCATTTGCACTGGTGTTTCTTCTGACGTATCTGAGGAGAAGTCTAATGTTCTCCTATGCTCCTCCTTCGACAGTGGTGTCGCACCGAAATCAATAGATAAATTCAAAGAGGGTAGAGGGGAGGTGGGTTCACTAATTGAAGATATAGCTGACTTGTTAAGGCTCCTTCGTATACAAAGAGGCTCCTTATCTGCTCGCGTATGGGTCATGTACCTACTTGCAAATGCAATAGGGCAAAAATAACTAAAAAGAGGACTATTTACTATCCTCAGGGCCTCTCACAGAAATGCAAGTGTCCCACCGGGCATGCCAAACTGTAGAGGAGGTACTGGGGTATCTATTTTTAACAGGAGCATGCAGCAAGCACTCCAATACTTCACCTACTCAAGGGAGGTTCTCCTTAGGGAAATATACCCTTTTTACACTTTTGTGAGTAGGCAGATATCAATGATTGCACACAGTTGTGAATACTTAGGGATAATATTAATGACAAAATGACAATAATGGAAGACCAACCACTCCTTAGTTCGAACTAGATGATTACAACATAGGAAAAAGAGATGCTCAAAAGTTTATGCTCTGGGCTAACATGCCACTCCAGAACTAAACAACATCAATACAAGGGATTCATCCAATCCGTACAATGGACACAACTAGATGTAGACTAGCACTGATCAATACAAAGTATGAAGACTTGCTCTAAGGGGAAGAGCACGAAATACCAATGACTCACACTGAATGACAAAACCAAGCTACTCTCTTCACATTATAGTGCTATTAGCCCTCACTAAGAAGCCCACGCTCTGTATCCTCACCACAGAGTGACTTCCTACAGTAGGCTTGTAGCCACAGAGTGTGAAGAGAGGACCCCTGTACGCATGTAAGTATATGTGTGTATGTCCCAAATGAACACAAGTCCCTTGCTTTTATAGGCTCCAATAGGCCAAGAGGGCCTTGCCGATTCCTCATGTCCACTGATCATGCGTTGGTTGATTGCTCAAATTGGAGGGGTAGATCAAATATGCCACCAATCTTGAATTCGATCCTCAAAAATAGGCAGTTGTCATGAATGGTTGGCGGCAATAGTCATTTCTCCACTTTCACTTTTACCACTTACACTTTTACTGTCACTTTTGAATGCAAGCTGAGATCCTCATTTTGTGCCGCCCGTGATATTTGAATGACCCTGAGAAGCACATCCTTCACCTAATTTTTGTAGTAGCTTTTGATCCTTCATATTAAGTGGGCGGTGGGAGGTGAGTTGTGGGGAGTTGAGGGAGATTACGGGGGGTGTGGAAGGTTGTGGGTGGGAGTAGGGGGTGAGTTGTGGGGACTTGTGGGGGTTTTTGGGGTGTAATCAAAAATTGATCCAAGATTTCAAAATTATTATTGGACCATTGGAAAGTACTCGTCGAGAGCTTTCCAACGATATATAACACTGTAGGGTTTGGTTGAGAAACGATCCTCCAAATATCCATCCAAAACTGCATGAGAACCTTATGGGAGGTCATGGGAAATTGTGGGATTTGTGGGGTTTGTGGGGTTTGTGGGGGTTTGTGGAGGGGTGTGGGGTTTGTGGGGGGTCGTGGAGTGGTGTGGGGTTTGTGGGGGCTGTGGGGGGCTGTGGAGGCATGTGGAGTTGTGTGGGATTTGTGGAGTTTGTGGAGGGGTGTGGAGGGGTGTGGAGTTGTGTGGGGTTTGTGGAGTTTGTGGAGGGTTGTGGAGGGGTGTGGGGTTATGTGGGGTTTGTGGAGGGTTGTGGAGGGGTGTGGAGTTGTGTGGGGTTTGTGGAGTTTGTGGAGGGGTGTGGAGGGGTGTGGAGTTGTGTGGGGTTTGTGGAGTTTGTGGAGGGTTGTGGAAGGGTGTGGAGTTGTGTGGGGTTTGTGGAGTTTGTGGAGGGGTGTGGAGTTTGAGGGGTTTGTGGGGTTTGTGGGGTTTGTGGGGTTTGTGGAGGGGTGTGGAGTTGTGTGGAGTTGTGTGGGGTTTGTGGGGGGTTGTGGAGGGGTGTGGAGTTGTGTGGGGTTTGTGGGGTTTGTGGAGTTCTATGGGGTTTGTGGAGTTTGTGGAGGGATGTGGAGGGGTGTGGAGGGGTGTGGAGTTGTGTGGGGTTTGTGGAGTTTGTGGAGGGCTGTGGAGGGGTGTGGAGTTGTGTGGGGTTGGTGGGGTTTGTGGGGTTCGTGGGGTTTGTCGGGTTTGTGGAGGGGTGTGGACTTGTGTGGGGTTTGTGGAGGGCTGTGGAGGGCTGTGGAGGGGTGTGGAGTTGTGTGGGGTTTGTGGAGTTTGTGGAGGGTTGTGGAGGGGTGTGGAGTTGTGTGGTGTTTGTGGAGTTTGTGGATGGATGTGGAGGGGTGTGGAGTTGTGTGGGGTTTGTGGAGGGCTGTGGAGGGGTGTGGAGTTGTGCGGGGTTTGTGGAGTTTGTGGAGGGTTGTGGAGGGGTGTGGAGTTGTGTGGGGTTTGTGGAGTTTGTGGAGGGTTGTGGAGGGGTGTGGAGTTTGAGGGGTTTGTGGGGTTTGTGGAGGGTTGTGGAGGGGTGTGGAGTTGTGTGGGGTTTGTGGGGTTTGTGGGGGGTTGTGGAGGGGTGTGGAGTTGTGTGGGGTTTGTGGGGTTCATGGGGTTTGTGGGGTTTGTGGAGGGTTGTGGAGGCGTGTGGAGTTTGTGGGGGGTTGTGGGGGGTTGTGGAGTTTGTGGAGGGTTGTGGAGGGGTGTGGAGTTGTGTGGGGTTGTGGTGATGGTGGGGGCCGGGGGGGTGGTGGGGGAAAAGAGGAGGGCTGGTGGAGTTGGAGGGGGGTCGTGGTGATGGTGGGGGCCGCGGGGTGGTGGGGGAAAAGAGGAGGGGACGGTGGGGTTGGAGGGGGTCGTGGTGATGGTGGGGGCCGCAGGGGTGGTGGGGGAAAAGAGGAGGGCTGGTGGAGTTGGAGGGGGGTGGAGTTGGAGGGGGTCGTGGTGATGGTGGGGGCCGCGGGAGTGGTGGGGGAAAAGAGGAGGGGACGGTGGGGTTGGAGGGGGTCGTGGTGATGGTGGGGGCGGCGGGTGTGGTGGAGGAAAAGAGGAGGGATGGTGGAGTTGGAGGGGGTCGTGGTGATGGTGGGGGCCGCGGGGGTGGTGGGGGAAAAGAGGAGGGGACGGTGGGGTTGGAGGGGGTCGTGGTGATGGTGGGGGCCGCGGGGGTGGTGGGGGAAAAGAGGAGGGCTGGTGGAGTTGGAGGGGGTCGTGGTGATGGTGGGGGCCGCGGGGGTGGTGGGGGAAAAGAGGAGGGGATGGTGGGGTTGGAGGGGGTTGATAAGGGATATTATTTTGTACCATCCATTGATGAACACAATTGTTGTGAGTTGAGGTGTGGTATTTGCTGAAAATTCAGTTTTCCCTCTACTTGAATGCAAAAAATAACCAACAATTAGCTTACAAGATGTGTTTGATATACTCATGCCTTTGTTCCAAAGTGGTGTGGTTGACTATGGTCATGTAGAGAATCCAAGTGAGGTTCAAATGGCTTAAAAACTCCAACAAAATAAAGCTAAAAGAGCAGAAAATTTTCAGCCAAACATGGCAGAAATTCTTCAGCAAAAAATTATCGAAACTATTGGAAATCTCCAACCACATATGGATGGACATTTGTGACAAAATATGGTTGAAAATAAGTATGAAATTCAGCCCACGCATGATATACATGTTCAAGATGTATTACATAATGAATGCATATCTATCAAGGGTGCACAAACTAAATCAAAATTCCTAAAACAAACTTTGTAGGATAGCAAATTGAGTGCACCTTTACTTGGTAGAACAAGATCAAGCTCTTGGCATGCACCAAGTACTTTTGTGGATTATTCTCTTATTGCAAAAACATGTAATGAAGAGCCACTTACTTTTGAAGATGCATGTCAAGATCCACAATGGGTGAGTGCTATGTGATCAGAACTGGATTCCATACATAGCAGTAATACTTGGGAGCTATGTGAATTGCAAAAAGGACAAAATGCCATTGGTACAGAGTAGGTTTACAAGATTAAGAGAAAGTCAAATAGTACCATTCATACCGTGGTTGCATTGGTTTCCTAACAAGGCTAGAAAGTACATTAATTTGACAAAAAAATAGCTTTCTTGAATGGTGATTTGCAAGAAAATCTCTATCATATAAAAAAACCTCCTAAATATGCCATGAAAGGGAAAAAGCATATGGTTTGTTTCTTGCACAAAGCCTTGTATGGTCTCAAGCAAGCTCCACATGCATGGTATTAAGAAATCCATAAGCACTTGATTGCTCTTGAATTCCCATGTAGTCCAATTGAAAGAACACTTTGTATGCAAACATGGGGCTGATCTTATAGTGCTTGTTCTTTACGTTGATGGTATACTCTTGACTGGGTCAAGTGATGCAAAGCTTGACATCCTTATGAAGGATTTACAATATACTTTTGATGTCACTTATCTTGTTCTTTTGAGCTACTATCTTGGAATCCAATTTGTATCCGTTGAGGGGGGGAATTGAAGGGCTTTGGTGTGCAGAACAAGAGGAGGAAGGAGGAGATGGAGGGAGAGAGAAGAAGAGAAGAGATGCGCACAATGTGTGGGAGCCTCGAACCCACATAATGATCTCTCTTGAGGCAATGCTCTATATATGATGTATATATATGAATATAGGGGTAAGATCACATGATCCTTACATCCCCAACAATCTCCCACTTAAGGGTCAATGTGACCATAAGTGGAAAAATATACAAAGAATGATGTAGGACTATACAGTAATGTACAGGAAGAGTCCGGATCTCAACCCATACAGATCAGCCTACACCAACTGCTCAAACAAGGTGTATCCATGCACCTCAAACTGCTCTAGACTCATATCAATAAGAGTCGAGCTCACATCTGACTGATGCAAGAACTGATGAAGTTCTCGCAAAGCTCCCACTGGCTCTATGCATGTGCCAATCATCGAACGAATGACAACTCCAAGTGCAAATAATCCAATAGCAACTGCAATATCTAGTCTCAAGCATAACAACTCGTACATCAGACTCACGAATGCTAATGAAACATGTGCTATCTTGGCTAACCTAAGTATGTCAGCCATGCCTTTATCCAAGGCATCCAAAGCACCATCATCAAGACCAACATGTCCTGACATATCTGTGTCAACATTTGGCATGAACAAATCCAAGAATGACTGCATGATCATTGACTCATCAACATGTAAATCAATCATCGTGTCAACCAAGGATGTGTCTAGTTGTGCATCATGAGAGCTAGTAAGCTCTATCACACACTGTGTACCATGAGAGCAATCCTGCTCTACCATACCAAGTGTATCATCATGCTCCACACGAGCTAACTGCACAACATCAATATCAAGGTCAAAATGATGATCACACTCTAAATGAGTATCATCACAATGCTCTATATGAGCATCTACATCATGCTTTAAAGCATCTAACTTATCATCCAAAGTGTGATCCATAAGAGCATCCATATGATCAACAAAATCATGCTCTAACACAAGCATCATGAGCATCCAAAACATACTCTGCATGTGCATCCATCTGAGCATCTGAATCGTACATACAAGTGCTTCATGAATGTCAATAGACCTATGTGTAGGTAGACAAAATGAGACATGATAAGTCTCACATCGCACATAAGGATGAACTCCCATTGAGACAAGACTGTCTCTCACATGAAGTACCTACAGTGGATACGTGTGCCCAATCCTAGCACCTCTGACAAGCATAAGCTGTCCCAACTGCAACTGAAAATAATGCTCATCAAGGAATGCATAACATCTGCTCTCATGTAACTGGCTAATTGAAATTAAGCTCATCGGGAATGAAGGCACATAGTGTATATGTCAAAGTATAAGTGATGTTCCACTAGGTAGCATAAGGCATACATCTCCTGCACCCTCAATGTCATGTCGTACCATCAGGCATGTGCACACATCCACGACTCTCACTTGAGAATCGACAAAACCACTCATGATGTGGAGTAACATGAAGATCGGCTAATGCATCAAGCAACCAAGCCATATGTGTGTTATCCAATGAACAAGAGGAATCTTGAGATGATCCATAAGAGAAAGTGATATCACTGTCACTAGCATAATCAACATCCATAGACTCTCTTGAAACCACTACTTGGCCTATATCATATGCATGTCTCTAATGTCGTCGTTGCATCCGTCTATAGCAATGTCGTCGAATATGGCCCTCATGACCACAATGCCAACATTGAAGTTGTCGATGTGATCTATGTATCACATGAGTCAATGGACTCGCATACATATCATGTAGTCTCTGCCATAATGCACTACTCATCTCCTCATACATCACAGACTCATATATAGAATCCACAAGTTGTAATCGGATAGTGGAGCTGGCAAATGCATCCATATCCATCCATACATGGTTAGGCATGTCACGAGGCCTCTGTACATCTCTATGCACATACATGTGTGACCCTGCATGAACCAATGTATGCCACATCTGAGCTTTCCATCTCGGAAAGTCAGTGCCATCAAATTGAGAAGACACCATGCTGGCAATCCAAGAGACTATAAATATAACAAGAGACTAGAAACAATACTCTTGCAGGTGTGATTATGCATATCCATATGCATATCCATTTGTGATGTGAGTTATGCATATCCATATGCATAACTCACATCACAAATGTCTCGATAGAGAAGGAACCATGTGAACCACCTGACACATAACCATGCATCTAGCATGCACATAAAATCATGAGCATAAAACTGCTCACCAAGTCTCCAAAGTGACCAAGTAGATGTGAAAGAATCCTAGGAAAAATTCAACAGAGTATCCCTTGTAAACTGAGCAATCAAACATGATAACCAATATCAAAAGAACAATGAGTAATCTGTCACCACCTGTCATTGATCCAATCAAGGATAATGGCAAATACATATGCCCACAAACTGATGGCAATATATGCCAATACAATGGCGATACACCTTTCACTCAAGAATATATCTTGCAAGATGGTCCAAACTATCATAAATAATGTGTGACCAAGTCCAAGTGAATGGAGATAATCAATGATCCAAAGCTATCACACAAGCTTCAAGATCCACTAGAGCTCTCTTCTAACATAAAAATTAACAAAATTTTGGCAACATCTCCTCTATAAAATGGACTCTAAACCAAATAAACCATGTGGGAATCACTATCGACAATATCAAATCAATGAACATATGCTAATAGAATAGCCAATGAAGGTGACAAATAAGTGTGCAACTAAGGCTCCAATCTGGATCATGTACCTGTAAAGAAAACAAAAGATACATGTACCAACCAAGATCCACAATCAACTGTCACATAATTGTATGCAATCGGTAACTAAATCCATAACCAAGTAGCATAAGCAAAATATAAACCACAATGCCACTATACATCCATGATGGAAATCATGATGACATAAACCTTGAAAAGAAGGTATATCACAATGTCATATCACATGCCAAACACATGACAAGATCATGCTCTACTCTCATATGGAGGAGCTACCACAATGATCATACATGGATAATGCCTTCAAGCTCTAAGAATAAGAGCTTGCACACCAAAAATTCTCTCTCGAAGAAGCTCCAAAGCAAATTCAACCTCCAAGAGCAATTAGGGTTCTTATGCTGAAAATATGACACACTGTGTTTTGTTGTTTTAGAAGCGATAACCTTTGAATTTGAACTTTTTCTCTTCAGCAAACTTCAAGTCTCATTCTTGGCTACATAGCGAGATAAAGAACTCAATCGGAGGTGCGTAGCTCAAGATATATCCAAACAAGCATCAGCTATGAATTTCACCTTCACCTACAACACCATTGCTCTGTATTTTGCAATTTCGGTGACCTTGCACTCAGAATTTGGATATGTCTTCTTCTATAAATTGTAGAGGCTATTACAAGCTACAAATAGCAAGTTGAATCATCTCATTCTGATTTGTAAAACTCAACTTATAGTCAAAACACTGACCTACTATACAAGTGATTGTAGATTTATATTCTACATCAGTTTGCGTTTTTTGAATTTTCGGAGTCCAAAACTCCGAATAGGTTTTGCACCCTTCTATGAGGTTGTAGCCCTCTGTGTCAGCTACGCACAAAACTTTAAAACGTATCAATCCGAGATTGCTAGTTCGAGCTATGGCCGAAATACTAAATTGTTATTGAAAGATGCCGACCTGCACTTTCACCTCTTGTGACTTAAGCTTCCACATGCATACGAGTTCATTCTTTGCTTTCTTATGCCTCTCCTACATAGTTTTAGGTAGCAAAAGATGCACTTCAATAGATTTCACAATCAATGATAGCGGGACTTGAATGCAAAACCTGCCAATGCCCATATCGCTGCTATAGCCACTATAGTCACCACGACTTCATGCATAGAAAAGCATCTTATTTCACATATTTCAATGTTTCGCTCGTCTTCTCTCATGATTGAGACTATAGCAAAAGTAAAACATAGTTAGCATCCATTTATTGCAGACATGGAGAATTTAACTCATGTAGCTGTGCTAAGAGACATTAGTCCTATCCACCCGACTGCTCGAGGGATTGTCTATAAACTTTGAGGCCCATAGCTCTCAGAGAAGCCTGACAAAACAAAACAAAAGTGATATACAATACAAAATACACCTATGGTAGGCGGGTTTCAAACCCAACACTTGTCGAGCCTAGAATTTCGAGTTATCTGTGACTCTACACGACAGACAAGATTCTCTTCTTCTTATAGTATAATTTCATTTTCCAAAACCTTCTACCCTCCAGTCTTCATGAGGCCAAGGAGGATTCAAACTCATGTGCATTTACTATTAATTAGTTGCTCCACCCATGAGAACAGTTTCCACTTCTTGTTTGTATCTTCTTACTCTGTTAGTTATGAGTTGTAGCAAAAAATAGGTGGCTTCTTCATAAATCATCAATGTAGAGGATAGATTCAAACTGTGGACATCCCTGATAAGATTTTAACAATTTACCCACATCAATCTATCGTGGTTGCATACTAAAAAGCATATTGTTTTCACGTTTAAAAACTTCTGATCTCTTCAAGTTGACACAGTTACGCTAGTCACAAGATCCACTAGGTTCTAAGTTTTATACATTAGTACTTTTTAAAAATTGGAATATTTTTGAGATCAGCCACCTTCAGACTTGGGTTAAAGCATGAGGATCATTGAGGACATCATTGGAACTATTGATCCTTCAAGCACTTGTAGAGAAAGAATATGCAATTTTCTTATAAGAAGAAGAAGATGCTTGAAGGGGGGCAAAGATGTGAGCATGAAACATGGATCAAAGTTAATGGGGATGGAGAATGGATCTTCTCTTGGACAATGGAAGGATATAGCTTGATCTGGAGATAAGTATCTTCCAAGTTTATGGTTTTATTTCAATACTTGCTTTGTTCTTTGCTTTCATGTAGATTGCATTTACTTATCAATGAAGCATGGTATAGGACTTCATTATTAATGTTCATGCAGCTTTTGAGCAATCGATCAATGAAAGCAAAATAGACAAGCATAGATGTATTGGAAAATTTCATCAAGCACTTGCTTGCATTTATGAATTGTCATTTTCACTTCATGCACGGAAATGATTGTATGTGCATTACTCCTTCCAAAGGAATGTTTTCATGCACAATACATGCTTCCTTCTTGTTTGAAAAGGAATTTAACACACTCAAATTTGTGAATTTGCATGTTTATATATTTTAAAGGAAGTCAATTTAGTATGTTTGTGCATGGATGCATGACATGCATGCATTGCAAGCTCAATAATTTCTTGATCTAGTTTAGGGCATGAAAAGAAAAACGTGCCAACCCATGCATGCATGCACATGCATTTGCATGCAATCACATGCATGTGCATTCAAGCACATACATTTGCATATGACAGCATATGATTGTTTGCTAAGTAGATGATGAATGTACTTTCCAATACTTACCTTACTTTTTTAAGCTCGAGTTAGAATTGTGGAAGACGTAAAGCTAGTCACTTGCAAAGTCACTAGCTACCTTGCAACTCAAGTAACTAGTCCACTCTTTCCCAAAGTGATGCTTGTGTATCACATACTTAATGATGAGTTCCATTAAGTATTTTAGAAGTCTTGCTCAGTAAAAGTGGGCATGAGAAATTCCAACATTCAGTTTTCTTGCCACAAGCAAGAAAACATGAGTACTTGAAAAACTTATAAGCTTTCTGATGACTCTAAGTCCAAAAGATAAAGAATCATAAAATCAAATTTAGAAAGAAATTCTTTCCTAATTCCATGAGCACGATTAAGTGAATGCTTTCACTCTCGAGGAACTTAACATAAATTAAACTTTGAAAGTTCAATAGATAGTTGTTATGTTCCATAAGTTGCATCCCTGGTAAGGATGCAAAGTGCCAAGAAAAACCTTGGAATTTTTGCAAGTTCTTACTTGATTCCATCCCAAGGAGTGATGGAAATCAAAGATTGAACCTTAGCATCAATTGAACTTTGACATTCAATAGATGGATGCTAGGTTCCAAGTTTGCATCTCTGGTAAGGATGTAGCTTGCTAAGAAAACATGGAAATTTTGAGTAAACTCTTCCTTTTAGAAGGATCAGAGAGATACTTGATGGTTGCATTTTAGCTCTTTGTGAATGAAGAAGAAGCCCTAGTCAAATGATCTTTGGGAATTCATATACTTCCTAAAGATAAGCCATTAAATGAAATAGTCTCGTCTTCTATTTCATGAATTGCATGTTGTTTAAGGTGAAGTTTTCTTTTGGGGAATATTAGAAGTTCTAAGATAAGGATCTTCATTGATCCATGAACTTTTTTCCTAAAATAAGCCAAAACATTCATAAAAATGTTAGGACAAGTATGTGAAGATGTCGTTTTGAAAAAATATTCTAAAGGAAGCAAAAAAATACATAATCATTAAGCCTAACTAACGGTTAGGAAAAGAAGAGAATGAAGTGCTCATACTAAATTTATTGTCCATTGGCTCAATAATTGGAAAGATACTTGTACTATAAACTATGCAATCATAGTGGATTTTAAAGTACTCTAGTAACATCAAAAGATTTACTGATGATAATAAATTTTGTTTCAAACTCAGGAATAGGAATATATATCACATAGATGAAAGTTCAAGCCAACTTTCATAATGGAATGTGAAACCATATCCTAAAGATGATATTTATCCTTTAGTTTGATACTTAGGAAATGAACACCACTAAAGCAATCAAGCTTCTAAATATTGTCTAAAATTCTAGATTGAAGGGTAATTCCAACAGTGCAAAAGATTCCCATATGATTCATTTGCTCAAGTTATTTGATTCTATCGAAGGAACCTCAATTCCTTGAAGAATAAAATTCTCCCTATTTGTGAGAAAAAAGTTCTTCAAGTTAGTTAGACAACAAGTAGTTCCCAATAAGTCCCAAACCACTGGTAGTGGTACTTAAGTCCAATGATTCATATAACCTAATCGTGTATCATTGATATTTTTAGCTTTAAAATATGAAAGGCATTAGTATATGCTTGGACTTGAGTTGAGGGAAAGATCTCTAAAATCCCATGGGTAAGCGAAGAAGCTTTTTGATAGTATAATATATCTTAACAATAAAGACTAAGTCTTTATTCTTGTCGCGATGTCAACAATACTTGATCAAGCTTGGCAATGTTTTCCCAAGAACTTTCTATTGGCACTACTTCGAATTTTGCCCAAGTATTGGAAATTAAATCCCTTTTAGGAATTTCTCACTAAAGTTCCATTTATCGAATGGAATGTATGAAAAGAGTAAGTTTTTCCAAGTTTGAATAGAAGAAAATGTTCCACATGTGTAGTGCAATTGTGATGATGGTAATTAAGTATGTGGAAGGTACATCATAAATTTTACCTATCCTTAAAGGGATTTTGGTAAAATCCAAAAAGCATGAGCTGATGCTTAGACTTACGTAGTAGAAAAATTCTTTCAAAATCCTCGAGGGAGCTACTTAAAGCTTTATAAATAAAGGAATCCAAAGACAATAAGTAAACAACTCTTGTCATTACAAATTGGTTGAGTATGACCAATCGGATTTGAATTTGTGAAATTCAAGAACTTGGAATTATAACTAGTTTTCTTTTGAAAACCCTAGAAAAGAAGAATGGATGTTCAATCCTTAGGTTTTCAAGTTTCCAAGGAAAAGCATGAGATTGTGAAACGATCGTGTGAAGGAATCAAAACCTAGAAAATCTTGTTAGAGGTAATTCCTAGAAATTTAAAATTCTTTTGAAGAATTGAAGTGAGAAGGTACTCTATCAAGAGATGTTTAGACTTCAAGACAAGTATCACTCACACGTCAATGTGAATACAAAATATGGTGGTATAGGACACCTGATTTTATACTCAGATTGATATAGGAAAGATGGTATGGGACATCATATTGTGTGATAACACTTATCTTTTAGTCCTAGAGTGAATCTTGAAGTAAGATTTGATCCTCAAGGGAATTAAAAAATCAAAGGAGAAGTTTAAATTCAAGGAGTATAAAAGCATGATCTCAAGATGCTTCAAGATCAATTAAGTAAGAAGACACAAAGTAACTTCCAAGATCCTCTTTTTCAAATAGGGCAAATACTTTTTCTTATTTGAAATATGGAACACTTCAAACTAAAGTGTCCTTGATTCAAATATATATGATAAATTTCTAAAGAAGTAGGACTTTGACTTTGAAATTATCCTTTCAACTAAGGAATATATTGACTAAGTCAAGCATCAAGTTCCTAGTGTAACTATGTAAGTTCAATCCTTTGACTCAAAGCAATGCAAAAGAATTACACTTCCAGTAAGCAGTCATAAAGAGTGAATATAGGCATGAACTTAGTCTCAAGTGAAGCATTATTTTTGTAAAAAACTCATCATAGAACCTCAGTGGGTCGACACACTGATTTTGGATACCACACTAGTATCTTGTGGTTGAATGATGTTTTATAATTACTCCATGAATCTTTTTGAGAATCTTGTTTATTTCTCTGACAGATTAAAAAAAATGCTTCAATACCTTGTTGAAATAGATCTTTGAGTAGCTAAAGCCTTGAGTCATCTAGAAATTGACTCATCACAAGTTTATGTATCTTTGAGGTTTGAATTGGTTCAACAAAGTTTTAGTTATTTCTTTTTGCTTTTTGAATCTTTTGTATTTGACCCAGATACAAGATCTGATTCTTTTTACAAAAGTCTAGGGTTATCCAAGGAACCAAATAACTAAATTAAACATCCCAGATAGATGTTTTGCACAAGAACCCTTTCAATCTTCAAAATTCTATGTTGAATTATTCATTTGAGTTTGCTTCCAATTATCTATCATAACCTTAATGACTTTCAAGAGTTCAATATACTATAGAACAGAGAAGTTAGGGATTGCCAATCATATTGACAATTCCCAAGAACTTTTAGCTAAAATCTTTGAGAAAAGTATCCTAGTTTTGACAATTTTCATTTTGGGTTTGAGTTGGTCAAGTTACAGTACGGTTGACCAAATGTAAGTAGCACACTTTTTTGTACATTTTACATAGGATTTTTAAGCCCATTAGGACAAAGTAGTCCTCTAGTTGGGTAAAAAAATCAAGTAAATGTTGGTTGAGAGAATACCATTGTACAAACACCCAAGTTAGATGTTTAAGCCAACCAAGCTTCTAGTTTTCCAAATCAAATTCAAGTGAATCAAGAGTTCTCAAAGGCTTGTGAGGATAAGAATCCCACCTTATTTATTAAGTCCATGCGCCAACCATACATAGAAATGGACTAGCATTTGGAGTCCATCCAGTTCATATGTTCAAGCCCATATCACACTTAGTAAAAAAGTGAATCGACTAGGGATTTTCTTAGATCCACCCTTATTATTCATTCATTACTTTGTCCTTTGGTCAGTTTATCAAAGTGCAAAGCTATACGGTATTTTCAACCATTTGGGCAGGGATCCCACCACAGAGATGAGACATGTTCTTCTAGTTTTAGAGCATGAGGCTCAGGGGTTGCCTACAATATTTATATAGCTCTATTTTTTAGGATGAAAATGATTTTCCAAGGGGAAATAATGTAATGAAGTAAGTCTATGATCTAAGGGTTTGGTCGATTCATACATATATGAAATCAGACATTGTTTGGTCACCCGTATGTATGACCAAAAAATTCAAGATTAGACTTATGTAGAAGGTCATGTGTGTTGTAAACAAGTGATCCACTTAGCATAGTGGTTAAGTCTCAAGCTTGTGAGGATGAGGTCTTGGGTTCAACCCCCATGAGAAGCATGGGGAGTGAGTTTTGCCCAAAGAGATCTCGAACCTTCGAGAAGCATCCATTTGACTTAACTTCAGTTAATCATGACACTTGGTGCACATGCAGGTACATGGCCGACACATGGATGATTAGAATCCACCTGCCCAAAGAAGGTTGTCCCTTGATAGAGCTATACATAGAGGAATATGGTTGGGAAGAGAGTCATCTCTCTAGCACGTGGTGGTCATAATCTTCATTCTCTTGCACCTACACAAGATAATGTGGTAGACATATTCACCAAAGCTCTTCCACGAAAAAAGTTTCAAGCTTTTTGCAAAGCTTTAAGCTTATTGCCTAGTGGGGGCTCATATGTCACTCCCTATCTGTGTTCGCATTATTTGCTCTAGGGGAGGTTGTTACACTTATGTGTTCCTTGAGTAGCCTTGATGTGAACCATTTCCCTATACATGGACATTTTTTACTCTAGTCCTGGCTAGAGGCTTTTTCCCCATGTTACCACACACATGATTCACTCATATATGGTGGTAATTTTGTACTTAGGGATACCATTCGACTCTTACTTCAGTTATGATCATCATCAATATAGAGAGCTATTCAAGCCGTCCATCTTCTCCATGTGTCTTGTTGCGTTTGTGCTCCTTGTGTGTGCTTCTTGTGCATCTCTCGCACTTCTACACAGACCCAACAGGGGTGCACGTGAACTGTCTCTCTCCCTTGTTTCACATGCATCTAGACTATGTGAGTGGTTATCATCTCCTAATGTGTTGGGAAGGTGGGGAGGCCATTTGACCTCCCTTAGAGGAGGCTCCCACTTGAAACAAGAAGGTCTCCTAACACAATTGATAATCTTTTTGCTAAGATATAGGTGGGTTCATGGGGGATTGATGTGGACGCTTGACAACATCTCATAAATCCAAGAAATATTTGAGCAAAAAGCTCCACTAATTCAAAGTAGAAGAACGAAAACTAATAATTGGCTCTCAATAACAATGTAGTAGAACCATAGCACAAAGTCCTACCATTAATCTAACTAGCAAGAGAAACAAAATGTCTATCTAGCAAGACCACCAAGGGTAAGATAAAGCACATATCCACTCATCTAAATGCACCCATATATATACATCTAGGCCAAGGGGGTGGCCGATGTCCTTATGCTTGTCCAAGTGTCCCTCATGTGGACACTTTTTGAAGGTTCATCATATGCCTTTTAATTTCCCAAGACCTATCACATGCCTTTTAGATCAAATGAGGATTTTTCTCTCACGTACACCAAAAGGTCACACTTAAAGAAGCTTCTCCCAAGTTAAGGTACCTACACCTTAAGATAAATCAAACCTAAGGGTTCACAACCATTTGATTGGGAATTTATACGAATAAATATACCAAGGGTTTGAGATTTTCCTTTCTATTAAGATAAAATGCTTTTGTTAAAATAAGTTAGTAAAGATTATGAATGATGGACTTTGGACATCTCAACTTTGAGTCCTCGAGCCTTTACGCTATGCTCATAATTTTGAGAATAAAAAGGATGTCACAAACGGTATGTTGTTCATCTTACTAAGATTTTTCACACTACTTGTTGAAATACATCGTGTATTGTTGTGATCTGATGGTCAAGAGTTAATTGATCTTGTGTGTTCATAGTGGCTCATGGAACACACATCATGGAACAAGGATTAGATTTTTGTTTCTTGTCTCATGTCTCTCAAGTGTGTAACCCTCCATATGACAATCCACAATGGATGAGTGCTATGCGATTCGAAATGGATTCCATACATAGAAACAATACTTGGGAGTTATGTGAATTTCCAAAAGGAAAAAATGCCATTGATACAAAGTGCAGGTTTATAAAATTAAGAGAAAGTCAGATGGTTGATCGCTACAAAGCTAGATTTATTGCCAAAGGATATGTGCAACAATATGGCATTCACTATGAGGAAACTTTGCACCTACTTCATGCATGGCTACCATTCCTACTGTGGTTGCATTGGTTGCCCGATGAGGTTGGAACTAAATCGATTGGACATAAAAATAGCTTTCTTGAATGGTGATTTGTAAGAAGAGGTCTATCATGTGAAGCAACCTCCTGGATTTGCCATGAAAGGGAAAGAGCATATGGTTTGTTGATAACATAAAGCCTTGTATGGTCTCAAGTAAGCTCCACGTGCATGGTATGACAAAATCCATAAGCATTTGATTTCTCTTGGCTTCACATGTAGTCTAATTGAAAGCACACTGTATGTATGCAAACATGGGGCTGATCTTAGAGTGCTTGTTCTTTATGTTGACGATATACTCTTGATTGGGTCATGTGATGTAAAACTTGACATCCTTATGGCTGATTTGCAACATACTTTTGATGTGACTTATCTTGATCTTTTGAGCTATTACCTTGGCACCCAATTTGTATCCATTGAGGGGGATTGTTATGCATCAAGCTAAGTATGTTGAAAAACTACTTCAATGTTTTGAGTTTCAGGATTGCAAGCCGACTTCTACACAAGTGGAGACAGGATTTAGGTTCTCACTAGAGGATTCTGGTGATGCATTTGAAACTTCTCTTTAAAAGCAAGTTGTAGGATGTCTTATATATGCATGCAACACAAGGCCGGATACACAGTATGCAGTTTTCGAGTTGAGTCGATTCATGCATAGCCCTGGCACTAAACATTAGCAAGCGGTGAAATGTGTGTTCAGATATCTCAAAGGCACTTCAATCTTAGGTCTCTTTTATGGCATAAATATTCAGTCATTCTTGCATGCTTTTATAGATAGTGTTTGGGCTAGTTGTTATGATACTCAAGTGTCCATTAGTGGTAATTGCTTATTCCTTGGAGACTCATGCATACGTTGGTTGAGTAAGAAGCAACCTACAGTGACAAGATTGAGTATAAGGTGGTTTCCATTGCTACAATGGAGTGTATATGGCTAATACACCTATTGACGGATCTTTGCATGGAGATTGATGTTGCTACACATATTCTAACTGATAGTGAGAGTGCATTGGTTGTCGCACAAAACCCAGTATTTCATGCACGAACCAAACATATTGAGGTGCATTATCACTATGTGAGAGAACACCTTCATAGAGGAGATATTCATTTGGTATATGTGGTAGACATATTCACCAAAGCTTTCCAAAGGAAAAGTTTGAAGATTTTTGCAAAGTTTTGGGCTTATTGCGTAGTGGGGGCTCATCTGTGGCTCCTTGTTTGTGTTCACATCATTCATGCCAGGGGAGTTTGTTACACTTATGTGTTCTTTGAGTAGCTTTGATGTGAAGCTTTTCTCTATACATGGGCATTTTTTACTCTAGTGGTGGCTAGAGGTTTTTTCTCCATGTTACCACATACATGATTCATTCATATGTTGTGGTACTTTTGTACTCAGGGATATTATTGAGCTCTTACTTCAGTTTTGATCATTATCAATAGAGAGACCTATTCAAGCCATCCGTCTTCTCTATGTGTCTTGTTGCATTTATGCTCCTTGTGTGTGCTTCTTGTGTGTGTCTCGCACTTCTACACACACCCAACGGTGGTGCATGTGAGTTGTCTCTCTCCCTTGTTTCACAACCATTCGATTGGGAATTTATACAAATAAATATCCTAAAGGTTAAAAACAAATGATTCAAGTATGTTCTAAGAGTAAATCAAAGGCTAAACCAAGGCTTAATATACATCATATTCTAACCCTTAGAATTCATATATTTAACCTTTTGAGCCCATAATTTATACAAGATCTCCCCCCATCAAACACTAGAGGATGCTCGTTATCGAAAAAAACAAACTAAAAAGCAATTGGATCCCTTAAATATATGAAAATGTTTTCAACTTTCTCTCTGCCCTCACGCTAATCCTCTTGTTTCCTTTTGCTTTCTATTAATATAGAATGCTTTTGTTAAAAAAGGGTAGCAAAGAGTATGAATGATGGACTTTGAACATCTCAACTTTGGGCCGTCGAGCCTTAACGCTACGGCCGTATTTAAAAGCATGTCACAAATGGTATGTTGTTCGTCTTATATTGAGACTCGGTTCACACTATTTGTTCAAATACATCGTGTGTTGTTGTGATCCGATGGTCAAGAGTTAATTGATATCGTGTGTCCATAGTGGCTCATGGAACACACGTCAGGGAACAAGGATTAGATAAGTCTCAATTAATACAAAGATAAGAAGATGTAGATCATAAGATCAATTTTCCCTTTGAAAAGAAACATGGTTGTATAATGAAGAGAATCGTACTTTTAAATTAATTCAAGATAATACAATAGAGTAGATATCAATGATCAAACTTCCTTTAAAAAAAATTGAGTTCATATTAAGTGTTCAAATACATCTTGTGTTGTTGTGATCCAATGGGTTAATGGATCTTGTGTGTCCATGTGAACAAGGTTTAGATTTTTGTTTCTTGTCTCGTGTCTCTCAAGTGTGTAAGCTTCTATGTTGAAAAGAGAACTTTCAAGGTGTGAAGGTTTCAAAATTGAAAGTAATCTTATATTCTATCTGGTTTTAGATCTATCTTTTAATTTATTATCCATTTTATTCTTCTTTCGCTTCTCAACTGTTTTCACTCACTCACAAAACATGGAAAATTCTTCAAATCTTTTCATTCATTCATATGGAAAATACTCCCACAAACAATTCAAACCCAACCAAGCTGAGTCCATCAATTAAAATGATGAAATGAACATGCCAAAAAAAGAATAAAAAACACTTCCGTACATAATATTATCCAAACCATATTCAAGAGTCTTACAAATAACAACTCCACCAAAAGGAAATTCACATATAAAGTGGTTTAGTCCTTTTGAATTATTAAAAAAGAGTGGACCTCTCATGTGCCATGAGACAATGTCTCTCTCCCCCTCCCTCTCTCTCTCTCTCTCTCTCTCTCTCTCTATATATATATATATATATATATATATATATATATATATATATATATATATATATATATACACACACACAGGAAGATTATAAATGATTTATAGTACGAATTGAACCCTTGACATACATTCACGTTGTTGCCTCTACACCAACTTCCTCAATAGAAGGGAAAACAAGTTTTTAAAGCATTCTCTTCTCTTTTATGTTTTTGGGTTAGGAAGTGCACTTGTGTTTACATTGCGCTTGTACAAAATGTCGTTGCTTTCTTTCTTTCTAGAAAACGATTTTCTTGGTATGGATACCATAAAAAAGAATTAGAAAATAGAATATTATATTTTTTTCACTTGCATATCACTTTACCTTTGCTTAACATTCGAATTCGAGCCCTCACGCAAGGCAGAAGAAGTGTACTCTCACGTGGAATGTTTCGGCGTGCTACAATTTTTCTGCCACCTTCGGCAACAATTCTGTATTTCAAGCAAGAATGTGTCCATGATTTGAAAAAAAAAAGAAACTTATGGTAAAAAAAAAAAAGAAACTTATGGTTACAAAAAAACTTATGATAAAATCGTTGACCATCATGCTGCCACCCATATGCCTTAAGACTTGCGCTCTAACACCTTTTACATGAGTACGCTATTTGGTGTACCTAAGAGTCTTGCGGTTCAAGGCTCCCGATTCTCTCGATGTGAAGCTTTAAATGTTGGAAATATAGAGGGTTTCCTATTATATGCATTGAAAAAAAAAGACTTCATGTTCATTGTGGGAATTCTAGTTCCCATTCACATTTTTGTAAACAAGAAGGTCTACTTCCTCCTCTAGCTGGCGGACATCATCTCAAAATGAATTTGGAATCTCATACCCAAGCATTTGAGAGCGTGAGGCTTTTCCTTTCCTTTTTTTCTTTTAAAGAAAAAGACAAATACGTTAAATATGATAAAGATTACATTCTAGTACGGATAGTAGAGCACTAGAAGAGAGAGATAAGCTGTAACTACTCCAAAGCTTCTTTTACACCACTTGTGTTTGGAGGTCCAAGAGCAGTTCATGGGCCTCATGATTAAGCACAAAGTTTTCAACGAGAAAACCAAGTGCCCAAGTATTAAAGGAGGGAATACAAGCCTTGCCTCGTATCAAAGGAATTCAAGGGGTCGAGGGGTAGTATACCATTCATTGTATAGTAGCACTTTCAACTCATTGTATAGTAGCACTTTCAATTCATTCAAACGTTAGAAAATGTAGATAATAAGATAAAAGCTTCTCTTTGAAAGAAAGATGGCCGTATGAGAAAGACAAATCGCGATTATCTTTCCCGCAAATAAAAGAAATACTAATAAATAGCAAAAAGAAAAACATTTTGTTTTTTGTTCTTTTGAAATGAAAACATTGACCATGTCATCGTAAACGTGTCGGTGTTCCATGGTCCGTAATCCGGCACAAGATCCACGTACCCAAATTCGTTCTTCCTCTACTAACGCTTCTTCCAAAGTACTCGAAGCGCAAAATTCCTTTTACATTTTTAACCCAAAAATGGATAACAAACACCTCGACTTTCTTTCACGATTCTCTGCCTCTTTCATTCCCTTCCTAGTTTTTATTTTTCAAATTTTCATTTTTTTATTAATCGACATTTCTCTGTTATTAGAACATACATGCTCATAAGTTTTATTTAAATTCATCAATTGTAGTTCTACATGGCATCTAGAGAGGTTATTGGTTCAAGCTCCATGGGTTGCCTTGGTAAGGCATCTCTCATCCACAAAGTAGTGGTGAAAGAGTGAAAATCAATTCCCTTTGAGGATTACCGAGCTTTCGAGCACTCTCGTTGAAACCAATCTCTTCATCTAGCCTTGGAACCATCCCTTCTAAAATCTTCTTGCTACATTCATTCTTAGTAGTTGTTAAGCATTCAACCCCCTACTTGTATGGAATTCAAGGGATCCAATGGATGCTATGCCTCACACAAATTAGATGACAATGTACACATCACATATAAGCGATAGCTCTTGCTCATGGAACACACATCACGGAACAAGGATTATATTTTTGTTTCTTGTCTCGTGTCTCTCAAGTGTGCAACCCTCCATGTTGAAAAGCGAACCCTTCAAAGTGTGAATGTTCTAAAATCTAAAAGCAAACTTATATAACTCCTTTTCAATGATGCATTGTTTTCTCAAATTTCAAGCCTAAAAGAAGAAGTCCCTAAAAAAAAGTGACGAATACTTTAAAAACCATAAAGATAGTAGAGCACTAGAAGAGAGAGAGAGAAAGCACTAGAAGAGAGAGAGAGAAAGGTTGCAACTATGCCAAAGATTTCTTACAACACATATGTTTGGAGGTCCAAGAGAAGGCAAAAGCTTCCGTATGGGCCTCGCCATCCAGCACAAATAACTCAAACTAGAAGAGCAAGTGCCCAAACATTTAAGGAGGGGATACAAGTTACCTAAAGATTGTCATGTCCAATGATTGATGGTCTCATTGAATGAACTAAAGATTGTCATGTCCAATGATTGCCATGGACGGAGCCGGGAACGATGGAGGCAAGCCAACGACACGACAGATGCTCAGTCAGGGCCTCGTGCGATAGACACCTCAGGCTTCGTGCGATAGACAGGACTAGGAATTTTTGTTCTCCGCATGCTTAAAGGCGCGAAGTCCGTCGTCATCAGAGCCGGAGCTTTTTGCATTCAACAAGACATAACTGCAGCGAAGTCCGTCGTCATCAACAACTAAGGTTCGTGCCGGTTCGTGCCGTCGACTGACAGTGTTGGGGCCGCCGACTGACAAGAACTGCGGCGATCGACAGCGTACTTCTTGGACCGTCGATCGCGGGGCTCCAAACCGTCAATCGCGGGCCCAATTACCGTCAATCGCGGAGGACAATACCACCATTCGCGGGCAATTCCATCAGTCGTGGGCGCGAGGGTCAGAAAACCATCCATCGTGGGCTTCAATACCATCAGTCGCGGGACCACTATACCGCCGACTGACACGGAACTAGCAGTACTAAGTCGAGTAACCAAAAGAAAGGCCTGGTTCGGCTCTGTTTTCTCCCTCTAACGATCGTTTTTTGGGCGCGCGAGCTGTTTCCTCCTGGGGCGTGACAGTCTTTTTGTTTTTTGGCATTAAAATCTTAGAAGTGGCGGCAAGCTGGCTTAGTTATCGGTTTTAAATGAAAGTAAGAGAAAAAAGAAAGAAAAAAAGAGAAGAGATTCGAAAAAAAAAAAGAAGAGAGCTACTTTTATTGTGGGATTTTTGGGCTTTTCAAGATGCTTCTCTAGCGTGTGCTCGATATCTATCGTTCATTTGTGCGACAGACAGAAGGCAGCAAGTAATTATCGAGCAATCGTGAGCGCACAACTGACAGCGCCCAACATCGCAGGTCTCCACTGTTGACGACGCTCGTGGGCCCCATGGATGTGGCTTCATCCTCTCTCGTGAAAAGTAATCGGGCCCCTCCCCCTAGGGAGACCGATGTCCTGGCCGCTCTGCTGGAGGGGGGGTCGTGTGCCGCCCCTGGGGCATCCGATAGTGTTGAATCCCCCATCGTGTCCCTCAGTAGACCCGCGGTTCTGTCTGCTCAGGAGGAGCTCAAGAAAGTTTGCCTCGTCGGCCAAGTGTTTGGCCCTAGGCCCCCGCTCGAAACTGTGCGACAATGGCTTCGAAAAGAATGGTTCCCTCGAGGTCTTATTGTTAGCAAATGTCAGTTCTTACCAGCGAACCACATGCTACTAGTCTTTGAAAATGAAGAGATGGCATTCCAAGCCCTTAGCGTTGGCACCTGGCAGTTCGGTCGGGCGACCCTGTGCCTATTCAGATGGTCCCTGGACTTTACTCCTGACAAATCGAAATCGCTTCGGTACCCTCTTTGGGTTGAGCTCCCTAACCTTCCTTACTTCTTGTACAACTTCGTGTGGGACATTGTCTCTCCTATCGGCAAGCCGCTGGCTTCACGCGAAGACATTGGTGGTCTCATCTATGAAGGTGCAAGACACTCGTTCAACGCTAGGTGGCACCCCCAAATCTGTGTCGAGGCCGACCTCAGCTCGCCGCTGCCATCAATGATCAAAGTGGACATGGGCGAAGGAGATGTTTGGGAGCAGGACATCACCTACAAAAACCTTCCCAACGCGTGCTTTCGTTGTGGCCAACAAGGTCACAGGATTAAAGATTGCCCTTTCAGGCAAAAAAACAAGCGCTTTCAAGAAGCCTCCAAAACTGCTCAAGACAACATTGGCGATTTGACCCACTCGACCAAGGAAGGGGAAGGCAAGGGCCTCCTTAATCCACAAGCTGATGCTGATGGCTTTATTGAAGTTAGAAGAAGAAGGAAAAGAAGCCCTAGGGCCAACGGTGAGAGAAACAACCTGCCACTTAACCCCTACAGCAATTTGTATTGCAATCTAGGAAAGGAGATCAATGAGCTTGACTACCCAGGTGGGAAGCTACTTGAGGTAGACACCTACGACAAAGCCCTAGAGATCCCTGACAATAAAGAAACACCCCAGGAGGGTTACACCACAAGCAAAGAAGATGGTTTCACCACTAGTAACGAAGACAACATGGATAGTGAAAGTTCCATCATTGGATCGACGATCCCGGAAACGGTGCCGAGCACGGGGCCCAAGTCTCCCCAGCAAGGGGCATCCCGCAAAGGAAAACAGCCTATGGAGTTACCCTGGAAAAGCCCCCACAAGAACCGACTTCTAAGTCGGGATCAGATCCCAGCGAAAAAGAAAGACGAAGCCAAGAGAAGAAAGGACAAAGCTCCCTCCCGCAAAGAGGGATCAATACAAAAATGATTGTCATCTCGCTAAATGCTAGAGGGCTAACCGACCCCTCAAGAGCGACCATCATTGGTCAATGGCTTCGCGACATTAGCTTAAACCCAGACTTTATATGTATTCAAGAGATTAAAATTGACGGAGAAGACCTCCAGAAGCGGCTCAGACAGGTCTCCTCGGCCCATGTGTGGATCTCAACGAAGCACCAGCGGGGGTCTGGAGGAACGGTTATCGGTGTTAAACAACTCTGGTTTGAAAAGCTTGAGAACTCCATTGAAGATGTAAGTCACCGTTGGATTGCTGTTTCTTTTGGTGCTCCTGTTTGTGCTACTATTGTTTCTTTGTACGCCCCTAACGGGGATTTGGAGAGACTGAACACATGGGCTTCCTTAGACTCGCTTCCTCACAACGTGCTTATATGTGGAGACTTCAACATGGTGGAGGACCCTATGGACAGATGGATGGGCAAGGGCAGGGTCCTCGACAGTCGGGAGAAAGAAACGTGGGACATGACCAAACTCCACTTGGATTTGGTTGAATTCAAAGACCCGAGTGGCTTTTCTTGGTCGAATCTCCAAGCGGGCGAGGACCTGAGGAAAGCTAGACTCGATAGATGCTACATCTCTCAGAGTTTTACTCATCAGTGGGGCCACCCTACGATCACGCAACGCACCGACCTCACTATCTCTGATCACTACCCGATCGTTATCACTTTTCAACCTTCCAACAAGATCCGCAAGGCTCCGTGGTTCCATGCCAACGCAACCACCTTCTCTCTCCCCTCCGTCCATCAAGAGATTGCCGATGTGTGGAAGGTGGCGTTCGCCTCTGGCTTGGCCCCAGCCAAGTGCTGGAGAAGTGCGGTCGACAAGTCTCGTAAGATCATGATCAGAACTAAGAAGATGCTCGAGACTGTGCGGCGGGCTCGCAGGGAAGCTCTTTACCACAGACTCTGGCTGCTGGAGGAGGAAGTGAACAAAGGAAAACACCAAGCCCAGAAAGGTCTCCAAAAAATCAGAGCAGTGTTGAGATACGAGGAAGAAATACAAAGGAAAAACTTGCAAATCTTCTTCAAGGAGTGGTGGGCTGGCAAAGCCGACAAACCCACCAAAGAGATGTGCCGTATCCTTAAAAGGAAACACAACAGAGAATCGATCCCCCTACTGCTAGATCCACATGGCAATGTATGCAATTCGGAAGAAGATAATCTTGGCATCATCGAAGGGCACTTCACGAGACTCCTGGGAACCTCGAACCCCCTCTCCCACCATAGAAGGGACTGTATGGCTGCCATTTCTAGGGTTTCCCCCCGGAGAATACCACCCAACCTCCACTCCCTGCTTCATGCCCCTATCTCTGAATCAGAAATCATTGAGGTCATTGATGCTCTCCCTCTCGGTAAAAGCCCGGGACCCGACGGACTCACTAACGAGTTCTTTAAATCCTTCAAGCTGGTGGTTGCCACCCCTCTTCGGATGGTTTGGCAAGAAGCGCTAAAGTTTGGTGCTCTCCCTTCTTGTCTAAATAATGGAATTATCAAGTTGATACACAAGAAGGGGGAAAAGAACAGAATCGAGAACTGGCGGCCTATTACGATGCTCCAAACAGGATACAAGATCATCGCCAAAGTCATCGCCAACAGACTCTCGTGCCACCTGAGATCTTGGCTTAGTGAGGACCAAAAAGGTTTCATCAAAGGCAGGTCTATCCTGGAAACCATTATGGATATTTGGGAAGGTATTCAATTTGCAAATGAGTCTAATCAAGATGTGGTTTTCCTCAAGATCGACTTTGACAAAGCCTACGACAGGCTAGAATGGGACTATATTCTGCAGTCGCTCCAAGATCTCGGATGTAGTCAGAAATTCACCAAGATGATCGCGACCCTTCTCGGAAACGCAACGACCCAAATTAACGTCAATGGCAAACTTTCGAAGGCGATCCATCTTAAAAGATCTATTAGACAAGGGTGCCCTCTGGCCCCCCTTCTTTTTGCCATCGCCACTGAGGGGCTGAGCAGACTTGTGGCACATCATGTGGAGGCTGGCAATATCAAAGGCCTCCGGCTGCCTCACGACCACAGTCAAATCATCATGAGACTTTTTGCCGATGATATGAACGCGTTCGTTCACAATGATAATACCAGCCTGGAGACTTTCTGGAGGTGTCTTGCTACCTTTTGTGATGCCTCTGGATCCAAAATCAACCACTCTAAGACCGCCTTTAAGGCTATTGTGGGACATCATCCTGGCCTTCTCATTGATCATGGCTGTCAAATCATTCCGCAGGGCCAAATCTTTCGACTTCTTGGAATCCCCTTGGGGTTTGGCGTCTCTATGGAGCAGCGATGGAACTGGGTGCTGGCCAAACTCGAAAACAAGCTTAACTACTGGAGAGGTATGCAAATCAATCTCGCTGGACGTGCGATGGTTATCAACACGTTCCTCCTCTCTTCTACCATCTATTTCCTTTCTTGTTGGAGACCGAATGAGCAAGGCCTGTCCAAACTGAATAGTATTTGTAGAAACTTTCTTTGGACGGGCGATCATAACAGAAGGGGGGTGCCTAAAATCAAATGGGCCATCTGCACTAGCCCTAGAGATAGTGGGGGACTTGGTATCCTGGACATCGGGTGTATGGCTAACAAACTGGCAGCCAAATGGATGATTAAGGCTTGGTGCAATAGGGAGGCCTCGTGGGCCAAGCTGATCTTCAGAAACAAGAATGAGTTGGCCCTCATGGGGTTCCCGAACTGGAAGAACCTTGACATCATGACCCTGCTATTCTCCCCGATCCCCGTCTTCCCGAAAGGCTCCAATCTCGTGTGCTCCCTTTGGAAGGGCTGGAATAAAGTCAAAAGCTTCACAAGAATTAGTGAGGACTGGAAGTGGGCGGCCGGAATCAGACAAAACGACTCTATCTGGTTTCCGATACATGGCATCAGGAGTGTGGAGTCGTGGAACATTCAAAATGCCAAGAAGTTATGGAACAAAGGATTCAAAAAATGGAAACACCTCTGGAAACATGACACCAACAACTGGATCAACTTCGAGGATATTGACCCTCGCATAAACATCTCCTACGAAGAATGGAACACTTTGCAAAGCAGATGCCTCGCTTGGGATCGTCACAAGACTCGCCTTCTCATGGGACACGACACACCGAACTCGCTTGGTCTCAAATGGCACAATGGAAATAGCCTACTCAAAATCCCGAACATCAAAGAAACGGCTGACCTCCAGATCAGCCTCAACAAGAAGTGGTGCCTGTCTTGGACGCGGCTTCGGTGGGACATGAAATTCATGGGTATCTGGCACCCCCTTATAGAGATTAAGAAGTTTGTCCTCTTATGGCAAATTCTTCATCGAGGAATTTGGACCAACCATAAGGCTAGCAAACTTTGTGGGATCCCTCCTTGGTGCAAACGCTGCCACCGTGCTATCGAAGATGTCCCACACATCTTCCTTACTTGCCCCAACTCCTACAGAATCTGGCAGACGGTTGGAATGAAAATCAGACTTCAAAAACAGCTTAGTTGGAAACAAGTCCTTTTGGGAGAAGCGATCGGCTGCTCTGCGACACTCTGGAACGCCATCAGAGGGGAAGCCCTGTGGAAAATTTGGCGGGAGAGGTGTGCTCTCAACTTCGGCAATCCCCCCAGGGAGTGGTCGATTGAGAAATCACTATTCCTCCTTGGCAAAAGGATCGTTAACAGTAAGAAATCCCCCCCCTTCAGGCACCATCAAGTCCTCCTTTTGATCAACAACAAGCTCAAACCCAAGTGGGCCCCGCATGAGGGCGATGAGAGGGTGATTAACCTTCTCTGTAATGCAACCTAGGATTCAATCAAGCTTCCCCTGCTTTGTGGGATTTGGGGGGTCCCGTGGGCACTAGTCCCCTTCTATTGTACCTTTGTTTCTTAATTTAATTCAAGTCCGGGAGAGTAGGCTATTGCCGAACTTCCTTTATATGTAAAAAAAAAATGATTGATGGTCTCATTGAATGAACTAGTGTCTACAATGACAAAGACATCCCTTGTGAAGAACTATCTTATGTGGTTGGAAAGGCGATTAAGTTTTACATAGAAAAAAAAAGTTTATTAATTGATCCAAAATTATGTATGAAAAAGCGATCGTAGCTACGCTGCATCCTTTGAGTAGGAGATGATCTTTCTTCATTTTTACTACTCTACGGAAGTATACTCCTCTTTTCACTTTACACATTGTTGCATTTCAAGTTATTTGGTATCCATGAATTAAATAAACGATAATGCCAAAGTAGCAAAGAGTGTGATGAGAGGGTGATTAACTTTTTTTGTAATGTCATCTAAACTCTATAAAATTCACTTGTACTTCTTTTTCAATTAATACAAGTCTGGGAGAGTAGGCTAAGGCCGAACTTCCTTTATTTAAAAAAAAGTAGCAAAGAGTGAGTGTCCACATCCCGTAGGTGGACACTCTTAAATGCATTGTGATTCGGCACCATCTCAGTAAGTTCCTTTTGCTAGCTTGTCAATTGAACTCGAGGTAGGCTTTTCTCGAAGAAGTTATCGACTACTTTGCAACCTTTTTGAATGCCATTAGAAGCAAATGTCTCTTGAAATTTTGGAAGAAAAGATCGCTTACCTATTTTAGCAAACCTTTGAGAAGTGATTTGTAGAAAAATCCTTTGATGGCCTAGGTAGAAGGATTAAGAATTGTAAAAGGTTTCCCCTCCTTAGCACCACGAGGTGTTTGTTGTAAAAAGTCAACAAGATGAAAAACAAATTGACCCCTCATTGTGGAGACGAAAAGGTTATTAAATTTCTTCGTACCTCTCTCTAATCCTCTTGTATGGATCTCAGTTGGTTGGGCCCTTTGCCTCTCAAGGTCAGGGGTGAAGGTTCAACCCATGTGGGCTATGGCTAAACAACCCTAAGCACTTAGGTGGTGAGATGTTAAAACTAGTCACTTCGGAGGATTGTTAGGCCTTCGAACTGTCCACTTCAAACAAGTTATCTCATATGATTTTAGAGCTGTCCCTTCTCACTATTTACCTTATTGAACCTTTGGGCTTTGTATCCTAGTAGTTGCTAGGCATCCAAACCCTCCTTTGTGGAATTTGAGAAGTTCCATGGTTTTAGTTTTATGCAAGTCTTTTATCATACTTTATTAATTCCAGATAATATGAAAGAGTCGATCTCAATGATTGAACTTCCTTAAAAAAAAATTGGGTTCATACTAAGTGTTCAAATACATCTTGTGTTGTTGTGATCCAATGGTCAAGGGTTAATTCAACTTGTGTGTCCATGTGAACAAGGTTTAGACTTTTATTTCTTGTCTCGTGTCCCTCAAATGCGTAAGCGTCTATGTTGAAAAAAGAACTTTCAAAGTGTGAAGGTTTCAAAATTAAAAGTAATCTTGTATTCTATATTTGTTTTAAAACTCTCTTTTAATTTATTATTCTTTCGCTTTTCAACTCTTCTCATTCACTCACAAAACAAACAAATAAATGAATAAATAAATATATTCTTCTCTCTTTATATATATATGTGTATGTATATATAAAACCATACCCATTGACGACTTATGGATGAACGAAAATTACGAATTGCACCCTTGACATACATTCACGTTGTTACCTCTACATCAACTTCCTGAGTAGAAGGAATTTTTTTTTCTCTAATTTATTCTCTTTTCTTTTATGTTTTTGGGTTAGGAAGTGCACTTGTGTTTACATTGCTTTCTTTCTTTCTAGAAAACGATTTTCTTGGTATCGATAGCATAAAAAAGAATTAGAAAATAGAATGTTATATTTTTTTCACTTGCATATCACTTTACCTTTGCTTAACATTCGAATCCCAGCCCTCACGCGAGGCAAAAGAACTGTACTCTCACGTGGAATGTTTCGGCGTGCTACAAGTTTTCTGCCACCCTCCGCAACAATTCTGTATTTCAAGTTCGAGAATGTGTCCATGATAAAAGAAAAAAAAAAAGAAAGAGAAACTTATGGTTAAAAAAAAAGAAACTCATGGTAAAAAAAAAAAACTCATGATAAAATCGTTGACATGGTGCCACCCATATGCCTTAAGACTTGAGCTCTAACACCTTTTACATGTGTACACTATTTGGTGTACCTAAGAGTCTTGACGTTCAAGGCTGCCGATTCTCTCGATGTGAAGCTTTAAATGTTGGAAATATAGAGGGTTTCCTGATTATATGCGTTGTATATATAAAAAAAAGACTTCATGTTCATTATGGGAATTCTAGTTCCCATTCACATTTTTGTAAATAAGAAGGTTTACTTTCTCCTCTAGCGGACGGACTTCATCTCAAAATGAATTTGGAATCTCATACCCAAGCATTTGATGAGAGCGTGAGGCTTTTCCTTTTCCCTTTTTATTTTGTTTTTAAGAAAAAGACAAATACGTTAAATATGATAAAGATTACATTCTAGTACGGACAGTAGAGCACTAGAAGAGAGAGATAAGTTGCAACTACTCCAAAGCTTCTTTTACACCACTTGTGTTTGGAGGTCCAAGAGGAGTTCATGGGCCTCATGATTAAGCACAAAGTTTTCAATGAGAAAACCAAGTGCCCAAGTATTAAAGGAGGGAATACAAGCCTTGCCTCATATCAAAGGAATTCAAGGCGTCGATGGGTAGTATACCATTCATTGTATAGTAGCACTTTCAACTCATTGTATAGTAGCACTTCCAATTCATTCAAACGTTAGAAAATGTAGATAATAAGATAAAAGCTTCCCTTTGAAAGAAAGATGGCCGTATGAGAAAGACAAATCGCGATTTTCTTTCCCACAAATAAAACAAATACTAATAAATAGCAAAAAGAAAAACATTTTGTTTTTCGTTCTTTTGAAATGAAAACATTGACCATGTCATCCTAAACGTGTCGGTGCTCCATGGTCCGTAATCCGGCACAAGATCCACGTACCCAAATTCGTTCTTCCTCTACTAACGCTTCTTCCAAACTACTTGAAGCGCAAAATTCCTTTTACATTCTTTTACCGAAAAATGGATAACAAACACCTCGACTTTCTTTCACTATTCTCTGCCTCTTTCGTTCCCTTCCTAGTTTTTTTTTTCTTTCTTTTTAAAATTTTATAAATCGACATTTCTCTGTTATTAGCGGCTTTTTCCACTTTGTGTCAAAATTTTCCGGGCCATCAACACTCAAACTCCGAGGTATAACTTGATAGCATGATGGCCAACAACTTTGCTATAAGTCTCCTTTGTCATGCATATGTGTGGGATCTATCTTATCTAGAAGGGTGACATAACATTATTAGAGCATACATGCTATAAGTTCTCTTTAAATTCATCAATTGTAGCTCTACATGGCATGCCGAGAGGTTATTGGTTCAAGCTCCATGGGTTGCCTTGGTAAGCCATCCCTCATTCACAAGGTAGTGGTGACATAGTGAAAACCAATTGCCTTCGAAGATTAGTGTGCTTTTGAGCACTCTCGTTGAAACCAATCTCTTCATCTACCTTTGGAACCATCCCTTATAAAATCTTCATGCTACATTCACTCTTAGTAGATGTTAAGCATTCAACCCCTACTTGTATGGAATTCAAGGGATCCAATGGATGCTATGACTCACACAAATTAGATGGCAATGTACACATCACATGCAAGCGATAGCTCTCGGATACATAAAACCGCACATTACACTATAATGTGTAAAACCATGAAGGCCAAGTTCGCGTCCAACCCATGAACATGTAAGAGGACTTCGATAGGCTAACCACTAGCACAAGCACACCTCTAGAGTCCATTTCACCGCGACTGGAGAGTAGAATTCTGTGTTTTGAACACGGGCTTCTAGTTCTTCTAGAGGGTATTAATTGGTCTTCGATGGCACCTTCCGTCCGCACCTCCGACCTTGTACAAAAGCGAAGCCAACAGTGCGCGTGGCCATTGTTTTCAAATAAATAAACTTCTCCCTTCTCAACAGGAAATTGTGGCCCTTCTGAAAAACTCAGATTTGCCTCTCTTTTCGCTGCTGGCGCCCTTCTACCCACTCTACAACCTTCTTATTCATTTGTCTAGTCCTCCAATCTCCCTGCCGAGCAACGTCCCATCACCGTTGATGTGTTGCTTTCCTCGCTCGAGCTCGGCATTGCGACTTGTTCGCTGAGGTGGACACACATCTTTCGATGCGGAGGGAGGAGTGGGTGAAAAGTTCTTGCTGTTCTCTGCTCCGGATCTGTAATTTGCTCTTATCATAGTCCGCAAGGTTGAAGCAGAAGGCGGCATTCTACATATTTGTCATTTCGGCCATCCTCATCCTTAACAGGTTTCTCTCATTTTGCTTCTCTATCAACCTTTTCCCATCTCCTTCTTGTACCATTATTAAGCAAGCTACTTCCGATTACTCTTCTGCATCTAACAAACGTAGATCCAACTTTTTGGAAAAACTATTCGCATCGGACAAAATAATCCAACTCAATGAAACAGGTCTGGGCTGGAACCACTGTTCCAAGCCCGACCACCGGGTACATGGCTTGCCAATATGACTTCGATGAACATTTTTGACAGTGTATGAGCTTCCTGTGTTTTGTGCTCGGGCTTGTCCATTCCACCATTGCGGCCTTTGATATCCGATGATTGGGTTTGCTCGGGATCTCCATAGGAACAACCACTAATTGAGTCCGATTTAACTAGTGACATACTTAGTAGCAGGATCTCAGGCGGGTTTGTTTTATACATTTTAATGTTCGGTTCTTATTATAATTTCTAGTCCTCGAAAGAAGAGTTCTTTCTGTTTCCTCATATTTCATAAGGGCGGAAAGCTCTCAAACAATCTAGTGCGTAATCATTGCTTTCGCCCTAGGTATTCTCATCCTGCTAGGCAACGTCATTTTGCTTACGGCACAAAATGTCATAGCAATCATCGTAGACACTTTTACCAAGGAATCCTTTCTCATCTGCATCGGACTGCTTTCTCATCTCTTGTGGCATCAGGTTCTTTTATGATGCTTTGCTGTTTCTGAATGACAAAGGACTATCTGCTGAGATGTATTTTTGAATGGCAGCTGAATAGCCACCACAGAACATTACATAATTTACATTGGTTCTTTTCTTGTTTATGATCCCTTGAAATCCCTAACAATATGGGCGCTGGAAACGTAATAGTTTGCATATTGATCTTGAACTCTTGTAATCTGGATGTGTGTTGTTGAGTATTTTGGATCATCAAGCTTTTCGTTACAAATATATTTTTTATTTCTCCACTCACCTTCTAATGTGGTTAATTGATAATATACAGTTTAGTAGATGACAATAGCTTTATGCATGTAGGTAACTGCAGGAAGGTGCAAAGGCAGTTTCAGAGGCGTGTCATTTTGTTGTTTTCATGGAATTCAAGAAGGTCTTTGATCAGACAGTAAGAGAGTTGTAAGTGATTAATGCAATTTAAAGGTTTGCAAAAAGACTTTATGTATTCAATCGTTTTTACAGTACTAATAGTGAAACTTTAAAGTACTTACATCATTTTAAAATATTCCAGCAAACGAGAGGTGAATAAGGTCCTTAAGGTTCCTGAGATTGAGCAGAAGGTATGTTTGAAAAACTCAGGGAGTCAATCACTGATCTCATTTCTTTGCGATGATGTAATTATTCTAGATGGGAAGATTATAAACTTGAACAGTTTGTGACAGGGTGGTGAGTAACCTTCAAAATAGTCAATTAGACACTTCCCTTGCAACATGCAGTTTATTTAGGAATCTTATCATATATTTTGCACATGTTGTGTTGCTTGTACTGGATAAAAGTCAGTTGCCTGTTGTTTGTTCATGCAGGTTCTGGATGCGACTAGCAATGAGCCTTGGGGGCCACATGGAACACTTATGGCTGATATTGCTCAAGCAACACGGAACTAGTGTGTTGCAGCCTATGGCCTTACCCTTGTTATTTATTATCCTGTTATGTCATTTGATTTATTCGAGTAAATGGTTAATTTACTGGAGAAACATCTCATGGTTTGCAGTAATGATTATCAAATGATTATGTCTATTATATGGAAGCGCATAAATGATACAGGTCGAAACTGGCGTCATGTTTACAAAGTAAGTTTTGTATATTTTGGCGTACAAGTAAATAAGTTCATTGTACTGCTATGAAGTAAACAAGCACATTACCATTGTTATTATTATTACTATTATCCTTGTTAATAATAATAGTAATATTATTATTAATATTATATATTCTCTGTCCAATTCCAGGCATTGACTCTGTTAGAGTTCCTTGTGGGACATGGATCTGAAAGGGTGATAGATGAAGTGAGAGAGCATGCTTATCAGCTTCAAGTACGTTTTCTAAGTGTACTGTTGTGGTTCAAGGTTATGTTTTTGCAGTGTAGCCTCCATGTTTGTGTCGACATAAATTTCCAATGTCCAAGTCTAAGTGCAACTTACAATTAAGGCAGTCCTGTCTGTGCTTCTTTCATTATATTGCTTATACTATATGAAGTCTAAATGCCTGTGTAGCGTGTTTTCTGGACATAATGCTCTTTGTGCATGATGGTTTGCTATATGTTTTAAGAAGTGTCTTTATCATGCATAGACTCTAGCAGATTTCCAGTATATTGACTCCAGTGGTAAAGATCAAGGACAGAACGTGCGGAAAAAATCTCAGTCTCTTGTGACACTTGTAAATGATAAGGAACGAATAAGAGAAGCAAGGCAAAAGGCTGCTGAAAATAGAGACAAGTAGGTTTATACTCTTAATCCCTTTCGTGCAAGTTCTGTAATTTGTTTACCTTGAATTCGTGACTTCTGAATTGTATTGCAGATGTCCTTTGCTTTGAACTTCTTGATGTTTTATTTAGGTATCGTAGCGCTTCATACGGTGGAGGAATGTACAAGCCTAGTTCATACCAGAGCACAGGAGGAAGCTACGGAGGCAGGCATGATGATGATGGCTATGGAAGTAACCCCCGACGTGGAAATTGGGATGATGATCGATATGGCAGAGAAAGGGATGGAGATAGATATAGAGATGAAGACAGATATGGTAGAGATGGGGATCGATATGGCAGAGACAACGACCGCTCCAGCAGGGGAGATCGCTATAAGGATGACTACTATAAGGATTATGAGCACGAGGAAGATAAAAATAGGAGGGGATATGATGATCGGTCAAATGACAAGTATAGAAGTTACGACAAGGACCGTGATCGAGCCTATGATGATGAAGATCGCTATTCCTCCAGGTTCTTATGTTGTATATTTGAGTGCCCATGAGTGTTTTCATTCTTTATTTGCATAACATGAAGGATTCTTGTGTGAACAGGAGTAGTAGAAGCAGAGGTGATGATTATGGTGCAGATGACAGGTGAGGATTTGTGGGGGTGATGCTTGTATTGTTACTTCCCATCCGAAGTGATTAGTAATGTGGACTTTTTGGTGTCTTTTTGTGGTCACCTAGGTGGTACGTTTATATCTTGTTTTGTTAGGTGTGGATTATGAAGGTTCTCTATGTTTTTCTGTGGCCTTTGCATGGTTTTTGAACAGAACGATAGCCAGCTTTGTTGGGAAAATATTCAGATGCAAGACTTCATAAAATCTTTCTGGAGATATAATGTTCAGGTTTCTATTACCCAAGTAATAGATATAATGTTCATGGTTTTTGAACAGAACGATAGCCAGCTTTGTTGGGAAAATATTCAGATGCAAGACTTCATAAAATCTTTCTGGAGATATAATGTTCAGGTTTCTATTACCCAAGTGATTGCAATCTTCTACACTGAAACCATTTAAAATACATATTAGTAGGTGGATCGAGGCGACGTGTTTGGCAGCATAGTATCTAAGTTTTATTGACTGCAGTACAGCGTTAGTTCATACTGTGATACTTGTTTTTCACGTGGTCCATTTGTAGAGCTAGTATTTTAGTGATGTCTTTTCTTAGTTGTTAGTCTTGCGATTCAGAATTTATGCTCACATGCAAATTCGTTGTCTGTACTGTTTTCAATATTGGCTATTAAAGTCGATAGAAATACTGTGGTTCAAGTTTCTGTTCATTGTGATTCTGAGAAATTACTGTCATTAGTCTGCATGGCTTTTGTCAGCTCTCAGCTATGTCCAGAGGATCGTTTCTCTTTATGCAAATTTTGTAACACTCGGAATATTCCCTTCTGTTTTGTGTTGCAGTGGTTTTTCTGCTTACCTCTGTGTGTCACTATTACCTTTGTGTTTTGCAAAATACTTGTATGACAGATGTCACTCTTCTGTGTAAGCTGCTCAAGTCTTTTTGATTACTGGTTTTCATTTTTCTGATATGCATGACAATCATGTTATCTGACATTCCTTTCCTACTCTCCTCTCTGAGAAAGGCCGGAATCAATTATAAACACGATTATATGTATCAAAGCTTCTTTGACCACTGTTTATTCAAGCACAGCCTCAGTGATGCACTCTTTTATGCACGGTTCTTTTAGTTTGGGTGTATGGATCAACCAGGATTTGTCATGTATTTCATCATGCAAGTCCTTTCTCATCTTTGTGGATGCATGTTTCAGAAAAGCTGCTGATAACCGGATGCCTGCACCTCCGAGTTATGAAGATGCAGTGGGAAGCCCTGACATTCGACCTTCAGAGGAACAAAGGTGCATTTGCTGTTTTTGTTAGTCTTCCTTTGATAAATATTATGAAACTCATATGTGCCTTGTTACAACAGCAGAGAAGGAGGGGGCTTGGCTGCTGCTGTTGCCAGAGCCTCTAGAACTAGCTCAATTCAAGCCAACAGCCTATCAACAGCACCTTCTTTACAAAGTCAGAACGATGATTTTGATGAGTTTGATCCTCGAGCATCAGCAGGTAGCGTCTTTGAGTCTGTTTGCATTTCCAATTCAAGTGTTTCTGGATAAACTTGGAGGATATGCTATTAGGTATGCTTGATGAATTTTCAGTAATTATGCCATCTGCCATCCTGTCCAGTTGAGTAGCTGGTTTTATCTGTGCACTGTCATGGTTAACTTCGTCGGAGTTTTACGGTTCAATCATTCTCCTTATTTAGCTGTATTGTTTGGAGCTGGAACTACTCTTTTATTATGCTTGTTTCTGTTAATATCTTTCTTAATCCATGCGTTTGTTATTTTCTGAAGATATCATGAAGGCAAATATATTGTTCTGCATAGTCTTGTTACGAAGGCATTCCAGCAAAGGTTTAAGGCTTTTGTGAGTGGTACTTGGGTTCATCCATTGACTGTTGTTTGACCATTGCAGCACCAGCAACATCAGCACCAACCTTTCAGGCTGATCAAAGTTTAAGACAGACAGAGCAAGTTGGAGCAGTCCGAGCACCTCTACAGAAAACGAACATGCCATCACTCTCAGATGAGCTGTTTGGAGATAGTTCTGGTTTCACAGCAGCTCCAGTGGTGAGTTCTTTGCGTATCCTAGAGGAATGGCTAACAATATTTTATGTTTATTTCATAGCAAATATTCTTTTTTGTCGGAAATGCAGGGACCTGAACAGGGCGTTTTTGATGAATCTCCTTTCAAAGCAGAAATGTCAGTGCCAATAAATGCACCTGTTGCATTTTCTGTTAATACATCTATGACTGTGCAAGACAATGGTGGTGTTCCTGGTGTTGGCCATTCTGGAAATGTTTCAAATGCATTTGCATCTCCTCCTTTTATGTCAGCACCAAGCCAACCTGTGCCCACTGCATTTGTTCCAGCCCAGCCTATGGCAGGTGCTCCATCTGTATCGGTTCAAGCTGTACCTATGCCTACATCAAATCCAAGCCAGCCAACATCTACTCTACCTATGTCAAATCAAGCTGCACCTGTTACCTTCGGTGGAGATGATTTATTTGGAGATTCTTTCAGTGCTGTTTCAAACAACGCACCAGCAACTTCATCATTCAGTGTGCCAAACAGTATGCAAACAAATCGGAATCTGGTGTCTCCATCATTCAATTCTGTAAATGCTTCTCAAGTGAATCAAAACATGGCAGGGATAACTTCTCAGACACTACCTTCCAGTGTGAATCAGGCTCAAGTTCCCAGCTCCATCCCCTCTGTGAAACAGCAACAGGAAAAGAAATTTGAGACAAAGTCTACAGTCTGGGCTGATACTTTAAGCAAGGGATTGATTGACTTGAATATAGCTGGGCGTAAGTGTTCTTCTGATCTCTCACATAGAACAATGTTTTCTGAAAGCAGCACAGTTTTCTCATCAATTTGGACATCTTTGTTTTCGTTGTTTTGCACAGCAAAAAGTAACCCTCTGGCTGATATTGGGATCGATTTTGACCTGCTGCGAACTGAAAGAATCAAAGAAGAACGAGCTTCATCCAATAAAAATTCTACAGTGACCATGGGAAAAGCTATGGGATCTGGTTCTGGGCTTGGTTTAGCAGGTGCTGGTGCCATAGCTCCTCCTGCTGCACCTATGATGATGGCAAATGTTGGCATGTCACCTGGTATGGGAATGACTCCACCGACGGGGATGGGAATGCGCCCACCTATGGGCCCGGGGATGGGAATGATGAATCCAATGATGCAGATGAATCCAGGAATGCCCTTTAGACCAAGTGGGGGGATGGGAATGGCTATGAACCCTAACATGGGAATGGGGATGGGCATGGGAGCTTATCCTAATCAACAGCAGTATGGGGGATATCGATAAGCAGTCCTACCAAGATTTTTCTTTTGCTCGAGTCTCAAGTTTTATTTGCATGGACGTGAACACCATTCATTGGGGTTGATTTTATAAACAACCACATTCTAATGTAATAATGTAGACTAGAGTTTCTTGCTCTACATCAGTGGCATCTGAAAATTATTTAAGTTGCACTTAGCATTGCAATCTTGATCTACTTCTTACGTTGGGACATACAAAACCTTGCTTTGTTTATCTAGTGTTTTCTATGGAACTGTCTTTATCACTGGTTTGGTTTATGTAGTGGATTTATGCTGGCTAGTTCAAGGGCTATTGTTATGTACTACAATTTCCAATCACTTCAGAGAAAAGGAGAAAATTATGTGACTTCATGGTACAGTAACACAACATACAATCAGATAATGGGGACTCCCTTTTTTTGCAGCATGCATTCATTTGCATTTTTAAAATGTGGTGGTAAGGAGGTAGCTTCGATCCTAGGTTCATGATGTCAGTTTCTGCATTCTTCCCAGATGTCCAGCCCTCTCAAGTATGTATTGGTGGCACCATGAATTTATGCTCAAAGCAACTTTGTTAGGCCCTGGAATTACTGTTTTTGTTAATACCCTCTGGATTCATGTCTGTGCTCAGCTAGTCAAGGATGAACTTTCTATGGCTGGTTATACGTGTTCTGTTAGCATATTTGAGAAGCCTATCTCAGTAGTTGGGTGTATTTGATCATATGTCAGTTAGCTGTTGTGATATTTGTTCCGAATACTATGTATGTTTGAACATTTATTACAATATTTTGTTTCGGTCAGGTTTTTGCTCTTTAGTCCACTCTTCATTCAAGTATCATAACAAAATAGATATTTAAAAAATCTGCTTTTTGATTTTGTTTTCGGCAGTGTATGAAAGCATTTCTTTGTGGGTTTTTTTTTTTTTTTTTTTTGGGGGGGGGGGCAGGGTGATTTGTTTTCTTAGAGTAGGGTGGGAAGGGTTAGCTTAAATTCCTTCAATCTAATCAAATGGAACTATATGTTTGTTTCTTCTTTTCCAGTACAGTGCTCCTTTAAACTTTGTGCTACATTAAACTTTGTGCTCCAAGATGACTAGTGGTGATGTCCTCATTACCCTTTGTAGCGATGTGGCCCATGTTGTCAAGATGCTGGGCAAATGTGATGCAATCAGATGAAGTGATCATAATGGTCAGAGAATGCCTGATAGGACTCCAGCCACCAGAAGTAGCACTTCCTATAGTCTCTCTCCTTGAGTGGTTTTATCTTAAAGCAACCTGTGGTTGACAGACAAGGTTGTGTTTTGGATAGCATTGTGAACTGTTGAACCAGAAATGGAACTCATGCATAAAGGTAGCTTCAGTGGAAAGCATCTTTCTGGAGAGATGCCAAGTTCATTCTTCTCAAAATGTCCTTTGTTTGAGGTATGAAGTGCTCTAAACTTCTCAAAGTCCTATGGCATAGGATTCTGGACTCCAGCTGTAACTGAAAGGCCTTCCCTTTGTGTCTACTGTCTCAGCTCTTTGGGACAAATTGAAGGTTTGATTATGTTGCACATTGTTGTTCATGATAGGAATCAGCACCAGGGAAAGCAACTCGGTGATTGGACATACATCCCCACCTCGACAACCTGCCCCTTTTTATCTGGAACCTCTGTTGGTGCTAAAGGTGGTCATGTTGGCCCTTTCGCAGGTTGTGCTTCACGAAGATACTGTTTTGTGGTGTGTTTAGGAATTGTTCAAGGAGGTATCTTGGAACCTCCATGGTGTTGTAGGTGCAGTCTATTTGCTCTGCATAATGGCACTGCTTGGGATTTCAGTTCATCCATATGATTTCTGATGTACTATAATTCTTGTTTCCGTTTTTTGTGTGGCAGCATGTTTGTAATCACTTGATCAAATTGAAAAGAGATTGTTTATGGGGTGGTGATGGTGAACACTTCATGGTGGGGAAAGCAGGAAGTGAGGTAGATATTGGAGGGCAGACAGAGAATGTGCAATGAGTGGGATTATGTTGATCTGGGCTAGAATAGAGATTGTAGAAACATAATTTATTGGGTGGGTTGTTAAGCAAACTGGTATATAGGAAGGGATGTACGTTCAGGGAATATAAATGACTACTGGAGGATGAGAACAGTTCTGCTTTTGTAGGGTGAAAGCAATGTGCAAGACAAGTTGTTTAGTCATTTAGGATTGAATGTGGGGGATTAAGGAAGATTGTTTTCTTTCTTCGATTGTCTGATCTGATCTTAAGGGGAAACGAGAGGGAGTGATGCAAAGGGTTTGAAACACTTTGGTGACGTTATCTCACAAAGCACATAGTGAAAGTGTGTGTGTGTGTGTCTGTGTGTTTTTTTGGTAGTCCACCTACTCTTCTATTTAGGCTTGAAAGATTGGGATTAACATTGCATACACCTTGGGAACCCCCCCGTATCCCCCATCTCCCAGAGGTTATGCATCAGACTGCACCTTGGGTCTTGAAAGATCGGGAACCCCCCTTATCCCCCATTTCTCCAATTCAAACATCAGACTGCACCCTGTGTGTGTGTGTGTGTGTGGTTTTGGTAGTCCACCTACTCTTCTATTTAGGCTTGAAAGATTGGGATGAACATTGCACATAGTGAAAGTGTGTGTGTGTGTGTCTGTGTGTTTTTTTGGTAGTCCACCTACTCTTCTATTTAGGCTTGAAAGATTGGGATTAACATTGCATACACCTTGGGAACCCCCCCGTATCCCCCATCTCCCAGAGGTTATGCATCAGACTGCACCTTGGGTCTTGAAAGATCGGGAACCCCCCTTATCCCCCATTTCTCCAATTCAAACATCAGACTGCACCCTGTGTGTGTGTGTGTGTGTGGTTTTGGTAGTCCACCTACTCTTCTATTTAGGCTTGAAAGATTGGGATGAACATTGCATACACCTTGCGAACCTCCCTTATCCCCCATTTCCCAGAGGTTATTTATCAGATTGCACCCCCCCTTATTCCCAATTTTATTCTCTCCCCTGCAAAAGATTGCCATCAAACTCATGAAGCTCATACATTCCATTATTGAATACAGACATCACTACATACAAACCAAACCATCTCTTTGTCAGTTTCTTCCTAGCATCATACTTAGAATAGAATGTACTATTCCAGGAGAGCATAATCTATGTCAATATCTGACTCTAGATGGGAAAAGTGGCTTTTGATAGTATATCAGTTTAGTAGGCATAAATCTTAAGGACCGAGTGTACGTCATGCTATTTGCCCATAACATGAATGGAAGGTATTTAGGCCACTGCTTTATGTCACCATTGCAGCCACTAGAGATTGCTTTCACATTAGAAGAGTGATATCTCTCAATCTTTCCATTAGCCTCATGGTTATAGGCAATAGTGAGAGACAAATTCCATGACAATCGAAGAACTCTTTTGCGTCTCTTGAATCCAATTCTTCAAGTATTATATATCTCATTTTATAGATTCCCTTGGGCATGGTTACAAGGTCGACTATCCACTTTTAATGAATACAAGGAGGGTAAGTCGGATGTAATGGGTCTCTATGCCTAACTAAAGAATGCACTTGACATGTGGCTCAAGTACTCACAAAGTCTTGCATACTCACATATATGCTTGGCTATCAATAGGCTTCCCTAATATTTTCATACGTCACATAAAATCCTTTGTGACCTATCCATAAGGTCTCATGCATCTCTTTTATGACGTTGCTATGAAGATTCCCATTACTCAGTACATGTGGATTCTTCACCTTACCTTTAGCATGTTGCCAAATAAGCCTATCCTTCAAGAAGTTGTAAGATTTTTTCTTGACGGATCTATACTTATTTGTGGACCATCTTAAGGAAGGTTTTAGTGAACTCAGATAATTCCTTATATCTTTCCATTTTCCATCATATTCATTCTCGCAGAATCACTCATAAACATAGACTAATGGATCATATCTCGTCATATTTGTCTATTTCTATATCATCATCATCAGAATTGTTGTTAAACTTCGCTCTTGAAAGCATATCAACAATTGTATTTAGCTTTTTAATTATGTGAACAAAAATTGGATTAATAAAGCATCATTATATCCACATAAGAACAATTAGCTATCATTCACATATGAGATCTACCTAAGCATCACAATATCCACATAAGAACAATTAGCTATCATTTCTATCAGTGGAAGACAATCAGTCTCTACAACAACATTTGCTCCAATCAATGGATCTATACTTATTTGTGGACCACCTTAAGGAAGAAAGCATATCAACAATTGTATTTAGCTTTTCAGTTATGTGAACAAAAGTTGGATTAATAAACTTCACATATGAGATCTACCTAAGCATCACAATATCCACATAAGAACAATTAGCTATCATTCTTATCAGTGGAAGACAATCAGTCTCTACAACAACATTTGCTCCAATGAAATATTCTTTATCAGATTCTAATGTGGTCACCTATCCCCATAACTCTCTTTATTATTTGTAGATACTTTCTCTCAGTGTCATGTAATATCTTTGCACCAAAGCAAACTACGTATCTTTGCCCCTCATCATCATCTTGACCTATGACCCAACCTATACTAATAGGATTGGTATCAATGGTCAAAATAATAGGCCTCTGAGCTGAATAATCAGCAGGCTTCAAAATCGGAGCTTCAATTAGCAGTTGCTTTAGTTTATGCATGGCTCTTGACTATTTTTTTATCCAAACAAAATTTGTTTTTCTTTCTCAGCAGATCATATAAAAGGTTCGCAACAAGGTTTCCAATATGAGCAAAGTGAGGAATCTAGATCACGTAGAAGACATAGACTTCTAAGGATCACCTTACTTCATTGACATTATGACACTTTAGAAATTTTGCTAATGATCTCGACTTTTTGTGGGTATGGCTTTCGGCCACAATGTCCACACATATGCCCTACAATGAGAATCTTGTCGACTCCAAAAATGGATTTCTCTAGAGAAAATGTTAGCCCTACCTCTTCAATCTCTTAAAAGTTTTCTCATAATCAGAGATATAGTCGCTAACAATTTTCCTACAATCAGAAGCATCTAAAGTCTCATCTTCCATTCTTTCCTCACAATCCTTTATCGGAATATCATCAATAAAAGGCAGTCACTGAAGATATGAAGTTATGTAGGACTAGATTCATGGGATTCGTCATGTGAGCTACAAAATTTGTTGTTGCCTATGGCAAAGCACACACGGGTCTAAGGCCCAATGGACTCTTCATTGTAGTGATGTCTCTACTCTGAATAGCCATTTGAGACTATCATATTCCAAATATAGATCACCCATCGAGTAGATAGAATGCCCAACAAATGCTTCTAAAAACTCATCTACTATAGGTCTTGTCCCTACATTTCTGATCGTGACTTAGTTTGTAGGTTGCAAATCCCACATGAAATGAAGTTTTCCATTCTTCTTTGGCACCATGAACCACCTATTTGAATATGCCACTAAAAGTGGTTCCAGTATTTGCACATATATCTTCTCCTTTAATAGTCTTATCAACTCAGATAAATGAGCTTTTGGAATTGGTATTCCATGGTATATGTAGCACTGTAAAGATGATCATGGATGGAACCTGTTTCGCATCCGCATAACCTATCTCATGTGGTAAAAGAGGAAATGCTTTCTCGTGTCTCTTGATAACTTATATGAACTCTTTCACTCTTTGTAAGAAATGATTTCTCTCCAAACTTTATCTGCTTAACACTCTTCAGTAAAGTGATGCCCTATAAGCTCTCCTCTTCTCAGTGTAGGGTCATCAACCACTCTCAAATATTTCTCATAACTATCACTTCGTAATGGTTGAGCTATGGGTTTGATTTTCTTATCAAAAGTCTTGTACTTTGTATTAACATTCACTTCATGATCTTGCAAAAACTCAACAATCAAATCATTGTCTTGAATAGAACTAAGCATGATGATTTCAGATCTTTCATTTCTTTGAAGTGCTTGCTCAGTTATGTTTTCAAAACAATCAAACTACTTTCCAACTCAATTATGTTTTCAATCTTTTCATCATGTAACATTAATCCTAAGTTTTTGTAATGGTTTTATATTTCTTTCTAATTTTGTTCTAAATATTTTCTTTTTGCACGTAAAATAACTTGGAACATAGAAGAATATACAAAACAACTTTGAAAACCATGTACAGATTCCTAGAAGACATCAAACCATTTCCCACTGTTGTCTAATTCAATAGAGGATCCTAGCAAAAATTTTGGCCAAAATATATCGCATACTCCCTCACCGATGCATTTGATGAAACTCTCGTTGAACTCAGGCTTTGTAATTCAGAAGAGCTATTCCAAAGACATGGTTACTTGACTCTTCAGTAAAATGTCATTTATAATTTCCTTTGCATTGTTCTTCTTCTCAAGCTCTGAAATTAGTACTACCTTTAGAGATTCCTTCTTCTTTTTCTTTTCACTTTCTTGAATATTTTTGGTCTTTTCATTAGATTCTTGGTTCTTTTCATTTACTTGACTTTTATCTTGATTTTTAATTGGCTTGATTGGCCTCTTTCCATTTCTTATTTCCTTTCTTTTCCTCTTTGTGAGAAGCAATGGGCTTCTCAAACTGGACTTTCTTTTCAATCTCTTTAACCTTTTATCTCTACTTGATCTCATAGTCACCCTTCTTTTTAGCTCAATCTTATCCTGCATTTCATCTCTTCTCCTCTTATCCTCAACATTAGCTGTATGTGAGTAGATAGAGAATCGATCCACAAGAGACTTCTAAGCAATCTTCTACATGATTGTATCTTTGGATTTCACTAGAGCTTCAATTGAATAATTCTTTTGTGGTTGTGGCCTAATTTCTTCTTCGTTTCCTTCTTCTAGTGGCTCTAACTGGGATGATGATGTGCTAGCATTTGTATGTGATAGGTTCTTACATAGCTTCTTCATTCCTCCCTTTCTCCAATTTATACGTAGAGAAAGTCGAGTTATGAAGTCACAAAGTTTCTTATCTATGCCTGTTACTAATTGATGTTCTTTTGCCTGCTTCAACTCTTCACATGCATAGGAAACGTGTTCCTGCACATCACACCAAACACACCTTTTTGCCCCTCCAAATCCCCTAGTTCCTCATCTATCAAATGGCGCAATATTTCTATGATACATGGGGTGAAATGGTGGTACAGGGGTCTGCTGAGAAGTAGGCTACACTGGAGGTGTAGCTTGAGGTATCACATATCCTTGCATATTAGGCATTGACATGGTATTTCTTTGGAACAGATCTGTATGAGTAGTGCTTGGCTGAGCATGGATGGGGTCTTGATAACCCATGGAGTACACTTTATTGTGTAAGCTAGCCATCTCCTTGGACAGAGAGGCTTGCATAGTCATAACATTTCTATTTGCTTGCTCAAGATCTCTAATTGTAATTCTAGTAGTGTGTGAGATGTGGATGCAACATTAGCCATAGCTGATGCTGCATACACATTTGGACCTATTGGAATAGGTCTCTCTCTCTTGGCTCTAACGGGGTAGTTTGAACTGGCCTATCATAAGGCATGTTCTGTCATTGCCTCATCTTAGCAACTATCTCTACCTCTCTTCTAACTGTTTCCCAGTCTTTAGTCAATCCGAATATCTTCCTAGCCTCCTCAATCCTTCTCTCAATTTCAGTCCTATCTTCACGACTTAAAATCTTGAGAAATGAAATCATGAGGTGAGGCTTTAAACAGTATAGGTCAACGTGAGGAAGCTGAGCATACCTCCTTAGGAACTCGTTCAATAGGTGTGTTAGAGACGTAGTGGGTTTTGGGGAATGAACCCATTGCAAAAACCCCTCTCTACTATGCTGACTGAAGTCTTCTAGATAGAAGATTTTATGTAATTCCTTTCTAAAATCTATCCAAATCTTCTCTATATGTACTGAAATGGATGCTAAAATCAATCCCAAAACTAACCAAGTGAAGAAAGGAGTCAACATCTATTCAGGTAGTCCATGGATTTGAGCTTGCTCATTAAAAGTGTCCAAGTACTTTGTAATGTTTAACTCTGTAAACTTTCCTTTGTCTCTTAAGATGGCCTGAACAACTCGAGCTCCTTGTTTTTCTATCATTAACTCTTTGAGTACTTTATCTCTCTTCTCTAGCTTGTCCTAGTGTGAAGGACAATGTCTAGGGTAAGTGGCTCGACTATTTCTCTTAACTCGAGGTAGAGTTCAGAGAAGAGACTAGATGAGTCTCAAGCCAGGAGGAGAAAGTAAGCCTACAACTCTATCTTTAATTCAGATCAACTACCTGAGCATACTCTATTTCTAGGTTTAGAGTGAATGTGAAAATCTTGAGTTACTTGGTTTCTTTTCTTCTTATGATATGGCATTACTCGACTTGATTTTTATTTGATTTCTTCTCTTCTTTTTGACTTGATTTTTTCTTTTAACTTGACTTAGACTAATTCCTTTTTATGCTTTTGAATTACTTGTTTTTAATTTTTATAAATTTCAAAATTTTTTCTTTGTTTTTATGATATTTTTAGAATTTTTATATTTTTTGTTCTTTTTAACTAATCTATGAAAGTAGTAGTTTTCAAATCTAAGTAAGGATTGAAGAGTTCTCAAAATAAATCTTTTATACTAATGCACAATATGAGTGATCAAACTCAAGCAAGATTTTATGTGCGTGAAGCAATGCAAGTATACATAGAACTTGACAAATGAATACCTAGAATTCTGATATGAAGCTGAGGTCATGGATTCGTTAGCGAAAATATATTTACATTTATTTTTGAAAAATCTTAAATACAAGTAATTCTAAAAGTGCATGAAAGTGCTTTTCTATCAACTGAAGGTGTGGTTGGTAAGTTGAGGATTTGCTATCACTAGGGCAACCACCTCGCTTCACGTCAGGTTCATCTTGTTGGAGGGAAGTGGGGTCATGATGGGGAACAAGCATAGGGTTGGCCCTAGGTTGCATCATCCCTATTTGTTGAGCAGTGTTTGCACATTGGGTACCTTTTCTAGGGATAGTCTACTGAGCTCTACCTATGCTTTAGGAGTAATAGTGAAGCACATAGAAGAGGGAGTAGGATCTCAAGGATGAAATCGATACGTATGCTTTAGGAGTAATAGCGAAGCACGTAGAAGAGGGAGTAGAATCTTGTGGATGAAATCGATCGGAGGGGTAGGAGCGGAAGTAGATCCGGGCAAGAGGAATTTGGAAACGAAAGATGACACACTACTAACTATCACACTCGATGCAAAAGATAAACTAGGAACCTCAACAATCATGTACTTATCATCAGTGTTTCCATCCATGGGTGATATACAAAGTATGGGGGTGGAGCCTAATACAAGTTAAATGAAAAGTAGAGTATTCTCAAAACAAATAAGGATCATAAAAAAATCTCCGCTATAGTACGGATAGGAATAAGTATAAACTCCGCTACAATGCAGATGGAGAAAATAATCTTCCTTCGATCTTCTTAGCTATAGGGCCAAAAAGAACTCTCCTTCACTTCGCTCTTTGCTTTACTTCCAAACTTTCAGTTTTTCTGAAAATAAGATTATTGGAAAAGAAATCTTATTAGTACACTTGCAAGTTTGTGAAAAACACACTAAAAAAAGACCACCTCTTTAGTTTAATTATTTTTCTCTTAATTTTGATTAGATCTTTTCTTTCTTTTTATTTATTTTTATATTTTCTATATTCCTATTTACAATTCTATTTTTATAATTTTCTCTTATATCTCTAGTTTTTTTTATAATTTATTTACATATTTTCTTATTAGATCTCTATTTTTCTTTGTATTAATATTTAATTCTATTATTTAATTTTAAATCTAAATTATTTATTTCATTTACTTCAATTCTTAGAGATAGTTTTTATTTAATTCAATTATTAATTATACATCTAAATAAATCATTTCATTTTCTTTTCTTTTTGTAACTTAGTAAGTAATCTATCTAATTATACAATCAAAATACAACACAAAAGAAGAACGGAATTCCTCTTTCTCTTTCTCTTTCCCTCTCTTAACATGACCATGGACAAGGCTCACAGGTAGGGATGTCCCATTCAGGCGGCATGAAGAAGAGGAAAATGCTTATCAGGTTTTGAAACCAAGCTTATGGTTGCACCAATCTTTGTCACACCTGATTGTTCTAAAGTTTTCCATGTCCATGCGGATGCCAATGCCTATGCGGTGGGGGCAATTCTCACACGACATAGTGGGAGTACAAATTTGATAGAACCATTCAATTTGCAAGCCAAATTTTGACCAAGGCCTAGAAGAACTACAGTAACACTAAGAGAGAAGCCTTGGCAATGGTGTTTGGAGTCCAAAATTTCTACCATTACCTACAAGGGGTAGAATTCATCATCATTAGAGATGACCAACCACTAAGGTATTTATTAAACAAGCCATATGAAATAGCCAAAGTATGGATGTGGCTTCTATTATTCGAAGAATTTGATTTCATTGTAGTGTATAGACTAGGCAATGAAAATGTTATGGCTGATCATATGTCCTGGGTTAGCCTGAAGAACCAGGCCATTGGAGTGGAGGAAAAGTTCCTTGATGTTGAGCTATTCATGATTAGAACTCAAGGGTGGTATGAGGATGTCAAGGAGTCTCTAAAGACATGTAACTACCCAGACAAGTCAACTCTATGTAGAGGAAGAGGTTGCTTGTAAAGAGCAAGACTTATACATTTATCGAGGGCAAACTATATAGATATGGTAGGGATAGTTCACTTAGGAAGTGCATGAAAGAAGAGGAGGCAAGGCACATTATCCAGATGACACATGAAAGAATAGATAGTGGGAACCTCCTTGACCATATTATTAGCAGAAGAATCCTAGATGCTAGATTATGGTGGCCAACATTGTTCATAGATGTATCGAAAAGGGCTCATGCATGTGATACCTATGGAGATGTGGTAAAAAACCCACGAAGTAGATATGACATCTGTTGGTTGTCTCCATGGCATGGAACCATTTGAGAAATGGGGTAAGATTTTATAGGCCCTATCTATCTTGCATCCTTCCCAAGACAAGATAAGTATTTGATAGTTGCCACTGACTATGCAACCAAGTGGGCTAAAGCTATTGCTTCTCCAAATTGCACAACCCAAATAGTTGCTGATTTCTTGTATAAAAACATTTTTTGCAAGTATGGTTGTCCACTAGAAATCTGCACTCATCAAGGAACACACTTTGTTAATAAGTTTTGTATGAAATTTTTAACAAGTATAGGATTCTTAATCATACTTCTTGTGCATATTATCCAAGAGCTAATGGATAAATAGAATTTACAAATAAAGTATTGATAGCTCTTATGAGGACAAAATTTATGTTAAAGCCCACTACATGGGGCACTGCTTATCTAAGCACACTATGGGCCTACAAGTTGGCATGTAAGGAGTCCATGGGCCACTCCCTCTTCCAATTGGTCCATGTAGTAATTCCTGTTGAGCCCTTTGAGTTTTTGCATGGCTCTCCTTGGACAAAATTGGTTCACGGAAGAAAGGATCCTGGAGTCTTTACTAGACTTTCAATGCTCAACAAATTGGAGGAAATTTGACTAAATGCAGCAAAACAATACAAGACAAAAGTAAGGAAGCTCATGATAAAAATTTATGGTTGAATAAACTACACACTGGTATGCTTGTTCTCGTACATAGACCCCAATTACAAACAGAATTGTGAGGCAAGTGGGCTCCTCATTGGGATAGACCATACAAAATTATAGAAATTCTAGAATGAAGTGTAGTACAGTTAGAGACTTTGGCTCATAAGGCACTACAACTAGTCAATATTTCCATGCTCAAAGCCTATTTTCATCAACAAAATTGAATATCTTTTGGGTCATTTGACACTTTGCACAATTTTCCCAGGTTGTACATAGCTCTCGCCATGATCTTTTTCATTTAATTTTGCCATTATTGTATTTTTGATACATTCCATAGACCAAGTCATCATATTTTTTTTTGGGAATTTTTAAGGATTTATTTTTTGGATTTTTTAAAACTATATTTTTTGAATTTTTTTCTTTTTCTCTTTTCCACTTTTTCTTTTTATTTTAGATGAGAAAATGGATTTTTTTAATGGAAAAATATGTCCCAACTATGTTGTATTTTGTAGGATTTTTGGGTTTTTTTTTGAATTCTTTTGTTTTTTTAATTCTTCTTATATTTTAAGTTTTATTCCAAAAGAAAAAAAGAGAAGGTCCCCATTGCCTTTTGGCTTAACAAAAAAGGGCCCTTCATGTGTAATCTCTCTCTCTCTCTCTCTCTCTCCCTCTCTCCCTCCCCCTGTGCCCCCCACCTCACCCCCCCAAACAAAAAGCATACTATAAATTTTATATTATGCTCTATTTTTTAAATTATTTTTTTAATGCATAATCAATACCTCTAGATTGCATCATGGGTGGCCATTTTTTTCCAATCTTGGAGTCACTTTCATGTTTCTCGACAGCTTTGAGTTCATTTTCATCATTACTTTCCCTAAAATCCAAGCCCTTTCTTTCTTTTGATAAAAATCCCTCTTTTTGCTCCACATTAAACATGTGATTTCTCACCTCCACATGTTTCACATGCATTTGTTGGTGGCATATCATTGCTTGTGGTTTTGCTATTTTCTCTCCCAGATGAAGAGCCCATTAGGTGGTGGGAAATTGTTGAGCCTACTGGAGTGATGAATTGGAAAGGGGTGCACAAGGGCAAGCTACTAAGAAGGTGAAGCAACTGAATAAAGGTTGATTGCACAAGTAATTTTGGTACTTGTGTAATTGTGTGTACTTCTTTGTCCTAAAAGGGTCTACAAATAGTGATGCATTTTGTCTGATTCTAGACACAAAAGCTATTTTAAAATTCTATCTTAATCAAAGCATAGAGGCTATTCAATGCAACTTTTCTTCTTCTTGTTCTCTACTTTTCTCCTAAACATACCCAAGCCCCTTTCAACTCCCCCAACACTTCTTCAAGATAATGTTTCTATCATGTTAATATATGCAAGCATTGAAAGAGACTTTTGGGTATATATTTTTTGAGAACCACTTCCACACATATTTTCATGAGCTAATTGGTTTCTTTTCATGCAAGAATACTTGCATATGTGAAAAACTTGGAAGTAATTCAATTATAGAGTAGAATATTGATTCCAATTTGGGGAAATTTGAATAATCGTAAGAGAAAATTTTATGTGATATAACTTGAGCATTACAATGTATGGACAATCAAACTCAAATCAAGGTACTCATTGATATTCTCCAAATATTCTAGCACATATATTCTCATTCAAGCCCTCATCACTTCTAAAAGAATTGTGGAGGATGAAAATGTGTAGGAGGGGTGGAGTTTAAAGGAGAAATAGAAGGAGAATTGATTTTCAAGACCAAGGGTAGGATGAGAATATTTGAAGGTGTAAAGAAAGTGGTGGAAGCATATTATCTTTTTCCTTTGTGGTTGTGTTTAAGGTCCTTCCCCAAGGGTTCTTGCCACTTCACTAAACTAATGAGAGTTTTTGTTGACGTGAGTTGTATGGCCCATTGGTGGATCTTGGATCGGGATGATATGCAAGTCCTTCATATCCTCTGGTTGTTCCTTATGTTCCGCTAATATGGTTCTACTTGCAAACTTGTGCATGCTGCTTCGGCCATAATGATAGCTTCTAAATCTTATAGAAGAAGAGGATCATATTAGCATTGCATTGGAAACGAGATGACACCTTGTCCCCTTTACAATACCAACATGGTATTTGTTCTGGTCAATGAGTCAGTAAGGTTGATGTGCTATGTGAATGTGAGTGGATGTTAGGCAGTTAGTAAATTCTCTAGATGCATACTCTGGATGTGCAATGTACTCAAAATGCATGTATCCTTCTCTAAGGGCATTTACATTATTGGGTCGGGGGGTTTATTACAAAGTTTGCCTTTCTACACTTCCCTTATGGGATTATAGATTTTGGCATTAGTGACATTTAAGGGTGTCAGGGGTAGCTCTACCTGAATATGGGAGTTTTAAGGTACCCATGTCCAAGTAACTCTAGGTGTAGTTTTATGTGTTGGTGTGGTGATAGTAGATTTCATCCTAAATGTTGGTGGGGTGAGTGCCTATGAGCACTGATTTAGGAGTTTATGTACAACTACTTGAGCATGTAAGCAGGTCTTAGGCACCCATATTTCTCTAGCATTGGGGTCAACCTTCATCGATCACTTAGGTATCCAAATAGAAATGATTTTTTGAGGTTGTCTCCTAGAGTACTCAGCTTTGGTTTTCTTTGATTGTCTGCTACATACTTGTAGTCCTGATGAGGGAGGAGTGAGTTGCTCACTCTTGCACCTCTAGATCTGCTTCACTCTATGAGTCACCCTATTTTGAATTGGTCTCTGAGTGTCATATTTGGTTGTCTACTCCATCTACTTCTTGGGTTTCCTTGCTTGTTTTGCCTCGACCATCTTTGGAAAAGAAGGGAGTTCCATCTTAACTTCTCCTACTCCTTCATGGCTTGCCTCATTTTGCATCATAGAATTTTGGAAAAGAATAGCATCTTTATCTTCATGTGTATTCTTGGAAGGACTAGGAATTAGTGCCTTACTTGATTTAGTGAGTGCACGGTTCATGAGTTTGGCTATAATACACTGTTGGTTCACCCAAACCTAAGGAAGTCCAATTCTTAGGTTTAAGTTGACTGAATGGTCATATATCCAATCTTGACCCACGATAAGAGGTTGTGTGAGTTCCTCATCCTGACACAATTTAACTGCCATATGGACATCTTGAATGGAGATGGGAAGCTCCACCTCACCCCAGCAAGGGGTTTCCACACCTCCAAAACTATGAGATAAGCTTCAATAGGATTAATGCTCAATTGCAGGTTGCAACAATAAGAAAATTGAAATGCACTTGTGGCTCTACATGAGCCAATCAAGGCTTTTATAGTCTTCTCATTCTTTCCTTGTCCTACTTCTAAGGTAAGAAAAGGATGTCTGTTGATTATTCTATGATGGTAACACTTGTAGTTTGGCACATAGCCATGTGATCTTTTGGTGCCTCATGAATATCTTGGCTGGGTTGATCTCTACCTTGTCTTCTCAACTTCATATGTCAGATGCATTCTAAGGCTTATGCCTGAGCTTCTTCTCAAATTTGTCTTTGTTCTTCTTTGTGCTTCTTTACTGTGATGAGTCAACTCAACAGTTCTTCCATCAAGTTTTCTTGATATAGTTTTATTCTGCATCCACTAATGTGACTAGGTAATATATCACCTTCTAGAGTGGCTAATTGGACTACTTCACTTGTCGATATTCCATTGAATATCATGGGTCCATAGCCATGCCTTTCTAATTTCTTGGCATGCTGCTTCAGTGTATACACCAAGAACAAGTCCTTATCTTTAACATGTGCATCAAAGTAAGCCTTTTGTCTCTTCTTGGATGTGTATATCCCAATAACTACTCTTAATCGAGTTTCTTCTAGCCGTTCTAAATAAAAAGTTATAGAAGAGAGCTCATGGCTAGTCCATTGATGCTCCTATGCTACCTTCATAGTGGGTATCAGGAAGTCTTAGGAAAACAATACATTCTGGCCAAACACCATCTGAAAGGATGTGGTGTTGAGTACTGTTTTGTAGGCCACTCTATAATCCCAAACAACATGATGTAACTATTTCTACCAATCATAGCATTTATTATTCACCAACTTCCTTAGAACAATGCATATGATCTTATTCGTGCTTTTTGCTTGTCTGTTTGCTTGTGGGTGGTATGGGGCTGACTTTTTGTGAATAATCATGAATTCTTGTAACACGTTAACAATGAAATCATTCAAGAAGTGGGTACCACAATCACTAATTGATTCTATTGGCAAACCATACCTTGCAAATACATTTTCAAATAGAAACTTGGCTATAGTTTGTCCATTGTTCTTCTTGGTGGCTTTCCCTTCTACCCATTTGGTTAGATAGTGTGTGGCAACAATAATATACTCCACATGTGAAATCTTAGCTGGGGGATTAATAGGACCTACAAAATCTATTCCCCACTTGGAGAATGCGTCCTCCCATCATGGGTCTCATTGGCATCTTGTCGTTGCATATCAGATACCGAGTTCATTGGCATATGTCACACCACTTCACATAGGTATGAGCATCCATATGAAGGGTTGGCCACCAAAGCCGTACAAATATTATTGCTTTGATCACCATATTTAGTCCAAAGTGTCTTCTTGCCACATCTTGGTGAGGAGAACTGCTCTAATCCGGCATTAGTGATACTTGATATAGAGTAGCATGACTCTACTGGTGGCCTATCGCAGCATTTTGGGCAATCCTTACATATCCTATGGACATCTGCTTCCATGGTTGGCCAATATATGCCTAATCTTTGTAGAGTCTAGAGGGCTCGATGTTTAGAGTGATGCTACTTCAGTGCACCTACATGTGCTAATTGGAACCATTTTGCATAGTCATCTTCTTCCACACAACAAGCCAATATGCCTTGATCTATGTGTTTGTATACACTACCTACCAATATGTAATATTTCTAGGATTTTTCCACTTATTTACCTTTTGCTTTCAGCACAATATGCTTAGGTCCAAAGGTTAGAATAGGCACGATAGTTCTGGCCCAATTAGGTCCTACTTCCAAGTTGAATAAGTAAGCATCAAGAAGTTCATATGACACTCCCTATGGGAACTCTCTGGAGGTCAGTTGTAGCTCAAGCGTAAGCACCACCTCCTTTACTTGTCAATCCGCGGAGATGTGAGGACCGGTATGAAGACCACGAGCAAGTGAAGGCACAAGTGCATGAGTGAAAGCACACAAACATGCACACACATACACACACACACACGCGCACAAGGTAAGATCAAAGAGAGGAACAATGGAAAGCTTTGATTGCAAAAGAGTTCTCTTACAAAAGCTCTATTCTCTAACCAGCTAACCTAAAAAATGAGCTCTCTAGCTCTTTTTATAGTTTTTTGACTAGTTTTGGCCCTGTCCAGACCTAGTGTCCGGCCTACTTAAAAATTAGGTTCTAGGGCTTATTTGAGGGCTCAAACGGAGTCTAAAAATTATGAAAATTGGTAGGATGATAGTTCTAATACTCCTCAAGCTCAAGGAATCCTCAGCTTGAACAAAATGAAGTTATAAAAATAGATAATGGTATTTACAATGGTTTTTAGTGATGAAAATCACTATTTTTGTAGGAGATTCTTCTGAAAATTTGACATACACTTCTTGGAGCTCCCTACTTGCTCCCTTTCCTTGTGTGTCCACCTTTTGATGTGCTTCCATGCTTTGTCCTTGACTTTGAGCTTCAACACTCCCCCCCCTCTCGAGTCTGTCGTCCCTGACAGACCTTTGTTGTAGTGGTTGTTCCAAGTAGTGCCTTGAGAGGGAGTGTCCCTTCTGTATGAACAAAAGTCGTCTGACTTCCAGATGTGTCTGGTTCTTCATCTATCACTACGAGTCTTTGCAAGTTGTAGTCTCTTGGTATGTGCTTCTTCCTTGGATTCCAACATGACTGTGTCGTTGTGAGTCTCCGTTGATGTTTTCTAGATCTTCCACAGTTGATGTTCATAGTAGTCATGCCAAGTACTCATAACCCATATTGAGTGATGGGTAAGTGTGTTCGTGCATGGGTTGAGGAAAATATGTGCCTTGTGCACGGCCTTGTAATGTAGCCCTATGAATGCTTACTTGGGAAATGCATTGGAAGAAGTATGGTGCAAAAATTGGGGGTCTTGAGCTAAGTGCTCAAGGGTATGCCGACGAAGAGGTTTCCTAAGCTATCATGGTTATGATGTTTCCAAGGTAAAGATACTTACCATGGAGAAGGTCGATGGATGTTCATCTCTTCGTGTTGTACACTCGGCCTTTGGGATGGAACATTGTTGATGAATGTCCGTCTTGATGGTCCACTGATGAGATCTTTTTGAATGTCTGATAATGTCTCCTCTTTTCAAAGCATCATTTGCCAAATATAGAGAATTGAATTTCTTTATATTCCTTGACCAACAAAATTCGATAACTACACCAAGCTTAGTTTCACATATTCTCTCTAGCTCACCATAAGCAGGAGTCTTCTCATCCAGTATACATACAAAGATTTGCAGGGTACCAGAGCTACCCCGTGCAGATATCTCCCTGGATGCTCTCGTACATGCAATAGTTATGCATCACTCAAGTTGGAGACCTTCAAGCTCTTCACTCCGACCATAGTAAGAGGAAACCATAGTTGTGGATGCCATGCTCATGCCAAGTTCTTGACATCTATGAGATAAGGTAGCAATTCTATCATCTGCTAGCCAAGACACACTTCTATCCAAATTGATAAATGCCCAGTAATCAATAGCTCCACCTTTAACCAAGCATGACTCATTCATGTTTCATGAGCCAAACCTGGGAACAAGTGCTTCCTCCCTTTTTTTTTTTGAGGAATGTCACCAAACAAGAAGATAGATGTTAGTATAAAAAAAAATAGTTGACATATGTCAATGTGCTCTTGTGCATGGGACTCTCCAATGTGTCTATGCACGGCCCTGTAATGTGGCCCTATATTAATGCATACTTTGGAAATGCATAACCTGAATGGTGCAAAAGACTGGGTTGTGCAAGGAGCACATGGTTTTCGCTCGTCGAGGCTTTTCGATGTTATTTGCGGATGTTAATGCCATCTATCATGGAGGTATCCATTGGATCTTGAGATGACAACTGATCCTTCCTCCTTATAGGGATCCATTTTAGAACAACATTTGGCACTGTAGAGATTACTTCAGGCATCTTCCTCTTTGGATGCTTTCTGAACTGTGGTATCCAATGTGCTTGGAGCTTTGGTTTGGTGGAGGCTACTTGTACTTTTGGCTTCGAAACCCATAGACTTTTTGCACGTCTTCCTACTATTGTTGAAGAGTTGATTTGATCTTCTTGCGGTCTCTGTACGTGGTTCTTACCCTTTTCTCTTTTTGGCTTCTTTGTTGAGACCTTTCGCATGTGGGAGAACATAGGTTGTTGTGGATGTAAGAGCTTCTTAGGTACCCACATCTGTAATTGCCCTTGTTGAGTTGCAGCTAACTTCTTAGGCACCCAAACTTGTTGGATACCTTGTGATTGAGCTTGTCCGAGCTGCTTCCTTCGTCTTCTGGCCTGGTTGGCTTGCCTGGATGGGATTTGTGGGGGCAAGGCTGGTGGTTGCTCTCCTTTGCGTACCCAGATCTGCTTCATGTTCGGAACTGCTTTCTTATCGAATGGTGTCTTTCTATTTGATGTAGCAGTTGTCGTGAATGATTGTGTTTGCTTGTGTGGTGGACTCACTACTGTGGCTACTTGATTCTTTGGAGAAGAAGAAAGATCCACCCTCCTTCGAACCTGGTCTTCCACGATTGACTCCTTCTGCATCATAGAGCTTTTGACACATACAACATCTTCTTTCATATGATTAGTCTTGGAAGAACTAAGAGAGTGTGTGGTGCCATGATCTAGGAGCATGCAGTTCTCTAATTCTAATGTAATGCATTGTTCATGTACCCAAACTTGAAGAATTTGACTTCTTAGGTTTAAGTTAACTGCATGGTCATGGTCCAATCTTGACCCAAGACAAGTGGTTCTGTAAGGTTCTCATCTTGACATACTAGCACTTTGACTTTCATTGGAACATCTTGAAGGTAGATGGGAAGTTCCACCTCGCCCAAACAAGGGGTTTCCACACCCCCCAATCCTATGAGATAAGCTTCTATGGGATTGATGTTCAACTGCAAGTCTTGGCAGTAGGAAAGTCTAACTGCACTACTTGCTGCACCTGAGTCAATCAATGCTTTCACCGTCCTTGCACCCTTCCCTTGTCCTATCTCTATGGTCACAAAGGGTCTTCGGTCAATGACTTGAGAAGTCGCTATGCCTGACTTTTGACACATATCCATGTGATATTTTGGGGCTTTTGAGTTGACATCTAGGCCTAATCGCTTTAACTTATTTCGCCTAATACGCTCTCTGGCCTCTGCCTGTGCTTCTTCTCTCACTCTTAACTCTTCTTCTTTTCGCTTCTTAGCAGTGTTGAGTCTCATTAGCATATCCTCAGTAAGAGGTTCTTGATATAGCTTGACTCTACAGCCACTAATATAGTTTGGCAAGATATCTCCTTCTAGAGTGGCCAACTGAACTGCACCACTAGTGGAAATTCTATTAATGATCATGGGTCCGTATCCTCTTTTTTCCAACTTACGGGCATGTTGTTTTAGTGTGTAAACCAACACTAGATCTCCCTCTTTCAATCCCTTATCCTTGATGTGTGCATCAAAGTATGCCTTTTGCCTCTTCTTTGCAGCGTAGATGCCTGCTGCCGCTCGTAGCCTCGTCTCACCTAAGCGTTCGAGATCAAAGATCCTAGAGGACAATTCATGCCCATTCCACTCATACTCTTGTGCTACTTTTAAGGCAGGGATTAAGAAATCTAATGGTAGCACAACGTTCTGTCCGAAGACCATCTGAAATGGGGTGGCGTTGAGTACCGTTTTGTAGGCAAGTCGATAAGCCCAAACAGCATGATGAAGTTGTTTGTCCCAATCAGAGCGTTTATTATTTACCAGTTTTGTCAATACGTTACAGAGGATCTTATTGGTGCTCTCGGCTTGTCCATTAGCTTGTGGGTGATAGGGGGCAGACTTCTTATGTATCACCAAGAATTCTTGGAGAAGATTTTCAATGACTTCATTCAAGAAGTGTGTGCCTCTATCGCTCACCAACTCTATTGGTAGTCCATATCTTGTGAACACATTCTCGAATAAGAACTTAACCGTCGTCTGAGCATCATTCTTTGTTGTGGCTTTGACTTCTACCCATTTTGTAAGGTAATCTGTGGCTACAATGATGTACTCTGCATGGGAGTTTCTAGCTGGGGGGTTAATAGGACCTACAAAGTCTATACCCCATTTCGAGAATGCACGTCCTCCCATCATTGGCCTCAAAGGCATCTCATCTTTTCTAAGTGGATATTTTGCACGTTGGCATGTGTCACATTTCTTCACATAGGTATGTGCATCCATATGGAGAGTTGGCCACCAAAGTCCTGAGAATAGAATGGTCTTGATCACTCGGTCAGGACCAAAATGTCCACCTGCAACACCACTGTGTGCAGTCTCTAAGACCTTTAAATAGTTTGATTCATGAACACACAGTCGTAAGTAACCATCTTTGCCCCTTCGGTATAGGTTTTCCCCCACTAAGGCATAGCCTTGAGCCTCTTGCTCCATGCTTCGTCTTCTTGCTAGACTCGCCTCTTTGGGTAATCTTCCCAACCTCATAAACTCTACCAATGGAGCACTCCAATATGGAATTAATGACACTTGATAAAGGGTTGCATGCTCCACTGGGGGTTTTTCCTGGCACATAGGACAATTCTTAATCCACTCATGAATTTCTTTGTCCATGCTAGGCCAATACACTCCTAAAAGTTTTAGATTCTGCAATGTTTGTTGTTTATAATAATGATTTCCTAGCAATCCTTCATGAGCTTGTTGCAACCAACTACTATGTTCATCGTCCTCAACACAACAAGCTAATACACCCTCAGTGTCTTGTTTGTACATGCTTCCTGCCAATATGTGGTATTTTTGTGATTTTACAATTTCTTCTTGTGATGTTTTCACATTCTTGTTTGCAGGGCCGAAGGTTAGGACTGGTACCAACTTATTTGCCCATTTAGGAACAACTTCTAAATTGAACAGATAAGCATCGGGTAGTTTGTCAGACACTCCTTGCAGTGACTCGTCTGAAGTGATGCGAGAAAGGTGATCTGCCCGAAGGTGGGTTCTACCTTTCCTGACAACAACTTCAAAGTCATACTCCATTAGTAAGAGGAACCATCTTACTAAGCGTCCAGTATTGCAAGGTTTATTGACCAAATATAACAAAGCTTGATGATCAGTGAAAAACTTGAACTTGTTGGCCAATAAATAGTGTCTAAACTTCTTCACAGCATATACCATGCCTAAAGCCCTCTCGCTCAGTTGTGGTATAGTTTCGTTCAGCTGTGGTGAGCTGTCTACTAGCGTATGCTATGGGCAAGTCTAAGTTTCCTTCACTTGTGGGTTGTGCTAGCACACATCCTATGGCGTGATTGGATGCATCCACATTGACATGGAATGGTTTATTCCAATCAAGAGTGGTCAGTATTGGTTTTGTGCACAAACGTTTCTTCAGTTCATTGAAAGAATTCTCACATTCGTTGTTCCACTCAAAATTAGACAACAAGGCATAAAGGAGTCTAGCTATGATTGCGTACATGTGGATAAACCTGCGGTAATATCCACAATGGCCCATAAAGGCTTGTACCTCTTTAACATTCCTTGGCCTTGGTAGCTCCTCTATGGCTCGTACCTTATCTTCATCTGTTGAGATTCCATTCTTAGAAACAATATGACCTAAGATTTTACCTTGCCGCACCATGAACACACATTTTTCTGGGTTCAGACACACTCGATATTCTCTACACTTGTTGAAGATTTGTCTGAGCTCAGGGATGTGGAATATTCTTTCTTGGGAATGAGCACATAAATCATCCACATACACTTCTAAGCTCTTTCGCAAGAACTCTTTGAAAACATGACACATGAGCCTTTGGAACGTTGCAGGTGCATTGGTGAGCCCAAATGGCATTACACGAAATGGAAAGATTCCCCACTCTGTGACAAAAGCCGTTTTGTGTTGATCTTTTGGGGCAATGGCTACTTGATTGTAACATGAAAATCCATCAAGGAAGCTATAAACTTCCTTGCCTGCAACACGCTCCAATAGGTGTTCCGTGATTGGAAGTGGATAGCTATCTCTGATCGTAGCGGCATTAACTTTTTTAAGGTTAATACACACTCGTAACTTCCCGTTCTTCTTGGGCACCACTACAATGGGGGACACCCATTCAGTATGCTCAATCTCATAGATGAATCTAGCTTCAATCAGCCTATCAATTTCTTCTTTTATTTTGGCTGCATATTTATCATTATATGTGTAGGGCTTCTGTTTGGTGGGCTTGGCATCAACAGTCATGGGGATAGTATGAGAGCAAATTCTTGGATCTACCCCTTTCAAGTCTCTATAGTGCCACGCAAACACATCCCTATATTCCCTTAAGAGAGCTACAAGCTCCATTTCTTCTCTTGCACTTAGGTCATCTCCTATATATGTGCATCTCTCTTCGTTCTCTTCAATGGTCACTACAATCTTCTTGGTCTTTTCTTTATTATCATATGATTCTCCTATGATGGCCTCTCTCTTAGGCATTCGTACCAAAATTTTGCGGTCGTCAACTTCATATTTCTTGAAGTTTTCTGGTACTTCAAACAATGATTCCTCCTCTTCTTCTTTCACTGCTTTTCTTTTCTTTTTCTTTTGACTGCTCTCACTTCCATCCTTTGAATTTACCGTTTTAATACTTGTGAGAGGTTCTTCTTCTTTCTGGGTGAACACTCCTATATCTTCTAGATAGTGCTGCTCTGAGTTAAAACAACTATCCATCACAATAGACTCCAGATCATCGTCATTCTCTTCTTCTTCTATGACATCACTAGGGTCACATTCTTCTAGCAAGGGCTGACACATGAACACTGAAATATCATAACCCTCCTCATCACAATGAGGTGTCCATTGTTCTTCATTGACAGCAATGTCCATGGTGGCTAAGATTTCTGGCCAGCCATGAGGCTCAAATTCCTCATCTGGAAAGATCATCGGTGTATAGGCTGGGTCTTTAATTGGTCTATCTCCTGGCGAAGTTCCTTCTTCTCTTGCCTTTAAACATTTTTCCTCTTCCTATGTGACCTTGCACATCCACAAATCAGTATCTTCATGCAGCCATGATGGATCAGGTGAACTTTCAGAATGCACAGAGATGGAATCTTCTTTCGCTTTGTGGATAGAATTCCACTATAGGGGTGTGTTGGAACTGAAGGACTCACAAGGCAAGGAAGCTTACGAAGGGAGTCAGAGAGAAGAGAAAGTACAAGCAGATAGAGCAGTCAACGACGATCTGGCAAGTAGGCCAATATTTTTTCAGGACACTTACGCATATACGAGAGGTGGACACACAAGGAGAAGAAGCAAGTAGGGAGCTCCAGGAAATGTATGTCAAAATGTTAGAAGAAATCCCTACAAAAACTAGTGATTTTCATCACTAACAATCATTGTAAATACCATTTCTTATCTTTGTAGCTCCATTTTGTGCAAGCCAAGGAGTCCTTGAGCTTGAGGAGCCTTAGAAGTACCTACATATCAATTTTCGTATTTTTTAGACTCCGTTTAAGCCCTCAAATTGGCCCTCGAACCTAATTTTTAACTAGGCCGGACACTAGGTCTGGACAGGGCCAAAACCTAGTCAAAAACTATAAATAGAGCTAGAGAGCTCATTTTTGAGGCTAGCTTGTAATTGAATTGAACTTGTATGAGCTTTTTGAAAGTAATCTAAGAACTCCATTGCTTCTAACTCTTTGTCTTGCCGTGTGTGCGCGTGTGTGTGTATGTGTGTGCATGTTAGTGTGCTTCTCACTCACGCACTTGTGCCTCCACTTGCTCGAGGTCTTCATACCATCCTCACGTCTTCCCGGATTGACATTAAAGGAGGTGCTACTCATCACTGAGCTACACCAAATTTTGGCGCCGTTGCCGGGGATCGAGCTTTGAGGACGAGCGTGTGATGGTAAGACGTAGAGTTGTGACGTTGGCGTTGTAGGTAATTTCTTCACTCTTCTTACTTTTCTTTTTCTTACCTCATCATCATCATCACCATCATCATCATCACCATCTCCCACCTCCATCTCCATCATCGCAAAAATTTCAGTTTTTTGACTGTATCTCCTTCCTCCTTTCATTTCCCACATTTCACTTGTGAGAGAGAGCGAGAGAGCGAACTGTTGTGTGCTATTTTTTGCATGTTTCTTGAGTTTGCTTGCAGGTATTGGCCATCCCATCATCTCCAGCACGTCGCGCAGGTACGGAAATGTGTAGAACTGTCTCTGTATTGCAAGCTTCTGTCCATCGCGATTGACAGAAAACTTCATCTTTTGGTAAAACTGAGTGCACCACAGTAGACTAGAGACCTTGCACTTCACAAATCTACAAAAATTTCAAAAAAATTTGCATTTTCTCTGTCCATCGCAATTGATAGCATCAATCGCGATTGACACTGTCCATCACGACGGACAGCCAGTCCATCGCGACTGACAGACCCCGACGGACACGTGTCCATCGCGACGGACACCCCTGTCCATTGCGACCGACAGAAAAATCGCGATTGACACCCCCTTTCGCTGAGATTCTTGTCCATCGCGACATATAGAGCCCCGATTGACACAAATTCACGGAAAACACCAAAAATTTCAGTCCATCGTGATGGATACCTGTCCATCGCGACGGATACCTGTCCATCGCGACGGATACCTGTCCATCGCGACGGATACCTGTCCATCGCGATTGATACCTGTCCATCGTGACTGACACCAGTCCATCGCGATTGACAGCCCAATCCATTGCGATTGACAGCCGAGTCCATCGCGATTGACAGCCATTTTTGGCTATTTTTTAGGGTTTATTAAATTGAGGAATTTGGCTAATTTTGGGCATAACTATTGGGATATAGGACATATAGGGAGGCTATAAACAAGCAATTTGAGGAAAACCTGTTGCCCTGTTGGCCTGTTTGAACCCTGTTTTAATCCCTAAAGCCTGAACTGACATAACTTTCTCATACGAAATCCGTTTGCTGTGATTCTTGTTTTGTTGGAAAGCTGGTGGGGAGTACAACCAAAACTTCCATTGGTTATGTGAAAATTAATATCAGGATTATTAGATAGGATTTTTTGAAGTTGACCATACCCCGAGGTAGGAAAACTGAGGGATCCTTGGGATTGTTTTCCATAAAAGCAAAGGATAATTTGGTCTGTGAGTTACATGCATGAAAGTGGTCTATTGTGTCATTTGAATTTAAGTCGTGAGCTAATTTTGGGACTTTCACAGGTCCAGTGAGAGCAATTGAGAGCATCCAAAGCAAGGATTTCTTTGCAAGCTTGAGACTTGGGTTCTTGAGCATCATAAAGCAAGGGATCAACAAGAAAGGTCGGAATATTCTCAACTCCCTTTGTCAGTTCCTAGCTTAGGCTAAGTTTGAGTAGTGCTAGGAGTAAGTCAGGACACGATAGGCATGAGACAAGTCAAGACTATAAAAAAAAAATCAAGTTCAAGACAAGGGCTAACTTGTGTGTGATCGATAACTTTAAAGGAAAAGAATTTAACGTGGAACGATCAACTTAAAGTACGAAAAATACTCAAGTATTCCTGACGACGCGAGATCAGACAAGATCATAAACACGATAACACACTAAAAAAGAATCAAGTGACTGACACCAATTGATCGGCAACGAGGTTGTACTTTGGGCTAAAATTGGGCTATTTAAATAGGCACATGAACCTTAGATCAGGACGGCATCTAGTAAGGGATAGACAAAGCCTTAGGTCTTCAGAGGATAGTGTCAATCATACTGCTAGGTCTTGGGCCCAGCAGTTGAGCCACCACTCGCATTACCCTAGCTCTGAGACTAGTGAATCAGAGATGTCTCAAGGGATGGACAGACCTACAGGAAGTTCAGATGTGCCATATCTGTATAGGGTGGAAGGCCCCTACAAGACGCAATTGGAATACATTAGGACCAACCGATTAGGTGCTAGCATCTATGAGGACTGCCTAGGAAGATCCGTGGTCCAGATTAAAAACCCTGACCAATCCATTGGACTAGAGCACCTCGCTGTCAAGTTTGAAAACGGAGCATACCTAGACAAAGAAGGGACAATATATGTAGTCACCAGTCACCCAGATAGGACAGATGAATTTGGAAATGTGATCTCAGAAGCGGATTTAGGTGACCTGGAGCAAGGAAACATGGGTGTAGAACCTAGAACCCCCCGAGGCAAATCTGTTCTCACTAGGATTATCACTCCAGAGTGGATTCCCCAAGACAATAAGAGCATAGATCTACTCCTGAACCGAGAGACTGACGAAGCCTTTTGGAGGTATAAATCGGATCGGCCAAATGATATAGGAACAATCATGATCTATGAGTTTAAAGATCTAGATAGCCCAGACAGAGTGACCTACTTAGATCACGCTTCAGAGAGGATCTTTGTGGTTACAGAACATGACAGGCATGCTTACACTTGGAAGGGTGAATTCATTTTTCCCCAACCAAGATCGAACGTGTCCTATGGTCACCCTGGAGCTGGAACATCCCCAGCTCAAGGAACTCAAAGAGACAGAAGTAGAGATAGGCCAGAAGTAAGCTTTGCCAACCCAGGGGGCAGAGAAAGAATGAGGATGGAAACAAATAGAGTAGAACCTGAGGTACTTAGAGCTCCCAGGAACCGAAGAAATGCGGATGAATTCCCTCTACCAAGACCAAGAGAGCACACGAGGACCCTGAGACCAACCCAACTAGTTAAGTCCATGAAAAACTACTTCGATGGCACTGGAGACCCATACGATCATGTGGCTGAGTTTAGGCAAGTCTTGAGAGCTGAACAAGTGGAAGATCTGTTCACGCAATACAATGCCTTTGGTCTAACCCTCAGGAACACTGCCCTGACATGGTTTCAACCACTAAACGAGAGGTAGTTCAGGAGCATAGACCAACTTCTAGAGGCATTCATTATCGAATTCTCTAAAAGTGGCATAAGGCATAACACTTCCTCGCTGATTCACAGCTTCAAGCAAACCCCTCAAGAAACCATGAGACTTGCTGGAAGAAGATTTAGGCAATACCTGGAGAGATGCCCTGTCCCTGAGTTACCCACACCAGCTAAGCAAGTGGCTTTATTCTTGGATGGATTGCTAAGTACCAAGTTGAGATCATATGTGTACTTGAAGGACCCTAGGACCATAGAAGAGTGTGTACGCATGTGCATTGACATCGAGGATAACCTAGGGGAAGAACTAGAGCTTTCCAAAATCTACAAAGACTCAGATAGTGCCTCTAGCCTCTCTTCCTCGCAATCCACATCAATTGAGGAACTTGCAGAGAAAGTAGCTCAGAAATTAGGTGTCACTAGCAAACAGATCCCAAGATTTGCCCCAGTGAAAAGATGCTATACTTGTGGTGGTGACCACATGGCGAATGTATGTCCCATTATGGCTCAACCCCAAGTAAATCCTAGTAGCCAGTATTGCACCATAGAACGGAGGTACACCAATCACACCGCGCAAGATTGCCCCTACAATAAGCAAGCCGTTAGACAGACGTACCCACAACCATACCCGCAACAAGGCAGATACCAGAGTCAGTACCCACCACAACAGTATACTAGGCCCCAGCAAAATTACCAACCGCAATATCAAGCCAAACTGAGACCCCAGCCAGTGCTAGCACAACAACCACCTGCTCCTACTAATGTGATCCCAGTAAAGTATGCAGCTGCAGAAGAAAACCTGAATAGGGCCATAGTGCCAGTAACCCCATTGCTATCAGAAAGTGATCCCAATGACCATAGTTTCGATTCTACACATGTTGATAGCCCCCAGGCCTACTACATGCAGTCTCCTGAACATGGTGAGTCCTACTATAGTGAAGAGCCAAATGAACCTAGTTGGGAGTTAGATTACACAAACGTCATGTATGCAAACCCCAACCCTAGACCTCAACCTAGACAAGTAAGACCCCCATTCCCTAGAGGACCATGCTACAGATGTCAAGGAGATCACCTCATTCGTGATTGCCCCATGCCTGCACCTACCCAAACCCAATCAGTGGCGATCCAGGGCTTTTGCCAAGAGTGTGGAAAGGAGCATCTCTTACGAGACTGCCCTAAGAATCCTAACAATCTGCCAAAAATCACTCCTATTAACGTGATTGGGTTAGTGGTAGATTCCACAGGAAGTGTCACTTCCACTGCACCCGTACAGGTAGTCACTAGAGCTCAAGCATTGCAGCAAAACCAAGGGGTAGGCCAGAATGAAAAGACAATGGGCAAAGAAAATGAGTGAACTTGAGGAAAGCCTAAGAGAAACCAAAGCCAGGATAACCGAACTCACAGCTCAAACTCCCTCTCACACTACCCCACCTCCACCATTCCCATCTCCATCCGACCCACCACCTTCCAACCCGCGTCACCTAAGCCCACCACCCCCTTTAGTGAGGTGGCAGGACCCCTAGGTGAAGGCACTTATATGTGGGAGGCCGAGATAGAATTCAATGGGCGCTGGGGCAGATATCACTTTTTCACCAGGGAATTTGAGAGACTGTAGAATAATGAAGGACTGAAACCTATATGGAAGAAGGCAGGACTCTACGAGTACTTCAAATTCCAATTGCCAAAGCCCAATTTTCTAAGGTGCTCTTATTTGATTAGCACCCTCACTCCGAGCAAAGACAAAAAGGGATACAACTCCTTTGTCCTCCCATCTCTCACAAGGGGCAATGAGCTCAAGCGTTTCAGATTAACTATCAACTTGGTAAGGGAAGCTCTAGACATGAAAGGTATGCACATTCCTACGGAGAAAGAGACTATGGTCCCCAACAATATGAAGAACAGCAATCTGACAAAGTTAAAGGACATGGTGGCAATGACGCCTACAATCGCCATTCATTTGCGAATGGTTATGCAGCTCTTTGCATTTCCCGCTCAAGAGAGGTTCACAATGCCACCTAAGAAGATATGGTTTAGTCTATATTTGGCTGATGCCTTTGATCTGACAATCAATATGCCCCATTGGATTATCGACCAAATCCACTTGGCTCATCAAAGGTGGTATAAGAAACAAAAGTCTGTACTATATGGATGCTGTGCTCTTACCAGGATTGTGTATAGATGTCTCGCATATGATGTACCAGTGCAAAGGGCACTCATTTGGACCAGGGTACAGGAGTTTCAGCGCAGATTATCCTCCGCAGGGCCACCATCCAAGAAAATGAGAGGCGCCGTTCAGATGCCCTGTGCACAACCTCGCGGTGCGACATTGACTCCAGAGACAACTCCACGACTTCAAAGGCGGGTACAACCCTTCACTATCAGATTACCAAGACATAGCACTGACGGACCTAATCTGGTGTTCCCACCTGTACCAACCGACCTAGAATTCCCTCACGGATTCACTTTAGAAGACCTAACAGATGAGGAGGTAGCTAGAATCATCGAGGCTGTAAACGTGGAAGTCGAGGCAGAGCAAGCCAGTGGACAACAAATGGCTACAGACCAACCCCATCCCAGACAACCAGAAGTCGTCAAAGTGGAAGATCAAGAAGAAGAAGAACAAGAGGAGGAACATGATGGACAATCCGAGGAAGAAGAGCAGGAATATGATCAGGAAGCTCTACAGGTACTTGAAGGTGCTCCAGCTTATACTAAGGCATTGAAGAAGCTCTATGACACCATGAACAGAGTTCAAGAGCAACATAGACTGTCCCTAGCAGCAGGCAAGGCCCTCATGAATCAAATCCTTGAGGAGGAAGGCGTAGACGAGCAATACCGCGCCACTCTTGACATGATTTCTGAGGCTTTGGGAGTACCTGAGACGCTGCATACCACCCTTGCACAAGCACGAAGAACGGAGCGAAGATACGGCAGACGTCCCCCTCGATCAGGAAAGCAGATGAATGTACTAGTACCAGAACCACAAGGCACATCCACAACCACGGGCACTGCACACACTGTCCATGATACTGAGGAAACCCATGTATCAAGTGCACCTCTGTCACCCCCGTTGCCACCCCTGCCTGCAACTCCACCACATTCACCTCCCACAACCAATGTAACCACTACTGTCACCGCCTCCGAGTCCACTACCCATATCGAAGCACAGACCGTCACTCAACCCACACAACCCACACACCCTATCTCCACTTCTTTTGTCTATACGGCCACTGAAACAGTAGTTCTAACCGCTGCCACAGAAAATCTCAACCCCCCGATCACACTTCCAGGCAGTTCGTATTCACAATTGCACACACCACTGTACACTTTCACCACTATCACCGCACCCACAATTCCAATATTCACAATCACTCCCACCACTGCATCCAACATTGATCTTATGGACATATCACCCACCTCCGCACCTCTCCCTCCCCCCATACACCCACCATCTCCCATTCCCCCACCTCCCACTTCACCATTTTCCAGCACCGCATCCATACTTCCATTCCCCTTCCCCTTTCCCTTCCCTTCTGCATTCAACACCCTTCCGGCATCCATCCCTATTAATAATGTATTTAATAATATGTATCAGTGTATTTCGCAACTACAACAGCACTACCAGCATCTTGATGACCAACATACACGACTCTTTCGAAGTCATGAGGAACTTCAACTATGATTCATTGATCTCGAAAGGGAAAAGCGGCTACTACAGCAACAGTATGCCACTTTACAGGAACAACATGAACAGCTAGTTGCCAACCCACCCCAGTCAGATGCAGAAGAAAGGCAACATATGGATGAATTGCTACACTCCTAGATAACGGAGAACCTCAAGCTTCGACGCAACCTAGCCCTCCTACGAAAACACATGTCTACAGCACTGGAAGAGAATAAACGGCTGCAGAAACAGAATGAAGAGAACTTGGAAGCAGCCATGGAGGGTTCCTTGCAGGACATCGACCCAGAGAAATTCAAGGCCATTCCCTCAGAGAATATGCAAATTGTGTTAGAAACCCATGCCGACCTCCTGGAGGCCCATGCAGCATTAGAACGAGAAAGAGATGACCTACTTAAGCAACTGGCAACCCAGCATGAATCACCAAGCAAAGTCACAACCGCAGTTGACACGTCTGAAGAAGTCGAAAAACTCAGAGCAGAACTAGAAGAATTACAAAGTAAAGTCATGCAATACGAGCATCAACCTTCGCCTCTTGTAGAGCCCGAGCCTGAAGACTTAGTGCCAATTGAAATAGAGGAAACTTTCGAAGACCCGTACGTTCCCATGCCGACACCAAGGGGCAAGCAAACAGAAGAGGGCATGGACACCATCGAGATAGAGGCTCCTGAATGGATGCAGAGGTTAGAGAAAGTGGCCACAACCCATGATGACAGAGTGGCAGTTCAGATAGCGCCAATGTCACGATTGGAGGAGGTAGTTATAAAATCAGATTACTTTAGAAACCTCTCCCATCATAGGTGGATCAGCACATCCGACGATTTGTATGTTCCTTTCTGTGTCTTAATGGTGGATTACAATGCCGAAATCAAGCACCACACCTCAAAAGAACCAACCTCGGCTACACAGTTTGCACCGGATGACATCCCAACAAGTGCCAAGAACGGAAATATACATCAACCAACGTGGAGGATTCGTCTACTGGAAACCTACCCAGAAATGGTAAGAACATGGAATAACATGCCTTTCTACATCAAATACAACCCATGCTACTGTCTCGTATTTCGAAGAAGGTCATGGCCGGAATACACAAAAACTGTGCTGACAACCAAAGGATGCGAGAAATGGCTCAATTATGTCTACTTCACCACCCAAAGGCCAACCTACCATAGGATATATGATCTCGACGATTCGGCATTGGGGGGTCAGGTTTAAAAATGTACCAGATGTCATGGCCCAAATGTGCCTTAAAATTTTTGAACTTATGTTGGTCACCTTCAGGACTTTCAAGAATGTCAAGGAACCTCATCTGTCAGCCCTTGGATTTAATGAAGGTAATCAGGACCTGGTCTACGACATGAGCGCAACACCATCTATTAATGTCGTATATGCATGGCACGCGCGTATCAAGTATCTACCAGCCGGCTTCAAACAGACGTTTGAAGAAATGTTTGTCACGGGATTCTGGGAATATCACTCAGAGATGTTCATCCCCAGACCATCACATTTATTGCAGTTGTTTGCAGTGGAATAAGCTCTCCATTTAGAAAAGTTACGTATACCACATCCAGAGGTTCCCGGGCCGGTAGATTGGGATGCTCTACTCACGGACTTGGCCAAAGGGTTGCGGATTGCAGAACATCACTTAGCACAAGACGTTGTTGAGTACTACATCCAATGACCCACCCAACAAGGGTCTATCAGGGATGACAGCCACGAGAGAGGGGGGGGTGTTGGAACTGAAGGACTCACAAGGCAAGGAAGCTTACGAAGGGAGTCAGAGAGAAGAGAAAGTACAAGCAGACAGAGCAGTCAACGATCATCTGGCAAGTAGGCCAATATTTTTTCAGGACACTTACGCATATAAGAGAGGTGGACACACAAGGAGAAGAAGCAAGTAGGGAGCTCCAGGAAATGTATGTCGAAATGTTAGAAGAAATCCCTACAAAAACTAGTGATTTTCATCACTAACAATCATTGTAAATACCATTTCTTATCTTTGTAGCTCCATTTTGTGCAAGCCAAGGAGTCCTTGAGCTTGAGGAGCCTTAGAAGTACCTACATATCAATTTTCGTATTTTTTAGACTCCGTTTAAGCCCTCAAATTGGCCCTGGAACCTAATTTTTAACTAGGCTGGACACTAGGTCTGGACAGGGCCAAAACCTAGTCAAAAACTATAAATAGAGCTAGAGAGCTCATTTTTGAGGCTAGCTTGTAATTGAATTGAACTTGTATGAGCTTTTTGAAAGTAATTTAAGAACTCCATTGCTTCTAACTCTTTGTCTTGCCGTGTGTGCGCGTGTGTGTGTATGTGTGTGCATGTTAGTGTGCTTCTCACTCACGCACTTGTGCCTCCACTTGCTCGAGGTCTTCATACCATCCTCACGTCTTCCCGGATTGACATTAAAGGAGGTGCTACTCATCACTGAGCTACAGGGTGGTACATCTCTGAAGGTGTAATCCTTCAAATTGACCTTGGTGGTGATCCCTAAGTGCTGCAAGTACAAGGAGTTGGTTCCCCAATCGTGTACTATTTGCAATTGTCGTAGGAAGGGTCTTCCTAGGATCATCTCATAGATGTTATTTTTCTCAAAGTCACATATAGCAAACGTATGTTCAAACTCCACACCACAAGTGGTTAGAGTTATCCCTTCGAGCAATCCTAGAGGTCTTTCAAAATGACCGTCGGCCATTTGAAGCTTCATTCTAGTTGGTCTTAATGTGGGTTTGCCCCTTTGCTTCCACAAGGAGGTGGTCGCAATGGCAACACCAGCACCTGAATCTATGATTGCTTTGGTTGTGTAACCTTGGTAGGTGATTGGAAGATAAGTATTACCTTCTTCACCCTCACACATGTCCCCTATTTTGTCTAGAGGTATCTCTGGTACCCTTTGCTTAGAGCTTGCTTTTGGCATGTTGGACTCAAGTTCTGGAACCTGATCCTTCACATGATTCCATAGGTCAGGTTTTGCTTTGAGCAACTCTTCTACAGTGAGATGACACTGAACCTTAGTGTTCTTCACGACATCCGTGTTCCTTGGAACCACTGAGTCTTCATTTCTTACTAGTATTGTGGGAGCTCTAATCTGGAGAGATTCAGATTCCCATGGGCCTGGAAATTGAGGCAATTCTTCTAGGGTATTAGATTCAAAATCTAATCTTTCGTCTTCTTGTTGTTCTGCTTCATCTCCGTAAATAGATGGAATGTCTTGGGGAAATTGATCATGAAGATCATCAATCTCAGGAATAGGAGGGGAGTTACCCTTCTCCTTGGCCCATTTCTCTTCTTGTATTTCCCGCAAGAACTCTTGAGAGTACTGTTGAATTGAAGGAGGCATTCCAACATCCGTGGAATTAGGAACATAAGCTCCCATTGGTGGTGAGCTTCCTCTCTCAATAACTGTTTGAGCCTGTGGAGGTAAAGAAACTTGTGGTTTGTTTACCAACTGCTCTAATCTTTCTAGTAACCCTTGGAAATGCAAATTTGGTTTGGCAGAGTTTGTCTGATTGAACTTTTGACTAGTCTCAAGTATAGCTTGAGCTTGTTCTACCATTTTCATGCACATTTTCATTCGTTCAATCTCTAAATCCCCTCTAGGGTAACTCTTGTCTAGATTTGCAGCTGTTGGCTCTTCTTGAAGACGAGCCTGGTAGGCCTTGAACATCATGTCCAAGCCTTCTGGGGTTGGATCTGCAAGAACAGACCCTGGTTGCGGCCTATTTACAATGGGTGGTGGGGTGGGATGAGGTGGAGTGGATGGAGTTTCAGCATGCGAGGGGCTTTGAGATGCAATGTCTTCTATTTTTGTTTTCGCTTCTTTTAAGATTTCTTCTATTTCCGATAACTTTTTATTCCACTTGCGATTGGCCTTTTCTCTGGTATCTTTCCATGTTCTTGTTTTCCTCTTACTAGGCTCTCTTGATTCACTTGACTCCGATTGTTCTGCTGGTTTATCTTGTTTTAATGCTTGTGCCCTAGTAACTACCTGTACAGGTGCCACATTACTACTACTTGAACTTGAATCCGCCACTAAGCCTACCACATTAATGGGTGTAATCTTGGGTGCACTAGAGGGGTTTCTTGGACAATCTCTGGGGAGATGGTCTTTGCCACAATCAGGACAAAAAGCCTGTATTGTGATAGCTTGTCCTCGACTCAGAGATGGTGGGTGGGGACAATCAAGAAGGAAATGGTCGCCCTGACATCTGAAACATGGTCCTCTAGGGGCTTGTGGTCTTACTTGTCTTAATTGGGGCCTAGGGTTAGCATTTGTGTACATGAGATTTCAGTATTCAGGCTCCCAATTTTGTTCCATAAGTGGTGCCTCATATTGATATGGATAAATCTCACTATGTTCAGGTGACTCTGTGTAATAAGCATGTGGACTACCTTCATGGGAGTAGTCTGAACTATGAGCATGAGAATCATTATCTGGTATCAATGGGGTTAGTGGCACCAATGCTCTATTTGGATTTTCCTCTCCCACAGCATATTTGACTGGAACCACGTTGGCAAGAGCTGGTGGTTGGTTTCCCAAGACTGGTTGTGGCCTATATTGTGCCTGATATTGCTGTTGTGGTCTATAATATGGCTGTTGGTATTGGTTTTGATACCTACCTGGTTGGTAAGGTTGTTGATAATTCTGTCTAACAGCCTGCCTATTATAGGGACAATCTTGAGCTGTGTGGTTCGTATATTTTCTCTCAATAGTGCAATATGGAGCATTCCTTTCTCTCATGTTCTGGTTGTGCAATGGGCATACATTAGCCATGTGGTTGCCTCTGCAAGTATAACACCGATTCAATGGAGTGACTCTCTGTGTTTGTTTATTTTGGACTTCCAGCTTCTTGGCAACTTGCTCAACTATCTCCTCTATTTCCGTGGAGATTTTTGAAGTATGACTAGTAGAACTATCTGAATCCTTATAGAGTTTGGATAATCCTAACTCCTCACCCAAGTTATCTTCTATGTCAATGCATGTCCGCACACACTCTTCTATGGATCTAGGCTCTTTCAAGTATACATATGATCTTAACTTTGTGCTCAATAAGCCATCTAAGAACAAAGCCACTTGTTTGGCTGGTGTGGGTAGCTCTGGAGCAGGGCATCTTTCTAGGTACTATCTAAACCTTCTACCTGCTAGTCGCACTGTTTCTTGGGGTGTTTGCTTGAAGCTGTGGATCAAAGATGAAGTGTTATGCCTGATACCACTCTTGGAAAATTCTACAATGAATTCGTCTAGCAGTTGACCTATATCGCGATAGTTGCGACTACTCAATGGTTGAAACCAAGCTAAGGCAGTGCCCTTAAGAGTCAGACCAAATGCCTCGTACTGGGTGAACAAATCCTCAACCTGTTCAGCTCTTAACACTTGTTTGAACTCGGCCACATGATCATAAGGATCTCCTGACCTGTCAAAATAATTCTTCATTGCCTTGATCACTTGAGTGGGTCTAAGGGTTCTTGGGTGCTCTCGGGGTCTAGGCAATGGAAAATCCTGTTCATCTCTTTGTTGCCTATGTGCTTGATGTATCTCTCTTTAAGGTCTTTCATTTTCAAATCCTGACCTATTCCTGCCCACGGTGTGTGCAAAACTTACCTCAGGTCTCTCTCTAGTTCTTTCTCTCTGGGCTTCATGAGCGTGGGATGATCCTACTCCTTGGAGGCCATGGGAAACATTGGATCTTGGTGGAGGGAAAATCAATTCACTCCTCCAAGTATATGCATGTCTATCATGTTCTGTTACCAAGAATATCTTCTCTGATGTGTTATCCAGGTAGAGAACTTTGCCTGGTATCTCAGGATCTTTGAATTCATAGATGATGACTATGCCCAATTGGCTAGGTTGATCTGGCTTGAATCTCCAAAAGGCTTCCTCTATTTCTCTATTCAAGAAGAGTTCTATGCTTTTGTTGTCTTGAGGGATCCAATCTGGTGTGATCACTATGGTCAGAACTGACTTACCTCTAGGAGTCTGGGGTCCTTGTCCTACATTTCCTTGTTCTAGGTCTCCTATCTCATTCTCATGAATGACATTTCCAAACTCATCAGTCCTATCTGGTAGGTTGGTGACCACATACATGGTTCCTTCCTTATCAATGTATGAACCCTCTTCGAACTTGACCACCGGGTGTTCCAGTCCAAAGGGTTGATCTGGATTTTTGAGTTGGACCACTGATCGCCTCAGGCCATCCTCATAGATGCGAGCACCTAATCGGTTGGTCCGAATATATTCCAATTGTGTCTTATAGGGTCCTTCTGGTGTTTGTAGATGAGCAGTTCCTGAGCCACCTACAGATTTTCCCATGCTAAAAGACATTTCTGAGTCACTGGTGTCAGAGTTTAGTACGTAAGGACAACCACTTAGTTGTTGTGCCCAAGACTTTGCTGTGTGGTTGACACTGGACTGAGAAGATCTAATGCTTTGTCTATCCTTTCCTAGGTGTCTACCAGATCTCAGGTTCATAAGCTTTGGCTAAGAGTCCAAAGTTTCCCCTTGGTATGGTTCACAAATCCTTTGGAGTCCTCTTGGGTTCTTGGTCCCACCTGAGGGTCAACTTCAAAATATCCTATCTGAAAATCAACGCATTATTCTTACAAAAAACAGTTGAGGTCGTGTAGGATTCGAAACGAGCTTTCCAACGAGCTATAGAGCTCAAAAAATGGACTTTGGATGAAAAAGTTATGTCAAATCAGGCTCCTGGGGGGCAAAACAGGCAAACAGGACCTTTTGAAAAAAATCGCGATTTTGTGAACTTCAAGAGAATCGCGATTTTGTGAACTTCAAGAGAATCGCGATTTTGTGAACTTCAAGAGAATCGCGATTTTGTGAACTTAGAATCGCGATTTTGTGAACTTCAAGAGAATCGAGATTGTATGAAATCAGAGAATCGCGATTTTGTACCTTGAGAATCGTGTTTTCACAAAATCGTGTTTTCACAAAATCGTGTTTTGAAAATTGCAATTTTGAGCAGAGAATCGTGTGTTTTGAAAATCGCGATTTTGAGCAAAAAATCGTGTTTTCATAGAATTGCCTTTTTCACAAAATCGTGTTTTTACTGAAAATCGTGATTGGTGAGAATCACGATTTTGAGCAGAGAATCGTGTTTTCACAAAATCGTGGTTCACAGAATCGTGGTTCACAGAATCGTGTTTTCACAGAATTGTGTTTTCACAGAATCGTGTTTTTGCTGAAAATCGTGATTTGTGAGAATCGCGATTTTGAGCAGAGAATCGTGTTTTTTGAAAATCGCGATTTTGAGCAAAAAGTCGTGTTTTCACAGAATCGCCGTTTTCACAAAATCGTGTTTTTATTGAAAATTCTGATTGGTGAGAATCGCAATTTTGAGCAGAAAATCGTGTTTTCACAGAATCGTGTTCTAGAGAATCGCGGTTTTGTCTCAGAGAATCGTGATTCACAAAATCGTGTTTTTCACAAAATCGTGGTTCTCAGAATTGTGTTTTTTTTTTTGGATATGAAAATCGCGATTTTGTCTCAGAGAATCGTGTTTTCACAAAATCGTGTTTTAGAAAATCGTGTTCTCACAGAATTGTGTTTTTGGCTAAAAATCGTGATTGGTAAGAATCGCAATTTTGAGCACAACCACAGAATCGCGATTCTGAGAATGACCACAAAATTGTGATTCTTTCAGCAAGCTTTTAGGCGGGAAACATAAAATCGTGATTTAAAAAAAAAATTGAATTTTCACAGAATTGCGATTTTCATCACAGAATCGTGTTTTTTGGCGAGAACTTCAAATTTCTGAGCGCCGAGCAATGGCGAGCTCCGTATGTGCAGAAAATCATGAAAAAACACAACGCTTGCACTCTCTTGCACTTCCTAACTCCTCCTCACACAATAATGCATGAAAGATGGTATGAAAATGATGAAAACACTAAAAAACAAGAAATTTCTACGAAGAAGAAGATGGAAGAAGGTGGAGATGATGATAATGAAGAAGATGAAGAAGAAAAATCAGAAAATGAACAAAAATGATAGTTTTTTTACCTTCCAACGTCGCAAATCTACGATCTTACCATCACAACGCTCGTCCTCGAAGCTCTCTCCCCAGCAACGGCGCCAAAATTTGGTGTAGCTCAAGCGTAAGCACCACCTCCTTTACTTGTCAATCCGCGGAGATGTGAGGACCGGTATGAAGACCACGAGCAAGTGAAGACACAAGTGCGTGAGTGAAAGCACACAAACATGCACACACATACACACACACGCGCACAAGGTAAGATCAAAGAGAGGAACAATGGAAAGCTTTGATTGCAAAAGAGTTCTCTTACAAAAGCTCTATTCTCTAACCAGCTAACCTCAAAAATGAGCTCTCTAGCTCTTTTTATAGTTTTTTGACTAGTTTTGGCCCTCTCCAGACCTAGTGTCCGGCCTAGTTAAAAATTAGGTTCCAGGGCTTATTTGAGGGCTCAAACGGAGTCTAAAAATTATGAAAATTGGTAGGATGATAGTTCTAATACTCCTCAAGCTCAAGGACTCCTCGGCTTGAACAAAATGGAGTTATAAAAATAGATAATGGTATTTACAATGGTTTTTAGTGATGAAAATCACTATTTTTGTAGGGGATTCTTCTGAAAATTTGACATACACTTCTTGGAGCTCCCTACTTGCTCCCTTTCCTTGTGCGTCCACCTTTTGATGTGCTTCCATGCTTTGTCCTTGACTTTGAGCTTCAACATCAGTATAGAAAGGTGATCTTCCCTCAGGTGGGTGTTGTCTTTCCTAACAACAACCTCAAAATCATATTCCATTAGTAAGAGAAACCATCTCATTAATCTGCCAGTATTGCAAGGTTTATTCACCAAGTATAGTAGTGCTTGATGGTCCATAAAAAAATTAAACTTATTTGCAAGCAAATAATGTCTAAAACTTTTAACCGCATATACCATGCCTAATCCTTCTCATTCTATGGTGGTATAATTTTTCTTGATTGCATTTAACTGCCTACTTGCATAAGCTATCAGAACATCAATGTTACATTCACCCATAGGTTGTGCTAGCACACACCCAATAGCATAATTGGATGCATCCACATGAACATGGAATGGATTATTCCAATCTAGTGTGGTTATGATTGGTGCTTAACATAGTTAGTTATTGGGTGGTCTCATTAAAAGAGTTTTTCCACTCATTCATCAACTTGAAGGTGTGAGACATTTGTTCAACGCTCGGTGGCACCCTCAAATCTGTGTTGAGGCTGACCTTAGTGCACCACTTCCATCAAAGATCAAAGTGGACTGGGGCGAAGGGGATGTTTGGGAACAAGAGATTATTTAGAAAATCCTACCTAATGTGTGCTTTCGTTGTGGCCAACAAGGTCACATGATTAAATTCTACCCAATTGAGACAAAAAAGCAAGCAAAAACAAGAAGCCTCCAGAAATGCTCGAGACAACAAAGGGACATTGAATCGCCCGACAAATGAAGAGGAAGTTAAGGGTCCCCACAACCTAGAAGCGGATGCAAATGGGTTCACAGAAGTCAGAAGAAGAAGGAAAAGGAGCCCTAGGGTGACATCTGAGCAAAACCATAAGCCAGATACCCCCTCAAGCAACTTGTATTGCAATTTGGAAAAGGAGATCAATGAGCTTGATCACCACCAACGAAGCCCTAGAGATCCTTGAAAATAAAGAAACCTACCAGGAGGGCTACACTACAAGCAAAGAAGACGACTTTACCACTAGTAATGAAGATAACATGGATAGTGAAAGTTCCATCATTGGATCGACTATTTCGGAAATGGTTTCTAGTTCTTTCCAACAGGAGGCATCCCGCAAGGGGAAACAACCTATTGAGCTACCCTGGAAAAGCCCCCACAAGAACAAATTGCTAAGTCAGGACCCCCTCCTGGCAAAAAAGAAAGACGAATACAAGAAGAGAAAGGATAAGGCCCCCTCCCGCAAAGAGGGTAACTTACGACAATGATCATCATCTTGTTAAATGCTAGAGGGCTAACCGACTCCTCAAGAGCGACCATCATTGGTCAATGGCTTCACGACATTAGCCTAAACCCATAACTTAGATGTATTCAAGAGATTAAAGTTGATGGAGCAGACCTCCAGAAATGTCTTAGACATGTCTCCTCGAACCATGTTTGGATTTCGACATTGCACCTACGGGGGTCTGGTGGGACGATAATTGGTATTAATCAATTCTGGTTTGAAAAGCTTGAGAACTCCATTGAAGATGAGAACCATCAATGGATTGCCATTTTCTTTTGTGCCCCTTTGGTTTTACTTTAGTCTCTATGTATGCCCCTAATGAGGAGACGGAGAGGCTCAACACCTGGGCCTCCTTGGACTCGCTCCCCCACAACGTGCTAATTTGTGGGGACTTCAATATGGTGGAGGACCCTACAGATAGATGGAATGGCAAGGGCTGGGTCATCGACAATCGGGAGAAAGAAATGTGGGACAAAACCAAACTGCACTTGGATTTGGTCAAATTCAAAGATTCAAATGGTTTTTCGTGGTCAAATATCCGAGCGGGCGAGGACCTGAGGAAAGCTAAACTGGATAGATGCTACATTGCTCAAAACATTATTCATCAATGGGGCCACCCTTCCCTCTCGCAATGCACTGACCTTGCCATCTCTGATAATTACCTGATCGTTATCGCTTTCCAACCTTTCAACAAAATCTTAAGGCTCCCTGGTTCCATGGCTCCACGACCTCCTTCTCTCTCCCCTCCATCCATCAAGAAATTGTTGAAGTGTGGAAGGAGGTGTTTGCCTCAAGCTCATCCCCAACCAAGTGTTGGAGACGTGCAGTCGATAAGTCACGACAGATCATGATTAGAACCAAGAATATGCTCGAGGCTGTTCGGTGGGCACGTAGAGAAGCTCTATATCATAGACTTTGGAGACTTGAGGAGGAAGTGAACAAAGGAGAAGCTCAATCCCAGAAAGGTCTACGAAAAATCAGAGCCCTACTGAGATACGAGGAAAAAATACAAAGGAAAAAAGTTGCAAGCTTTCTTTAAGGAGTGATGGGCTAGCAAAGCCGACAAACCCACCAAAGAGATGTGTTGCATCCTTAAAAGGAAACAAAACAGAGAATCGATCCACCTATTGCTAGAGCCAAATGGCAATGTTTGAAATATAGAAGAAGATAGTTTTGGGATTATTGAAGGGCACTTTACGAGACTCTTGGGGATCTCAACTCCCCTCTCCCACCATAGACGGGACTGCATGGCAACCATATCTAGGGCATCCTCTCATAGGATCCCACTCAACCTTCGTCCCTTGCTTGATGCCTCTATCTCAGAAGCAAAAATCATTGAAGTCATTGATGCCCTCCCTTGTGGTAAAAGCCCAGGGCCGGATGGGCTCACTAATGAGTTCTTTAAGTCCTTCAAGTTGGTGGTCGCCACCCCTCTTCGTCTGTTCTGGCAAGAGGTGCTCGAGTTTAACGCGCTTCTGACTTGTCTGAATAATGGCATTATCAAGTTAATATAGAAAAAAGGGGAAAAGAACAGAATTGAGAATTGGTGTCCGATTAGGATGCTCCAAATGGGATATGACATCATTGCCAAAGTCTTAGCCAATAGAATTTCTAGTCATCTGAGAGCATGGTTAAGTGAGGACCAAAAAGGTTTCATCAAAGAAAGGGCAATTTTGGAAACCATTATAGATATCGGGGAAGGTCTCGACTTCGCAAATGAGTCAAGACCAAGATGTGGCCTTCCTCAAGATCAACTTTGATAAAGCCTACGATAGGTCGGAATGAGACTATATTCTGCAGTCGCTTAAAGATCTCGGATGTAGTAAGAAATTCACCAAGATAATCTCGACCCTTGTGGGAAATGCATTGAATCAAATTAATGTTAATGGAAAACATTTGAAGGTGATCAAACTCAGAAGATCGATTAGACAAGGGTGCCCATTGGCTCCCCTTCTCTTTGCCATTTCCATTGAAGGGCTTAGCCAGCTGGTGGAACAGCAGGTGGAAGCAGGTAATATCAAAGGCCTTCGATTGCATCATGACCATGGCCAAATCACCATGAGACTTTTTGCTGATGATATGAACACATTTGTCCACAATGATAGTAGCAGCCTGGAGACCTTCTAGAGGTGCCTAGATACTTTCTGCGAAGCCTTTGGATCCAAAATTAACCACTCTAAGACTGCTTTTAGAGCTAATGTTGGGATCCAGCTTGACCTTCTCATTGATCATGGCTATCAAATCATTCCGTAGGGCCAAATTTTTCGGCTTCTTGGGATTCCCATGGGGTTTGGTATCTCGATGGAGCAGCAGTGGAATTGGGTGCTGGCTAGACTAAAAAACAAGCTAAACTATTGAAGAGGTATGCAAATCAATCTTGCTGGTCATGCAATGGTTATCAACACATTCCTCATATCATCGACCATTTACTTCCTTTCTTGTTGGAGAACAAAAGAGCAAGATCTGTCCAAACTGGAAAGTATTTGTAAAAACTTCCTTTGGACGGGCAACCACAATAGGAGGGGGGGTGCCTAAAATCAAGTGGTCCATCTGCACCAGCCAAAGAGATTGTGGGGGCCTTGGCATTCTAGACATTGGGTGCATGGCTAACAAACTTGCGACAAAATGGATGATTAAGGCATTGTGCAATGGGGAGCCCTCGTGGGCCAAGTTGATCTTTAGAAACAAGAATGAGTTGGCTCTCATGGGATTCCCAAATTGGAAGAATCTTGACATTCTCACCCTTTTATTTTCCCCAATCCCAATCTCCCCTAAAGGCTCAAATCTTGTGTGCTTCCTATGGAAGAGATGGAATAAAGTCAAAAGCTTCACAATAATAAGTGAAGATTGGAAGTGGGCAGTTGATATCAGAAAAAATGACTCTATCTGGTTCTCAATCCCATGGCATTCGGATCGTGGAATCTTGGAACATTCAAAATGCCAAGAGGCAATGGAACAAATGCTTCAAAAAATGGAAACATCTTTGGAAGCAAGACACCAACTAGTGGATCATCTTTGAGGATATTGACCCTAGCGTCAACATATCCTTTGAAGAATGGAACACTTTGCAAAGCAGACGTCTCACCTGGGACCGCTCTAAAGTTCACCTTCTCATGGGGTACAACACACCAAGCTCGCTTGGTCTCATATGGCACAATGGTAATTGCCTATCAGAAATCCCGAACACCAAAGAAACCATTGATTGTTAGGTTAACCTCAACAAGAAGTGGTGCCTGTCATGGACGCGGCTTGAATGGGACATGAAGTTCATGGCTATCTGGCAGCGCCTCATAGAAATCAAAAAGTCTATCCTCTTATGGAAAATTCTTCATCATGGAATCTGGACCAACCTTAAGGCTAGAAAAATTTGTGGGATACCTCCCTGGTGCAAATGTTGCTACCACTCCATCGAAGATATTTCTCACATCTTCTTTACTTGTCCCAACTCCAACAAGATCTGGCAGATTCTCGGAAAGAAAATTAGAATTCAAAAACATATCAATTGGAAGCCAGCTCTGCTGGGAGAAGCAATCGGCTGCTCCGCGACTCTCTAGAATGCCATCAAAGGGGAGGTCCTATGGAAGATCTGGTGGGAAAGATGTGCTTTTAACTTTGGTGACTCCCCCAAAGAGTGGTCGATTGAGAAATCGTTGTTCCTCCTTGGGAAAAGGATTGCTAACTGTAAGAACCCCACCCCCCCTTCAGGCATCATCAAGTGCTCCTTTTCATCAAGCTTAAACCCATGTGGGCCCCGCATGGGGGTGATGAGAGGATGATTAACCTTCTTTGTAATTCCATCTAAACTCTGTAAAAGCTTCCCTTGCTCTGTGGGATTCGGGGGATCCCGTGGGCACTAGTCCCTTTCTCTTGTACTTTTCTTTTAATTAATTCAAGTCTGGGAGAGTAGGCTAAGGCTGAACTTCCTTTATTTAAGTGTAGGATCACTTTTAGTTGAGAGAATATTCAAATTCAAACTCAAACAATGTGTATAAATACACATATTTTTAGTCACGAGATATCTGAGCAACTCAGATAGGATTTGAGCTACATCAATGGGAATACCTTGAGCTCACATCATCCTTGTGTAGTCCTTTACACTCCTTTTGTATAATATTTTCAATAGCATTTACATTTTGATACATTTCTTCAAGTACATCTCTATCTAATGTCTGCTCCAACATCTTCATCATTATAGTGAATTTCTGGAATCCATTTCTCTGCGTGTAGTCATGAATTTTCTATACTTTAACTTGGATAGTTTGATTGAAGTCTCTATGAAGTCTCTAGTTTCTATATATCAAATTTCATTAAGTTTGGTTTAGTAGATTTTAATATATGATGCAAAGAAAATGACAGTGTCTACACATCTTCTAGATCCTCAAAAGTTGGGATGACCACCCTGACTTGCTAGATTCATTTCTCATTATATGGTGCAAATAGATTCATGAAATAATTGCTTTAGTTAGATACACACTTCAATTAGATGTGTGAAAAAGCTCTCTAGTAAATTCATACCAAGTTGTGAGCTCTGAGCATAATACGGATAACTTTTATGCCCAAAATAGAAGGTTCTTCTCATTTCTTGCATATACAAGTTATCTGTCCTATTGCAAACAATTGAGAGTGATGCTTCAAAGGACTTAGTGGTTTTAAATGCACCATGGTGAAGGTAAAAAAATATACTAAGTATCCCTGAAGTTAGATTGGTAGGTGTGGAGCAAGATTTGTGTAGCACCAGCTTATGTCTGGAATCATCCAACCATCTCCTCACAGTGGTATCAGAGCAACTAATCAACATGGGAGATGGATTTCCTTCATCCATAGACAAATCTGATTGAGGTAACTACTCTGCTTGGTCACTTAGAATGGAAGCTTATGTGCAAGGGAAAAACCTCTATGGTTACATATCTAGAGATGAGATGATGCCAATCCTCAAAAGCAAGGGCCAACCAACACAAGAAGAACAAAATAGGTTAAACATATGGTGTTCAAAGGATGCTCTAGCAAGGTCATACATTCTAAACTCAATCTCTGATTTTTTTACATCCACACATTAGGAGTTGAAAGACTTCACAAGAGACTTGGAATGCTCTTGAAGCATTCTTCTCATCAAGTACCATGGCAAGGAAGAATCAATTGATATATAAGGTAAATAAGAATTTTGATGGTTCAATTAATAGGTACAAATCAAGGCTTGTAGCTAAAGGGTTTGCACAAACTCAAGGTATTGATTATGAAGAAACATTTTCACATGTTGCAAAAATGCCTACTATTAGGGTACTCATGAGTGTTGCATCTTCCAAGAATTGGAAGATATATCAAATGGATGTTAAAAATGCCTTCTTAAATGTTTGGATATCAAAAGAGGTATACATGGCTCAACATCCTAGTTTTGAAGATCATAACATAAACATGTGTGCAGGTTGAAGAAAGCCTTGTATGGCTTGAAGCAAGCTCCTAGAGATTGGAACCATAGACTTGTCACTTACGTACATGATACAGGTTTTAATGAAAGCAAGGCATATCCTTCTGTCTTCATTAAGAGGAATCATTCAAAGGTCATATACTTATGTGTATATGTAGATGATATAATCATTACATGAAATAATGCAGATGAAATTAGAAAAATCAAAGCTCAAATGAAGGAGGAAATTCAAATAAATGATGTTGGTTTCCTCACATACTTTCTAGGGTTGGAAGTGGTATATTCAGAGAAAGGTATGTTCCTCACACAAAGGAAATACTTTGGAGATATGCTCTCTAAATTCAAAATGGAGGATACAAAGGTTGCAGGTACTTTCATGGAGGTAAATTGAAAATTAAGTGCTCATGAAAGTGAGCTAATTGAAGATGTAACTAGCTATCAAAGTTTAGAAGGAAGCTTAAATTATGCTACTCTAACTAGAGTGGATATTTGTTATGGGGTAAGTGTACTGATGTAGTTCATGCACACTCCAAGGAAGCCTCACATGGAAGCCGCTAAGAGAATTCTAAAGTATTTGAAGGGCACAATCAATGAAGGACTATACTATCCATATACATCTAATTTAGATGTTAAACTCTTCTCTGATGCAAATTGGGCAGGCTCTAAAAATGATAGGAGAAGCACCTTTGGATACCTTAATTTTGTAGGTACAAAGTTAATCTTGTTACTATTAGTATCCATGTGAAAGGCCAAATGGCCACTGGACACTTCTTTCTATATGTTCTTTAATAACATATAGTGGCTTGGTCAGCCAAAAACTATAAGTTTGACTGCATTTGTAATACCTAAGAAGTCTGTGTCTGTGCTCCCTGTGTACTGTATTTTTTTGCATATTTTTCAACCTCTATGTGGAGTACTGTGTGTGGCCCTAGGAGCTCAATTTTATACTTCAAGGATATTGTCGTGGAGGTCTTGAGAAAGAGAGCGCACTGTGGTGCATCTCCATCAAAATAACTTCACTAGTGTCAAAGCATTTCGATGCAAAAGATTTGTTCATTTTGTGCGAGCGAAGCGAGGACCCACCCACCCACCCACCCACCCAAGGCTTACGACTAAGGAGGTGAGCAAGGCATAGACCTTGGCATACCTTGTCATCCGAGTCATAGAAGTCACCGTGCCATTGGCTGCATGCAAGGGAGGACCTCAATGATCAAGGAAGATAGAGGTTCGTGATACTTCTTGAGAGGTCACCCATCCTAGTACTATTCCCCTCGGAGCTCGCTTAATTGTGGCAATCTCTTGCCACTAAGCTACACTCTTGTGGTGTCTGAAGGAGGGGAAAGACTAAGGTTAACATTACCTTGAACATGTTTTGGTCCCTCAAAGCTTCATTCTTTGCTTTCAAACCCTATTTTTGAAGCATTTTTTGGGGTGTCTTTTGGAGCCATTTTGGAGTACTTTCACACATAGTTCTCTTCACACAGGTCCAAGAACATCAAGAAGAGTGTTCTTTGTACTTCTTTGACAATAAATATCAATCTTTGGGGCTATGTTTTTAGCCACACTCGTAAAACTACAGGTTTCTCGAAAGGTTTTGAGTTGGTGGGAGCAGTTGCTGCAAATTTATGCAGGTTTTTGAGCCTAAAACATCAGAGTTGACAGACATTTGCAGGTGTTGTTAGCTAGTTTTTGGGCTGTGCATTCAATCTTCTAGTGTCATTTTACTACATATATTGAGCACATACACACCATGTATGCTTCTGTGGATACTGCTTATGTACATCCATGTGGTCATTGATATAACAGTCATGTTTTTTGCACAAAGCATTTTACATTTGATAAAGAGGGTCGTGGTGAGGTTTTCTTAACTGCAATACACCCAAATTTTGGGGTCTCTTCGGTGATGTAGGTGGAAGACACTTAGCCTCTCCATAGGAGATATATGATAGTTGTTCATAGGTGCTTGATAAACCTAGTTGGCCTCTATTGGGTAATTGATTATATGCAGTGGGGTCAATGATTCACATTGTAGGCAAACATATCCCTAACATTGGTCATATGATCATTTTGCAGAGGATACTCTCGCAAATTTTTTCTTGATTTTTGGTTTTTTCAACTATATAGTGGTTGATTTACCCCTTGATAGACTTATTTGTTGGTGTTTGGACTCTTCTTGCTCCATTATCATTATATTCAGTTCTCTACCATCATGGCATCAGATGTCTCAGGCACATCTGGTGGATTAGGATCTAGTGCTAGTGTTCCGAGGAGGAGCTATAACTTGCAGGGCAAAGACCATTTTGAGATCTGAAAATTTGATGGCACAAACTTTGTTGTATGGAAGAATCAGATTAAAGATGTGCTGATTCAAAGGAGGCAATGGAAGCCAGTAAATGGAATTTCAAAGAATCCTATTGACATGGATGAAGATGATTGGGATGAGTTATATGAAATGGCTAGGTCGACCATTCGATTGCATCTAGTAGATAATGTTTACTTTACAATATTAGACTGTGAAAGTGCAGAGGAGCTTTGGAAGAACTTATGCAATACATATGAAAAAGAGATGGCATCAAATAAAGTGTATTTGATGAGAACATTATATGACCTTTGCATGAAGGACACAGATAGTGTTGCTGCTCATCTAAATGAGTTTGATGCTATATTCTCCCAGTTACAGGCTCAAAAAATGGATATGGATAATGAAATGAAAGCATTATTGCTGTTATGCACCTTGCCATCATCATGGGATACATTTTGAACAACTGTTAGCAATAGTGCACCTGGTGGTAAACTCGTCTATGATGACATATGTGGAGCATTCTTGAGTGAGGAGATTTGTAGAAAATCTATGGTTGGAACTCGAGTGGAGATGCATATAATGTTCATGATTCTTACCAAGGAAAGAATCAACAACGTGGTAGGAGCAAGAACAAGGAAAATAAGAGTAGAAGTAAATCAAGGAAGAGGGATATCGAATGCCATTATTGTCATAAGAAAGGACACATGAAGAAAGATTGTTATGCATTAAAGAATGCTAAAGGTAAAGGAAATAATGTTGATGGACAAGTTAAACAATTACCTGCACCATCTAATTGGATTGTGAAGATTGAAGAAGTTAATGCTATTTTTGATGATGCTGATGTGTTGACACTTGATAGTACTGTGCCAATTGAGGCTCTTATGGTTGATTCTCTTTCCCACACATGGCTGCTAGTTCATGATGCTTCTTTCCATGTGACACTACACAAAGAATGGTTCTCTAATTATGCAGCAAAGTCTCTTGGTACCGTGAAACTTGGTGACTCTTACGAGTGTGACATTGTGGGGATTGGACATGTGGTTGTGTAGTTCATTGATGGTTCAAAATTTACTATGCATAATGTATGCCATCTACCTCAATTATCAGGTAGTTTGATGTCATTTGTTCAACTTGATGACCTTGGTTACAAGGTGGTCTTTTGTGCTCAATCCTTTCGTATATCAAAGGGCAATATGGTTATTGTAAAAGGAAGCGGAGTTGGTTCACTTTATCCTTTATTTGTATCATAGAAAGAACACTTGTTAGCTTTTACTGAAAAACATATGGCTTGTATTTGGCGTCATTGTTTGGTCCGTATATCCCATAGTGGAATGGAAAATCTTTCTCTTTCGAGGTACTTACCTGTGTTATCTTTATCTGATTTTTCATTTTGTGAGAAATAATGGGGGTGGTATACCTCACATGAATTCAACCTTTTCTGTTAGTCTAGAGGGATTCATAGAGAGTTTAGAGCTCCTTATACCCCAGTACGGAATGGTGTAGCTGAAAGGATGAATAGAACTATACAAGATAGAGTAGTTTCTATGTTGCGTCATGAAAACCTCTCACAAGGCTTTTGGGCAGAAGCAGTATTGATTGTAGTTCATGTGATTAACCTTTCACCTAGTACTCACAAAGGTCTGAAAGTGGCACAAGATTTATGGATAGGGAAGCCACTATTATTACGATCATCTTCAAGTTTTGGGTGTGAAGCATATGTTCATATACCCAAGAATCTTAGACAAAACTTGGACCATAAGTCAAAGAAATGCATTTTTCTTGGATATGGTCGACAAGGAAAATTTGGATATTGCTTATGGGATCCTGAAGCACAATTAGTGATAAGAAGTATTGATGTCATTTTCAATGAGTCTAAGATGCATAAACAACCCATTAAGGAGGTTGAAGTGAGAAGAGTGGTGTTTGAGGATACTAGTCCTCCAGTTAGCATGCATAAAAATGTTGCACATAGGCATGTTCAAGAGAATGTCCGATCAGATCAGTCTACACATGTTCCTGTTCAACAACCATTGAGGTGCTCTGCACGTGTCTCACATCCACGTGATAGATATGTTCCAAGTTTAGATTTTGTTATGCTAACAAATGCCGGTGAGCCTTCTTGCTACAAAGAGGCTATGCAGATAGAGGATCATGTCAAGTGGGAGCATGCCATGAAGAGTGAGTTGGATTCTATTCACAAGAATGGTACTCAGGATTTAGTACCTTTGTGAATGGGCAAGAAAGCTTTACCATGTAAATGCATGTATAAGCTAGAATTCACATCAGATAGTGCTTCTCCAAAGTATAAAGCACAACTTGTTGCAAAGGGTTTCAAGCAACATGGTGTTGATTTCGAGAAAACCTTCTCTCCAGTGGTCAAGATGACTACCCTGTGCATGTTGCTTGGATTCGTTGCAATGGAGGACTTAGAGCTAGTCCAAATGGATGTGAAAACTACCTTGTTGCATATAGATCTTATAGATGAGATCTATATGGAACAACTAGATGGTTATGTAGTTCTTGGCAAGGAAAGTCTAGTTTGTAAGCTCAAGAAGAGCTTGTATGGACTTAAAGAGTCCCATAGACAATGGTACCAAAAGTTTGATGCTTTTATGAAGTCTCAAGGCTATTCTCGAAGCAATGAGGATCATTGTCTCTACACAAAGAGATGCTCAGATGGCAACTTGATATGCTTGATACTTTATGTCGATGCCAAACATATTCTTGGCATGCACATTAGTCTTGATACGAGTAAAAGATGCATATACTTGTCTCAAAGTGAGTACATATCCAAAGTACTTCACAAGTTCAATATGCAGGTTGTAAAGGAATTGAGTACACCTTTACCCACATATGTGAAATTGAGCAATGATGATTGCCCCAAATCAGATGAAGAAAAGGAATTCATGTCCAAAGTTCCCTATGAGCTTGCTGTTGGTAGTCTCATGTATGCTATGGTAGCTAGGAGACCAAACATTGCATTTGCAGTGGGAGTTGTGAGCAGATATATGTCTAATCCTGGAAAGAAACATTGTGAAACAGTTAAGATGATTTTGAGATATCTGAGTGGCACTAAGGACAAGTGTCTATGCGTAGGTAGGGGGAAAGCATCCATTATTGGTTACACAGATTCTGATTATGCTGATTGTCTAGACAATCGTAAGTCTGCATCAGGGTACACTTTTCATTTTGTTGGAGGTGCTATCTCTTGGAGATCTCATGTTCAAGAATGTACAACTATTTTGACCACATAAGTAGAGTATGTTGCAACAATTGAGGCATGTAAGGAAGCATTGTGGATTTCTCTTCTTGCTTGTGATATGGGTTTACCTCAGCATGTACCTCGTTTGCTCAGTGATAATCATAGTGCCATTGCTTTGGCTAAGAATCTGGTCTATCATGCAAAGACAAAGTACATTGAGGTGAGGTATCACTTCATTAGAGATTGCTTAGTCATTGAGTGCATTATTCTTGAGAAGGTTCACACTCAAGATAATAGTGTAGATGCTTTGGCTAAAGCTCTACCACAAGATAGCTTTTGACACTATTGTTGATTGATGGGGGTTACTTGATTCATGATCTTATACAATCACTTGTATACTGTGTAACATGCCCATCAAGTGGGAGGTATAGTTTGTATACTTACACTCAAGTATTTATTATCATTATTTATTTTTCTCCCATAGTTACTTTGGCCATATTGGCCTTTAGTGGGAGATTGTTACCATTAGTGTCCATGTGAAAGGCCAAGTGGCCATCGGAAACTTCTTTGTATATGTTCTTTAATAAAACATATAGTGGCCTAGTCCGCCACAAATTGTAAGTTTGGCCGCATTCGCAACACCTAAGAAGTCTATGTTCATGATCCTTGTGTACTATGTTTTTCTACGTATTTTGCAGTCTCTGTGCAGAGTACCATGTGCGGCCCTAGGAGCTTAGTTTTCTACTCTGAGGATATCATCATGGAGGTCTTGAGAAGGAGAGTGCACTGTGTTGCATCGCCATTAAAATACTTTAAATCTCATGGTCTTCCAAGAAGAAACCCACAGTTGCTCTTTCATTTACAGAAGCTGAATATACAGAACTAACAAGTGCTACACAAGAAGCTATGTGGATTAGAATCATATATTTTGATTTAGGGTTGAACACTTCAACTCTACATATATTTAATATTAGATCATTCCATCTTGATGCTAACTCAATCTATCATGCAAGGAGTAAACATATAGAAGTTCATTATCATTATGTCGGGGAGAAGATTATGAGTAATGAGATACAATCTCATATGTATCAACACATCAACAATGTGCAGATATGATGACAAAGGCCTTAGAGGGAAGAAAATTGACCAAGTTCAAATCAATGATTGGATTACAAGAAATCTTGAAGAATTGAAGAATTAAGCATCTTAGGCTTGAAAGCAAGTTGTTGGTACAATTAGCAAGCCTAAGTCCTATGTGAAGGATTCAGGACTACACATCTATTCAACACCTCACATAGAGAATCACATGTGAACTCATGCTTGTCAATTTTCATTTACTTACTTTGGATAATTGTAAAAGTCAAGAGAGTTAGGAATCTCATGAAGTTAACAGAGTAAACCCATGGCTTGGTAGAGGAATCAAATCAATTACATCTGTAAAGTGTAGGATCACTTTTAGGTCAGGAAAAATTCCAATTCAAACTCAAACAATGTGTATAAATACACATACTTTTAGTCATGGATATGTGAGAAATACAGAGGGGATTTGGGCTACATCTATGAGCATACCTTGAGCTCACACCATCCTTGTGTAGTCCACTACACTCCTTTTGTATCATATGTTCAATTGCATTTACATTTTGATACATTTCTTCAAGTACATCTCTGTCTACTGTCTTCTCCTCCATGATGCATCTTCATCATTATAGTGAATTTGTGGAACCTATTTCTCTATGTGCACTCATTCATTTTCTATAATTTGACTTAGGCTAGTTTGATTGAAGTGTCAAGTATCTATATATCAATTTTCATCAAAGATGTGATGAAAAGAATATGGTGCTTGCACATCTTCTAGATCCTTAAAAGTCAGGTTGACCCCCTTGACTTGCTAAATTCATTTTTCATTGGAGGTGTAGCTAAATTCATGAAGTAACTTTCTCTAGTTAGATATAGATTTTAGTTAGATGTGTGCAAAAGTTCTCTAGTCAATTGATAGTAGGCTGTGAGCTTTGAGCATAATACTGAGACCTTCTATGCCGAAAATATAAGGTTCTTCTCATTTCTTGCATATACAAGTGATATGTTTTAATGCAAACAATTGAGAGTGATGATCCAAAGGACATAGTGGTTCTAAATGCACAATGATGAAGCTAAAGAAGTATACTAAGAATCCGTAAAGTAAGATTGACAGGTGTAGAGCATGATTTGTGCAACACCAACTCATCTCTAGAATCATCCAACCATCTCCTCATAGCCTGCACTTCCTTAAAATTATTTAGACTCGGTAACTTGACAATAGCTTTAAATTTGTCCTCAATCGTCGATATACCATTCTTGATACTATGTGCCCTAGAATCTTGCCTTGCCTGACCATGAAAACACACTTTTCTATATTCAAGTATGCTTGATATTCTCTACATTTGTCAAAGATAGATTTCAATTGAGGAATATATGTTTGTATGATGTTGGAATGAGTGCATAAATAATCAACGTAGACCTCTAAGTTCTTCCCCAATAACTCCCTTAACATGTGATACATTAACCTTTGAAATGTAGAAAGAGCATTGGTGAGTCCAGAAGGCATCATACGAAATGAAAAAATACCCCACTCTATGACAAAAGCAATCTTATGCTGGTCTTCTGGTGCAATGGCCACTTGTTTGTAGCCAGAAAATCCATCAAGGAAGCTATAAACTTCTTTTCTTGCTACGTTTTCCAACAAATGTTTAGTGATAGGAATTCGATAACATATCTTATAGTGGCTGCATTAACCTTTTTTAAGTTAATGCACACTCGTAGCTTTCCATTCTTTTTGGGCACTACCATAATGGGGGATGCCCATTCTGTATGCTCAATCTCATAGATAAATTTGGCTTCTATCAATCGATTTATTTCCTCCTTAATTTTAGCTGCATAAATGTCATTGTATGTGTATGGTTTCTACTTCATTGGATTAACTTCTAAGGACATGGGAATTCTATGAGAACGAATGCTTGTCTAATCCTTTTAAGTCTTTCTAGCTCCATGCAAACACATCTAGGTTTGAACATCCCGAATCTATGTAGAACAAATGATCATCTTCTTTATCTTCTTTGTGGCTTAGATTCATTAGAAGAAATGATTCTTCATGTGGTTGATCTTTTGAATAACTGTTGAAGTCCCTTCTATTGTGCTTTCTATTGTTTTTGTTGAAGTTGTGTCCATCTCTGCCTCTATTCCTACCATGTCCACCTCTTTCACTTCCTTTTTGGGTCTTCCCATTGAACCAACAATTTTGAGTGGTGTGGTTGTTCTTATCAGAAACGGCACAAGGCTGAATATCATGAGATTTGGTTTTTTCATGCTTTGGACCTTTGTTCTTCCCTTTCCACTCGCTCTTGCCTGTGAAGTTGGCTTGGGAAGTCTCCTCTTCATCTTCTTCCTTCTTCTTGCCTTTCAGCTTCTTGTCCTTCTTATCTGCATATACATCACTATTTGAATTACCATGATAGGGGTTACCTTCTTTTATGCTATTGTTGGCCTCTTGATTGAAGACTTGTCCAAGAAAGATGTTGAAATCTGGAGTTTGCACATCCATGATGAGATCATAAGCTGTGGTGAAAGACTGCCATTGCTTATCACTTCTAATTCCATTTAGAATCTACCTCATGATAGCGTCTTCTTTAATCAACTCTCCAATGGATGCTAACTGATATGCAACCTCATTGACCTTTATAAAAACCTCTATGATGTTTTGTTTAGGTGTCTTCTTCATTTGGTTGAACTCATTCCAAAGATGTTCTTCCTTGCCTTTGTGCTAGCAAAAAAGAAAGTTTCTAGGGCATCCGAAGTCTCTTGAGATGTCTTGCATCCTCTAATATGTGGTAATAGAAAATAAGAGATAGAGTTTAGTATGTATGACCTTGCTTAATCATCCCTTGCACACCAAAGTGTGAGCTTATTTGTCTCCTCTTGTGTAGGTCCTCCTTTGGATCTTGGAGTAGGCATAGCTTCATCACTTGGTACAATTCCATGAAGATTTCTACCTTGAAAATAGGCATCCATTCTAATTTTCCAAGCTGCATAGTTATGTCTATTAAGATTTTCAATCATTGAGGGAAATCTATCACCCATCTTGATCTAGCTTTGATACCATTGAAAGAACTTGGAGAAGCTTGTAGGAGGTAGAAAAGTGAGTTTCAAAGTGATGAAGTTCAGTCCACTCAACCAACGGAGGACTAACCCTTGAGACTATGGAGACTCAAATAGACCTTATAGGCATGTGATAAGTGCAATAAAATCCACTATTTACTTTTCATCATCAAGGAGAAAGAGCCCATACAAAATAGATAGGTTTGGGCATTGTCTAACTAAAAAAACTTGCTATCTTTGGATGAAACAATCAACTTCAAATGCTCATAGTAGCTAGCATGATTAAAATTGGAAAGCATCCTTTTTGAGGAATGATACACATAGGGTGGAGTGTATAAAATGCATAAGAGTACAAGAAATAAGCAAAATGTGCTTCTTGAATGAACTTGACACTCAACAATGGCACATCCTATTTTTCAGGGGTGCATAGAGATAGACCCCGAGACAGAAAAACTAAGATTTTGCCAAATCTACTAAACCAAATGCTTTGAAAAATTTTACTCATAAAATAATAATAACTTTCCAATGAATGTCCACTCATTCAATTTGGGGCTCTGTAGAGAGAGCAACAACAACCTCTATAAGTTTATTGTTGTTGAAGAAGATGATGCAAAGAAATGAATCAAGACAATATGGCCAAAAGTGTATGTATATTGCATCCATGTAATTTAAAATTGATTTGAAGTCTTTACATAGAATCCTGAAGTGCTCAAAGACTTTTACAAGTGGAGTTTGAATTCAAATGAGGGTGAGATTATTTGTTGAAGAGAACCAACTCACTTTCCTACAATCGAGGAAAAGTGAAGATCTAATTTGATCTTCTTTTAGGTGATTTATTGATTCATTGATTGCCAAGCTCAACCACCTCAAATTCATGGAATTTGAGCTTTCTTTTTCTCGATTTACATGTATAAAGCTCTAGGCTTTTACATTGGTAAATGATCCACAATAAATGAGAATAAGTAAAGAACACTGATATTTTGACATAATCCAAATGATAGCTTTTTGATGTAGATCAAATCCACCTCAAGCATAGTGTAAGCTTGATGTTCCAACAAAATAGAGGTACTCTTCCTATGAAGCACAAAAAGACTCCATGAGGATGGACTCTTCATCTTCATCACTATCTTCTTTGAGTTCCCCCTGAGAGTGATGTGGTGAACAAGGAGTTGATGCTCATGTATAAGGAAGTGCCAAGCTGTAGCTCAGTGATGAGTAGCACCTCCTTTAATGTCAATCCGGGAAGACATGAGGATGGTATGAAGACCTCGAACAAGTGATGGCACAAGTGTGTGAGTGAGAAGCACACAAACATGCACACACATACACACACACGTGCACACACGGTAAGAACAAAGAGAGAGAAAATGGAGTAACTAGCTTGTAAGAGTGTTCTTGAGTAATACAGTTGATATCCTACCTTCCATTGTGTCTTGCTTGTCTCTTTGTTGTGTGTGTATGTGTGTGTGTGCATCTCTATGCTTCTCACCTTCACTCTCACTTCATCTCACATTCACGATCTTCATATCACTCCTATCTCTTCCGCGGATTGACATTAAGGAGGTGGAGCTTCTTAACGTGGTTCTCACCATTGTGCTAGAGCAACACCAAATTTGGCGCCATTGCCGGAGATCGAGTCTAGGATGAATGTGTGATGGTAAGAGTATAGCAAGAAGTGGCGTTGGAAGGTAAAAAATTTCAGTTTTTGTTGTTGTATTTACTTAGTTTTTGGCGTTTTTCACCTCCCCCACACTCCATCTTCATCATCGCATCATCTTCTTCCACTTCAAAAAAATCAAAAAATTCACCATATTCACCCATTCTCCTCATTTCCCTCATTTGTGCATGCGAGATAGAGAGAGAGAGAGAGCTTTTGTGCTTGTATGTGCTTTTGTGTTTTTAAGTTTTCTTGAGGTATAGTGCTCCAGTGCATCAGGAAAGCTGCAAAAAGGTAAGAAAATCACTTTCTGTCAGAAAAGCCGACTGTGTCAGACCATCGCGATGGTCTACCAAGTTAAGAATTTGAGGTAAGCAAGTTCACCATGCTATAGAGCATCCTTGCGCATATAGGAATCCACACTTGCATTTCAGAAAGTTTCATTTTGGTGGACCATGGTGATTGGCTCACGCCATCGCGATTGTGTCACACCATCACGATTGGCTCACGCCATCGGGACGGCTCGGCCGCACCATCGCGACGGTCTCACGCCATCACGACAGTTCACTTGAACCATCGCAACGGTCCTTGACCATCGCGAGGATCGCGTCGACCCCACACCATCGCGATTGGCTCATGCCATCGCACCGATGCTGCCACGTGGCAAGCTAGACCATCGCGATGATACCCTTAGACCATCGCGACGCCTTGACATTTGAACCATCACGATTGGCTCAAGCCATCGTGCCTTGTGACGATCGCGACGGGCTCATACCATCGCAATTGTCGCGTTGACCATTGACCGAAGCCATCACGATTGCTCGCCGATTAGGCCATCGTGACGGTTCATTCACGCCATCATGATTGCTCACATTCAGACCATCGTGACAATTCGCTCCTTCGGACCATTGCGATTGTGCCATGCCATCGCGATGGTTCACCTGGGCCATCGCGACGGTCCCAGACCATCGCGATTGTCTCAGGCCATCAAGATTGTCCACCCCAAATGCAATTTTTAGGGTTTGATTTTTTGGGCAAATTTGGGGCTATTTTTTGAATATTTTTAGGTGATCGCACTCATAGGAGACCCCTTAGCTCATATTTGGAGAAAAACATGTTTGTCAGTTTTTACCTCTGAGGGCCTGAACGGTCATATCTTTTTCATCCGAAGTCCGTTTTTTGAGCTTTATAGCTCGTTAGAAAGATCTTTACGAGTACTACGTGACGTTAATGCATTTGGGCTAATGTTAAAGAACACAGCTTTAACTTGGTTCCAACCATTGCAACAAAGGCAATTTAGAGACATCCATCATTTTTTAGAGTCATTCATCACGGAATTCTCTAAAAGTGGAATCAGACATGATACATCTTCATTGATTCAAAGTTTCAAACAGACCCCTCAAGAAACAGTTAGACTGACAGGACGTAGGTTTAGACAATATGTTGAAAGATGTCCGATGCAAGAGTTACCCTCACATGCCAAGCAAGTGTCATTGTTTTTAGATGGCCTGTTGAGCTCTAAGCTACGCTCCTATGTGTACTTGAAGGAACCTAGAACTCTAGAGCAGTGTGTAAGAATTTGTATAGACATTGAGGACAACTTAGGAGACGAGTTGGAACTCTCAAAGGTCTATAAGGACTCAGATTGTTCCTCTCTAGCATCTTCAAAATTGTCTAGCTCGATAGAGGACCTAACAGAAAAAGTGGCCCAAAAACTAGGAGTTTCTAGCAAACAAATGCCTAGGTTAACAACAAACAAGCGTTGTTACACCTGTGGTGGTGATCATATGGCAAATGAGTGTCCCAATGCAACACAACCACAAGCCAACCCTAGTGGCCAGTACTGTACGACTGAGAGACGATACACGAATCATGCGGCTTAGGACTGCCCATACAACAAACAGGAAGTGAGAGAGAACTACCTGCAAGCAGACGCACAGCCAGGTAGGTATCAAGGTCAATATAATACTCAGCCTCATTACTATAGGCCTCCACAGAACTATACTTATCAGGATCAACAGAGACCTCAACCTGTTTTAGCTCAGTAGCCACCCCCACCAGCTAATGTCATCTCAGTTAAATATGCTACTGCAGAAGAGAACCTAAGTAGGGCTTTAGTGCCTTCTTCACCCTTGATCACAGAAAGTGACCCGAACTCAAACTGTTTTGACTCTACTCATGTAGATAGTCCACCCGCGCATTACACAACGTCACCAAAACATGTGTAGACATATCAATACGATAGTCCACCATTGGAACCTGGTTGGGAGCCCGACTATGCTAACATGATGTACACGAACCCTAATCCATGGCCCCAATTAAGACAGCAAAGACCACAGGGCCCTAGAGGACCATGCTTTAGATGCCAAGGAGATCATTTCATAAAAGATTGTCCACATCCTCCGATAGTAGGACAATCTTAGTATTATAACATACAAGGCTTTTGTGCCGAGTGTGGTAAAGAGCATGTCATAAAAGATTGTCCTAAGAACCCTGCTAATGCTTCAAATGTGACACCAATCAACGTGATAGGTATTGTAAACAACGCAGATGGATCCAACCCTACATACGTGCCTATCCAAGCTATAAAAAGAGCCCAGACACTCTTACAAAATCAACAACTTAATCATGAGAAAGTAGCCAAAACGAGTGGAGTTGGAGAATCTAGCAGTAAAAAGACAAAATCTTGGAAAGATTCCAGAGAAAGGATTAAGAGAAAGTGGAGTAAAAAGATAACAAAATTGGAAGGAGGTCTCAAGGAATCTAGAGCCAAAATCCTAGAATTGACTTTGCAAGAATCTAATCAAGAGAACCCAGCTCAAAGATCAGTATCAATTTTAGCGGAACCCATATCGAAAAACCTAGACATGATGTTTTGTGCATATCAAGAAAGATTAAAAGAAGGACCTCAAATAGCTGAAACGAGTAAGAACTACCCTCGAGCAGACTTAGAAATTGAGAGGACTAAACTTTGCATGAAGATGGTAGAACTAGCACAAGCTATGTTTGAAGCCTCTAGATATCTTAATTGGAATAACATGGTGTAGCTCAATGATGAGTAGCACCTCCTTTAATGTCAATCCGGGAAGACGAGAGGATGGTATGAAGACCTCGAGCAAGTGGCGGCACAAGTGCGTGAGTGAGAAGCACACTAGCATGCACACACATACACACACACGCGCACACACAGTAAGACAAAGAGTGAGAATCAATGGAGTTTTTAGATTACTTTCAAGATGCTCTTACAAGTTCGTTTCAATTACAATCTAACCTCAAAAATGAGCTCTCTAGCCCTTTTTATAGTTTTTGACTAGCTTCTGGTCCTGTCCAGACCTAGTGTCCGGCCTAGTTAAAAATTAGGTTCCAGGGCTTATTTGGGGGCTCAAACGAGATCTAAAAAATACGAAAATTGGTACGCAACTACTTCTAAGGCTCCTCAAGCTCAAGGACTCCTTGGCTTGCACAAAATGGAGCTACAAAAAGGTGAAATGATATTTACAATGATTGTTAGTGACAAAAATCACTGTTGTTGTAGGGATTTCTTCTAGTGCTCTGCCATACATATCTTCGAGCTCCCTACTTGCTCTTCCTTCCTGCATGTCCATCTCTTTGATTTGCATTAATGTCTTGCAAAAATATTGGCCTACTTGCCAGATCTTCTTTGACTGCCCTGTTTGCTTGTGCTGTCCCTTCGCTCTGACTCCCTTCTTTGACTTTCGTGTCTTGTACGTCCTGTTGTACCAAGGCTACTGCCAACACCCCCCCCACTCTCGCGTCTGTCGCCCCTGACAGACCCTTGTCTAGCTGCTTTTTGGACGTAGTATTGTACAACATCGGCGGCGAGGTGGTGTTCTTCTAACCTGAGTCCCCTTGCTAGATCTGTCAGCAATGCATCCCAATTGACTGGCCCTGGGACATCTGGATGTGGCACCCGTAACTGCTCGGAGTGAATGGTTCGCTCCACAGCAAATAAATGGAGGAGATGTGAGGGTCTGGGTACAAATATTTCTGAGTGGTATTCCCAGAACCCTGTTATGAACATCTCTTCGAATGTTTGTTTAAAGCAGGCTGGGAGGTATTTTATTCTGGCGTGCCAAGCGTATATCACCTCTATGGAAGGAGTGGTGCTCATGTCATAAACTAAATCTTGGTTTCCTGTAAGGAATCCGACGCCTGAGAAGTGTGGGTCCTTGATATTCTTGAATGTCCTGAATGTAATAAGCATTAACTCAAAAATTTTCATGCACATCTGGGCCATTACATCAGGGGTATTCTTTAATCGGATGCTCCAGTGCCGTATAGTGGAAATCATGTAATTGACGGTGGGAGGCCCTTGAGGGGGTGCTAGATAGACGTAGTTTAACCATTTGGCGCATCCCTTGATATTCTTGACTGCAATGGTAAACTCTGGCCATGTGCGTCTGCGGAGTACAGGAACATAACAAGGGTTATATTTAATAAACAGAGGCATATTAGTCCAGGTGCGAACCATCTCCGGATAGGTTTCGAGGAGTCGGATCCTCCAAGTGGGTTGATGAATGGATCCTTTTTTGGCGCTCTCTGGGATATCATCTGGCCCAAATTGTGTAGCAAACGTTGGAGGTTTGCCACATCTATGTTGGATTTCTGCATTGTAGTCCGCCAGGAGTATACAATAGGGCACGTATTGATCATCATTGGGTCCGATCCATCTATGGTGGGACATGCTGCGGAAGTATTCTGATTTAATAATAGTGTCCTCTATCTTTGCCATAGATTGGATCTGAACTGCCACTCGATCTTCATGAGTAGATGCCGTTTTCTCTAGAGTTTGGAGCCACTCAGGTACTTCGATTTCTAGCGTATCCATTCCTTCGGCGGTTTGTTCACCACCTGGCATTGGCATAGGAACGTAAGGTTCCTCATACGTCTCATCTACCTCGATGGGTACCAAATCCTCAGGTTCTGGTTCGACAACTGGAGAGGGTTGCCTTTCATGTGTGAGTAATCTTGCCTGTAATTCGGCCACCTGCTCTTTCAATGCCTTGACTTCCTCTGAAGTCGTGGTCGTTTCTGTGACTTTGGGTGCTGTCTGTTGCTCTTGGAGTTGATTGCGCAGCGCATCCCGTTCCCTTTCCAAGTCATCATGAGCTTCTAATAGATCTGCATAGCTGTCCAAGATGGTCTTCATTGTCTCTGAGGGCACAGCTTTAAACTGCTCTGGATCAATTTCGTGTGGAGAGCCTTCCATTGCTGCTTCTAGATTTGCTTCGTTTTGCTGCTGCAGCCTCTTGTTTTCTTCTAGGGCGGCCGCCATGTGTTTTCTGAGAAGTGCCAGGTTACGCCGGACTTTGAGATTATCGGCTTGGTATACCTCGAGCAAAGCTTCTAGTTGTTTGGCACCTGATTCTGTCGATGGTTGGGGGGCCGCCAATAAGGTTTGGTGAGCCTGCTCAAGCGTCGTGTAGCGTTGATTCAGTTCTGCATTTTCTGTTTGTAGGTCGAGAAATTGTCTTTGTAAGTTTTGATGGTGCGTTTCCAGATTCTGATACCGGTTGTCCAGAGCTTTGTACTCATGCTGGAGCTGGTATACACATTGGTTTAATGCTAAGAATATGTTATTTACATTAAATAATGCTGGGAAGGGTGAAGATGCAGGGGGAATGGGGGCGGGAATGGGAGAGGTGAATGATGTGGATGTTCGTGGAGATGTGGGTGGAGGGGGTATGGGTGATGAAGGTGGCATAGGGGGAGGGAGCGGTGCTGTGGCAGGTGATGTTTCCATCGTGTCAACTGTTTGAGTGACGGTGTAGATGGGAATCGTTGGTGGGGTGGATGTGACATCGGTGAACAGGGTGGTGAAGGTGGGCATGGTGACTCCCCCGAATTGGATTCCCGGGGAGAGTGGGATGCCCATGACAATGGTAGTGGTAGTGGATGTGGTAGTGCTAGTGTCCTGTGGTGGAGTGAATTGTGTAGTGTGAGGTGGGGATGGTGGTGACAACGGTGCTTCCTGATATTCTTCTGCTTGCGCTGCCTTGCCTGGTGCTGATGTATTGATGTGAATTTGCTTCCCTGACCTCCTGGGACGAACGGGAACTCTTTTTTCAAACCTGTGGATGTAGGCCATTGCCTCATGAATGGCCTCGTCCAGTCCTACAGCGTCGGCATGAAGGTTCATGGACTCAATGAACAACTCGTCCACACCTTCCTCAGCTAGCAAGTCGTTCATGAGTCTTTTGCCCTGTTCTAGAGACATCTGATGCTGTTCCTGAACCAGTCGCATGGTTCGATATAGTCTCTTGATTTGTGCCGAATATGCTGGGGCACTTGCTAACTCGGAGAGTTCGTCATATTCTTGATGTTGTTCTTCGTCGGCCTCTTCTTCATCTCCTCCTGCCTCTTGTTCATCTACATCGACTTCTACAGTTTGTGGTTGGGTGGGGGCCGATGTTGTTTGGGGTCGCGGTTCCTGAGCTCGCGCTGCTTCGGCTTCGAGGTTAGAGTCATAGATTAATCTGGCAATTTCTTCATCCGTGAGGTCCTCAAGAGTAAATCCCTGCGGAAATTCCAAATCGGATGGAATGGGTGGAAACACCAGATTAGGCCCCTCTGTGCTTGGTCTTGGTAACCGGATTGTGAATGGCCTAACTCGTCGTGTCTGGGGAGGAGTGATTTCTGGTGTAGCGGTAGCTCCCCTTGGTTGAGCACAGGGTAGTTGGACTCCCCCCCTCATCTTCTTTGATGGGGGACCTGCTGCTGATAGTCTTCTCTGGAATTCTTGGACTCGGGACCATACGAGTGCCCGCTGAACAGGCACGTCATAAGCCAAGCATCTATAGATTATTCTGGTCAAAGCACAACACCCGTGGAGCACATTCTTCTGTTTTTTGTTCCACCTTTGATGCGCTAGGTGGATCTGATCTATGATCCAGTGTGGTACATTGATGGGCAGGCTTTCGGTTTCTGCTAGATATAAACTGAACCATATTTTTTTCGGGGGCATTGTGAAGCGTTCTTGGGCGGGAAAAGCAAAATGTTGCATGATGGTTCGCAGGTGAAGCGCAATGGTAGGTGTCATCGCAACCATGTCCTTCAGCTTATTAAGATCTTTGTGCTTCATTCGACTTGGAACCATGGTTTCCTTTTCTGTTGGGATGTGCATGCCATACATACCCAATGCTTCTCTTACCAGATTGAGGGTCAACTTGAATCTTTTGAGCTCATTACCCGGCAGCAGTGATGGCAGCACAAAGGTGCTGTCGCCACCCTTGGCTCTGCTTGGTGTGATGGTACTGATCAGATAAGAACATCGTAAAAAATCCGGCTTTGGTAAGTGAGTCCTGAAATAACTTTCCACACCCGCTTTGACCCAAACTGATCTCATGACTTCGGCATTTTGGTAGCTTTCAAATTCGCGTGTGAAAAAGTGGTATCGACCCCATTTGCCATTGAACTCCAGTTCTGCTTCCCAGAAGTAGGTTCCATCGCCCAGTGGTCCCGCAACATCACTGAACCAATGCGCATGCTTACCTACTTGAGAAGTGTGTCCTTGAGGAGGATCCTGGATGGGGAGTACATGCACTTCTTGAAGCTCTTGCGGTCTTGCAGTGAGACGTGGCTCAAGGAGAAGTGTTTCTATGTCCACGATCTGGGGACCAGATCCGGCTTGAGAGCTGGTACCTGCTTCTGCCATGGCCCTGTTTGCTGATTGGTTCTGTGAGAATATAGAACCAAGTGTTAACATTGTAATGGACAAAATAAATCCGTTGTTGTCCCCGTTACAACATTAACATAAGGTAGATGGTGAGTTAGTGGTTAGTAAGTGCATGAAGACAGTGTGCGTAGTTAGTGATTGTGTTGTCCTAGGAAACTATTGCAGTTAGTAAGTGGGTTATGAATTTACAAATTGGGGTCGGGGGGTTTATTACAGGCCCTAGGCTGCCAAATGCAGTGAATGGGCTTTGCTTTCGGTTCCGGAGAGTCTCTACAGAGCTTTCTCGGTGTCGTGGTTTGAAGATGAGGCCTTTTTGGGACCCATTTACAATTGATTACATGTACGCTCTTGGGTTTTGGTGTGTACATGAGTGTCGAGAACGAGTGAAATCTGGCAGTATGCGTCGCTGCGTTATGCTGTTTAAGTTGTGGCCTCAGCGTAGCTACTTGTGCCATCAAGCAAGCCTTAGGCACCCAAATTTGTCTTGATTGTGGGCTTGCCTTCATCGACTTCTTGGGCACCCAAATAGATTTTACTTTAGCAGAAGAATTTCTGAAAGACTTCTTATTAGCGTTGCGTTGTTGGTCACTAATAAGAGGCTTTGCCCCTGTAGTTGACGGTGGTGCAACTGGTCGTTCGCCTTTCCGCACCCATACCTGGTCTATTTTCTGGGCTGTTCTGCTGCGCAGGTACTTTTGATCTCTGACATAGGTAGTACCCTGCTTCTTCTGCCTTTGATCCACCTTGGGTTGCTGCCTCCTTCTAGCCTTTGGAAAAGAAGGGAGTTCCGTTGCATTCCTGACTCCTTTTTTGCAAATATCATTCCTCTGCAACACATAGTTTTGGACAAGAACAGCATGGTCATCTTCATGTGTACCCCTGGAAGGACCAGGAGTCTGTGCCTTTCCTAGTTCCTTGAGTGCTCCATTGTCTAATTCTACTGTAACTCGACTATGATTGACCCAAACCTGGAGAAGTCCACTTCTTAGGTTTAGATTGACTGCTTGGTCATAGATCCAATCCTGACCCAAGACGAGAGGTTCAGTGAGCTCCTCATCTTGACACACTAGTACTTTAACGGTCATTGCCTCCTCGTGAATGTAGAGGGGAAGTTCCACCTCACCCATGCAAGGGGTTTCCACGCCTCCCAATCCTATGAGGTATGCTTCCACAGGATGGACAGTTAACTGTAACTCTTGACAGTAAGACAACTTAACAGCGCTAGTGGCAGCACCTGAGTCAATCAAGGCTCTTACGGTCCTTGTACTCTCTCCTTGTCCTATGTCTATGGTTATGAAAGGACGTCTATCAATTATTCTATTCGAGCTTGTTCCTGCAACTTCACACATGGCTATGGGAAATCCTTGGTCCGCAGAGTCATTCGCTCCAGGCTGATCTCTACCTTGCCTTCGTAATTTCATCCTTCTGATGCGTTCTAAAGCCTCTGCTTGAGCTTCTTCTCTAATTCTCTTTTCTTCCTCTTTGCGTTTCTTAGCAGTGTTGAGTCGGCTAAGCATTTCCTCCGTGAGGGGTTCCTGATACAACTTGACTCTGCAACCGCTAATATAATTTGGGAGAACATCACCCTCTAATGTGGCCAATTGCACTGCTCCACTTGTGGAGATCCTATTGATGATCATAGGTCCGTAGCCTCTCTTGTCTAACTTCCTCGCGTGTTGTTTTAGTGTATAGACCAAGACTAGATCTCCTGCTTTCAAACCCTTATCCTTTACGTGGGCATCAAAGTATGCCTTCTGTCTCTTCTTGGCAGCATATATGCCTGCAGCAGCTCGCAGTCTTGTTTCTCCTAATCGTTCAAGGTCAAAAATTCTAGAGGATAGCTCATGACCTGTCCATTCGTGCTCTTGTGCTACTCTCAATGTAGGGATCAGGAAGTCCAAGGGTAGCACAGCGTTTTGGCCGAATACCATCTGAAAGGGGGTGGCTTGGAGTACCGTTTTGTAGGCAACTCGGTATGCCCAAACAGCATGGTGTAGCTGTTTGTCCCAGTCAGAGCGTTTAGTGTTCACTAATTTTGTCAGCACATTGCACAAAATCTTATTAGTGCTCTCAGCTTGACCATTAGCTTGAGGGTGATAAGGGGCAGACTTCTTGTGTATTACCAAGAATTCTTGGAGTAGATTTTCAATCACTTCGTTCAAGAAATGAGTGCCTCTATCACTTACAAGCTCTATGGGTAGTCCATATCTCGTGAATACATTCTCAAACAAGAATTTGGCAGTTGTTTGAGCATCGTTCTTGGTTGTAGCTTTTACCTCTACCCACTTGGTGAGATAATCTGTTGCCACAATGATGTATTCCGCATGAGAACCCTTAGCTGGGGGATTAATAGGACCTACGAAGTCTATTCCCCACTTAGAGAATGCACGTCCACCCATCATAGGTTTCAACGGCATCTCATCTTTGCGTATGGGATACTGAGTCCTCTGACAGACATCACACCGTTTCACATAGGTATGTGCATCCATGTGAAGGGTAGGCCACCAGAAGCCCGCAAACAATATTGCCTTGATCACCCGATCTGGTCCAAAGTGTCCTCCTGCTACACCTTGGTGAGCAGTCTCCAAGATTTTGAGATATTCACTTTCATGGACACATAACCTCAGGTAACCATCTTTGCCGCGCTTATATAGATTATCACCTATGAGTGAGTAATCATGGGCTTCTTGTTCTAAACTCCTTTTCCTAGCTAGAGTCATGACTGGAGGGAATGTGTTTGTCCTCAAGAATGATACTAGAGGTTCACTCCAATCTGGCACAATGGATACTTGATAGAGAGTGGCATGTTCCACAGGTGGTTTAGTGCAACAGATTGGGCATTCCTTGCACAACTTTTGGACATCCGCTTCCATGGTTGGCCAGTGCACTCCGAATCTCTTTAGAGTCTGTAAAGTTCGTTGTTTTGAATGGTGTTGCTCTAGTGCACCTACATGTGCTAATTGCAACCATTTAGCGTACTCATCCTCTTCTATGCAACAAGCCAAGATCCCTTGATCTGTGTGCTTGTACATGCTTCCTGCCATGATGTGGTATTTTTGGGCTTTTACAACCTCTCTATTCCGTGTGTTTACCACTGGATGGTTAGGCCCGTATGTCAAAACTGGTACCAATGGCTTAGCCCACTTTGGCACCACTTCCAGATTAAACAAGTAAGCATCCGGAAGGTCATCTGACACTCCTTGTGGGGCTTCTCCCGATGTGAGTCTAGAGAGATGATCTGCTCTCAAGTGAGTCCTACCTTTTCTTACCACAACCTCAAAGTCATATTCCATTAGCAAGAGAAACCATCTTACTAATCTTCCTGTATTGCATGGCTTGTTTACAAGATATAACAAGGCCTGATGATCAGTAAAAAATTTAAACTTATTTGCAAGCAAATAGTGTCTAAATTTCTTGACTGCATATACCATGCCTAATCCTTCGCGCTCTGTAGTGGTGTAATTCCGTTCAGCCGCATTCAATTGTCTACTGGCATAGGCAATTGGAAGATCCATATTACCTTCACCAGTAGGTTGTGCAAGCACACATCCTATAGCATAATTGGATGCATCAACATGAACATGGAATGGCTTATTCCAATCTGGTGTGGTCAAGATTGGTGCTGAACACAATCTTCGTTTAAGCTCCTGGAAGGAATTCTCGCATTCATCCGTCCACTCAAAGTTTGTCAGAAGTCCGTACATGGGCTTTGCAATGACAGCATACATGTGTATAAATCGTCGATAATAACCGCAATGCCCCATGAAAGCTTGTACTTCCTTGACATTCTTTGGCCTAGGTAGCTCCGCTATGGCTCTCACTTTTTCTTCGTCAGTAGATATGCCATTCTTTGACACTATATGTCCTAGGATCTTGCCTTGCCTGACCATAAAGACACACTTTTCGGGGTTCAGGCAGACTTGATATTCTCTACATTTGTCAAAGATTTGTTTGAGTTCAGGAATATGGGTTTGCCTAACATTGGAATGAGCACAGAGATCGTCAACGTAGACTTCTAAACTCTTCCTCAGGAACTCCTTAAACACATGGCACATCAGCCTCTGGAAGGTGGCTGGCGCATTGGTAAGCCCAAATGGCATTACTCTAAAAGCAAAAATGCCCCATTCTGTGGCAAAGGCTGTCTTATGCTGATCCTCTGGAGCTATGGCTACTTGATTGTAGCCCGAGAATCCATCAAGGAAACTGTACACTTCCTTGCCTGCCACTCTTTCTAAGAGATGTTCTGTGATGGGAAGCGGATAGTTATCTCGAATCGTGGCGGCATTAACCTTTTTCAAGTTAATGCACACACGCAGCTTGCCATTCTTCTTGGGCACCACTACGATGGGGGATACCCATTCAGTGTGCTCAATTTCATAGATAAATCCAGCTTCGACCAATCTATCTATCTCTTCCTTGATCTTAGCAGCATAGTTATCGTTATATGTATAAGGCTTTTGCTTAGAGGGTTTAGCATCTGAGGTCATGGGAATGGTGTGTGAGCATATATCAGGGTCAACACCTTTCAAATCCTTGTAACTCCAAGCGAATACATCTCTGTATTCTCTTAGCAAGGCTATCAATTCGTACTCCTCTTCTTCTGTTAGGTCATGGCCTATATACGTACATCTCTCCTCTCCTTCTTCTAGGGCCACTACGATTTTCTTGGTGGTTTCTTTGTTATCATAGGCCTCTCCTGATTGTGCCTATCGTTTAGGCATTCTTATCATGACTCTTCTATCATCTATCTCGTACTTCTTAAAATTTTCTGGGACCTCAAACAAAGATTCTTCCTCTTCTGGTAAGGCTTCTCTCTTCTTTCGTTTCTTTCCTTCTTCCTTAGGGGTCATATGCGTTGCTAATCTTACACCATTTGTAACTTCTCCGTGCCTCTGGGGTTGAAATTCTACTTCATGGAAGTATTCCTCATCTGATGCAAATGGTGGGTCCATAATGATTGACTCTAGGTCGGAGTCACTTGCATCCTCAAATGCATCAGGGCTAGGTTCGCATTCTTCTAGAACTGCCTCTCCCATGATTGGCTCTATGGAGAAGACTGAAATATCATAGCCATCCTCATCACAGTGAGGTGTCCATTGTTCTTCATTGATGGCTACGTCCATTGTTGCTAAAATTTCTGCCCGGCCATGGGGTTCAAATTCCTCGTCTGGAAAAACTACAGGTGCATAGGCTGGGTCTTGAATGGGTCTATGGGTTTCGTTTGCACCTATTTCTCTGGCCTTTTCTCTCTTCTCTTCTTCTACTGCTACCTTGCACATCCATAAGTGAGTATCTTCATGCATCCATGAGGATCCAGACCCTATGGAATGCACCGATTCTGTATCATCTTTGGCTCTATGGGTGGGATTCCATTGGATAGGAGGGACATCTCTATGAGAATAATCCTTGAGATTGACTTTGGTTGTAACACCTAAGTGCTGCAGGTACAAAGAATTGGTCCCCCAATCCTATACCACTTGCAACTGTCGCATGAATGGTCTTCCCAAAATCATCTCATAGGCATGATTTTTGCTGAAGTCACATATGGCAAAGGTATGTTCAAACTCGACACCACAAGTGGTGAGAGTTATTCCTTCTAGCAATCCTAGGGGTCTCTCTATGTGACCATCTGCCATTTGCAATTTCATTCTCGTTGGCCTGAGTGCTGGCTTGCCCCAACGCTTCCATAAGGAGGTAGTGGCAATTGCTACTCCTGCACCTGAGTCCAAAATTGCCTTAGTGGTGTAGTCCTGGTAGGTAATGGGAAGATAGGTGTTCCCTTCTTCCCCTTCGCACATATCTCCTATCTTATCCAAGGGAATTTCCGGTACTGTCCTATGGGATCCTACCTGGGAGCGAGGTTTTGCTATCTCTGGTACCTGTTTGGCTACATGTTTCCATAATTCAGGTCTAACCTTGAGTAGCTCTTCTAACTTGAGATTACACTGCACGTTAGTGTTCTTCACTACCTCTGTGTTCCTAGGTATGACTGAGTCGTCGTTCCTTACCATGACTGTGGGTGCTCTCATACATGTGGACTTTGCTTCCCATGGGCCTGTGAAGTGGGGTAGCTCTTGTATGGAATTAGACTCAAAGTCTAATCTCTCGTGAGACTGAATACTCTCATGTTCCCCGTAGATGGATGGGATGTCTTGTGGGAATTGGTCGTGTGCATCGTCCACAAGTTCAAAAGGAGGGGCGACCTCGCTTTTGTTTTCCCATTTGTCTTCTTGAATCTCTCATAGGAAGTCTGGTGCAAACCGATTCATCGAAGAAGAAGTATCTGGCTCCGTAGAATTAGGTACATATGCTATCTGGGAAGGAGGGCTTATTCTATCGTTGGCTCTTTCCTCGGTGTCATAGATAGCTGAGGCACAAGCTTCTTGGGGAGGATTACTTATGCTATTACTTTTCCGAACAGGCTCATAAGCTTTCTGGGAAGGGATGTGGGTTACCTGTGGGGGTACATAAGCTTTCGAGGGAGGCACCTGTGACCTTTGGGGAGGAAGATAGGCTCCTTGAGGAGGCACATGAGCTTCCTGAAGAGGCTGGCTTATCCGTTCTCTTGCCCTTTCCTTTTTTTGAGGGATAGGCTCCTTTTCTGGCGGTGCAGTTAGCCTCTCTAATCTTTCTAAGGAGGGGGAGTTGTCTGGTTTAGTGGAATTGGCTGCATAAACTTCCGATGGGGACTGGCTCAGGTTTTTGCTTGCTTTTTCTTTCTCCTGATTTTTTTCTTCCTTGTCAGATCTGGCGATTATCCTCTCTAACTTTTCTAGGAATCCATCCAAGTGTAATTGCGTCTTGGCTGAGCCTGAGTAATTGAAAAGGCGACTGGCTTCAAACATAGTCTGAGCCAATGCGACCATTTTCGCGCATAGTTTGGTTCTTTCCATCTCTAGGTCAGCTCTAGGATAACACTTGTCATGATCCGTGACGTTTGGCCCTTCTTGGATTCTGGCCTGATATGCTTTAAGCATCATGTTTAGGTCTTCAGGAGTGGGATCTGCTAGGACTGATCCTACTCTAGGGGGTGGTGGGATTTGATGAGGCGGTGGGGAAGGTGGTGAGTCGGATGGAGATGGGAGTGGTGGAGGCGGGGTGAAGTGAGAGGGAGTTTGAGCTGTGAGTTCAGTTATCCTCGCTTTGGTTTCTCTTATGCTTTCCTCAAGCTCACTCATCTTTTTAGCCCATTGTCTTTTCATTCTTTCCCGACTATCTTTCCATGCTCTAGTCCTTTTCTTTGTTATGCTCTCGGTTTCACTAGCCTCTGAGTTCTTACCCTGGTTTGTCTCTTGGTTTTGCTGCAAAGCCTGAGCTCTAGTGACTACCTGCACTGGTGCAGTGGAAGTGACGCTTCCTGAGGAATCTACAACCAAACCAATCACATTGATCGGAGTGATTTTTGGCATATTATTGGGGTTCTTTGGGCAATCTCGTAAAAGATGCTCTTTTCCACAATCTTGGCAAAAACCTTGGATAGTCACTGACTGGGGTTGTGTAGGTGGGGGCAAGGGACAATCACGAATGAGATGATCTCCCTGGCATCTGTAGCACGGTCCTCTTGGGAATGGAGGTCTTACTTGCCTAGGTTGAGGCCTAGGGTTGGGGTTTGCATACATGACGTTCGTGTAATCTGACTCCCAACTAGGTTCACTTGGTTCTTCACTATAGTAAGACTCACCATGTTCTGGAGACTGCATGTAGTAAGCCTGGGGACTATCGACATGTGTAGAATCAAAGCTATGGTCACTTGGGTCACTTTCTGAGATCAATGGGGTTACTGGTACTATGGCCCTATTCAGGTTTTCTTCTGCAACAGCATACTTTACTGGAATCACGTTAGCGGGGTTTGGGGGCTGTTGAGCTAGTACCGGTTGGGGTCTCTGTTGGGCCTGATATGGTTGCTGATAGGGTTGTTGGGGTCTAGCATATTGTGGTGGTGGAGGATACTGGTTCTGGTATCTGCCTTGTTGGTAGGGTTGAGGGTAGGGTTGCCTAACTGCCTGCTTGTTGTATGGGCAATCTTGCGCAGTGTGGTTTGTGTACTTCCGTTCTATGGTGCAGTACAGGCTACTAGGGTTAACTTGGGGTTGGGCCATAATGGGACACACATTTGCCATGTGGTCGCCACCGCAAGTATAGCATCTTTTCACAGGGGCAAACCTTGGGATTTGTTTGCTAGTTACACCTAATTTCTGAGCTACTTTTTCCGCGAGTTCCTCAATTGATGTAGATTGCATGGAAGAGTGGCTAGATGCACTATCTGAATCTTTGTAGATTTTGGAAAGCTCTAGCTCTTCCCCTAGGTTATCTTCAATGTCAATGCACATGCGTACACATTCTTCTATAGTCCTAGGGTCCTTCAGATACACATAGGATCTCAATTTTGTACTCAGCAATCCGTCAAGGAATAAGGCTACTTGTTTAGCAGGTGTGGGTAGCTCCGAAATAGGACATCTTTCAAGGTATTGCCTAAATCTTCTTCCTGCAAGTCTCACAGTCTCTTGAGGGGTTTGCTTGAAGCTGTGAATCAATGAGGAGGTATTGTGTCTTATGCCGCTCTTAGAGAACTCTACAATGAATGCCTCTAGGAGTTGGTCTATGCTCCTGAACTGACACTCATCTAATGGCTGAAACCATGTGAGTGCTGTGTTCCTAAGGGTTAGACCGAAGGCATTGTACTGCGTGAACAGATCTTCCACTTGTTCAGCTCTCAAGACTTGCTTGAACTCCGCCACATGATCATAGGGATCTCCTGTGCCGTCAAAGTAATTCTTCATGGACTTAACTAGCTGGGTGGGTCTCAAAGTTCTTGTGTGCTCTCTAGGCCTCGGCAGAGGGAATCCATCTACATTTCTTTGGTTCCTGTGGGCTCTATGCATCTCAGGTTCTACCCTATTCGTCTCTATTCTCGTTCTTTCTCTGCCCACTGGGTTGGCAAAACTTACTTCTGGTCTATCTCTACTTCTGTCTCTTTGCGTACCATGAGCTTGGGAAGTTCCAGCCCCAGGGTGACCGTAGGATACATTTGATCTTGGTTGAGGGAAAATAAATTCACCCTTCCAAGTGTAAGCATGCCTATCATTTTCTGTCACCACAAAGATCCGTTCTGAAGCATGATCTAAATAGGTCACTCTGCCTGGGCTATCCGGATCCTTAAGCTCATAGATCATGATATTTCCTATGTCTGTCGGCTGATTAGACTTATACCTCCAAAAGGCTTCGTCCGTTTCTCGATGGAGAAGCAAATCTATGCACTTGTTATCTTGGGGGACCCACTCAGGCGTGATAATCCTAGTGAGAACTGATTTACCTCGAGGGGTTCTAGGTTCCGCATCCATGTTCCCTTGTTCTAGGTCACCTAAGTCCGCTTCTGAGATTACATTCCCGAAGTCATCTGTCCTATCAGGGTGACTAGTGACTACATATATAGTTCCTTCTTTGTCCAGGTATGCACCATTTTCAAACTTGACAGCTGGGTGCTCTAGTCCAATGGATTGATCAGGATTTTTAATCTGGACCACGGATCTTCCTAGGCCGTCCTCATAGATGCTAGCACCTAGTCGGTTGGTCCTAAGGTACTCCAGCTGTGTTTTGTAAGGGCCTTCTACCCTGTACAAATAAGGCACTCCTGAACTTCCCGTAGGCCTGTCCATGCCTTGAGACATTTCTGACTCACTGGTCTCCGAGCTAGGGTAATGAGAGTGGCGGCACAACTACTGGGCCCAGGATCTTGCAGTGTGATTGACACTAGCCTCTGATGACCTAAGGCTTTGTCTCTCCCTTGCTAGGTGTCGTCCTGATCTAAGGTTCATATGCCTAACTGATTAGCCCAATTTTTTTTCAGAGTACAACCTTGTTGCCGATCAATTGGTACCAGTCACTTGATTCTTTTTAGTTAATTATTGTGTTTATGGTCTTGTCTGATATCACGTCGTCAGGAACACTTGAATGTTCTTCGTACTTTAAGTTGATCGTTCCACGTTAGGTCCTTTTTCTTTAGGTTATCGACAGTACAGAGATTATGTTTTTAACTTGAACTTGAGTTTTTAGGTAGTCTTCAACTTGATAACTGCCTATCGTCGCCCTGACTTACTCCTATCTCTACTCGTTCTTAGCTTGAGCTAGGAAATGACGGAGGGAGTTGAGAATAATCCAACCTTACTTGTTGATCCCTTGCTTTATGGTGCTCAAGAACCCGGTTCTCAAGCTTGCAAAGAAACCTGGCTTTGTACGCTCTCAGTTGCTCTCAATGGACCTATAAAAGTCCCACGGTTAGCTCAATGCTTAGATTCAAGGACACAACCCACAACTTTCATTCATGTGACACAAACACACATTTGCATTGTGACTTTTAGGAAAATAATTCTAAAGACCCCTGACTTTGAGCCCCCTGGGTATGGTCAACTTCAAAATACCCTCTCTGAAAATCAACGCATTATCTTTATAAAAAACAGTTGAGGTCGTATAGTATATGCCACGAGCTTTCCAACAAGCCCAAGAGCTCAAAAATTGGATTTTGTATGAAAAAGTTATGACTGTTCAGGGTTTAGGGAGTTAAATCAGGATTCAATACAAGCTAACAGTCAGACAGGAATACTCGAGTAGCTTGTGGCACGGCCTGGCGATGCAATACTACACCCTAGTGTTTGTCCCACACTCAAGCGAAATTGGCTCCAATAATTTTTGCCTTGAAAATTTGACCTAATTCGCCCTTCTAACGCGTTCGCAAAGTCTGTCGGTCGCGATTGACAGGTCAGTCGCGATCGACGTGTCGATCGCGATTGACAGGTCCGTCGTGGCTGTCAGTCGCGATTGACTGGTCAGTCGCGATTGACACGTGGCCGATAAGTCAATCAATCGTGGTCAAAGCGTCGTTGACTCTGTCGGTCGCGATTGATGAGTCGATCGCGATTGACAGGTCGGTCGCGAGGGTCTGTCGATCGTGGTCAAACAGTCGTTGACCGTGTCGGTCGCGATTGACAGAGCCGTCGTGGTCTGTCCGTCGTGGTCAAACCGTCGTTGACTGTGTCGGTCGCGATTGATGAGTCGATCGCGATTGATGACTCGATCGCGATTGACACGTGTCACGCGTATGGTCAGTCGGTCGTGGTCAATCGGTCGTTGACTCTATCGGTCGCGATTGACAGAGCCGTCGTAGGCTGTCGGTCGCGATTGACGTGTCGATCGCGATTGACAGATCTGTCCGTCGTGGTTTGTCGATCGCGATTGACAGAGCGATCGCGATCGACAGAAATCTGTGGAATTTCAAAAAACTAAACACATTTTTGGGAAGCTCTAGGCCTGTAGGTCATGGATATGCACTTTGTTTAGCAATTAGAGCAATTTTTTTCAGTCGGTCGCGATTGACAGAGCTCGGCGACACACAGACAGTTACTCAGAATTCCGTACCTGCGCAGGGTGCTGGGGATGATGATGCGGCCTGTACCTGCAGAATGCTCACAAAACATGCAAAAAACAGCACCTGCAAATTCGCTCTCTCGCTCTCTCTCACAAGTGAAATGAGGGAAATGAGGTGGAGATGGGGATATAGTCAAAAAACTGAAATTTTCGCGATGATGGAGATGGAGGTGGAAGATGGTGATGAAGATGGTGAAGAAAGTAAAAGAAAATCGATGAGAGTGAAGAAAATACCTACAACTCCAACGCGTCAACTCTACGTCTTACCATCACACGCTCGTCCTCAAAGCTCGATCCCCGGCAACGGCGCCAAAATTTGGTGTAGCTCAATGATGAGTAGCACCTCCTTTAATGTCAATCCGGGAAGACGAGAGGATGGTATGAAGACCTCGAGCAAGTGGCGGCACAAGTGCGTGAGTGAGAAGCACACTAGCATGCACACACATACACACACACGCGCACACACAGTAAGACAAAGAGTGAGAATCAATGGAGTTTTTAGATTACTTTCAAGATGCTCTTACAAGTTCGTTTCAATTACAATCTAACCTCAAAAATGAGCTCTCTAGCCCTTTTTATAGTTTTTGACTAGCTTCTGGTCCTGTCCAGACCTAGTGTCCGGCCTAGTTAAAAATTAGGTTCCAGGGCTTATTTGGGGGCTCAAACGAGATCTAAAAAATACGAAAATTGGTACGCAACTACTTCTAAGGCTCCTCAAGCTCAAGGACTCCTTGCACAAAATGGAGCTACAAAAAGGTGAAATGATATTTACAATGATTGTTAGTGACAAAAATCACTGTTGTTGTAGGGATTTCTTCTAGTGCTCTGCCATACATATCTTCGAGCTCCCTACTTGCTCTTCCTTCCTGCATGTCCATCTCTTTGATTTGCATTAATGTCTTGCAAAAATATTGGCCTACTTGCCAGATCTTCTTTGACTGCCCTGTTTGCTTGTGCTGTCCCTTCGCTCTGACTCCCTTCTTTGACTTTCGTGTCTTGTACGTCCTGTTGTACCAAGGCTACTGCCAACACATGGCAAGACCAGAATTACACTTTCAAGGACTGATGGAGAGGCTACAATACTTGATTGATAGCAGGGAGAAAAAGAATCAGCATAGGAACCCTATCCCAGAGACACAGGAAAGGAATGCACCATCCCTATCTCAAGTACCCAACAGAGAGGGTGAAGACAACCTGTCTTCCATACATAGGTATTCACATGAATTTCTGAGAGAAATCCAAGAAGAGAAGTGGAGAAAAGAACAAGGAACCCATCCTCCTATTCAAGAAATAGATGACTTGCAGGAACAATTTACCCAAGACATCCCCTCTATTTACGATGAAGTAGAGGAAGAACAACTGAGTGAACACACAGGTTTTGAATCCAATTCTTTGCAGACCTGTATTAGTTTTGCAACAATCATTCCATAAACTACATCACAACACTTGGCTACACGGGTTACACATCAGTGATGGAAAGGGATTGCGGTCTCACTTTAATGGGATCATGATTAATTTCCATACTAATGTGTTAATATTTTGTAGCAGATTTGCTACACACTCACATCATTCATCATGCAGGTAGAAGGACCATCTGAAGCTGGCCCCAGTGTACCCATGGCAAATACTGGCGAATTACTAGCTGAACCACATCCTACTGCTCAACCACCAGAATTTCAGGGATTTCCAAGACCTATGCCAATTGACAATCCTCCTAGGGGATATACTGAAAAACTTCATCGCAACTCTCATTGGTCCTAAGGTCTAGCAGGACCATTAGCGGATGCAGATTTCCTTTTGGAGGCCAATTTGACTTTTGATACCCGTACGTGGCACAAGTACCAGTTTTTCTCAAGAGAGTCTGAAGCATTACAAAACACAGAAGACTTAAAGCATGTGTGGGCTAGAGCAGGCTTCACAGAATATTTCAGTGATCCGTTGCGTAAACCAGATTTCTACCAATGCTACACTAGTAACCACTTTAACAGCCCTCTCTAGAACAGTCTCCGATAGAAGCCACTCCAACTGTACAACCCATTCGCATACGGTTATCAAGATTGGTTATGATGGAGGACACTACCAACACATGCACTCCTCAAGCAGCCACAGCCCCAGGTCCTCCCACCACTGCAGCAGAAGTTCCCACCAGTATTGGTGCGGAAGCATTTTCTTTTCCGATACCCAACATGGAAGCAGAGCCACTGGATACAACCTTTGATTTTGAAATGCCAGATGCCTTTTCAAATGAATTTCAGTTTTCTGAAGGCCATATTTTCTCTCTCTTTGGCGGGGAAGGTGGTCTCTCATATTGCAGTAGGCGTGCTTGCAATTCTGTGACCTATTTCTGGAGATCTTTTAGGGCCTCTGAGTCTGTGAGAAGTGAAGCCGCGGAGGAGGTGGTTTGAGGGGCAGTCATTGTGTCTTTTTGTTGTTTCTGCTTCAGTTGACCGAGTTCCTCTGATAACTGGCCATGTGCTTCGAGTAGAGTAGCATAGTCTTCCAAGATGATCTTGATATTGTCGGGGGTCACAACTTGAAACTTTGAGGGACTGATGTGTGCCCCAGGTGTGCTTTCGATAGCTGCTTCTAGGTTTTCCTTATTCTGTGGTTGTAGGCATCAATTCTCTTCATGAGCAGCTGCAAGGTGTCGCTTGAGTAGGGCCATATTTCGATGAAGCTTTGAATTGCATTCTAGTTGTGTCTGTAGATGACCTTCTACCACTTGTATTGCTTCCTGGTCTGTGTTCTGTAACTGTACTTCCAATATGCTATGAGCCTCTTGTAAAGTTTGGAATTGTGTATGGAGGCGAGCATTCTGCTCTTCTCGTGCAGCAAGACGATGTTGTAGTACCTCCGAGTGCTCTTGCAGTCGTGCGTTATGTTGCTGGAGCTGATTGTACTCTGTCCTTAACTGTGATATACATGCGAGCATGGTTTCCAATGCATTGCCTATGGATGATGGTGTGGTTTGTACAATGGAAGATGCACGGGGAGGGGATTGGGAAATGGGAAGAGTGAATGATGTGTCTATTGAAGATGTGTGTGTGGGTGAAATGGGTGGAGGAGGAATGGGAGAAGGTGGAAGTGTGGGGGATGGGGGAGGTGCTGTGGGTGGCGAAATGTCCATACTTTTAGGAGTGGATGCAAGTGTGTTGTCTACCATGTATATTGGAATGGTAGGTGGCGTGTGTGTGAGAGTAGTGAATAAGTGTTGTGTGGATGGTGGGGATGGGATTGATGAGGAGGGTGGGGCGGTGGCTTGATACATTCTACAAAAGTAGTCATGGGCGGGTTGAAGGAATGGTGGAATGAAAGGTGGAAGATGAGAACTTGGAGGTGGTGGCTGGGAATTCGAAGAAAATGGATCTAGAGTCAGGATTGACTATGGTGGAGGGCATGGGGGATGGTTGTCATAGGCCAGGCTCTATGGACTTAGTTATGACAGTGGCGTATTATGTAGGGGGTTCTCAAAGGAGGAGAACAAAGCAGAAGTAGAGGTTGGACTACGGAAGATGAAGGCTTGCTCTATGGGTTGGGTAGTCGAGGTGACATTTACAGCTTCCGTTTGAGGAGGTGATGGGGGAGGGGTCGGTGGTAGTGGTTCGGTTGACTCATCTTGGGTGACGGGGATCTCTTGGCCAGTGGTTCCTGTTGCTTGGGAGGTTGTCTCAATGGGTTCAGATGTAATAATAGGTCCTTCCCTTGTAGTAATGGGAATCTGGATATTTTTACCTGACCGTGATCGTGTCTGAAATCTTCGGGGATCATATTGAACCGGAGGCATCTTAATCGCTGTTCGAACTACTTCTACTACCCCATATGTTTCTACCATCAATAAGAGACCTTCACTGTATTCTGAGTCGACTCCGGCTTCTTCCAATCGCTGGGCCATGAGCACCCGACTACTCTGTTCGGTGAGCAACTGTTGCGACCGCACTAGTTCCATTATTTGATATAGCCTCCGGAGTTCTGCTGTATAAGCTGGGGCTTCAATTGTTTCTTCTTCTTCTACTTCTGAGTGTTCTAGTTGTTGCGACAAAGTTCTCTGCTGCTCCTCATCCCAATGTACATGGCAGCCTTCTGTGAATTTCCTCCTTCTTTGGGAAGATGTGCCCTATTCTTTTGTATGTGAATAGAACTCTACATCAAAGATTTGTGTATTCTGCAAGAATGATTCGAAGTCGAAGGTACCCATCCCTTCAGCGTCTCCAATCGTAGGAAATTTGAATTCAAGAGGGACAGGAGGAGCCGAGGGGGCAGCTTGTGATGTATCTTCAGATCCAAATCTTGGTATGCGAATGGTAAAGGGAGGCACCATGGCATCCCCTCGTGGCAAGACTTCCGGGGTCATCAAAACTTCACGTGTTTGAACACAAGGGATCAAACCCCTCATGCGCTTGGATTGATGTGTGGCGGATTTGAGTCTCTTGAACATTTGTAGTTACGACCAAGTTAAAGCACGTTCAACAGGTACATCATATGCTAAGCACTTGTAGATGATGCGCGTGATTGCACAACACCCATTCACCACTAGCTTCCTATGTGCCCTTTTATTTGCTTCATACAACTACTCTATAATCCATACAGGAAGCTTAATCGGCAATGCACCTGTCTCTGCCAAGTAAAGAGGGAATCAAATCCACTTGTGGGGTTGAGTGAACCGATCTTGATCGGGAAACGCAAAATGTTGCATGCACATGCGAAGAGGAATTGACACATTTGGTGTGAGAGCCGCCATATCTTTCAACTTTTGTAGCTTCCGATTCTTCATCTTAGGGGGAATAAGAGGATCCTTCTCAGAGGGCACATGCATGCCATGCATGTTGAATGTAGCGCTCACCAATTCCAATGTGAGTTCGAACCTTTTCAACTCATTGTTTCCCAGCAAGGATGGAAGAACGAATGTGCCAGGTTTGTCGTTTTCTTCATTAGCCTGTAACGTTGAGACCAAATAATAAAATTGTAAGAGGTCTGGTTTGGGTAAGGGTGCTGCAAAATACTCGGCCAGCCCTGCACGCTCCCATATGGTTTGCAGATCTTGTGTGTTTTGGAGGGTCTCAAACTCCTTGGAAAAGAACTAGAATCTGACCCATTGCTTATCATGCTCACACTTGGACTCCCAGATATATTTGGCCTCTCCTAAGGATCCTGGCATGCCACTGAACCAATGAGAATTGGCATGGACCCTCTCTGTTATTCCTATGGGAGGATCAGGTATAGGTATTTGTTGGAGGTGTTGCAACTCTACAGGTCGTTTAGTTGGAGGCATGTCAATAGATAGACTATCCACACCAATCCCGACAGTACTTACTCCTGCCTTCGAGCTCGGACCTGCTGCTTCCGCCATGAGACTACATGTAGTTGTTGATGCTTATCTGCTAGAAGAAGAGAGGCACATTAGCATTGCATAGGAAACAAGATGTTATGGTGTTCCCTCCACAATACTAACATGACATTCCAAGTGGTAAGTGGTTAGTGGGTGAGATGTTTGTGATGTGTGTGAATGTTGGTTAGAAGGTTAGTGTTCATCCTAGATGCATACTTTTGGGTGTGCAATGTACTCAGAATGCTCCTTCATCAGAGTGGATGGATTTACAAGAGTGGGTCAGGGGGTTTGACACGGGGTTTAAGTCTTCAAACTTTGATGGTGGAATCGTCGCTTTTATTGGTGATGATGTGTGAAGGTTTGTGTACTGGATTGTGTTGGATTTGGGACCTTTTGGGAACCCATCTCCCCACATTCCTAGGTGTGACCGAAGATATAATGGTGTGGGGCATAGGTGTTTGCCCTGGGATTTGTGTTGAGAGTGCTTGTGAGTGTTGATTCGATCTTGTGAATGGAGGTGAAGCTATTTGAGCTCTTAAGCAGGTCTTGGGCACCCATATCTGTCTAGCATTTGGGAAAGCCTTCATTGACTGCTTTGGAACCCAAATAGAAACAGTTTGTCTAGAATTTTGCCTAGGGTATGCTTTCGGTTTGATCCTCGACGGGGTAGCTTGTTTTTCACCCTTGCGTACCCAGATCTGCTTCAAGCCACGAGGTACTCTATACTGTACAGGTTGGTGCTCATACTTCTTGATCATCGGCCTCCTTTGTGTCGTGTGTTTCCCGGCTTGCTTTCCTCGAATCCTCTTTGGAAAAGAAGGGAACTCCTTGTTGACTTCTACACCTTCGTCAAGAGTGACAATCTTCTGCACCATAGAACTTTGGACAAGAATAGCATTGTTATCTTCAGGTGGGTTCCTAGAGGGACCACGATTTGGTGCCTTTCCTGGTGGCTTGAGTGCTTGATTTTCGAATTCAATCGTGATGTGGTTTTGGCCTACCCAAGCCTGAAGAAGTCCACTTCTTAGGTTGAGGTTGATTGCATGATCATAGATCCAATCTTGGCCCAAGACAAGAGGTTTGGTAAGATCCTCGTCTTCACATACTAGCACTTTTACTACCATTAGGACCTCTTGAACGTAGAGGGGAAGTTCCACCTTGCCCATGCAAGGGGTTTCCACACCTCCTAATCCTATGAGATATGCCTCTATAGGATTGAGCTTCAATTGCAAATCTTGGCAGTACGAAAGTCGAACAGCACTAGTGGCTGCTCCTGAGTCAATAAAAGCTCTCACGGTCCTTGCACTCTCTCCTTGTCCTACCTCTAGGGTCATAAAATGTCATCGATCGACTATCCTATGGGAACGTTCACCTGAAGCCTCGAACATGGCCATGTGATAGCCTAAAGATTCTTGAGTGTCAAGCATAGGCTGATCTCTACCATGTGTTCTCAATTTCATTCATCGGATGCGTTCTAAGGCTTCTACCTGTGCTTCTTCCCTAATTCACTTTTCCTCTTCCTTACGTTTCTTTGTAGTATTGAGTCGATTTAACATCTCCTCCGTGAGGGGTTCCTGATATAACTTGACTCTGCATCCACTTATGTAACTTGGTAGAATATCACCCTCTAGAGTGGCTAGTTGAACTGCTCCACTTGTGGAGATCCTATTGATAATAATTGATCCATAACCTCTCTTCTCTAACTTTCGTGCATGTTGCTTCAAGGTGTAAACTAGGACTAGGTCTCCTACCTTCAAGCCCTTATCCTTCATGTGTGCATCGAAATATGCCTTTTGCCTCTTCTTGGTTGCATAAATTCTTGCTGCAGCCTTCAATCGCGTTTCACCTAATTGTTCAAGATCAAAGATTCTGCAGGATAGCTCATGGCCTGTCCAGTCATGCTCTTGTGCTACTTTCAACGTAGGTATCAAAAAGTCTAATGGTAGCACTGCATTTTGGCCGAAAACCATCTGAAAGGGTGTGGCTTGGAGTACTGTTTTATAGGCAACTCTATATGCCCAAACAACATGGTGTAGCTGTTTGTCCCAATCAGAGCATTTATTATTAACCAATTTTGTCAATACATTGCATAGAATCTTATTTGTGCTCTCGGCCTGTCCATTAGCTTGTGGATGATAGGGGGCAGACTTCTTATGTATCACCAAGAATTCTTGGAGAAGGTTTTCTATGACTTCATTCAAGAAGTGTGTGCCTCTATCACTCACCAAATCTATTGGCAATCCGTATCTAGTGAACACATTCTCAAATAAGAACTTTGCTGTCGTTTGAGCATCATTCGTTGTTGTGGCTTTTACTTCTACCCACTTCGTTAGATAGTCTGTGGCCACAATGATGTATTCAGCATGTGAACCCTTGGCTGGGGGATTAATAAGACCGACATATTCTCTACATTTGTAAAAGATTTGCTTGAGTTCAGGTATATGGGTTTGTCTAATGTTGGAGTGGGCACAGAGATCATCAACATAGACTTCCAAATTCTTTCTCAGGAACTCTTTAAACACATGGCACATTAATCTCTGGAAGGTTGCAGGAGCATTAAAAAGCCCAAATGGCATTACCCTAAAAGCAAATATACCCCATTCTGTGGCAAAAGCCATTTTATGCTGATCTTTCGATGCAATGGCTACTTGATTATAACTAGAGAACCCATCCAGGAAGCTCTATACTTCTTTTCCTGCTACCCTTTCTAATAGATGCTTAGTGATAGGAAGCGGATAACTATCTCTGATAGTGGCTGCATTAACCTTCTTCAAGTTAATGCACACATGTAATTTGCCATTCTTTTTGGGCACCACTACAATGGGGGATACCCATTCAGTGTGCTCAATTTCATAGATAAATCCGGCTTCCACCAAGCGGTCTATCTCTTCTTTGATCTTGGCAGCATAGTTGTCATTGTATGTGTATGGCTTTTGTTTAGAGGGTCTGGCTTCTGAGGTCATGGGGATAGTATGTGAGCATATGTCAGGATCTACACCTTTCAGGTCCTTGTAGCTCCATGCAAACACATCTCTATATTCTCGTAGTAAGGCGATCAACTCCTGCTCCTCATCTTCACTTAAGTCGTGTCCTATGTGTGCATCGCTCCTCTCCTTCTTCTATGGCTACCACTATTTTCTTGGTGGTTTCTTTGTAATCATAGGCCTCTCTTGCTTGTGCATCACGTTTTGGCATTCTTATCATGACTCTCCTGTCTTCTATTTCATACTTCTTAAAGTTTTCTGGGACCTCAAACAAGGATTCTTCCTCCTCTAGTGAGACTTCTCTCTTCTTCCTCTTCTTTCCTTCACTCTTAGTAGTCACTTGTGTGGTTAATCTCACCTCATTTGTAATGTCTTCGTGTCTCTGAGGTTGAGCTTCTACTTCATAGAAATATTCCTCATCTGATGCAAAGGGTGGGTCCATAATGATTGACTCTAGATCAGAGTCACTTGCATCCTCGAATGCATCAGTGCTAGGTTCACATTCTTCCAGAACCGACTCTCCCATGATTGGCTCTATTGTGAAGATTGAGACGTCATAGGCGTCCTCGTCACAATGGGGTGTCCATTGCTCTTCATTGATGGCTACATCCATAGTTGCTAAGATTTCCGCCCAACCATGAGGTTCAAACTCTTTGTCAGGAAATACTATAGGTGCATAGGTTGGGTCTTGAATTGATCTATGGGTATCTTTGGCACCTACCTCTCTAGCTTTTTCCCTCTTCTCTTCTTCTACTACTACTTTACACATCCATAAGTGGGTGTCTTCGTGCATCCATGAGGATCGTGATCCTATGGAATGCACTGACTCAGTGTCATCTTTGGCTCTATGGATGGGATTCCATTGAATGGGGGGTACGTATCTATGAGAGAAATCTTTGAGATTCACTTTGGTTTTGACACCCAAGTGTTGCAGATACAAAGAATTTGTCCCCCAATCCTGCACTACTTGCAATTGCCTCAAGAAGGGTCTTCCCATAATCATCTCGTAGGCATGATTCTTGCTAAAGTCACATATAGCAAAAGTATGTTCAAACTCTACACCACAAGTGGTAAGAGTTATTCCCTCTAGTAGCCCTAAGGGTCTCTCAATGTGACCATTGGCCATTTGCAACTTCATTCTTGTTGGCCTGAGTGCTGGCTTGCCCCAATGTTTCCATAAGGAAGTGGTGGCAATTGCAACTTCTGCACCTGAGTCCAAAATGGCCTTGGTTGTGTAACCCTGATGAGTGATAGGGAGATAGGTGTTTCCTTCTTCTCCGTCGCTCAATGTCTCCTATTTTTTCCAAAGGTATTTCCGGTACTGTTTTATGAGATCCTACCTGGGAACGAGGTTTTGACATGTCTGGCACTTGCTTGGCTATGTGTTTTCACAACTCAGGCTTGACCTTGAGTAGCTCTTCTAAAGTGAAATTGCACTGCACTTTAGTATTCTTTACTACCTCTGTGTTCCTAGGTATGATTGAGTCTCCGTTTCTTATCATGACCGTAGGTGCTCTCATACAAGTAGACTTTGCTTCCCATGGGCCCGTGAAATGGGGTAGTTCCTGTAAGGAATTAGACTCGAAGTCTAATCTCTCTTGAGATTGGGCACTCTCCTGCTCTCCATAAAGGGAAGGAATGTCTTGTGGGAGTTGATCATGCGTGTCATCCACAAGTTCAATTGGAGGAGGAACTTCACTCTCTTTAGCCCATTTCTCTTCCTGAATCTCTCGCAAGAATTCTGGTGAATATCGATTCATGGAAGAAGAGTTGTCTGGTTCAGTGGAGTTAGACACATAAGCTTCCTTGGGAGGAATGCTTATTCTATCACTTGCCCTCTCCTTAGCCTGGGAGTCGGCTCCTTTTTGAGACTTTGCAATTATCGTCTCCAATCTATCTAACAGACCATCAAAATGCAATGGTGTTCTAGTGGAGCTAGAGCAATTGAAAAGGCAACTGGCCTCAAACATGGCTTGAGCCAATTCCACCAACTTGGCACACAACTTGGTTCGTTCAAGCTCTAGGTCAGCTCTAGGGTAACATCTTTCATGATCTATTACATTTGGCCCTTCCTGGATTCTAGCTTGATATGCTCTAAGCATCATATCTATGTCCTTGGGAGTGGGATCTGCTAAGAATGATCCTACTGGGGGTGGTGGGTGGGTCACATGTGGTAAATTAGAAGGTTGAGGGATGGAAGGTGATGGGGATGGTAGTGGGGGTGATGTGTGAGAGTGCATTTGAGATGTGATTTCTATGATCTTGGCTTTGGTCTCTCGCAGACTTTCCTCGAGTTCGCTCATGTTTCTTGCCCATTGCCTTTTCATACGTTCACGGCTATCTCTCCAAGCTCTTGTTCTCTTCTTATTTTGGCTCTCAGTCTCGCTAACCTCCGCATTCTTCTCCTGGCCTAAGTCTTGGTTTTCCTCATGATGACCTGCACCGGGGCCGTGGAAGTCACACTTCCTATGGAGTCTACCACTAGTCCAATAACATTGATAGGAGCGATTTTTGGCATATTGGCGGGGTTCTTGGGACACTCTCGTAACAAATGCTCCTTTCCACAATCTGGACAAAAGCCTTGGATTGTCACAGATTGGGTTTGTGTGGGTGCAGGTAGAGGGCAATCACGAATGAGATGATCACCCTGACATCGAAAGAATGGCCCTCTAGGGAATGGGGGTATTATCTGCCTAGGTTGAGGTCTAGAGTTGGGGTTTGCATACATGACATTCGCGTACTCTGGCTCCCAACTAGATTCACTTAGCTCTTCATAATAGTATGACTCATTATGCTCGGGTGACTGCATGTAGTAAGCTTGTGGGCTCTCGATATGTGTAGAGTCAAAACTATGATCACTTGGGAAGCTCTATTTGGATTTTCTTCTGCAGATGCATACTTTATTGGAATCACATTGGCTGGAGGCGAGGGCTGCTATACTAGGACAGGCGGATGTCTTTGCTACCCTTGATAGGGTGGTTGATAAGGTTGCTGGTGCCTACCATATTGCTATTGTAGGTACTAATTCTGGTATTTTCCTTGCTGTGGATATGGCTACGGATAATTTTGTCTAACAACTTGTTTGTTATATGGGAAATCTTGTGCAGTGTGATTGGTGTATCTTCTTTCTATGGTGCAATATTGGCTATTAGGGTTCACTTGGGGTTGAGCCATGATAGGGCACACATTAGCCATATGGTCTCCTCCACATGTGTAGCATCGTTTTCCTGGGGAAAATCTTGGAATCTGCTTGCTTGAGACACCTAATTTCAGGGCTACCTTTTCTACTAGATCCTCAATTGATGTGGATTGTGAGGAAGTGAGGCTAGAAGAACTATCTAAATCTTTATAGATCTTTGAGAGCTCTAATTCATCCCCTAGATTATCCTCAATGTCTATGCACATGCGTACACACTCTTCTATGGATCTAGGGTCCTTCAAGTACACATATGATCTCAGCTTGGTACTTAACAATCCATCTAGGAACAAGGCCACTTGCTTGGCTGGAGTAGGTAACTCTAGAGCTGGGCATCTCTCTAGGTATTGCCGAAACCTTCTTCCTGCGAGCCTCACTGTCTCTTGAGGTGTTTGCTTAAAGCTGTATATCAGGAAGGATGTGTTATGCCTAATACCATTCTTGGAAAACTCGGTGATAAATGCTTCAAGCAATTGATATATATTTTTGTACTGATCTTGGTGAAGTGGTTGAAACCAAGTCAATGCAGTGTTCTTGAGTGTTAGGCCAAAAGCGTTGTATTGAGTAAACAAGTCTTCCACTTGTTCAACTCTCAAAACTTGCCTAAACTCTGCTACATGGTCATATGGGTCTCTAGTGCCATCGAAGCAATTCTTCATGGACTTAACCAATTGTGTAGGCCTTAAGGTTCTAGCATGTTCTATAGGCCTTGGGAGAGGGAATTCATCTGTATTTCTTGGATTCCATAGGTCCCTATGTCTCTCTCTGTCCATCCTATCAATTTCCATCCTTGTTCTCTCCCTTCCTAGTGGATTAGCAAAGCTCACCTCGGGTCTATCTCTACTCCTCTCTCTTTGTGTTCCATGAGCCTGAGATGTTCCAGCTCCTTGGTGACCATAAGATACAGTGGATCAAGGTTGGGGAAAAACAAATTCACCCTTCCAAGTGTATGCGTGTCTTCCATGCTCCGAGACCACAAAGATCCTCTCCAAAGCCTCATCTAAATAGGTCACTTTGCCTGGGCTATCGGGGTCTTTGAATTCATAGATGGTAAGAGCTCCTACTTCATTAGGCTTCTCAGACTTGTACCTCCAAAAAGCCTCATCCGTCTCTCAATTCAAGAGCAAATCTATGCTCCTATTATCTTGGGGAACCCACTCTGGCATGATTATTCTCATCAGAACCGACTTGCCTCGAGGGGTTTTTGGCTCCTTTCCTAAGTTCCCTTGCTCTATGTCACCTATTTCAGTCTCTGAGATAATGTTGCCAAATTCATCGGTTCTTTCGGGTTGGTTGGTGACCACATACATTGTTCCTTCTTTATCTATGTAGGAGCCATTTTCGAACTTGACTACTAGGTGTTCTAGTCCAATAGGCTGATTCAGGTTTTTAATTAGGACAAAAGATCTTCTCAGACCATCCTCATAGATGCGTGCACCTAAGCGATTGGTCTGGATATATTCCTATTGAGTCTTGTAGGGACCTTCAAGTCGTTCTAGGTATGCCACCCCTGAGCTACCCACAGGTCTTTCCATGTTATAAGACATCTCAGAGTCACTAGTTTCTGTCTAGAGCATAGGGGTAATCGCTCAATTGTTGGGCCCAAGATCTAGCTGTATGGTTGACACTAGCCTCGGATGATCTAATACTTTGACGGTCTCTCCCTAAGTGTCTTCCTGATCTAAGGTTCATATGCCTTTCCAATTAACCCAGTGATCCTTGTACAACCACGTTGTTGATTCTTTGATACCAATCACTTGTTCCTTTTGAGTTCCTTTGTATGTTTGTTCTTGTCTTTAATTTAGCGTCGTCAGGAGCACTTAAGTGTGTCGTACTTGATGTTCTTCGTCCACTTAGTTTAAGTTTTTTTTTTCTTTAAGTTGTCCCTTGATTGCAATTTAGCCTCTTCTTGGACTTGAGAAATTAAAGGCTCTTCACACTTGAGGTTCCTATCGTATTCCAAGTCAATTTGGACCACTACTCGCACTTAGCCTATGCTAAGAATGGACTAAGGGAGTTAAGAGATGTTCCAACCTCAAGTCGCTCCTCCTTGCTATGCTTGTCTGCCTAGGAAGCACGTTCCCAAGCCTGCTCACACTGACACTTGCTTTGATTTCTCCTAGAGCTCTCGATAATCCTGTAAAAAATCCCAAGTTTAGCTCCAACTTGATCCTTCAATTGACAGACAATTTATCTTAGAAACTTTTAATGACCCTTTTCTCCCCCTTTTCTATTACCAAAAAATTTCCTCTAGAGCTCCCTTGGTGTGCCTACCCCACAGAGGGTCAAATTCAAAATACCCTATCTAAAAATCAATGCATTATTCTTATAATTGACAACTTGTGATGTTCCTGAACCCTCTTCATGGTTTCATACAATCTTTTTATTTGTGCCATATAATCAGGGGCACTTGCTATTCTAAGGTTTCGTCTTGCTCTTCGTCTGGCTCTTCATCTGAGTCCTCATCTTCGGGCTCTTCTTCTTCGTCATTCACCTCTACTACTTTAGGTTGAGTGGGGGCTGACTGCCCTGTAGTAGTTTGCAGTCCGCGAGCCCGGGTGTTTTCAGTCTCAAGACTTGCTTCATTGATCATCCGTGCAACTTCCTCATATGTTAAATCATCCAAGGTATAGCCCTGGGGAAACTCCAAATTAGAGGGAATGGGAGGGAAAACCAGGTTAGGGCCTTCTGTACTTAGCCTAGGTGAACAGATTGTAAATGGCCTAATGCGTCAGGTTTGAGGTGGGGTGATGTGTGGCATGAGTGTAGCGCCTCTGGCTTGTGCACATGGAATTTGCACTGCTCCTCTCATCTTCTTGGATGGTGGACTTGTTGTTGATGGTCGTCTCTGGAATTCTTGAGCTCTTGTCCATATCAACTCCCTCTGGATGGGCACATCATAAGCTAGGCATCTATAGGTAATTTGTGTAAGTGCATAGCACCCATGAAGTACATTTGTATTTTTCTTGTTCCAACGCTGATGTGCCAAGTGGATCTGATCAATGATCCAATGGGGTAGGTTGAGAGTGATATTCTCTGTTTCTGCTAGGTACAAGCTAAACCATATTTTTTTAGGTGGCATGGTAAAATGTTCCTGAGCTGGGAAGGTGAAGTGCTGCATGATCGTGCATAAGTGTAGAGCGATGGTAGGTGTCATGGCTACCATGTCCTTCAGTTTATTGAGATCCTTATGCTTCATCTGTCCAAGAATTAGAGTTTCTTTTTCTGTAGGAATGTGTATTCCTTTCATGTCCAATGCCTCTTGCACTAGGTTGATGGTGAGTCTGAACCTTTTGAGCACATGCCCTGGCATTAGTGAGGGGAGTACAAAGGTGCTATCTCCTCCTTTAGCCCTGCTAGGAGTTATCGTGCTGATCAAGTAGGAACAGTGCAAAAAATCAGGCTTAGGTAGGAGTGCCCTAAAGTAGCTATCTAAGCCCGCTTTCGTCCATATTGATCTCATTACTTCTGCATCCGAATACTTCTCAAACTCATAGGTAAAGAAGTGGTATCTTCCCCACTTGCTGTTAAATTCAAGTTCGGCCTCCCAGAAATAGGTACCTTCTCCGAGGGGACTTGCAACATCGTTGAACAAATGTGCATGCTTTCCAACTTGTGAGGTATGCCCCTGCGGAGGGTCCTGAATCGGGATCACATGCACTGCCTGGAGTTCTTGGGGTCTCTCAGTTAATTGGGTCTCGACGGGAAGATTTTCAATATCCACTATCTGGGCACTTGATCCCACTTGGGAGCAAGTTCTTGCTGCTTCTGCCATGTTACTTCTGGTTTGCTAGTTCTGTGAGAATATAAAAGCATGTGTTAACATTGTAATGGACAAGATAGAACAAGTTTTTTCCCCATTACAACATTAACATGAGGTTAGGGATAGGTTAGTAGGTGAGTGAGTGCTCGGTGATTGTGTGCGTAGTTAGTGAATGAATAGTTCTATGAGCTTAATGGAGAGATGCAGTGTGAGGATGATGCAATTAGTAGGTGGAGATGAATTTACAAATAGGGGTCAGGGGTTTTATTGCAAGCTTTGGGCTGCCAAACACAGTGGATGGCTTTCGGTTTCGACTTTGTGGAGACTCTAGAGGGCTTTATAAGAGTGTCTGCTTGGAAATGAGGCTTTTTAGGGAACCCATTTACAAGTGATTCTGCCCGTGCTCATGGATGAATAGGTGTTTGTGCATGTCGAATAAGAGTGGGAATCAGTTGTTGTTGGTAGCAGCCAGAGGCATAGAAGACACGGAAGCATGTAAAGACAGAACAGGGAGTCAGTCGAATCAATTTTTCAAAGATTATGTTTTATAAATATTCTTCAAAAACTCCAATAGTGATTTTCATCACTATTGTAACATATGTAACATAGAAAAACCCTTTTTGTAATCCATAGCTCCATTTTGTGCAAGCCGAAGAGTCCTCAAGCTTGAGGAGCTTAGGTAGAATGAGCGTATCAATTTTGGTTATTTTTAGACACCGTTTACCCCTTCAAATAGCACTTAGGACCTATTTTTTAACTATGCTGGTCACTAGATGTGAAACCGGTCAAAACTAGTCTAGAATCTATAAAAAGAGCTAGAGAGCTCATTTTTGGGGGACTTAGTGTTGGTTAGTGTGAGCTTAGAGCTATTTTGAGCTTGTAATTGAGATCTTGAGCAATAGAGTTGATTTCTCACCTTCCATTGTGTCTTGCTTGTCTCTTCTTAGTGTGTGTGTATGTGTGTGTGCATCTCTATGCTTCTCACCTTCACTCTCACTTCATCTCACATTCACGATCTTCATATCACTCCTATCTCTTCCACGGATTGACATTAAGGAGGTGGAGCTTCTTAACATGGTCCTCACCATTCTGCTAGAGCAACACCAAATTTGGCGCCGTTGCCGGGGATCGAGTCTAGGACGAATGTGTGATGGTAAGAGTATAGCAAGAAGTGGCGTTGGAAGGTAAAAATTTCAGTTTTTATTGTTGTTTTTACTTATTTTTTAGTGTTTTTCACCTCCCCCACACTCCATCTTCATCACCGCATCATCATCTTCATCTCCAAAAAAATCAGAAAATTCACCATATCCACCCATTCTCCTCATTTCCCCTCATTTGTGCATGTGCGAGAGAGAGAGAGCTTTTGTGCTTGTGTGTACTTGTGTGTTTTTGAGTTTTCTTGCATGTATAGAGCTCCAGTGCATCAGGAAAGCTACAAAAAGGTAAGAAATGTACTCTCTATCAGAAATTGCCAACTGTGTCAGACCATCACGATGGTCTGAAAAGTTTGGAATTTGAGGTAGGCGACCACACTAGCGTGTAGAGCACGCTCGCGCACATAGGAATCCACAGACGCATCTTGAAAATTTGCATTTTGGTGGACCATTGCGATTGGCTCGGACCATCGCGATTGTGTCACACCATCGCGATTGGCTCACGCCATCGCGACGGCTCGACCGGACCATCGCGACGGTCTCGCACCATCGCGACGGCTCACTTGAGCCATCGTGACGGTTCACTCGGACCATCGCGATGATCCCGTCGACCCCACACCATCACGATTGGCTCACGCCATCACCACGATACTGCCACGTGTCAAGTCAGACCATCGCGATTGCTCACTAGTCACGCCATCGCGACGAGACTCTCACACCATCGCGACGACTCAAACTTTGGACCATCGCGATTGGCTCACGCCATCGCATCTGTGACCATCGCGACAGTTCACTTTGGACCATTGTGACGGTTCACGTTGACCATTGACTGACGCCATCGCGATTGTCCACCGATCGAGCCATCGTGACGGTTCATTTTCAGACCATTGCGATCATCCATTTCAGACCATCACAACTGTTCGCTCCATCGAACCATCACGATTGTGCCACACCATCGCGACAGTTCACCTGGACCATCGTGGCGGTCCCAAACCATCGCGATTATCTCAGACCATCGTGATTGTTCACCCCAAACACAAATTTTAGGGTTTCAATTTTTGGCCAATTTTGGGGCTATTTTTTGAAAATTTTTGGGTGATTAGACTCATAGGAGACCCCTTAGCTCATAATTGGAGAAAAACCTGTTTGTTAGTTTTTACCCCCGAGAGCCTGAACGGTCATATCTTTTTCATCCGAAGTCTGTTTTTTGAGCTTTATAGCTCGTTAGAAAGCTCTTGACGAGTACTACATGACCTCAACTGTTTTTTTTTAAAGAATACGTTGATTTTTTGAGAGGATATTTTTGAGGTTGACATAGTTGGAACTAGAAAAGCCAGGGGGCAATCATTGAAATTTTGGGCAAAAGGGAAAGGATCTTTAAAGGTGTATATACTCAAGTGCTTGATCATCCATTTGAGAATTGGTCTAATATTGGATTTTTTCAGGTATAGCAAGGACAATCAAGGGCAAACAAAGCAAGGCAGTGAGGAACGCGAAGCTTGGGAAGCGCGGCTTCTTGGGCATCAGGGCAACCAAAGCAGCTGACTCGAGGTTGGAAGATTACTCAACCCCCTCAGTCAATTATTAGTTTAGGCTAAACGTTAGCATTGTGGATTAACAACGATAGGAACGCCTCAAGTGCAAGAGATATAATTTTGTAAGTCCAAGACTAAAAGTAAAGGTGTGTGATACGAAAACCCAAAGGAAAGAACCTAAGTCTGACGGAACGAGAACTCAAAGTACCACAGAAAGTCGAATTCCTGATGCATACATTGAGACAAGAATCTAAAGGGAATTAAAAAGAATCAAGAAAGTAAGAAACAAGGAACATTAATGGTCAGAGGAAGAAAATTCATGAACCTTAGATCGGGCAAACACATAGGTAAGTCAGACGGACGAAGCCTTAAATCGTCAGAAGCAAGTGTAGGAACCAGTGCACAATCGTGGGCTCAACAATTGAATAGTAGTTACCCCTACGAGAGCTCAGATACGAGTGAATCGGAAATGGCATTTAGCACAAAGAGACCAGAAGGAGGGTCAAATGTAGCATATTTGGAAAGACCTGAAGGACCCTATAGAACTCAGTTAGACTTTCTCCGAACCAACCGCTTAGGTGCTCGCATCTATGAGGATGGTTTGGGAAGACAAGTGGTGAAAATGCATAATCCTGATCAACCCATTGGATTGGAACGTCCAGTGGTGAAATTCAAGAGAGACGCGTATATAGACAAGGAAGGAACGATGTACATCTTAAGTACGCAGCCAAACAATACCAATGAGTTTGGCGTAATTCAGTTAGAGATGGAAGCGAGAGCACAAGGAAAAGAACCAATAGGAGAAGAACCTAGAACACCTAGAGGGAAATCTCTACTGACAAGAGTACTAGTTCCAGATTGGACCCCTCAGGATAACAGAAGCATAGAGTTGTTTGTAAATAAAGAGACAGACGAAGCATTTTGGAGGTACAGAACAGAACAACCTAGTGAGGTAGGCTCCATTATAATTTATGAGTTCAAGGACCCGGATACACCTGGAAAGGTTGTATATCTGGATGAAACATCAGAAAGAGTATTTGTGGTACCAGACAACGCTAGAAATACCTACACATGGAGAGGTGATTTAGTATTCCCTCCATCTCGAGCAAACATAAACGCGAGCCAACAAGGGGCAGGAACATCCTCAGCCCATGGCATGCAAAGAGAAAAGAACAAAGAAAGACTGGAAGTAAGCTTCAATCATCCCATAGGAAGAGATAGAACGACCATAGACATAGACCGAGTGGAAAGACAAAGAATGCTAGGTGGTAGAGATGATTTTCCTCTACCGAGACCACGTGAACACGCAAAAATATTGAGACCCACTCAACTAGTGAAATCCATGAAAAACTATTTAGATGGGACAGGAGATCCCTATGACCATGTTGCGGAATTTAAGCAAGTGTTACGAGCAGAGCAAGTCGAAGACATGTTCACACAATATAATGCGTTTGGACTAACGTTAAAGAATACAACTTTAACATGGTTCCAACCATTGCAACAGAGGCAATTTAGAGACATCCATCACTTTTTAGAGTCATTCATCACTGAATTCTCTAAAAGTGGGATCAGACATGACACGTCTTCGTTGATTCATAGTTTCAATCAGACCCCTCAAGAAACAGTAAGACTGACAAGACGTAGGTTTAGACAATATGTTGAAAGATGTCCCATGCAAGAGCTACCTTCATAGGCCAAGCAAGTGTCATTGTTTCTAGATGGCTTGTTGAGCTCTAAACTATGCTCCTATGTGTACTTAAAAGAACCCAGAACGCTAGAGCAGTGTGTAAGAATCTGTATAGACATTGAAGACAACTTAGGAGACGAGTTGGAACTCTTAAAGGTCTATAAGGACTCAGATTGTTCATCTCTAGCATCCACAGAATTCTCTAGCTCAATAGAGGATCTAGCGGAAAAAGTGGCCCAGAAACTAGGAGTTTCTAGCAAACCGATGCCTAGGGTAACAACAAACAAGCGTTGTTACACCTGTGGTGATGATCATATGGCGAATGTGTGCCCCAATGCAACACAACCGTAAGCCAATCCTAGTGGCCAATACTGTACAATTGAGAGAAGATACACAAATCACACGGCTCAAGACTGCCCATATAACAAACAAGCAGTGAGACAAAACTACCAACAAACATACCCGCAGCCAGGTAGGTATCAAGGCCAATACAATGCTCAACCTTATTACTATAGGCCTCCTCAGAACTACCCATACCAGGCTCAATAGAGACCTCAACCTGTTTTAGCTCAGCAACCACCCCCACCAGCGCATGTGATCTCAGTGAAATATGTTGTTGCAGAAGAGAACCTCAATAGGGCTTTAGTTCCCGTTTCACCCTTAATTACTGATAGTGATCCAAACTCAAACAGTTTTGACTCTACTCATGTAGATAGTCCACCCGCATATTACACATAGTCTAGTCCACCATTGGAACCTAGTTAGGAGCCCGACTATGCGCATGTGATGTACACAAACCCAAACCCACGGCCCCAATTGAGACAGCAAAGACCTCAGGGCCCTAGAAGACCATGCTTTAGGTGCCAAGGTGACCACTTCATAAAGGATTGTCCACATCCTTCGATATCAGGACATTCATAGTACTATAACATACAAGGATTTTGTGCCGAATGTGGTAAAGAGCACATCATAAAAGATTGTCCTAAGAACCCAGTTAACGCTTCAAATGTGATACCAATCAACCTGATAGGTATTGTAAACAATGCAGATGGATCCAACCTTACATACGTGCCTATCCAAGCTATAACAAGAGCCCAGGTGCTCTTACAGAACCAACAGCTTAACCAGGAGAAAGTAGCCGGAACTAGTGAAGTTGGAGAGTCTAGCAATAAAAAGACTAAATCTTGGAAAGATTCTAGAGAAAGGATAAAAAGAAAGTGGAGTAAGAGGATAACTGAGTTGGAAGGAAGTCTCAAGGATTCTAGAGCCAAAATCCTAGAATTGACTTCACAAGAATTGAATCAAGAAAACCTAGCGCAAAAATCAGGATCAGTTCTAGCAGAACCCATACCTGAAAACCTAGACATGATGTTTCGTGCATATCAGGCTAGAATAAAAGAAGGACCTCAAGTATCGGAAATGAGTAAGAACTACCCTCGAGCAGACCTAGAAATTGAGAGAACTAAGCTTTGCATGAAGATGGTAGAACTAGCACAAGCTATGTTTGAATCCTCTATATATCTAAATTGGAATAACATGGCAAAACCGGAACTACACTTTCAAGGATTGATGGAGAGGCTAGAATACTTGATAGAAAGCAAAGACAAAAAGAATCAGCATAGGAACCCTAGTGTCTTAGAGACACAGGAAAGGAATGCACCATCCCTGTCTCAAGTACCCAATACGGAAGGTGAAGACAACCTGTCTTCCATACATAGGTATTCACATGAATTTTTGAGAGAATTCCAAGAAGAGAAATGGAGAAAAGAACAAGGAACCCATCCTCCTATTCATGAAATAGACGACTTGCAGAAACAATTTCCCCAAGATATTCCCTCTATTTATGATGACGTAGAGGAGGAGCAACTAAGTGAACTCACAGGTTTTGAATCTAATTCTTTGCAAGAATTACCTCAGTTCACAGGACCTTGGGAAGCAAAGTCTATTAGTATGAGAGCACCCACGATAATAGTGAGGAATGAAGAATCAGTAATCCCTAGAAACACGGAAGTAATACAGAACACCAAAGTACAGTGTAATCTCACTCTAGAGGAGTTGTTGAAGGTTAAACCAGAACTGTGGAAGCATGTAGCAAATCAATTCCCTGAGCTCGCTACTACTCCCTCACAGATAGGAACACACAAGAAAATACCAGAGATACCCATAGAAAAGATCGGAGATGTAAGTGAAGGAGAGGAAGGTAACTCATCAGGGCTACACCACGAAAGCCATCTTAGATTCAGGAGCCGGAGTAGCCATCGCTACCACCGCTTTATGGAAACGTTGGGGTAAGCCAGCATTGAGACCTACCAGGATGAAGCTACAAATGGCTTATCTTCTAGTAACTCATCAGGGCTACACCACGAAAGCCATCTTAGATTCAGGAGCCGGAGTAGCCATCGCTACCACCGCTTTATGGAAACGTTGGGGTAAGCCAGCATTGAGACCTACCAGGATGAAGCTACAAATGGCTATGGACATATAGAAAAACCATTAGGCTTACTAGAAGGCATATCTCTCACCACTTGTGGTGTGGAGTTTGAGCATACCTTTGCCTTTTATGATTTTAGTAAAAATCATGCTTATGAGATGATATTGGGACGGCCATTCATGCGTCAGTTGCAAATTGTACAAGATTGGGGAAATAATTCTTTGTACTTGCAACATTTAGGAGTGACTACCAAAGTCAATCTTAAAGACTATTCACATCGAGACGTACCCCCAATACAATGGAATACCATCCATAAGATGCACGAAGAGACAGAATCGGTACACTGGTTGGAGTCAGACCCCTCATGGTTACACGAGGACACTCATTTATGGATGTGTAAGGTAGCAAAACAAGAGGAAGAACGATTGGAAGCCAGGACCTTAGGTGCAGAACAACATCCACAAACCCTTCAAGACCCAGCTTATGCACTTGTAGTATTTCCAGATGAGGAGTTTGAACCCCATGGTTGGGCAGAAATCCTAGCAACCATGGATGTAGCCATCAATGAAGAACAATGGACACCCCACTGTGACGAGGATGGCTATGACATTTCAGTTTTCATGATAGAACCAATCATGTGTAATTCAATTTTAGAAGAGTGTGAACCTAACACTGATGCATTTGAGGATGCGAGTGATTTCGATTTGGAGTCAATTATTATGGAATCCGCCTTTGCATCAGAGGAAGAATACTTCTACGAAGTAGAGATTCATCCTCAAAGACACGAAGAACTTATGAATGATGTGAGGTTAACCACACAAGTGACTGATAAAAGTGAAGGGAAGAAAAGAAAGAAGAAAGAAACCATGTCAGAAATAGAAGAATCTTTATTTGAAGTACCCGAGAACTTCAAAAAGTATGAAATAGAAGATAGACGAATCATGATACGAATGCCTAACAGAAAAGCTGAAGTTGGAGAGGTATATGATAATCGAGAGAAAACCAAAAAAATCATAGTAGCCATAGAAGGAGAAGAAGAAAAATGTACCTACATAGGGCATGATTTGACGACAGAAGAAGAAGAAGAATGAGTGGCCCTATTGCACGAATATAGAGATGTGTTCGCTTGGAGTTACAAAGACTTGAAAGGAGTAGATCCAGATATATGTTCTCATAGAATCCCTATGACTCCAGATGCAAAACCTACAAAACAGAAACCATACACATACAATGATAACTACACTGCAAAGATTAAAGAGGAAATAGATTGTTTGATAGAAGCAGGATTCATATATGAAATTGAGCATACTAAATGGATATCCCCCATTGTGGTTGTGCCCAAGAAGAATGGAAAATTGCGTGTGTGTATTAACCTTAAAAAAGTTAATGCCGCCACGATTAGAGATAGTTATCCTCTTCCTATCATGGAACATTTATTGGAAAGAGTTGTGGGCAAGGAAGTTTATAGCTTTCTTGATGGTTTCTCAGGCTATAATCAAGTAGCCATTGCTCCAGAAGATCAACACAAGACGGCTTTTGCCATAGAATGGGGCATATTTGCATTTCGTGTGATGCCTTTTGGCTTAACAAATGCACCCGCCACTTTCCAGCAACTCATGTGTCACGTTTTTAAGGAATTCTTACGCAAGAATTTGGAAGTTTATGTCGATGACCTATGTGCTCATTCAAATATCAAACATACAGATATCCCAGAACTAAGACAAGTATTTGACAAATGTCGAGAATATCAGGTTTGTTTGAACCCAGAAAAGTGCGTTTTCATGGTCAGACAAGGCAAAATTCTAAGACACATTGTGTCAAAGAATGGAATTTCTACGGACGAAGAAAAGGTGAAAGTGATTGCAGATCTACCTAGGCCAACTAACGTAAAAGAAGTACAAGCATTTATGGGACATTGTGGTTATTATAGACGATTCATACACATGTATGCAATCATAGCTAAGCCTCTGTACTCGCTTTTGACCAATTTTGAATGGACAGATGAGTGTGAGAATTCATTCAATGAACTTAAACGACGTTTGTGCTCAGCACCTATATTGACAACCCCGGATTGGAGTAAGCCATTCCATGTACATGTGGATGCATCCAACTATGCCATAGGATGTGTGTTAGCACAACCCACGAATGAAGGAAATATAGATCTCCCCATAGCTTACGCTAGCAGACAGTTGAACGCAGCATAAAGAAATTACACCACTACGGAACGAGAAGGATGAGGGATGATCTACGCAGTAAAGAAGTTCAGGCACTATTTCTTGGCAAACAAGTTCAAATTCTTTACAGACCATCAAGCATTACTGTATTTAGTCAATAAGCCATGTAACATAGGACGATTAATACGCTGGTTTCTATTACTCATGGAGTATGACTTTGAAGTAGTAGTCAGGAAAGGAAAGACACATCTCAAAGCTGACCACCTATCGAGACTAACCTCAGGAGAAGCTCCTCAAGGAGTAGCGGATGAGTTACCCGATGCATATTTGTTTAACCTTGAGATAGCACCAGAATGGGCTAAGCCGATAGTCCCTATTCTCACATATGGACCCAAGAATCCTAGGATAAGCATCAAGGAAAGAGAGATCACCAAGTCTCAGAGATATCAAATCATAGCAGGAAGTATATATAAACAGGATAATCAAAAGATTCTTGCTTGTTGTGTAGATGAATCAGAACATGCAAATTGGTTGCAATTAGCACACATAGGTGCATTAAAGCAACATCATTCAAAACATCGTACATTGCAGACTCTGCATAGAATAGGAGTATATTGGCCTTCGATGGAAGCAGATGTCTACAAGTTGTGTAAAGAATGCCCTGTTTGTTGTGAAAGACCACCAGTAGAACATGCTACATTATATCATGTGTCTCTCACACCAGACTCGAGTGAACCTTTAGTGACATACTTGAGGACGAACACATTCCCTCAAGGAATCACTTTAGCACGACAACGCAGTCTAGAGCAGGAAGCTCACGACTATTCACTTATTGGCGATAATCTATACAAAAGAGGAAGAGACGGATATTGATATATTTAGGTAGTGATCTGTGTGAACACTCTAGGACCGCCGGGGCACTTTTTTCCCTCTTTAGGAGGTTTTTTTCCCCCAGCTTGTATATACGCCTGTTGCCCTAATGGGCTACTTATCTTTGTACATTCTCTAGTAATACATTCAGAATTGTGTGTTTGTGCTCCAAGATTCTTCTTCTTCCTTGTGCTGTTCGCGTGCTTCCGCAGACGTCTATCTCCAACAATTGGTATCAGAGCAGGTCGTCGCTTCTTCTAGGGCACTGTGTACCTAAGTCAAGAAGACTCAAGGACTTGTGCCAATGAGACTATACCTCAATTGCCACACAAGTGCATATAGTGGGAAATCAACACACATTCAAATGTCAATCCGATCAAACGACCTAACCAAGTGTATGAAGACATGTGCACACGTGATGGAAAATGAAGTGGTTAAGCTATCATGCATGAGAAAAGACTCCTCCACCACTCAAACTCACTGAAATCCTGAAAGTGTTTGCCACGATACCTCTTACAGCAGTTTTCAGAAATTCAAGGATTTCTCATAGCTCCAAATAGACAATAGGGTACTCATTTCGAAGCTCTCGACAAGACGCATCTATTGGAAGTGGTTTCACTCGATTCTGATATTTCTGCTTCAAGTTATGGCCAAAATGGTGAATGGCGGGAAACACCCACACTCACGCCACAACTCCTACTAGTTCGCACACACACTACAGCAGCTCAAAATCAATGGGAAGGGGTAGACGACAGTCCTACACACACATTTCAAGCAACACACACACATACAAGACCAAGAAGAAGATCAAAATCTGCAAGGAAGAGGCAAATTCGAAATTTCACAAGAGCTCCTTCTTCACCATGGCAAAAAAGTCTCTACAAAGAGTCACAAAGTGACTTATATACATGTGCCCTAAGTTTGGTCCTTTCACACAAGAGACTGGCACTTTATTCACTAAAAGACTAATCTCCTACTATTTTACAAAGGATATTTTACAACAACTTGGGATTATGCAACTAGAGTGACTCCTCTAGTGCATTTACATGGCTTGAGGGAATTCTTGAAGACCTCGAAGAAGAAAAATATGCCCATTATTTTGAAAATTTTGGGGCTCTCCTCTTATGCTCCTTTACTCTGCAACACTCTCCCCCTCTTTGTCTCTGTCGTCCCTTGACAGGCTTTACTTCTTGTTTGTCTCGATCAGCACGCGCATCCCTTGGTCAGTTCTGCCTGATTCTTGATCTTGCATTACGTTTTAGAGGCGCTTTGGTTTGTCCTGGTTGCACTTGTCGGACCTTGCTGTATTACTCAAAGCCTGTTAATTCGGTTTGCCACGCACACCAACAGTGCACATATGAGGATGTAGCTCGTAAGCCTTGATATGAATCCTCTATAACTCAAGAGGTTGAAGCACCCTCATATGGCCACGGAACCACCTGATATCATCTTGCACTTCATGGATACTTGTTGGCCCTGGTTCCTCCTTCCAGCTGCGTGCTTTTCCTTGGTGGGTGTGCCCCTGCGGGGCTCTGTGCAGAGATGGGTGATGCGCCCCTGCAAGGCTTCTTGCAGGGACTTGTTCTTTTTCTCCTTACCTCTATTGAGCCGTTCTAGACTTTGATTTTCTTCTTCTTTTCTTTTTGCTTGATTGTCCCTCTACACGTCCCTCCTCCTGAACTCTGTCGTCCCCGACAGGCTTTTTGTGGCGACGTGTGTATGTTTGGATGGCCATTTGCTCTCGTTGATTTAGCAGATTAGCGTGACACAACATGAATTCTTTCCATTGTTGTGACTTTACACCGTCCTCTGGCGCCTGTCGATGATCTGCGAAGAAATTGGTTTCATAGGCTACCAGTCGTGCATTCAGATTGGACGTCATTTTCACAAAAATTTCTGAGTCGATTTCAAAGAAGCCGGTAAAGAATGCTTCTTCGAAAGTTTGCATGTATGTCGAAGGCAAAAACATTAAGCGAGAATAATATGCCATGATAGTTAGTCGGCTGGGAATAGTAGATAAATAAAAAATAAGTGCTTCCGATCCTTGTGTAATGCCGATGAAATTCAAAAAGGTGTATTTGGCATGTTGGAAAACTTTGAGTACCGTAAGCATCATGCTGAATATCTTGTTTGTCATTGTGACCGCTAAATCTGGTACTGTGGCATATCTTGCAATCCAAAATTCCATAGTTTTTACCATGTATTCCTCGATCGGTAAGTAATTATGTGGCGGACTAGGTAACAGTGGATAATTGAGCCACTGATTATTAATACTGCCCTGGCAATGACCTTCCCAAAATTGCATCCAGGCTCGTCGACGGGGTAGTGGACAGAAGGATGGATTTACTTGAAGCGCATAAGGCGATGCCTCCCACTGTACCCGCAGTGTAGGATTCTTTTCCAAAATTTTCCTCCTCCAGATGGGATCCGCCTTCTCAAATTCTTCCTGTGTATAGTTGAAGGTATCATGCCTGAATTGGAGGTTTTGATCCGGATCTTTATTTGTCATAGACCTTATATAAGTTCGCGTTTGTTCTTTAAGTAGGCCGTATGGTACATTGAATGGCTTCAAAATTTGCTCTAATTGTTTACTGTCGATTTGAGCTTCCTTCATGATCTTTATGATCTGATCTTCAAACTCAGCAGTGAGTTGGGACACCAGTAGTGCCCTTTCTGGTCGGCTCAGTTCTGCAATTTCTCGAATGTTATGTTCAATGTGGACCTCCTTTTCCTCCCTTATCGGTGAATGATATGATGGGGGAGAGAGAGGACGTACCGAGCTGTTTAATCATTTCATCTTTTTGCTTAATTTCTTCTTCAGCTTTTGCAACGGTGGCCTGGTGTTTGATCAATTCTTGTGCCACGATATTCATTTGGTCTGTGTCTTCCTTACATTGTCTCAGATAACTATTCTCCGCTTTTTTCCATTTGGCTCTCAATGCAGCCGTATCGTCCATGTATTTCTTTTCCCATTCGGCAATTGTTGCTTGCTCCTGTGTGAGCTGGTCTTGCATTTTAGTTAGCTTTTCCTGTAATTCCTTGAAAATCTTTGCTGAATTGTCAGTAGCCGGTATTGGCTGATCACTTAGGAGAGCTGTCATGAGCTCCTTGTTTCGGTTCCTTAGGTTTTCCGCTTCCTCCATGCATACTTTGAGCTGAGATTCTAGGATTTTGCTCCTCGCTTGCATTCTTGCCTTTTCATTTTCACTAGCTTCATACTTTCTCTTGATGTCTTGCAGTTGTATTTGTAAGCTTTCTTTTTTAGATATTAACTCGCTGCACCTCTCTTTAGCTTCTTGGATTTCTTTTTCTTTGTTTCTGATGTTCTCTCTTTCCAACACCAACTCGTCCAAAAGATTCTTACTCTTTTCTTGAAGCTCATGTTTGTCGTTCATTGCTTGGTCGTAGTCTTCGTCCGCTTCCAACATGAGTTGCTGCGTATCGAGGGCAGTTCTAATCATGTCTTGTACCACAGGCTTGAGGTGAGCAATGTCCACATTTAACCAAGTTTTGGGTATGCTTGGAGTTTCGCCTGTTTGCACATCTCTTCCCTGCTCTACTTGGATTGTTTCATTGTGCGGTTGTCTGATTTGCAGCTGTACCCGTGGTTCTTCATCTTTCTTATCCACTTCAATAGCTTTGGTGGCACTCCCTTAAAATGTTACATCCATGGGGGAGGGTTCTGCCACAACCCTTATTGGTGTGAAGGGTTCCTCGTCGTCTGTTTTCTCTTCCTGCATCTCCTTCTTGGGTGTCTTCATGGATATTTTTCGAGGTGGTGTGGTCTCCTTGATTTGAATGTTGGAAGTTTCATTAAGTTTTCTAGTATGCGTACCTTCCATTTTTTCCTTTTCACTTGTGATTCTTTGTTCAATATGTGGGTCATGGTCATCCGGCTTGTGTCCTTCTGGTTCTTCCCCGTAGTCCACTTCATTTAGTTCCTCCCATTGTCCGTCATCTTTTGATCCACTTTGAATATCGACATCCAACAATGAAGTATTCGGCTCTTCTTGGCCCTTCGATAATGAACTAGAGTTGTCCAAGCCTATTTCCCGATATCGGTGGACTTTTGTGAGCTTGCTTTTTGTGTCTCTTGCTTGTTGTGACTGCTGATAGTGATGACTTTGGACTGGTAAATTGATTTGCCCCCTTGTATATTGATGGGTTTCTTCTAGGGCTTTGGTCAAGTCTTCTTCTGTGATTTGCTTCGGTGCTTCAACAGTAAATTTTGGGAGTACATGGATTCTTTTGGTTGTTGGTGCATCCTCTTCAGTTTGCTTGACTTCTCGTAGTCTTTTTGTGCCTCTCATTTTGGGTTGAGAGCTGGTTTCTGTCACTTCCACTATTTTTGCCCCTTTTTTCTTTTTTGGCATGGTGGCGACTTTGACATACCTAGCCATATCACTTGAAGATGGCATTTCCTGCAAGTGTTCTCTTATGCCCAATGCGTGGAAAATCATGATAGTTAGGGCCGTGGTACCATTGAGGAACTTCTTATTATTCCATTGCTTCTTTGCCTCGAATAGTCGTTCTTGCACATAGGGAGTCAGATTAACTTGATTTTCGATTTGTTTAATGGCATGAGACAATAATTGAACAATGAGTTTTTGGGGAGCCGTGTAGCGATTCATGTTGGGGAAGCAGAAGTGTTGGTGAATCAGTCTGACTTCCTCTTCTATATCCACTCTGTTAATGTCAACAAAAGTCCGTGTCTTTGCTCCACGACTCTCTTCTTTTATCATCGTGACACTGTCCTTTTCCCATCCGAATGCTTCCTTAATCAATTCATGTGTGAATTGAATGACAACCCACTCTCCTCCTTTATCCATAACTCTGGCTTTTGGCACCAGTGGATCATGTAGTGCTGGTTGTAGGGTGTCCATGACTTGCGTGCATCTTTGGAAATCAGGTTTATAGATGGGTAATTCAAAATATTTGTGAATTCCTGCTTTCTTCATTATGGCAATTGTGGATGGTAACTCATGTAAGACCCTGAAGTCCTGGGACATAATAGGAAAGTGATGCTCTGTATCCATAATTTTTATGTTTGCCAAAAATAAATACTCCTCAACTAGTTGCTCATCTCTAAACCAATGCCCCTTCGCTTTGGTGAGACTTTGAGGAGGGAATTCCTGCACCTCCTCTTGTACTGTTGCTTCAGAATCTTCAGAAGCCATCTGCACTTGTAACGAAAAGTGCGTTAGCTTCAAAGGAAAGTTTGCAACTGTTCAATGCATTGTAATGATTATTGTCGTTTTCACTCCGTTTCCCCATCATTGAGTGAGATCTCTTACCACCTCTTTTTATAACTTTTCCTGAAAGAAGACAATCGTTAGTATAGCCGAAGCATTTATTTATGTACATAGTAAGTCCATTCCTATCAAAGTGAAGCTAAGATCTAATTTCACTTGGAGAATGTGCACCACTAGTTTTATATTGTACATTATGTGCCGAATCTCTTGGCCTCGTAATGTGGCCCTATTATGCATACTTGAGGTGCATTAGAGACTTCATGAGTGCAAGGGAAATCTTTGTCTCTTTGATAGTCCAGTCCTCGTGGTTGCTTGGGTTTCCAGAGCCATTTCGTGACCACTAAGAGAGGTCGTTTTGTTTCTTTGATCCTTCCGGCTTCATGTGTTCTCTTTGCTTTCTCCAGTGTCCCGGTGATATTGGCATTGCTTCTCCAGTTTTTTGGATGACTCTTATGTGGTTTTGTCATTCGCCTTATCTGATGTACCGCGTATTCCTGAGTACTTATAGCCTGTTTAGCTGCTTGTGTGACCTTTTTGGGAATCCATATCTGACGTCGCGATCTTTGAGCTTCAATCAATGGTTTGGGGATCCATATCTGCAATAGTCCCTTTGTTGAGGATTGAGGCGTAGTTGACTTTGTGATCTTTGCTTCCTTCTCAAGATTGGATTCTGACTTTGCCTGGTTCTGCATCTGATCCTTGCGTACCCATTTGTATTTTTGTCATCCTTCATATGAGTGTCTGCTTGTGGTTTTCCAATGTTGCGATCTTTTGGCTTGTTGAAGAGGCCCCGTACAGTTGGTTTCCTTAGTGACTAGCTGTTCCTCAACTGAATGTGGTGAGTGCGACTCTTCTGTGGACCTCGTATAGTCGGAACTTTCAGTTTGTTCTAGGGTTGTTTCTGAGATATTAAGACTGGGATCATTCTCCAACGTCTTTTCCTGGCAGGTCTCTGAACTCGCGATTATGTTGGGTGGGAGTAAAGGTTTTTCTCCTAATAAACTAAAAATTTCCTTGTGTCCTATCTTGGCTGAAATGTAGCCTTGAGCTAGATGGATACACACCTCGTTTTCAATGATCGAGTCTTGTCCTAGAATTAAGTCTTCTATCAGATCCTCGTCTTTGCACACTAAGACTCTCTGTTCCATAGAGGAATTGCCTAGGTGGAGGGATACATTTGTTGTTCCAATGCATACTAGGGTTTGACCTCCAATTCCGATCAATCGGGCTTTTGTGGGATTCAAATGTAATTGCAGATCTTTTGCAATTCTATCTCGTATGCAACTAAGTCCTGCTCCTGAGTCTATCAATGTGTCTATCAACTTGTACTCTGTTTTGCCAATCCCTAGGCTTAGGTAAGGTTGCGTCTTGCACACACCCGTTGTATCATGATTATCGACTTGGTAATTAGCCATAGGGATAGGCTCTTCTCCTTGGAGATAGCGTTCATCTCGTTGTCTAATCCATTCTTTCCGTTTCCTAATGCGCTCCAATGCTTCTTGTCGAGCTTCCTCTCTAATCCGTTCCTCTTCCCTCTTCCTATTTTGAGCTCCTACTAATCGTGCTAGCATTTGATCAGTCAAAGGCTCCATGAATCGTCTCACTCTACATCCACTAATGTAGTTGGGAAGAATGTCGCCATCTAGGGTAGCTAGATTGACTGCTCCACCAGTCGAGATTCAGTTTATGATCAAAGGTCCATATCCGCGTTTTTGTAACTTCTTGGCGTGTTGTTTTAGGGTGTACACTAAGACTAAGTCACCTTCTTTAAGTCCCTTGTCTTTTATGTGCGCATCATAATATGCTTTTTGTCTCCTTTTTGCTGCATAAATTCCTGCCACTGCTTGTAACCTAGTCTCATGTAACTTCTCGATTTGGTCTAGTTGTTGGGATAGTTCATGTCCGTTCCACTCATACTGTTGGTCCACTTTCAGTGTTGGCACTAAAAAGTCAATTGGAAAAATTGCATTTTGCCCATACACTAGGTTAAATGGGGTAGTTCTAATAGCCGTTTTATATGCAACTTGGAAGGCCCAAATTGCGTGATGCAATTGTTTATCCCAATCTGACCTTCCATTATTGACAATCTTTGTTAATACTGTACACAGTACCTTATTGGAACTCTCTGCTTGTCCATTTGCTTGGGGATGATATGGGGCTGATTTCTTATGAATCACTAAAAACTCATTCATTAGTGACTCGATTACTTCATTGAGGAAATGCGTTCCCCGATCACTCACAATCTCTATGGGTAATCCAAAGCGGGTGAAAATATGCTCGAAAAGGAACTTGGCAGTAGTTTGAGCATCATTCTTTCGAGTGGCTTTTGCTTCTACCCATTTGGTCAAGTAATCAGTTGCTACTATGATGTACTCCGCATGTGATCCTTTGGCAGGTGGATTGATAGGTCCTATGAAGTCAATACCCCATTTTGTGAATGCTCTCGCACAGACCATGGGTCTTAATGGCATGTCATCTCTCCGAATTGGGTATTTAGCTCTCTGACAGGTTTCACAGCTTCGTACATATGTTTCAGCATCCATATGTAGAGTTGGCCACCACAAGCCTGCAAAGAGAATCATTTTGACAGTTCTCTCCGCTGAAAAATGACCTCCTGCAGCACCTGCATGTGCCATTTCTAATATGGGTAAATATTCTCCTTCATGCACACATAATCTGAGTTGGTTATCTTTCCCTCGTCTAAACAATTGTCTTCCCATGAGAATATAATCCTTGCTCATTTCCTCTAAGGATCGCTTTCTTGCTAGACTAGCTCCTACCTCATGTTGTCTAGTTTTTAAGAATTTCACTAATGTTTTACTCCAGTTGGGTGCTATGGTCGAAAAAGGTAGAGACATATGATCTTCTGGGATCGTCTCTTGGCATTCTGCACAATTACTTACGTGGTCGTGAACATTCTTGGGCATGTCAGGCCAGTACACTCCTAACCTCTTTAGTTCTCGGATTGTTCCATGAGTCCCTTGGTGTGTTCTCCATTTGTTCACGTGTGCTTGGTCAATTAGGTGCTTTTGTTCATCCTCATCAACACATCTGAGTAACACTCCATTGGGTTCCTTGTAGTATACACTTCTTGCAACAATGTGTAAGTTTCTTGATTGAAGAATTTCTTTCTTGCTATTCCTATTGATTGAGTGTTGAGGGCCATGGGTGAGTATAGGAATCAATTTTTCTGCCCACTTTGGACAAACTTCTAGATTAAAAAAATAAGTATCTGGCACGTTGTCGGGCACTCCATTTGGTGGCTCTCCGTGTGTCAGCCTAGAAAGGTGGTCAGCTCTCACATGTGTGTTTCCTTTTTTCACTACTACTTCAAAATCGAACTCCATTAGTAGTAGAAACCATCGTATCAACCTTCCCGTGTTACAAGGCTTATTAACTAAGTACAACAAGGCTTGATGGTCTATGAAGAATTTGAACTTGTTGGCTAAAAGGTAATGTCTGAATTTCTTCACTGCGTATACCATTCCTAAGCCTTCTCGTTCCATAGTGGTATAATTTCGTTCCGCTTGATTCAGTTGTCTACTAGCATAGGCGATTGGATGATCAAGCTTACCTTCATCAGCAGGTTGGGCGAGGATACATCCAATGGCATAGTTAGAAGCATCAACATGAATATGAAATGGCTTGCTCGAGTTTGGTGATTTCATAATTGGGCCTGTACTAAGCCTCTTTTTCAACTCGTTGAATGCCTTCTCGAACTCTTCTGTCCAAGTGAATTGAGTCAAGAGACCATACAAGGGCTTTGCTATTATGGCATACATGTGAATAAACCTACAGTAATATCCACAATGCCCCATAAAAGCTTGCACTTCCTTCGCATTCTTAGGTCTTGGTAGGTCTAAGATGACTTTAATTTTGTCCTCATCCGTAGATATTCCATTTCTTGAGACTATGTGTCCTAGGATTTTCCCTTGTCTTACCATGAAGACACATTTTTCCGGGTTTAAACAGACTCTATACTGTCTACATTTGTTGAATATCTTCCTTAACTCGGGGATGCGGTCGTTTCTTTGATTGGAGTATGTGCAGAGGTCATCTACATATACTTCCACACTTTTTTTCAAAAATTCCTTGAAAACATGACACATCAATCGTTGGAAAGTAGCAGGTGCATTAGTGAGTCCAAAAGGCATCACTCGGAAAGCATACACACCCCATTCGGTGGCGAATGCTGTCTTATGTTGATCCTCAGTTGAAATAGCTACTTGATTGTATCCGGAGAATCCATCTAGGAAACTATAGACCTCTTTTCCGGCTACCCTCTCTAACAGATGGTCCGTGATGGGTAATGGGTAGCTGTCACGTATGGTGGCTGCATTCACCTTCTTCAAATTTATGCACACTCTCACTTTTCCATTTTTCTTAGGCACAACTACTAACGGCGATACCCACTCGGTGTGTTCTATCTCATATATGAATCCTGCCGCTAGTAGTTTGTCTATTTCTTCCTTAATTTTTGCTGCATAAACCTCATTATACGTATAAGGGCGTTGTTTGGATGGTTTTGCGTCGGCCGTCATTGGTATTCGATGGGAACAAATAGTGGGTTCTACACCTTTGAGATCCTTATAGGTCCATGCGAATACGTCCCGGTACTCTCTGATAAGGTATATGAGTTCCTCTTCCTCCTCTTCAGATACATCTTTTCCAATATATGTGCACCGCTCTTCTCCGTCTTCTACTGTTACAACAGTTTTTTTGGTTTGTTCCTTGTTGTCATATGCTTGTCCGTCTCGTGCCTCTCGTTTAGGCATTTGAATGGCTACTTTTCTTTCTTCTACCTCGTACTTTTTAAAGTGTGCAGGAACTTCAAAAAGATCTGGGTTCGGCTCTACCTTACTCATGTCTTCCTTCTGCCTGTGTATTGCCGGAGCAGCTTCAATTGCTAAGATTTTTGTTGGTTCCTGTCCCTTCTTGTTCTAAATAGTGTTTAAGTAGCTTTCTTCGGAGTCAAATTCTAGTTCCATTTCTATGCTTTCATATTCCTCCTTCCATTCTTTTTCCAGGATTTTCCCTTCTTCTACTTCTTGAAGGACAAACATATAGAGATTTACATCATAGCCTTCCTCATCTATGCATTCGTTCATCGTCAAAACTTCTTCGTTTACGCACACATCTAGAGTTGCCAAAATTTCCATCCATCCATGTGGCTCGAAGATCTCATCAGGAAAGATTTGAGGCATGTAGTCTGGGTCTTCCACTGATCGATAGTTAGGGTGTCCTATCGGCCACATTTGTTTTTTTCTCTCCTCTTTCTTCGCTTCTTTACACATCCATATCTGGGCATCTTCATGTATCCAAGATTGGTCACTTGATCCAGCACTGTGAATGGATAGGTCATCTTCTTCCTTGTGTACTGGATTCCATTGTAGTGGAGGGACATCTCGATAAGCAAACGTGTGCAAATTTATCTTGGTGGTGTTTCCTTGATGTTGCAGGTATAATGAATCTCTTCCCCAATCTTGCACTACCCGCATTTGTCTCATAAAGGGTTGTCCCAATATCATTTCATAGTTGTTTGCTTTCTCGAACTTACAAATGGCTAATGTGTGTTCAAATTCTACTCCACAGGTGGTTAGTTTGATTCGTTCCAATATTCCTAAGGGTCTTTCCACATGACCGTCTGCTAATTGGAGTTTCATGCGTGTGGGTCGCAAGGCAAGTTTTCCCCACTTTTCCCATATCTCCTTGGTGGCAATTCCTACCCCAGCTCCCGTATCTAGAATAGCCTTGGTCATGTACCCATTGTGGGTGACAGGTAGACACGTATTACCTTCGTCTCCTTCGCTAAACTCTCCCACTTTATCAACTGGAATTTGTATTGTGCATTTGTTTTCCTTTTCCTTCATTTCTCCTTTCTCTGGTGGTGGTTCTAGTTAATTTGCCAACTGTCTCCATAATTGTGGTTTAAGTTGAAGCAACTCTTCCACCGTCAATTTTCATTGCACCTTTGTTTTCTTAAGTTCTGTTAGATTGTGTGAACTCTCTTCTGAGTTTCCTTTTTCCTTCCCATGCACTGTGGGTGATCGTATTATTAGAGACTCTCTTTCGTATTCTCCCATGTAATTAGGCAATGTTGAAATGCTCAGGGTTTCCTCTCTACCTTTATCGAGTCTTGATACTTCCTCATATGCTTCCTCCAGGTTGGGATGGGGTTGACAATCTTCCACATCTATCTCCTCAAAGGGAGGCGGATTAACTCCATTCTTCCTCCATTGTTCTTCTCTGATTCTATTCCACAAGTCTTCTGGCCAATCTGCCTCTAGGTCTGGTATCATTGACACCGGTTCATCTTGAGCTTTTATTCGTTCACCTTGGTCATCTTCCTTTCTAGGTTCCTTATCCTTGGATTGGATGCATTCTTCGTATAGACCATGTGCAATCCTTGTCTCTGGTAAAATTGGGATAGTTTTTTCTAGGGTTGCCTGTGCTACCTCGATGAGTTTCCTGCATATTGCCAATCTTTCTTTTTCTAATTCCCCTTGAGGGTAGAGTTTTTTATGTTGCTCTATATTTGGGCCCATTTTGATTCTAGCTTGGTAAGCTTTCAACCACATGTCCAACTCGTCTGGCTTTGGGTCAGCTAGAATTGATCCTGGCTTCTCCTTCTCTGCGCTAATCAGCGGTGGCTCAGGGATCTCCTTATGCGTTTTTTGTTCTTTATGCTCTTTCAAGCCCTTAGTTTGTTTCTCACTGTCCTGACTCTTATTTCTTGCCTATTTATTTTTGAGTTTTTCTCGTCTTTCCTTCCATTTTTGCATTCTTGTGTTTTTGGGAGTTCTCACGTGGGTTCTCAGAATCCTCGACTACCTGAATTTTAGAGCCTACATTTTTATTGCTCTCTTGTTTCTCTTCTGGTTGTTTTCCTTTTTGTTGCTTAGCTTGGGCTCTAGTAATAGCCTTTAGTGGTACGGTGTACTCCTTATCACTTCCAGATCCTTCTATGAACTCAATCACATTGATTGGTGCAGTATCTTGAGCTTTTGCCGGATTCTTAGCGCAATCTCTAAAAAGATGTTCTTTTCCGCAATCACTGCAATATCCTTCCCATATTCTAGGTGGTGGAGGGTTGTAAGGTCGAGGGCATTCTCTAATGAAATGGTCTCCTCCGCATCTATAGCAAGGTCCTCTCTGCATAGGTGGTCTAACAGGTGGTCTCACAGTGGGTTGTGCTTTAGGAGCCGTATACATTAAGGTGGTGGTCTCTGTTCCATAAGTCTGATCATAGCCCTCATATCCATAGTAAGCAGCATCATATGCGGGTTCGTATTCTAACATGTTGGCGTCGTATGGGTAGTACACTCCTGGTGGAGGTTCATATCCAGGGTTTGTTGATTCTACGTTGGTCATTGTCGATGCTGGAACTATAGCTCTTTCTAAGTTTTCTTCTGGTTGAGCATACTTTACAGATACTACTTGTTGAGGTTTTGACAGTTGGGGTCCTAGCACTGGTTGTGGTGGTGGATATGGTGCCTGCTCATATGGCCGTGATGCTTCTGCTGGTGCGGGATACGGATTGTATCTTGGTATCTCTCTACCTGGTTCCCTAGGCGGGTATCCATAGGGCCTATATTGCGGTGGTTGAAAAGGGCGTACTTGCCTATTGAATGGACAGTTCTCAGTAGTGTGGTTGGTATATTTTTGTTCTATGTGGCAGTACCAAGAAGTCCCTTGTTGTTGCTGTCTGTGGTATGGATACATGGGTTGTGCACCAGCCCCTCCTTGGACACACAAGTGTGTGGGGTGCTCTCCTCCACATAAATTACATCTCCGTAGCATAGGCACTCTTTGCGCTGGGTTTTGGTAAGCTCTTTGGCCCTGGACTCCTAGTTTCTTTGCTAATAATTCTGCTAATTCTTCCATGCTGCTGGAGTTGGATGTAACAGTGCTCCTTAAATCTTCTGTTTTAGTGAGGTCGGTTGTGCCTTTGAGATCCTTGGCAAGGTTATCCTCCAAATCAATGCACTCCTGAAGACACTCACTCAATGTTTGTAGCCTCTTCACATACACTAGTGTTCTTAGGGTTCCGTTGGTGAGTCCATCTAAAAATAATGAAATCATCTTTTGTTGAGTGGGTCTCTCAGCTATTGGGCATCTATCCACATACTGATTGAATCTTCTGGCCGCAGTCTTCACAGTTTCATTAGGGTTTTGTTTAAAGCTATGGATTAAAGACGCAGAATTGTGTTTAATCCCCCTCTTTGTGAATTCCCCAATGAATTCTTGAAAGAACTGTTCCATATTTCCAAATTGATTTGGGTCTAATGGTTGGAACCAAGTTAGAGCTGTCCCTATGAGGGTGAGCCCAAAAGACTCATACTGCACAAAGAAGTCATCTACTTGCTCCGCTCTTAGAACTTGTTTAAATTCAGCGATATGATCATAGGGTTCTCCCAATCCATCGTAATGGTTTCTCACACATTTAGCTACTTGGATAGGTCTCAATCTTCTCATTAGTTCAAGCGATCTGGGCATTACAGGGAAGACTAGGGCAGCTGGCCGTAATGGAGGTCCAGGCTGTCCACTTACCGGTGGTCGTGGTCTTACTGGTGGTCGATACTGATTACCTATCCCTGCGTGGGCCTGATTGTGTGCTTGCACTCTTGGAGTTGCAAATTGTACGTGAGTACGGTTGGGCACACTTTGTTGGCTGGTCTGTCCTGATGTTGCATGTTCCGTCTCTTGTTGATTTCCAAAAGGATTTTGTGAGGTCGTTGCCTGATCTCTCTGAGAAAATACAGGCGCACCCATGTATCTCAGCCGAGCCCTCTCTAAGGCACTCACAGGCCAATATCTCCTTTGATCCTTGTCCAAGTATGTAAGTCTCGTTTCATCATCTGGGTCTTTCAGCTCATAGAATGTCATGGGGCTTTCTTCTCTTCCTAGAGTAGGTAAGTCGGTTTGAAGCAATAAGTCTGATCCGTGGATCATATAGACTTCCAACAAGTAGTCGTCTTGAGGTATCAAATCTCCTCTCAAGACCCCTGATACTTGAGACCGGCCCCTAGGGGTAGTCACAAACTCTTCAGGGTGTGCTCTTTCGGAGTTGTCTGGGTCCGCAAACTCTCCCCTTTCGTTGATCCTCTCAGGAAATTCAGTCACAATGTAGATATGACCAATTTTGTCTACATATGCACCTCCCTCATACTTGACAGCAGGTTGGGGTACAATTGTGGCATTCACGGAAGTTACCATCCTAGCCACAGATCTATTTAAGCCATCCAGGTAGATAGGGATCTCTTGGGCATTAGTGGACACATACTGTAAGGAGGTACGGTAATCTCCTTCAATAGTAGACATGAAATTCCTATTCGGTGTTGGACCCTGCATGTCTTCCGAAGCCATGGGTATTTCCTCCTCTGAATCACTAGAAGTCTCGGAGTAGATGGAGTGATGACTAACCTGAGCAGCGCTTCCCACAGAAGATATGACACTTCGTTGGCTACTAAGCACTCTTCCTGACCTCAAGTTCATTCACTCACCTAAGTCTCTCTAGAATTCCTAGAGATTCTCCTTGAGTGGCTCTTCTAATGCCTCTGATTGTATACCAAGAAATACTAATGTCAATCTGGCCGATACCGTTTCCAGACGATACCACTCTAGGCGATACTGCCTTGGCCGCGATACGATACCAGAAGTCCAAACGATACGATACTTGAATTCTACGCGATACGATACTGTCTGCAGCAAACGATACGATACTGGATAATGACTGCGATACGATACCACTTTGGTGTTGCGATACGATCTCAGGTAAGGGACGATACTATACTGTGACAAGCGGCGATACGATACCACCAGCTTGCACGATACGATATTAAAAGTCCGGCGATACGATACCAAAGGGCTCAAGCGATACGATACTGGAACTTATGCCGATACGATATCCGTGTGGTATCGCGATACCACTCTCGAAGGGAAAGCGATACGATACCACGTGTACGATACGATACTTAAGATGCAAGACGATACGATATCTCGATTCAAACGCTACGATACCACAGAACCTAGACGATACGATACTTATGAAAGTATCGCGATACTATCCAGGTGAGAGGGTGATACGATATCGAAGTGGTGTCGCAATACTTGATGCTAAGTGACACAATACGATACCCAAGAAGGTAACGATACGATACCAACTTAGTAAGGTGAGATCGCGATACCAACTTGGCGACACGATACCACAATGGTATCGCGATACCAAGACTGATACCAGGCGATACGATACCTTAGCAATGAACGCTCGCGATACCAACTCGGGGTCATGATACCAAAATGGTATCACGATACCAAGACAGGTATCAAGCGATACGATACTTCGGCGAGTATTGCAATACAAGGGAGTTTTGGTATCGCGATACCAAACCTCAACCGATCGCGATACTCAAGCCAAAATGCAAGAAAATTCCAAAATTTTTGCACCCCCTTACTCTCCTTACTCCCCTCTTCTCTCCTAGGCCTCTGTACCTCACAAAGAAACTGTAATGATATTAGTTTTCCCCTCCCACAATACTGCGCACATCTTTAATCACGTGTTTATGCATGTTCAGAGAGTTTTTGGCAAATATTCTTTGTGAAATCTTACCAGTGTATTGCCTTGCTTGCACCTTGAGCTCAAAACCTAGCTTTGACAGCATGACAGCCACGATACCAACTCCACGATACTAGTCGCTGCTCGCCCACGATACTAGTACACTGTGAAGTGTCAAATGAGCCAAATTTTTTGGTTTTTATACTTTTTTGATAGAATTTGAATTTTGCAAATTTTCTTGGTGATTTTGGGGATTTTTTTGGTGATTTTTGTCTACTCCTACTTCTCCTCTCCTCACTACTCCTCTTCTTCTAACCTAACCCTAACTCCTCCTTCTCTCCCTTCCTCCTAACCCTAAACCTAAAACTTATCACACACACCTCCGAGGTGTGAAGTAACAAGTGCTGAAGTGATTGACTAAATTGCCACAGGACAAATTCACTTCTACAAGTACGATTCTATCACACTCGATCTATAACCATCACGAAGGCACCTTGGTTGAGTGTTCCCCGGCAACGGCACCAAAAACGTGTGTACCTAAGTCAAGAAGACTCAAGGACTTGTGCCAATGAGACTATACCTCAATTGCCACACAAGTGCATATAGTGGGAAATCAACACACATTCAAATGTCAATCCGATCAAACGACCTAACCAAGTGTATGAAGACATGTGCACGCGTGATGGAAAATGAAGTGGTTAAGCTATCATGCATGAGAAAAGACTCCTCCACCACTCAAACTCACTGAAATCCTGAAAGTGTTTGCCGCGATACCTCTTACAACAGTTTTCAGAAATTCAAGGATTTCTCCCAGCTCCGAACTTTGAATATAGGCAATAGGGTACTCATTTCGAAGCTCTCGACGAGACGCATCTATTGGAAGTGGCGTCACTCGATTCTCATAACTCTGCTTCAAGTTATGGCCAAAATGGTGAATGGCAGGAAACACCCACACTCACGCCACAACTCCTACTAGTTCGCACACACACTACAGCAGCTCAAAATCAATGGGAAGGGGCAGACGACAGTCCTACACACACATTTCAAGCAACACACACACATACAAGACCAAGAAGAAGATCAAAATCTGCAAGGAAGAGGCAAATTCGAAATTTTTTCAGAAGAGCTCCTTCTTCACCATGGCAAAAAAGTCTCTACAAAGAGTCACAAAGTGACTTATATACATGTGCCCTAAGTTTGGTCCTTTCACACAAGAGACCGGCACTTTATTCACTAAAAGACTAATCTCCTACTATTTTACAAGGGATATTTTACAACAACTTGGGATTATGCAACTAGAGGACTCCTCTAGTGCATTTACATGGCTTGAGGGAATTCTTGAAGACCTCGAAGAAGAAAAAATATGCCCATTATTTTGAAAATTTTGGGGCTCTCCTCTTATGCTCCTTTACTTTGCAACAGGCACCGTCAACACTCCTCCGTTTGCAGTCTCATATTCGCACGAAATTTGGTGAGCATACTCAAGGTGTTTTTGAGATCAAAATAGCTTCGTTCTGTAGTGCCGAAATCACGATCTGAGCTCGTTTCGGCCTCCAAACACACTATCACAGCGTTTGTGCAGGCTATTTCATCCTTTTGGGCCAAAGGTATATACCAGTTTCTGTTCGCCAATTTAAGCATCTCAAAGTCTGCTACAGGTCTACCAAAACTCGTCTGGGCAGTTCTGTTCAACTTTTTGAGATACAGTCAATTTTCTGCATCAAGGTATTCTAGTCACCGGCCATGGCTGAAAGCAGTGATGTATTCCGTATGTTGGCTGTTGAGGATAAGTTGGATGGTACCAACTACCCATTATGGGCTTATATGATGCGACATGTACTGGTTGCAAAAGGATTGTGGAACATTGTGCAGAGTGTTGAAAGACGTCCTGTTACACCTTTAACGACAGGTACTGCAAATACAGGTGTTGGAGCTGATGAAGATGGTGTCGAAGATGATATTCCGCAGATTCCTGTTCGTGCTATTGTTTCTGTTGCACCTACTGTAGAGCAGATTCGTTGGGATGGCAGAGATGCCCAGGCACATGCATTGATAGCTTTGTCTGTCAAACGTGCCATTATTCCTCACATTCGCTCTTGCAGAACAGCAAAGGATGCTTGGGATATACTTACCACTTTGTACCAGGCTAGGAATGAGGCTCGTGTTGCTTACCTCCGAAAACAGTTGGAGAGTGAGCACATGAATGAAGGTGATTCTATGGACAGTTTTCTTCCAAAGATCAAAGACTTGAAGGAACAATTGATTTCTGCTGATGAGGTTATACCAGATAGCTCACTTGTGCAGACCGTTCTGAATGGTCTTCCTGATTCATATCAGAGTTTTGCCTCTACTCTTCGGTTGATGATGAAAGGCAATCCGAATGCCTTGTCATTTGAGGAATTAGTCTCTGTTCTGTTGCAGGAAGATCAGTCCAAGCAAAACAGGTCCATTATGCATGTTGTTGATCAAGCTTTCCTGGCTAGTCAGAAGGGCAAAGGAAAATGGAGCTCTTCTACTAGTAAGCAGAAATCTGTAAATGCTACACAATCAAAGAACAATGATAAAGATGAGAAGAAATCAAAAAAGCAGAAATTGTTCTGCAAGTCCTGTAAAGGAAATGATCATATTATAAAGAACTGTCCAAAACTGGCTGCTAAAGAGGCAAAGAAGAAAGAGGCTGGAATGGTTGTTGCAGAGGCCTCTACACCAAAAATAGAGTCTGCAAATCTTGTGCAGGAAGAAGAATGGGAGTTTACCACTGTCTGCAGTTTTGACCCATCTTCTCATGATCAGTGCATGTCTGCAGTAGACTCAGATGTTTGGTACTTTGACAGTGGGGCGACCAAACATATTACCTCGTAGCGCAGTTTCTTCTCTTTACTCGAGCCTGCCCCTACAGGGAATACTGTCACATGCGCCAATAACTCCTCTTATCCTATTATGGGAGTTGGTAAAATCATTCTGACTACTGCTAATGGTAGTTCTTTCACTTTGTCAGATGCTTTATTTGTGCCAAGGATAAAAAAGAACCTGTTATCAGTTTTTGCATTAGCCAAGATTGGCTTGGTTGTGAAATTCGTTGATGACAGGTGTACAGTCCATGATCTCTCAAATGGCGATGTGATTATTGCTTCTGGCATTTTATGTCGTGGGCTGTATAAGCTCATAGACTATGAAAGATCTGTGAATGATTCAGCATGTGCAGTTCATGATTCTCAGGCTATGTTAGATGCAAAGCTTTGGCATGCACGCTTTGGTCATCTGAATTTTGCTAGTTTGTTACGCCTGCAGAAATCTGAAATGATGTCCTCTTTGCCCAAACTTGAGGCACCTGGAAAACATGTTTGTGAAGGCTGTATTTTGGGCAAAATGCAGCGTTCTTCCTTTCCAAAAGATGGTTCAGTTCGGGCTACGCAGAAATTGCAGCTTGTACATAGTGATATCTGTGGTCCTATGCAGACACCCTCTTTTGGAAATTACCTTTACTTTGTGACTTTCATTGATGATTTTTCCAGGCATGCATGGGTATATCCACTCAAAGCAAAGTCCGAAGTGTTCATGTGCTTCAAACAGTTTTTGGTTTTGGCTGAAAATCTGTCAACATGTAAAATGGGCACCCTCCGTTCTGATCGAGGGGGGGAATATATGTCTTCAGATTTTAATGCATTTCTGGCTGAACGTGGGATAAAACACCAGTGTACAGTGCCGTATACACCTCAACAGAATGGAGTTGCTGAACGAAAGAACAGGTCACTCATGGAGATGGCGAGGTGCATGGTCAAAAGTCAGGCTTTACCACATAGTTTCTGGCTTGAGGCTGTCATGTGTGCAGCATATGTACTGAATAGGTGTCCCACTAAAGCGTTGCAGTCTATCACCCCATATGAGGCTTGGCATGACCGCAAGACATCTGTTGCTCATCTGCGTGTTTTTGGTTGTTTGGCATATGCATTAGTGCTTGAACAACATCGCAGAAAATTGGATGATAAAGCAGTAAAATGTATTTTTGTTGGGTACAGTTCTGAAAGTAAAGGCTATCGTCTGTATCATCCACAGACTAAATGCATTCTGGTTAGTCGTGATGTTGTCTTTGTGGAAGATGCTATTCAGCCATTGCTTTCATGTACTAAGGAGACATCTGTTAGCTCCAAAGACATGTATGATACTTTGATGCCTCTTTTTACAGGTGGACAGGCTAGTGCTGGTCCTAATGAGGCAACTTCTCAGCCTTTGCAGGTTTCATATGATGATGCAGATCATTCCATTTCTGATGCAGATTTACATGATGCACTTGTTGATGAGAGAGCTGATATTGAGCAGGCAAAAACTATGCCAAAATGGCTGGTGCAGACTTTGCGTGACAGCAAATTAGATGCACCTTTGTCATATCGTACTCGTTCAGGCTCTCATAGTGCCTCCTTTGCATCAAATTGCTATGCTATGGTTGCATCTAGTCTCTGTGATGAGAATGAGCCTGTTTCTTTTGATGAAGCACAAAATTCAAAAAATTGGATGGCTGCTATGCAATCTGAATATGATGCTATAATGAAGAATGGTACATGCTCTTTATGTGACTTGCCTCCTGGCAAGAAGGCCATTGGCACTAAGTGGGTATACAAGCTGAAGCGTAAACCTGATGGTACAGTTGACAGGTATAAGGCTAGGCTTGTTGCAAAGGGTTATGCACAGGAAAGAGGCATTGATTTTGATGAGACCTTTGCACCTACATGCCATATGACTACTGTTCGGAGCATTTGTGCACTTGCAGCCCATCATGGTTGGAATGTACATCAGTTGGACATTAAAACAACATTTCTGAATGGTGACTTGCATGAAGAAGTGTATGTTTTTCAGCCCAGTGGCTTTGTGCAGAAAGGGCATGAAAACCAAGTTTGCAGGTTAAAGAAGGCATTATATGGTTTAAAGCAAGCACCACGTGCTTGGTATGAGAAGATACATGCCTATCTGATTGCACATGGTTTTGAGAACAGTCCAACTGAAAGCACCTTATATGTTAAACGTGCTAATGATGTGCTTCTGATCATTGTTGTCTATGTTGATGACATGCTGCTCACTGGTCCTATTGAGACACACATTGCTGATTTTAAGGCTGATTTGCATGCCTCATTTGAGATGTCTGATTTGGGGCATTTGCATCACTATTTGGGCATTCAGTTTATGCACGTTGATGGTGGAATGGCTTTGTGTCAAACGAAATATATTGACACATTATTGCAGCGTTTTGGCCTTGAAGACTGTAAGCCTATTGCCACTCCTATGGAGACAGGTTTACGATTGAGTCTTCATGATGCTGGAGATGCATTTGATGCCGTTCTCTATCAGCAGGCTGTTGGATGCTTGATTTACTTATGCATTACTCGGCCAGATATTCAATTTGCTGTCTCACAGATGAGCAGGTTTATGCATTGCCTAGGAGTCACGCATTGGAAAGCGGTTAAGTGCATCTTTCGCTACTTGAGTGGTACTCGGCTACTTGGGTTGTTTTATCCCAAGGGGGGATCACTACCGCCAGATTTGCATGCTTTTTCTGACTCAGATTGGGCTAGTTGCTATGACACTCGTGTGTCCACCAGTGGTTTTTGCTTCATGCTTGGTAGCTCATGTATATCTTGGTTGAGCAAGAAGCAGCCTACTGTGGCCACTTCCAGTTGTGAGGCTGAGTATAGGGCAGCTTTCACAACGACTGTTGAGTGTGTGTGGCTCATACGCCTTATGGCTGATTTGGGTGTTGGCCAGTCTTCTGCCACCACCATCTTCACTGACAGTCAGAGCGCATTGGCAGTTGTGAGGAACCCTGTGTTCCATGCTCGCACTAAGCACATTGAGGTGCATTATCACTATGTCAGGGAGAGGTTCTCTGCTGGGGAGATCAGCTTGGCATATGTGCCCATGCAGGAGAACATTGCAGACCTTTTCACGAAGGCTCTGCCTAGGGAGAAGTTTGAAGCTTTCCGCAAAGCTTTGGGCTTACTTCCTTTTGTGGAGTGATTTCCACATAGCTTGGCACTTCCTTATACATGAGTGCCAGCTCCTTGTTCACCGCATCACTCCCAGGGGGTTTTTGTTGATATATTTAGGTAGTGATGTGTGTGAACACTCTAGGACCGCCGGGGCACTTTTTTCCCTCTTTAGGAGGTTTTTTTCCCCTGGCTTGTATATACGCCTGTTGCCCTAATGGGCTACTTATCTTTGTACATTCTCTAGTAATACATTCAGAATTGTGTGTTTGTGCTCCAAGCTTCTTCTTCTTCCTTGTGCTGTTCGCGTGCTTTCGAAGACGTCTATCTCCAACAACGGATACCTAAGACAATGTGTTCATGAAAGTGATTATTTGAGCATCCTAGAGACTGCACACCAAGGTGTTGCAGGAGGTCATTTTGGACCAGATAGGATAATCAAAGCCATCCTCTTTGCAAGATTATGGTGGCCCACTCTTCACATGGATGCGCATACTTATGTAAAGAGATGTGATGTGTGCCAAAGAACTCAGTTTCCTACTCGCAGAGATGAAATTCCATTGAAACCCATGATGGGAGGACGTGCATTTTCTAAGTGGGGCATAGACTTTGTAGGACCCATTAACCCCCCTGCAAAAGGTACACATGCGGAATACATTATTTTTGCGACAGATTATCTTACCAAATGGGTCGAGGCAAAAGCCACGAAAAAGAATGATGCACACATGACTGCAAAACTCTTATTTGAAAATGTCTTTACAAGATATGGATTGCCTATAGAGTTAGTGAGCAATCGAGGAACTCACTTTCTAAACCAGGTCATTGAATATTTGTTACAGGATTTTATGGTGATTCACAAGAAATCCGCACCATATCATCCTCAGGCCAATGGTCAGGCTGAAAGCACTAACAAGATCCTATGTAATGTACTGACGAAACTCGTGAACAACAAATGTTCAGATTGGGACAAATAGTTACACCACGCTGTTTGGGCATATCGAGTGGCCTACAAGACCGTAGTCAATGCAACTCCCTTTCAGATGGTTTTTGGTCAGAATGCTGTGCTTCCTTTGGACTTCTTGATACTGACCCTTAAGGTTGCACAAGAACATTAGTGGACCGGCCATGAATTATCAGCAAGAATAATGGACTTGGAACGATTAGGAGAAACCAGGTTGAGAGCAGCAGCAGGGATATACGCAGCAAAGAAGGGACAGAAAGCATATTTTGATGCACATGTGAAAGATAAAGGCTTAAAAGAAGGAGATTTAGTTCTAGTATATACTCTGAAGCAACACGCATGGGAGTTAAAAAAGTGAGATTATGGACCTATGATCATTAACAGACTCTCGACAAGTGGAGTAGTACAATTAGCCACCTTAGAAGGAGACATAATGCCTAATTACATTAGTGGCTGTAGAGTCAAGTTATATCAAGAACCTCTTACTGAGGATATGCTTAGACGACTCACGTTGGCAAAGAAGCGTAAGGAGGAAGAAAATAGAATATGTGCTGAAGCTCAGGCAAAAGCCATAGAACACATTAAGCGCATGAAGCTAAGAAGACAAGGATTAGGGAGAGAACATTATAACCATCTGGAAACATCACCGAGATATCCCATGGCCATGTGTCAAGTAAAGTCAACCACTCATCCTAGCATAGTGGACAGGAGACCATTCATTACAGTCAGGCTAGAGCACGGCAACCCTTGCCAAGAGCTCAGGGCTTTAATTGACTCAGGTGCTGCGACTAGTGCGATTAGATGGTCCCACTATAAGGACTCAGGAATAGAAATGCGGCCAATTGAGGCATACCTCATAGGGCTAGGAGGCATGGAATCCCCTTGCATGGGTGAGGTGGACCTTCCTATCCTCATACATGAAGTGACCATGACAGCGAAGCTACTAGTGTGCCATGATGACGACCTGATAGAACCCCTAATCCTTGGCCAAGATTGGCTATACGATCACTCAGTGGACCTAAATCAAGTGACCATGACAGTGAAGCTACTAGTGTACCATGATGACGACCTGATAGAACCCCTAATCCTTGGCCAAGATTGGCTATACGATCACTCAGTGGACCTAAATCTTAGACAAGGATCCTTGCAGATTGGAACCTTAGATCAGAAGTGAGTGATACCGCTTGACTTCCCTAACGGCTGTGCGCCTGAAGTACGTGACCCCGGACCCTATGAACAACATGCGACGGAAGACCGAAAGATCTTTGGTCAGATAAGTCATGTTACGTCTACACCAACCCATGCGGGCTTGGCGATGGACAATTGTCAATCAGAAGGACGTCAAGAGATTTTCCCTTGGGCTTCCTACAAACTAGAAGGGGTAACTACCCAACAGATGGGTCAGGTGGGTTGCATCAGCGGCAAAATGGACACTATCAATTGCGGTGCCCATCCTTCCACACTTACTACGGACTGGCCTAGATTAAAAGTACAAAATGGAGCACTTCCTAATGGGCAGGTTTCGCAAGTGTTGGACCTCCCTTCTTTTCCAAAGCAGAGTGTCCATCCGACCTCTCAACCTCAACCACAAAAGAGTCAACCACGACGAAGGAACCCAGACCGACGACAAGATCAGATGACACAAGAAAGAAAGCAGCAGTGTCAGTATCACAAAGCAAGTGGCACAAGACAAATATGGGTGCCAAAAGGACAGAAACCCCCGACAGATTTCAACAATGCAGACAATAACAAGAAGAAGCCAAGGCAGAAGCAGAGTCAATATTCAACACCTTCTCGACCTTCTTCTACGAGTATGAACATTCGACAAATTTGGATCGCCAAGAAGTACCTAACGAATCGACCCACACCCATGCAGATTTGGGTACCCAAACAATGTATTATAGCTCAACCCTCAAGCCATGTAATATACACCCCTCGGAAATCTCTTCAACCCTCCATACCACCAAATCCGATATCATCTTTTGTCCCTCCACAGAGACCCATCACCCGATCACAAACTCTTAGGAAGTGGATACTGAAACATATCCAGAAGTCTTCTCCTAATCCATTGTCTAATATAACTCCCACCCCCGACTAATCTACAACCATGTAATAACTTATTCACGACTGAACCTTGTATAAATCCACACACTATAACCCAACATCATCTGTAATAACACCTCATCAAGAAATGTATGTATCATCTGAAGCATGTAGGTGTCTAGCGACCTGCATTAGCTCTGCAAAAATCATTGCATCAATCACATCACAACACTCGGCTACACGGGTTACACATCGGTTATGGAAAGGGATTGCGGTCTCACTTTAATGGGATCATAATTAATTTCCATACTAATGTGCTAATCTTTTGTAGCAGATCTTTTCCATTAGCACGTCAATCATCATGCAAACTGAAGAAGGACCATCTGAAGCTGGAACCAGTATACCCAGGGCTACTATTGGTGATTTACTTGCGGAGCCCCATCGACGGCTCCACCGCCAGAATTTCAAGGTTTCCTAGGACCCATGCCTATTGACGATCCTCCTAGAGGGTATACTGAGAAGATTCATCGCAATTCTCACTGGTTTCAAGGGCTTGCAGGACCTTTGGCAGATGCTGAGTTTATATTTGAGGCTAATTTAACTTTTGATGACCGTACCTAGGGCAAATATCAGTTTTTCTCAAGAGAGTTCGAAGGGCTATAGAACACACAAGACTTAACACATGTTTGGGCAAGAGCCGGCTTCACAGAGTATCTCAGTGACCCTTTGCCTAAACCTGACTTCTACAGATGCTATTACTTAATCACCACTTTGATAGCTTCGGAGAACAAGGATCTACCAGGCACCTTCATTTTGCCATCCTTGGTAAATGATCTGCCATATAAGAGGTTTTATCTTTCCAAAGAACTGATTAGAGCCGCAATCAAGATACATGGAACCCACATGCCCACAGAGCGAGAAAGGTTAGTTCCAGACCCTATGAAACATGGGGACGTCACTAAATGGGAAGAGATTTCAGCGATCATACCTGAGTTTCAAAACCACTGCGGATATGTATGCAGCATTTTGCTTTCCCCGCTCAGGACAGATTCACAATGCCTCACAAACGAATATGGTTCGGTTTGTATTTATCTTGTATTGGACCCCAGACAGTTGATCTAGCTAGCTGGATCATTGATCAGTTGTATTTAGCACAACATAGATGGGAACGAAAGAAGGTTATCAATGGATGTTGCGCCCTCATGCGCATTGTATACATGTGTTTGGCCTATGATTTACCTATCGAGCGGGCAATGACAAGCAAAGAGCTGAAAGCATTCAAAGGGACAATGAAGAAAGATAGGAAGCCTAGCAAAGGATGAGCAGGAAAGTGCATGAGAGGTACTATCCCATGCCTACAGGTCCTAGAATCATTGTCACCGCAAACCTCTCCAGAACAATCTCCTACTGAACCCCCTGTACAACCCATTCGCATAAGGTTATCAAGACCAGTTACAATGGAGGGCACTACCAGCACAGTCGCTACTCAAGCAGCCACAGTCCCCAGACCTACCACCACCACAGCAAAAGTTCCCACCACTATTGGTGCGGAAGCTTTCTCTTTTTCGATACCCCATTTAGAGGCAGAACAAGCAAACACCACATTTGATTTTGAGATGCAGGACGTATTTTCAAATGAATTTCAGTTTCCAGAAGGCCAGATTTTCTCTCAGGAATATGAGCGGCCAAGCTACCCTACCACACCCCGAGATCAACCACACGAACAAGTTGTGTCTAGCTCTGAAGAGGAAAGAACAGAGACAGATGAAGATGACGGCGATGATGAGGCCAGCCAGGGCACACATGAATCCCAAGAGCATGGACAGACAGATGAACAAGGACGACACACCGGCACCCAAGGTGACACGAGCACACACGAAGATGAAACCTATGAAGCAGCAGCCTATACACTGGCCATCAAGAAATTGTATCGTACTATGGAGAAAGTTTACGCGCGCAAGAAATTGACTGAGGAAGAGAGTCAAGCACTTATAGAACAGGAACTTATCTCCGGTAGATTTGAAGAAGTATACATCAGAGGCTTCAGAGAACTTGTCAAATCAGTGGGATCTACCGAAGCCTTAAGGTATTTGTAGAGAAAACTGCTACCACAATATGATCCTCGTAAAATCCGTCTACTAACCAGACCTGGTGAATACATTCGTGTACCAACAGGTGCACAATCTTCAGAACAGGCCAGGGAAGCACGTCTTGTCCCTGAAGGCTCATTGGCAGAAGAAGTCATCCTCGTAGATTCCCCACCCCGTACTACAGCTGTACATACCACCACAATTGTCGAAGTACCTACCACCCCAACCGCTCCTCCTTCACCTCCCATCCACCCAGTTTTCCCCATACACCCTCCTTCTCCCAGAACATCCACCTCCTTCTACGGCGAAGTAGCAGAAGCCTTTGTAACATCCATTCCTCTCACCATGTCCACACCCACCCAACCTAGTTTTCCCCCTCAGACATCCACTCTTCTAACTAGTCCATTTCTCCATCCATCTTTTCCATCCTTCCCTACACCCCCGAGACCACTATTTCCATTTCTAACCCCGATGACTTTCTCCCCAGTCTCACCTCCCCGACCCACCATATTTCCGTTTCCCCCTTTCCCCCAAGGAGTACAAGGAAACCCCCCTGTAAATTACTCGTCAACCTTTGTAAACCCTGTATTTACACCCACACACTTACCCACGATCACACCACTATTCACAGTCACTGCACTCGACACCACATCTAGCGATATGGATATATCACCACCCACTGCACCTCCACTCACTTCATTTGTGGCACCACAATATTTAAGCACACCAAAACTGAACACCAGATACCAAGAACTCCGAGAGGCATACCACAAACTAGAACTAGAACCAAAGAAGCCACTGCTGATCTTGATAATTTGTTAAGAGCCCAAACAATTCGCAACGCAACATTAACAAGAAACATGGGCTTACTCAGACGACACTTGGCAACAACAAAAGAGGAGAACGAGCGCTTACAAGAACAAAATCGCAAGAACTTAGAAGCTACCCTAGATCAGCCAGAACAACCGTTAAGTCCCAGTCGCTTTAAGCCTGTGCCCTCTAAATCTATGAGAATGTTGCTAGAGGATCACGTCAGATTGTTAGATGAATAAGATAGCATGAACGAAGAGTATCAGAAATTGAAAGAAGATCATAAACTACTCTAGTTAAGAGCACCAATAGCACAAGGACTACCAGCTCTTGCGGACCCATCTCTTGACATCCTAGAGGAACTCAACGCTTTACGGGCCCAGGTATCAATGCTCCAATCACAGATAGCGGTATATGAAGCACCACCAAGGCCAGATTCCCCACCAGAGCTATCGGCTGATGAAGAAACTGTAACCATTCCGGTGGAGGAAACCTTTGAAGAAGCCTATGAGCCCCAACCCATCCCAAGCGGACGCGTCACGACTGAAGGCCAGACGACTTACGAACTTCCTACCCCCGCATGGATGAAGACAATTGAAGAATTAGGAAAAACCCACTCAGCACGAGTAGAAGCGAAGCTTCATGCCATGGCAATGATTGAAGAACGCATTTTACAGTCGCCATACTTTGCTCATTTGGCCCCTCGCAGATACATATCTGGGCATGAGCTACAGTAAAACCATATTTTATGTTAATGGCCGAGTATCAGTTGGCCATAGAGAAAGAAACAAGCAAGAAACCCTCTCACGCTACTCAGTTTGAGCCTGACGATTTGCCAATAGACGCGCAGCAAGGAGAAATCTATCAACTAGAATGGCGCAAGGATCTCTTACAGAAATATCCTGAGATGATGAGTACATGGGCCAAGGCACCACTACACTTAAAGTACAACCCATGTTGGGGACCAATGCCACGTCACCGCTCCTGGAAGGCATTTGCGATTAAAATACAGAATAACAAGCAATGCCAGGATTGGCTAAACTACCCATACTTCACCCCACCCACCGGACCACCTACATTCGGATACATGATGGCAACGATTCGTCACTCGCTCCCTCGCTTGAAACACATGGACGATATAGCAGCGCACATGAGTGTCAAGATATTTGACATGATGCAGATGGTTTTTAAAGTTTTCAGAGGTGTCAAGGCACCTCATGTAAACACCCCGGGCTTCGAGCATGGCAATCTAGATCTTGCATATGACATGAGTACAACGCCATCGCTTTGGGTGTGTTTATGCCTGGCATTGTAGAATCAAATATTTACCGGCGTGCTACAAGCAGACCTTCAAAGAAATGTTCACAACCGGTTTCTGGGAATACCATTCAGAAGTGTTCATCAGCAGGCCCACACATTTGCTTCAATTATTCGCTTGTGAACAGATGGTTTATTCCACACATTATCGACTCCCACCACCCGATGAACCGCAACCAATTGATTGGGAGAAACTCGAGGCAGATTTGGCCCGAGGCATTCGAATATCAGAACACACCCTCGCTTAGGAACTCCTACAGAATTACATCCGACAGACCGCACAACAAGGTTCTATCGAGGACGAATGAAGCGAGAGGGAGGGGGGTGTTGGCAGCAGCCAGAGGCATAGAAGATGCAGAAGCATGTAAAGATAGAGCAGGGAGTCAGTCGAATCAATTTTTCAAAGATTATGTTTTATAAATACTCTTCAAAAACCTCCAACAGTGATTTTCATCACTATTGTGACATATGTAACATAGAAAAACCCTTTTTGTAATCCATAGCTCCATTCTGTGCAAGCCGAGGAGTCCTCGAGCTTGAGGAGCTTAGGTAGAATGAGCGTATCAATTTTGGTTATTTTTAGACACCATTTACCCCTTCAAATAGCACTTAGGACCTATTTTTTAACTATGCCGGTCACTAGATGTGAAACCGGTCAAAACTAGTCTAGAATCTATAAAAAGAGCTAGAGAGCTCATTTTTGGGGGACTTAGTGTTGGTTAGTGTGAGCTTAGAGCTATTTTGAGCTTGTAATTGAGATCTTCAGCAATAGAGTTGATTTCTCACCTTCCATTGTGTCTTGTTTGTCTCTTCTTAGTGTGTGTGTATGTGTGTGTGCATCTCTATGCTTCTCACCTTCACTCTCACTTCATCTCACATTCATGATCTTCATATCACTCCTATCTCTTTCGCGGATTGACATTAAGGAGGTGGAGCTTCTTAACGTGGTCCTCACCATTGTGCTAGAGCAACAACTGTTCGTGTGAGTGAATTATGATGTATATGGTGTGGTTTATGTGCGGCTATTTGAGCCCGCAAGAAAGCCTTAGGCACCCAAATTTGTCCTCATTGTGGGTCAGCCTTCATCGACTTCTTGGGTACCCAGATAGACTTCACTTTAGTAGAAGACTTTTTATTAGTGTCCTGTCATTGCTCACTAATATGAAGTTGAGCCCGTGGTTGTGACTGGACCACAACAAGTTGGTCGCCTTTCCGCACCCACACTTGTTTTGGTGGTTGAGACACCGTGCTTCGTACTTTCTTTTGGCTTCGAGCATAGATCATCTGCTTCTTCTGCATTTGATCCGCCTTTGGTTGCTGCATCCCTATGGCCTTTGGAAAAGAAGGGAGTTCCATCGTATCCTTGAATTCTTTGTTGAGACAATCATCCCTCTGCATCACATAGTTTTGGACAAGAATAGCATCATCATCTTCATGTGTACTCCTGGAAGGACCAGGAGTTTGTGCCTTTCCTAGTTCCTTGTGTGCTTCATTTTCTAACTCAAGTGTAATGCAGTTCTGATTTACCTAGACCTAGAGAAGTACACTTCTTAGGTTTAGGTTGACTGCATGATCATAGATCCAGTCTTGACCCAAGACAAGAGGCTCAGTGAGGTCCTCCTCTTGACACACTAGCACTTTAACTGTTAAGAGAACGTCTTGAATGTAGAGGGGAAGCTCCACCTCACCCATGCAAGGGGTTTCTAGACCTCCCAATCCTATAAGGTATGCCTCTATAGGATTGACATTTAATTTCAAATCTTGACAGTAAAAAATTCTAACCGCACTAGTGGCTGCACCTGAGTCAATCAAGGCTCGTATAGTCCTTGCACTATTTCCTTGTCCTACCTCTAAGGTTACAAAAGGACGCCGGTCAATTATTCTATGAGAGCTCATACCTGAGACTTCACACATAGCCATATGATATCGTGGATCTGCATAGGCATCTGTCCTAGGCTGATCTCTACCCTATCTTCTCAATTTCATTCTTCGGATGCATTCCAATGCTTCTGCCTGTGCTTCTTCTCGAATTCGCTTTTCCTCTTCTTTACGTTTCTTTGCAGTATTGAGTCGATTTAACATCTCCTCCATGAGGGGTTCCTGATATAACTTGACTCTGCATCCATTGATGTAATTTGGTAGGATGTCGCCTTCTAGAGTGGCTAGTTGAACTGATCCACTAGTTGAAATCCTATTTATGATCATAGGTCCATAGCCACGCTTCTCTAGCTTTCTTGCATGTTGTTTAAGGATGTACACCAAAACTAAGTCTCCTATCTTCAAGCCTTTATCCTTCACATGGGCATCAATGTATGCCTTCTGTCTTTTCTTAGCTGCATAAATCCCTACGACAGCTCTTAATCTTGTCTCACCTAGTCGTTCAAGGTCAAAAATTCTAGAGGAGAGCTCATGGCTTGTCCAATCATGCTCTTGTGATACTTTCAATGTAGGTATCAAGAAGTCCAATGGTAGCATTGCATTTTGGCCAAATACCATCTGAAAGGGTGTGGCTTGGAGTACCGTTTTATAGGCAACTCGGTATGCCCAAACAACATGGTGTAGCTGTTTTTCCCAATCAGAGCGTTTATTGTTTACTAATTTGGTCAGCACATTGCATAGAATCTTATTTGTGCTCTCAGCCTGCCCATTTGCTTGTGGATGATAGGGGGGGAAACTTCTTGTGTGTCACCAAGAATTCTTGGAGAAGACTTTCAATCACTTTGTTCGAGAAGTGAGTGACTCTATCACTTACTAGCTCTATTGGTAACCAGTATCTTGTGAACACATTCTCAAATAAGAATTTAACTGTCATTTGAACATCGTTCTTCGTTGTGGCCTTTACTTCTACCCACTTGGTTAGATAATCTGTGGCCAGAATGATGTATTCAGCATGGGAACTCTTAGCTGGGGGATTAATAGGACCTACAAAGTCTATTCCCCACTTAGAGAATGCACATCCACCCATCATAGGTTTCAATGGCATCTCATCCTTACGTATAGGATATTGATTTCGCTGACAAACATCACACCTCTTCACATAGGTATGTGCATCCATGTGAAGGGTGGGCCACCACAAGTCTATGAATAGGATTGCTTTAATCACCTGGTCTGGTCCAAAGTGTCCTCCTGCCACACCTTAGTGAGCAGTTTCCAAGATCTTAAGATATTCACTCTCATGGACACATAGTCTCAGGTAACCATCTTTACCATGTTTGTATAGATGATCCCCAATGAGTGTATAGTCTAACGCTTCTTGTTCTAAGCTTCTCTGGCTAGCCAGGGTCATATCTTGAGGGAATGTTTTCATCCTCAAGAAGGCTACTAATGGTTCGCTCCAATCTGGTATTAGAGACATTTGGTATAGAGTAGCGTGCTCCATAGGTGGTCTAATGCGACAGACTGGGCATTTCTTACACAACTTATGTATATCTGCTTCCATGGTCGGCCAATGCACTCTGAGTCTCCTTAGTGTCTGTAGGGTTTGTTGCCTTGAGTAGTGTTGCTCTAATGCACCTACATGTGCTAAATGCAACCATTTAGCGTACTCATCCTCTTCCACACAACAAGCTAATTTCTTGATCTGTATATTTGTACATACTTCCTACCATGATACGGTACTTCTGGGATTTTACTAGCTCCCTATCTTGAGTGTTTACTACTGGATGTTTAGGCCCGTATGTGAATATTGGCACTAGTGTCTTAGCCCACTGAGGTACAACTTCCAAATTAAACAAGTAAGCATCAGGAAGGTCATCTGATACTCCTTGTGGGGCCTCTCTGGATGTGAGCCTAGAGAGATGATCTACTCTCAAATGAGTCTTGCCTTTCCTCACCACTACCTCAAAGTCATATTCCATTAGTAAGAGAAACCATCTTACTAACCTACCCGTATTGCATGGCTTGTTTACCAGGTACAACAGTGCTTGATGATCAGTAAAAAATTTAAACTTATTTGCAAGCAAATAGTGTCTAAACTTTTTAACCGCATATACCATGCCTAATCCTTCTCATTCGATGGTGGTATAGTTCCGTTCAGCTACATTCAACTGTCTACTAGCATAGGCAATTGGAAGATCCATATTACCCTCGTCCGTAGGTTGTGCTAGCACACATCCAATAGCATAATTGGAAGCATCAACGTGAACATGAAAGGGCTTATTCCAATCGGGTGTGGTCAGAATTGGTGCTGAACATAACCATCGTTTAAGCTCATTGAAGGAGTTTTCACATTCTTCAATCCGCTCAAAGTTAGTCAAAAGTCAGTACAGAGGCTTTGCAATGATGGCATACATGTGTATAAAATGCCGATAATATCCACAATGCCCCATGAAAGCTTGTACTTCCTTGATATTCTTTGGCCTAGGTAACTCTGCAATAACTCTCACTTTCTCCTCATTTGTGGATATGCCATTCTTTGACACTATCTGTCCTAGAATCTTGCCTTGTGTGACCATGAAAACACACTTTTCTGCATTCAAGCAGACTTGATATTCTCTACATTTGTCAAAGATTTGCTTGAGTTTAGGTATATGTGTCTGTCTGATGTTGGAATGAGCGCAAAGATTGTCAACATAGACTTCCAAGTTCTTCCTTCGGAATTCTTTAAATACATGACACATCAGTCTCTGGAAGGTAGCGGGCGCATTGGTAAGCCCAAATGACATTACTCAAAAAGCAAATATACCCCACTCTATGGCAAAAGCTGTCTTATGCTGATCTTCTGGTGCTATGGCTACTTGATGTAGCCAAAAAATCCACCAAGGAAGCTGTACACTTCCTTGCCTGCTACTCTTTCTAAGAGATGTTCAGTGATAGGAAACGGATAGTTATCTCAGATAGTGGCTGCATTAACCTTCTTCAAGTTAATACACACACGTAATTTTCCATTCTTCTTGGGCACCACTACAATGGGGGATACCCATTCAGTGTGCTCAATTTCATAGATAAATCCAACTTCAACCAAGCGATCTATCTCTTCTTTTATCTTGGCAGCATAGTTATCATTGTATGTGTATGGCTTTTGTTTAGAGGGTCTGGAATCTGAGGTCATGGGAATAGTGTGTGAGCATATGTTAGGGTCTACACCTTTCAAATCCTTATAGCTCCAAGCGAATACATATCTGTACTCTCTTAGCAAAGCTATCAACTCTTTCTCTTCTTCTTTCGTCAAGTCATGTCCTATGTATGTGCATCTTTCTTCTCCTTCTTCTATGGCTACAACTATTTTCTTAGTGGTTTCTTTGTTATCATAGGCCTCCCCTGATTGCACCTCACGTTTAGGCATTCTTATCACGACTCTCCTATCATCTATTTCATACTTCTTAAAGTTTTTAAGGACCTCAAACAAAGAGTCTTCCTCCTCGGGTGTTACTTCTCTCTTCTTCCTTTTCTTGCCTTCATTCTTAGTGGGCACTTGTGTGGCTAATCTCACCTCATTCATAATTTCTGCATGTCTCTGAGGGTGATATTCTACTTCGTAAAAATATTCCTCATCTAATGCAAAAGGGGGTCCATAATGATTGACTCTAGATCTGAGTCACTTGCATCCTCAAATGCATCAGTACTAGGTTCACATTCTTCAATCACCGAATCACCCATGATTGGCTCTATTGAGAAGACTAAAATGTCATAGCCATCCTCATCACAGTGGGGTGTCCATTGTTCTTCATTGATGGCTACATCCATTGTCGCTAAAGCTTCTGCGCAACCATGAGGTTTGAATTCTTCGTCAGGAAATACTACAGGCGCATAGGTTGGGTCTTGAATTGATCTATGGGTTTCCTTCGCACCTACCTCTCTAGATTTTTCTCTCTTCTCTTCTTCTACTGCTACTTTACACATCCACAAGTGTGTGTCTTCATGCATCCATGAGGATCCTGATCCTATGGAATGCACTGACTCAGTATCATCTTTGGCTCTATGGATGGGATTCCATTGGATGGGAGGTACGTCTCTATGAGAATAGTCCTTGAGATTAACTTTGGTCGTGACACCTAAGTGTTGCAAGTACAAAGAATTGGTTCCCCAATCCTGTACCACTTGCAACCGTCCCATAAATGATCTTCCCAAAATCATTTTGTAGGCATGATTTTTGCTAAAGTCACATATAGCAAAAGTATGCTCAAACTCCACACCGCATGTAGTGAGAGTTATTCCTTCTAGCAGTCCTAAGGGTCTCTCAATGTGACCATCGGCCATCTGCAATTTCATTCTCGTTGGCCTGAGTGCTGGCTCGCCCCAACGCTTCCATAGGGAAGTGGTAGCAATTGCAACTCCTGCACCTGAGTCCAAAATTGCTTTGGTAGTGTACCCCTGATGGGTAATGGGAAGATACGTGTTTCCTTCTTCACCTTCGCTCATGTCTCCTATCTTATCCAATGGTATTTCTGGCACTGTTCTATGAGATCCTACCTAGGAACGAGATTTCGCTACATCTGGCACTTGTTTGGCTACATTTTTCACAATTCAGGCTTAACCTTGAGTAGCTCTTCTAAAGTGAGGTTGCACTGCACTTTAGTGTTCTTTACTACCTTCATATTCCTAGGTATGATCAAATCTTCATTTCTTATCATGACCGTGGGTGCTCTCATGCAGGTAGACTTAATTTCCCATGGGCCTGTGCAATGGGGTAATTCCTGCAAGGAATTAGACTCGAAGTCTAACTTCTCATGAGATTGGGCACTCTCTTGCTCTCCATAAATGGAAGGAATGTCCTATGGGAATTGATCATGCACGTCATCCAAAAGTTCAATGGGAGGAGGGAGTTCACTTTCTTTAGCCCATTTATCTTCTTGAATCTCTCACAAGAACTCTGGTGAATACCTATTCATAGAAGAAGAGGTGTTTGGTTCGGTGGAATTAGGCACATAAGCTTCTTGGAGGGGAATTCTTATTCTTTTACTTGCTTTATCTCTTCCTTGGGAGGTTCCTTCCTTGTTAGATCTTGCAATTATGCTCTCTAACTTCTCCAATAGTCCATCAAAATGCAACTGTGCCTTAGCTGAGCAAGAGTAGTTGAAGAGGCGACTGGCTTCAAACATGGTCTAAGCCAATGCTACCATTTTAGCACAAAGCTTGGTTCTCTCTATCTCTAAATCAACTCCAAGGTAACATTTGTCATGATCTGTAACATTTGGCCTTTCCTGGATTCTAGCTTGATATGCCTTAAGCATCATGTCTATGTCTTCAGGAGTGGGGTCAGCTAATACTGATCCTACTCTAGGGGGTGGTGGATTTGTATGCGGTAGGTTGGAAGATGGTAGGGATGAAGGTGGTAGTGGTATGTGAGAGTGTGCTTGAGAGGCTAGTTCAATAATTTTGGCTTTTGTTTCTCTTATGCTCTCTTCTAATTCGCTCATCTTCTTAGACCATTGTCTTTTCATCCTTTCCCAACTATCTTTCCAAGCTCTTGTCCATTTCTTGATTATGCTCTCAGTTTTACTAACCTCGACACTCTTTTTTGGGCCTAAACCTTGGTTCTGCTGCAAAGCCTGAGCTCTGGTGACCACTTGCACTGGTGCAGTGGAAGTTAGACTCCCTGTAGAGTCTACTACTAGCCCAATAACATTGATATGAGTGATTTTTGGCATGTTGTTAGGGTTCTTTGGGTAGTCTCATAAGAGATGCTCTTTTTCGCAATCTTGACAAAAGCCCTGGATTGTTACTGACTGGGATTGTGTAGGTGCAGGCATGGGGCAATCACGAATGAGGTGATCTCCCTGACATCTTGTTGAAGCTTAAGACCAATGAAAGAGCACAGAAGCACATCAAAGAAGTGGACACACAAGAAGAGGGAGCAAGTAGGGAGCTCCAAGAAGTACATGTCCAATTATCAGAAGAATCCCCTACAAAAATAATGATTTTGATCACTCAAACCATTGTAAATATCATTTCATCTTTTTGCAACTCCATGTTGTGCAACCCGAGAAGTCCTCGAGCTTGAGGAGTATTAGAACTATCATCCTACTAATTTTCATAATTTTTAGACTTTGTTTGAGCCCTCAAATAAGCCCTGGAACCTAATTTTTAACTAGGCCGGACACTAGGTCTGGACAGGGCCAAAACTAGTCCAAAAACTATAAAAAGAGCTAGAGAGCTCATTTTTTATGGTAGCTTCTTGTAGATTTCAGTTTTGTAATAGATTTCTTTTGTAATCAAAGGCCTTCCATTGTTCCTCTCTTTGATCTCACTCTGTGCGCGTGTGTGTGTATGTGTGTGCATGTTTGTGTGCTTTCACTCACGCACTTGTGCCTTCACTTGCTCGTGGTCTTCATACTGGTCCTCACATCTCCGCGGATTGACAAGTAAAGGAGGTGATGCTTACGCTTGAGCTACACCAAATTTTGGCACCGTTGCCGAGGAGAGAGCTTCGAGGACGAGCGTTGTTATGGTAATATCGTAGATTTGCGATGTTGGAAGGTAAAAAAAACTGTCATTTTTGTTCATTTTCTGATTTTACTTCTTCATCTTCATCATCATCACCATCTCCATCTTCTTCTTCATAGAAATTTCTTGTTTTTTAGTGCATTTTCATCATTTTCATACCATCTTTCATGCATTATTGTGCGAGGAGGAGTTAGGAAGTGCAAGAGAGTGCAAGCGCTGTGTTTTTTCATGATTTTCTACACATACGGAGCTTGCCATTGCTCGGTGCTCAGAAATTCGAAGTTCCAGCCAAAAAACACGATTCTGTGATGAAAATCGCGATTCTGTGATGAAAATCGCGATTCTGTGAAAATTCAATTTTTTTTTGAAAATCGCGATTCTCTATTTCCCACCGAAAAGCCTTTTGAAAAGAACACGATTCTAGGGTCATTCTTAGAATCGCGATTCTATGGTTGTGCTCAAAATCGCGATTCTCACCAATCATGATTTTCAATCAAAAACGCGATTGTGATCAAACACGATTCTCTATTGGCAATCTCGATTTTCATGTCAAAACACGATTCTGTGAAAACACGATCCTGTGAAAGCACGATTCTCTGCTCAAAATTGCGATTCCCAAAAAACACGATTCTCTGCCCAAAATCGTGATTCTCAAAAACACGATTCTGTGCTTGTGCTCAAAATCGCGATTCTCTAAATTTTGAAAACCACGATTCTCTGAGACAAAATCGCAATTCTCTAGAACATGATTCTCTAAACCACGATTTTGTGAAAAACATGATTCTGTGAAAACACGATTCTGTGAACCACGATTTTGTGAAAAAACAGGATTCTCTGAAAACACGATTCTGTGAAAACACAATTCTCTGAAAACATGATTTTGTGAAAACATGATTCTCTGTTGACAATCGCGATTCTCTTGGTTTCACAGGATCGTGATTCTCTTGGTTTCACAGGATCACGATTCTCTAATTTCATAGCATCGCGATTCTCTTGAAGTTCACAAAATCGCGATTCTCTTGGTTTCACAGGATCGCGATTCTCTTGGTTTCACAGGATCGCGATTCTCTAATTTTATAGCATCACGATTCTCTCGAACTTCACAAAATCGTGATTCTCTTGAAGTTCACAAAATCGCGATTCTCTTTATTTCACAAAATCGTGTTTTTTTCCAAAAGGTCTTGTTTGCCTATTTTGACCCCAGGAGCCTGATTTGACATAACTTTTTTATCCAAAGTCCATTTTTTGAGCTCTATAGCTCGTTGGAAAGCTCGTTAATTTTCAGGTAGGATAATTTGAATTTGACCCTCAAGTGGGACCAGGAAACCAAGGGGGCTCCAAAGGACTTTTTTGCAATACCAAGAGGGAGAAAAATTGCATCATGGGAAAGAAAAAAGCAAAAGAGAGAAGAAAGGGGGCTAAGATGGGAAAAGAGAAGGGAGATGAACATGAAGTGCATGAAATAATCTCAAATGAGGATGAAACATCTAAAGAAAAATTGCAAGGAGTCAAGGAAACGGGGGAAATGTCTAAGGGGGTTGGATCCTTATTTGCAACAAGAGAATATGATAATACTTTTGTGGATATCAGAATAGGATATGACCATAGAAGGTTGGGTGTTTATATCAATCCTAATTGTGAGTGGAATTTAATTCATATTGACCTAGTGGTCATTATCTTAGAGAACATTCAACCAACAACTCACTCTTCTATCCTCATGGATGGTGAACATTATGATTGCATAGGTCAAGTTGTGTTACCTGTTATGGTGGATGATATGCAATTTTTGGAAACATTCTTTGTCATGGATTGTATAGATGAAGAGTTGATCATTGGCATCCAAAGGTTCATTACACAAAATCATCAAGAATTTGAGGTGTCTTCTCCACCTATTACCCGTGCTTCTACATATATGTCTATGGAAAATCCTAATGACTATCCACCTTATGATAATTGGGGGCAAAATCATCTTTTCAAAGAGTATGATTTTCATGAAAAAAATTTTCTTTCTACTCATGTTTTTGAATCTAATCCTTCTTTGAGTAAATCACAGGAAACCTTGGAGAATCGAGAAATGGAGGACTCCAAGTGTTTGGGGGAAGTGGAAGGTCCCTCTCTTCCTGTAAATTTGGATTCTCCTCCTAAAACCATAAGCAGGGATGATCTACACTCATATCATCAAGAAGGAGATGATCAACAAATACTTTGTATCGTTGATGTGAAAAATGATGTCGACTCGAGGGTGAAGCATGACAATCCATCACCCATTTGTACACCTAGAGATTCTATGTGTAATAGGGATAAATGTATCGATGAATCTGTAGTTCAATCTCCAACAACACTACCCATTGACCCCTTGCATAAGTCTGATGCATGTATAGAAGATCAACCTTTGTTGCATTCCCCATGTAAAGATGAGTTTTCTCAAAAAACTCGCATAGAAGGCCCAAAAGACCCTTACATCAAGAAACAAAAATCACATTTTCTTGGTAATATCAAGAAAATTTGGGTGGCCAAGAAATTACTTAGAGCCCAACCGAATCACACTATGATATGGGTACCAAAGAAAGCCCTTGTACAAAATCAGCCCCCTCACACTAGACTTCAAAATCTTTGGTCTAGGCCTACCATGACTTATCTTCAAGAAAGACCACTTCCAATCGAAGGACACAAAGCAATCAAGCCAAAACTCAGAAAGAATCCAGGGGGGACTTCAAGGCAACAACCTGCACAACAAAGACACCAAGGCGAGGTAAGGGACTAAATCAAGCACAGAGCTCCAAAAAAGATCAAAGAACCTCTTCTACAAGGATATGGGTATGGAAACCAAAAGCATCGGTAGGCCCCACAGAACCATAGTGCCAACCACGCAAGATCAAAGCCTCAAGAAAGCATCCAAACATGGAGCCACCAACGGAGATCACTAAACAAGCGAAGACCAATCTCAAATGGATCCCTATAAGGAGGAAGTATCAATTGTCATTCGGGGATCCAATGGATACTTCTAACAAAGGCTGCCATAGCATCTGCAAATAACATCAAAAGCCTCGACGAGCGACAACCATGTGCTCCTTGCACAACCCTGTCTTATGCACCATTCAGGTCATGCATTTCCAAAGTATGCATTATTATAGGGCTAGATTACATGGCCGTGCATAGACACATTTGAGAGTCCCATGCACAAGAGCACATTGACATATGTCAGCTATGTTTTCTGATACTAGCATTTGTCTTCTTGCTTATGACATGGTAGTAAAAAAAAAAAAAAAAGAGCTTGTTCCCAGGTTTGGTTTATGGAACATGAATAAGTCATGCTTAGTTGAAGGTGGAACCATGACTTGGATAGAAGTGTGTCTCAGCTAGCAGCTACTATTATTGTTGCCTTATCTGGTAGATGTCAAGCACTTGGCAGGAACATGGCATCCACAACTATTGTTTCCCCTTACCATGATAGGAGAGAAGAGTTTGAAGGGAGAAGACTCCTGCTTAGGGTGAGCTAAAGAGAAGGTGTGAAACTAAGCTTGGTGTAGTTACCCAATGATGTTTGCCAAGGAATATAAAGAAATTCAATTCTCAATATTTGGCAAATGTTGCTTTGAAGAAAGGAGATAGGGCGCGACACTCAAAGAGTTTCATCAGCGATCCATCAACATGGACACTCATCGACAATGAAAGACGAGCTGATGGTCCATCACAATGCTGGGTGTACAACATGAAGAGCAGACTATCGATTGACCTTTCATGGTAAGAATCCTCTACTTGGGTATCACAACAACACTGCTAGATTAGGAAATCTCTTCATCAACATACCCTTGAGCAATCCGCTCAAGACCTACTTTCTTGCACCATGTTTTCTAATGCATTTCCCCAGTATGCATGCATAGGGCTACATGACAAGGCCATGCACAAGGCACATATTTTCTTCAACCCATGCACCAATACATTTACCCATCATTCAATATGGGTTAGGAGTACTTGACACGAGTACAATGAACATCACCTTTGGAAGTTCTTTAGGATATCACAGGGACAACATCAATACCTAGGAAGCAAGTCAAAGCGCGCAGTTGCTCCAACTCAACCTTGACAACCTCTTTTGAGCAACGAGCTGATTTTTGGGAGCTCACAAGGACACTGTCTCGCTAGAATCCAAGGAAGCAACACATACCGAAGAACTAAGCCTTACAATAACTCACAATGACAAAGGAAGAATCAGAAAACCAAACCTGCTACAATAGATAGATAGAAGGATCTTGTTCACACAGGATGGACACTACCTCTCAAAGTGCTACATGGAACAACCATTACAACAAGGGTCTGTCAGGGATGACAGACTCGAGAGGGGGGGAGTGTTGAAGCTCAAGACCAATGATAGAGCATAGAAGCACATCAAAGAAGTGGACACACAAGAAGAGGGCTCATTTTTTATGGTAGCTTCTTGTAGATTTCAGTTTTGTAATAGATTTCTTTTGTAATCAAAGGCCTTCCATTGTTCCTCTCTTTGATCTTACTCTGTGCACGTGTGTGTGTATGTGTGTGCATGTTTGTGTGCTTTCACTCAAGCACTTGTGCCTTCACTTGCTCGTGGTCTTCATACCGGTCCTCACATCTCCGCAGATTGACAAGTAAAGGAGGTGGTGCTTAAGCTTGAGCTACACATCTGTAGCATGGTCCTCTAGGAAATGGGTGTCTTACTTGCTTAGGTTGAGGTCTAGAGTTGGGGTTTGCGTACATGACATTTGCATACTCAGGCTCCCAACTAGGTTCACTCGGTTCTTCACAATAGTAGGACTCACTATGCTCAGGTGACTGCATGTAGTAGGCCTGGGGGCTATCAATATGTGTAGAATCAAAACTCTGATCACTAGGGTCACCTTTTGAAAGCAATGGAGTGACTGGGACTATGGCTCTATTTAGATTTTCTTCTGTAGCTGCATAATTTACTGGAATCACATTAGCTGGAGCAGGGGGTTGCTATGCTAGAACTGGTTGAGGTCTCTAGTGCCCTTGATAGGGTGGCTGATAGGGTTGCTGGGGCCTACCGTACTGCTATGGTGGATAGTGGTTCTAGTACCTACCCGATTGTGGATATGGTTGAGGGTAATTTTGTCTCACAGTTTGTTTGTTATAGGGGCAGTCTTGCATGGTGTGATTAGTGTGTCTCCGTTCTATGGTGCAGTATTGGCTACTAGGATTCACTTGGGGTTGAGCCATAATGGGACATACATTTGCCATATGGTCACCTCCATACGTATAACATCTTTTCACTGGGGCAAACCTTGGTATTTGTTTACTTGAGACTCCTAGCTTCTGAGCTACTTTCTCAGTGAGTTCCTCAATATATGTGGATTGCGTGGAAGTGAGGCTAGTAGAGCTATTTGAATCTCTGTAGATTTTTGAAAGCTCTAATTCCTCCCCTAGGTTATCTTCAATGTCAATGCACATGAGTACACACTCTTGTATGGTTCTTGGGTCCTTCACGTACACATATGATCTCAACTTGGTGCTCAACAATCCATCTAAGAATAATGCCACCTGTTTGGCTGGAGTGGCTAACTCAGGAAAAGGACATCTCTCTAGGTATTGCCTAAACCTTCTTCCTGCGAGTCTAACGGTCTCTTGAGGTGTCTGCTTGAAGCTGTGAATTAGTGAGGATGTATTATGCCGTATGCCGCTCTTAAAGAATTCAGTAATGAATGCCTTTAGAAGTTGGTCTATGTTCCTGAACTCTCTCTCATTTAGCGGTTGAAACCACGTAAGGGTTGTGTTCCTTAGCGTTAGACCAAAAACATTGTATTGCGTGAATAAGTCCTCAACTTGTTCAGCTCTCAAGACTTGCCTAAACTTGGCCACATGATCGTATGGGTCTCCTGTGCCATCGAAGTAATTCTTCATGGACTTAACCAGCTGGGTTGGCCTCAAGCTCCTAGTGTGTTCTCTAGGCCTTGGCAAAGGAAAGTCATCAGCATTTCTTTGGTTTCTTGGGGCTCTAGGTCTCTTAGTTTCTTCTCTATCCATCTCTGTTCTCATCCTTTCTCTTCCCAAGGTGTTGGCAAAGCTTACTTCTGGTCTATCTCTACTTCTATCCCTATGAGCTCCATGAGCTTGGGACGTTTTAGCTCCTGGGTGGCCATAAGACACGTTAGATCTTGGTTGGGGAAAAATAAATTCACCCTTCCAAGTGTAGGCATGTCTACCATGTTCTGAGACCATAAAGATCCTCTCTGAAGTATTGTCTAAATAGGTCACTTTGTCTGGGCTATCAAGATCTTTGAACTCATAGATCGTGATCGTTCCTACCTCATATTTGGCTCCAGGGGTTTTAGGATCTCCCCCTATGTTCCCTTGCTCTAGGTCACCTATGTCCGTTTCTAGGATCACATTACCGAATTCATCTGTCCTATCTGGGTAGGAGGTGACCACATACATGGTTTCTTCTTTGTCCAGGTATGCTCCATTTTCAAACTTGACTGCTGTATGTTCTAGTCCAATGGGTTGATCTGGGTTTTTGATATGGACCACAGATCTTCCTATGCCATCCTCATAGATGCACACACCTAATCGGTTGGTCCTAAGGTATTCGAGTTGCGTCTTGTAAGGACCTTTGACCCTTTGTAAGTATGGCACACCTGAACTTCCTGTGGGTCTCTCCATACCTTGAGACATCTGTGCTTCACTAGTCTCAAAGCTAGAGTAATGTGAATAATGGCTCAACTGTTGGGCCCAAGATCGAGCAGTATGATTGATACTAGCTTCAGAGGACCTAAGGCTTTATCTGTCTCTTCCTAGGTGTCGTCCTGATCTAAGGTTCATATGCCCAATTGAATAACCTTTCCCAAGTACAACTTCGTTCCTGAGTTCTTTTGTATTAATCACTTTATTCTTTTTAATTTTTCCTAGGATGTCACTTCTTGTCCAATCAATCTTCATCGTGAGGAATACTTAGGTTTTATCGTACTTGAGTTTGGTCACTTGATTTAAATCCTTTTCCCTTAGGTTGTTTCACAAATGTAATTTCTTTGTACTTGCACTTGAGTGATTGGAGTTCTTGGACTTGGTCATGCTTAACGTAACCCTAATTGATCAAAGTTCTATCCATACTTAGCCTAAGTTAGGAATTGACAGAGGGTGTTGAGAATTTCCAACCTTTAGTTTCTCTCCTTGGTTGTCCTTGTGTGCCCAAGAAGCGTGTTCCCAAGCTTGCACTTACTCTTGTTTAGAATGCCCTTCGATGCTCTCAATGGACCTGCAATAGTCCCAAAGTTAGCTCAAGATTTAAATTCAATTGACACAATAGACCATGTTCATTCATGCAATTCAGAGATCAAATTGTCCTTTGGTCTTTATGGAAAACAATCCTAAAGACCCCTCAGTTTTCTTCCCCTAGGGTATGGTCAAATTCAAAATACTATATCTAATAATCCCCATATTATTTTTATCGTAACTAGTGGAAGTTTTGGTAGTACTCCCCATGAGCTTTCCGACAAACCCAAAATCACAAGAAACGGATTTCATATGAGAAAGTTATGCCATTTCAGGGTTCTAGGGCTAAAACAGGGTTAAAACAGGCTAATAAGTAAACAAGATTTCTCGAATTTCTTACGTAGCGGCCTCACAATGCTCTGAATGTTTCCCAAAATTTGACCCAAAATAGACCAAGTATTTTCTTTTGGCCCTAAAAAATGCCGAAATTGCTCGTCAATCACGATCGAATGGTCTGTCAATCGCGATTGATATGTCAGTCGTGATCGACGTGTCAGTCGCAATTGATAGGTCCGTCATGGCTGTTAGTCGCGATTGATGGGTCAATCGCAATTGACACGTGGCCCGAAATTTCAATCAGTCTCGATCAAACAGTTGTTGATTGGGTCAGTCATGATTGACAGGTCCGTCGGGGCTATCAATTGCGATTGATGGGTCAATCGTGATTGACACGTGGCACGCGAAGGCTCTGTCGGTCGTGGTCAAATAATCGTTGACTCTGTCGATCGTGATCGACGTGTCGGTCACAATTGACAGGTCCGTCGACAAGTGTCCGTCGTCGTTTGTCAATCGCGATTGACGTGTCGATCGCGATTGATAGAAAACTAAGGAATTTTAAAATTTCAAACACATATTCAAGATGCTCTAGGTGTTGAGGGAGAACCAAGTAAGAAGAAGAAAAGAAGAAAGCAACGAAAGAAGCAGCTTCACTAAGAAGCAACATTCGAAGATATATCTTTGCAAGAAGCCCCGCAGGGGCACGCATCAGGCAAAAAGAGAAAATAGCCAGGTCATGCACGGTGGAAAGAAGTAAACAACCTCAAAGCAATACAACAGGGTCCGATGTGTGCAACCAGAACAAATCAGAGGACCAAAAGTTATAAAGGGGTAGAGGCTGAAAAGTTTAAGAGGGTGACTAAGAACAGCACATTCCTAGTCACTGGTGGCGTGCGTGGCAACCCAAGTCAACAGGCAAGACAAGTGCAACAGGCTCTCGAGTAGTAGAGCTTGAATCAAGAAGGCCATCAAATCTGCATGTCTGTTTAACTACAGACAACACTGACCACTGGACGCGTGCGGGAAGCAAAGTCTGTCAAGGGACGACAGAGACGAAGAGGGGGAAAGTGTTGCAGAGCTAAAGAGCGCACGAAGCAGAGAAAAAGACGGGCCCCAAAATTTTTTCGATTTGGACATCAAACTTTTGTATTATATTCATTCTTGTAATATATTTCCATTGTAAATGCACTAGAGGAGTCCTCTAGATGCATCCCCACGAAAGAGTAGAGATTACCCATGTACAATAGTAGGAAATTAGTCTCTTAGTGAATAAAAAGTGCCGGTCACTTGTGTGAAAGGACCAAACTTAGGGCTCATGTATATAAGTCACTTTGTGACTCTTTGTAAAAAACTCTTGCCATTGTGAAGAAGGAGCTCTTCAGATTTTTCGAGTTTGCCTCTTTCTTGTTGATTTTGATCTTCATTTTGCTCTTGTATGTGTGTGTTATGCTTGAAATGCATGTGTAGGACTGTTGTCTACCCCTTCCCCTTGGTTTTGAGCTGCTGTAGTGCGTGCGTAAGCTAGGAGAAGCTGTGGCGCGGGTATTTGTGATTCCCGTCATTCACTGTTTCTGCCATAACTTGAAGCAGAGTGGTCAGAATTGAGTGAAACCACCACCGTTGGATGCGTCTCGTCGAGAGCTTCGAAACGAGTACCCTATTGCCTATATTCGGAGTTCTAAGCTGGGAGAAAACCTCAAAATACTAAAACTGCTGTGAGGGGCTTACGGCAAACACTTTCAGTATTTCAAAGAGTGTGAGAGGTAGTAGTCTTTTCTCATGCATGCTAGCTAAACCACTTCATTATCCATCACGTGTGCACAAGTCTTCATACACTTGGTAAGTCGTTCCTTAGGATTGACATTTAAATGTGTGTTAAAGATCCCACTATATGCACTTGTGTGGCAATTGAGGTATAGTCTCATTGGCACAAGTCCTTGAGTCCTCTTGGCTCAAGTACACACGTTTTTGGCGCCGTTGCCGGGGAACACTCAACCAAGGTGCCTTCGTGATGGTTAGAGATCGAGTGTGATCGAATCGTACTTGTAGAGGTGAAATTGTCCTTTGGCAAGTAGTCAGTCACTTCAGCACTTATTACTTCATATCCCCGAGGTGTGTGTGATAAGTTTTAGGTTTAGGAGTAGTAGGAGGAGAGTAGGAAGAGTGAGGGAGTAGATTAGAGGAGCTTTCACTTTTTATCTTGTTGTTTCATTTTCAGTAGATAGGAAAAAACCAGGTATAAAACTCAAAAAAGTCATTTTGAAGATCACTTGTTTGAGCAAGTATCGTGAGAGTGAGCGTCGAGTATCGTGAGCTGCAGAGTAGCGTGGCTGAGCTTGTGGAGTGTCCTTGAGCTAGAAAAGGTGCTAGAAGAGTGTGGCAGAGCTTCAAAGGTGAGCCACTCAGTTGCTAGAGCTTTCTGATCATTCAAATAATTCAATATCAGGGAGAAACGATCTGCGCCAGGTATCGTTTAGAGCTTTCAGGGGGTAAAAAGGTGTGTTTTGTTTGATACAGAGAGTGAGGAGAGGAGAGAGGAGCTAGGAGATCAAGGGGTCAAAATCAAAACTCAAAAAACATTTTTCAAAACTTGTCTAAGGGTCAAGTATCGTTTTACTCCCGCGGTCGAGTATCGCGATACTTCACAAGTATCGTGATCTCCTGTGGTCGAGTATCGCGATATTTCCCGTCGATCGTGTATCGTTTCATACCGATCGCGATACTTGGTCAGAGATCGTTTTCCCAGCGATCGTTGATTGAGTATCGTTGATCGTGTATCGTTTCGAGCCGGTCGCGATACTTGAGAAGTATCGTTTGGTCAAAGATCGCGATACCTGATAAGTATTGTGTATCGTTTGCCAGCGATCGTGTGGTGAAAGGTCGCGTATCGTTTGGGTCAAGTATCGTGTATCGTTTCTCAGTGATCGCGATACTTGCCAAAGATCGTGTATCGTTTCGTTCAAGTATCGGCGATCGTTGGTCGCGTATCGTTTGGGTCAAGTATCGTGTATCGTTTCTCAGTGATCGCGATACTTACCAGATATCGTGTATCGTCGATCGTTTCAGTTCAGAGATTGTGTATCGTAGGATCCCAAGTATCGTATATCGTTTCCAGCCAAGTATCGTTTGGCCCAGAAATCGCTTAGAGCAAAGATCGCGATACTTCCGACATATCGAGTATCGCCTGTTCCAAGTATCGTTTCCTTCGAATATCGTGTATCGCCTGTGACCAAATATCGTGTATTGTTTTCTTCCAGGTATCGGTATCGTTTCACTCAGCGATCGGTATCGTTTATCAGATTTCGCGATATTTGTCAGGGATCGTGTATCGTCTGAACCCAGAGATCGGGTATCGTGTATTTTTGAGACAAGTATCGTGAATTGTAGAAAATTCTTCTTCAGTCATTTCTTTCCAGCCCAAGTCTTCTAGACATTTTTGACCTATAGAGAAGAGTGCCAAAGGCCCAAGGGTAGCACAGGCTGATCAAAGTTTAGAAGTGGATGAACCTGAGATCCGGAAGAACCCTAGGAAGCCGAAGAAGTGTAATCTCTTCCGTAGGTAGTGTAGCAGAGCCAAGTAACCGTTCACATTACTCGGAGACCTCCAGTGAGTCAGAAGGAGAAATTCCCATGGCTTCAGAGGATATGCAAAACACAGTACCCATGATTGGCATGATGTCAATCATTGAGGGAGAGTACAGAACCTCCTTGGAGTATGTGAACACCAACCACAATGAGATCCCCATCTATTTGGATGGTCTAAACACATCTGTGGCCAGGTTAAAGAAAGCATCAGAGGCTTACATAGTGCCTAGACCTGCAGTCAAGTACGTAGGAGGACTGTACATGGACAAACGAGATATCCAGTATGTTGTCACAGAACACCCAGAAAACATCAATGAAATTGGTGAAGAAAATAATGCTGCAAACTTAAGTGGAGGAGGGAATGAAGAGCAAGTAACTACACCGAGAGGAAGATCTACAGTCGCGAGGATATGGAGAGGAGATCTAATTCCCCAAGATGACACCTTAATGGATGTATATTTGATCAATGGGATGGATCATCTCCTTAGAGCACATTCCTCAATTTGGGAAGCTGCTCCTAATCCCGTCACCATTTACGAGTTGCAAGATCCTGATTTTTCCACCATTATCACTTATATGGATAAAAATCAGAGAAGATATTGGCCCATAACAGAAGCAGAAAGAGCAGAATTGAAATATCAAAACATCCCAGTGTTCCCTCCAAGGGACCAGGCCACTACTTCAAGAAACCCACTTGGAACGTCCCATAATGATTCATATCAACAGTCGGGCCAAACACAACAAACTCAACAAACACAACAGACCCAACAAACTCAAATCCCCTTCAGACCTCCTGTGCAATTTGCAATGCCTGCAAATAACCCTAACTATCGACCTCAACCGACTATTGACCCCAGACATGGAGTTCATGCTCCAGTCAGACCGCCGGTAGCAAGAGGACCAGGCATACCTATAGGAAGACCTATTTTCCCAGTGATGCCTAGACAACCCGAGGCAGGAAGACGACTAAGGCCAATCCAAGTTGCCAAATGTATGAGAAACCATTATGATGGCTCTAGTGAACCTTACAACCATATAGCGGAATTTAAACAAGTAATCAGAGCCGAACAGGTAGAAGACTTTCTGATTCAATATGAGTCCTTTGGTCTTACCTTGTCAGACACAGCATTGGCATGGTTTCAGCCATTGGACCCTAATACCTTTCAGAACATGGAGCAAGTATATCAAGAAATGATTGAAGAATTTACCAAATCAGGAATTAAAAACAATTCGTCATCATTAATCCACAGCTTCAAACAAGTCCCTACCGAGTCAGTGAGATTGGCCGCCAGAAGATTCAAGCAATATGTAGACAGATGCCCGGTGGAAGAGAGACCGACACAGAATAAAATGGTATCATTATTTTTGGAAGGATTACTGAACGGATCCTTAAGATCATTAGTGTATGTGAAAAGGGTTCAGACCTTGCAAGAATGCATGAAGGAATGCATAGATTTAGAAGACAACCTTGCAGAGGATCTGAAAATACCTCAAGGAAGCTCTAAAACCGAAGATTCGACCAGTAATGCATCCATACCTAAAAACAACGTAGAGGAAATAGCTGAATTGTTAGCGAAAAAGTTGAATGTTCAAGGACAGAGGAACTACCCCAATAATCCAATGAGAGTACCCATGCTTAGAAGGTGTATGCAGTGCGGAGGCAATCATCCTTCTCATCTGTGTACTAGGGGAGTAGTTCCACCACCAGCTTATGGATATAATAGACCCGCTGTCCCAGGACCACTACAATACTGCAATGTGGAACAAAAATGCACAAATCATAGCACAGAAAATTGTCCCTACAATAGGCAAGCAAGACCTGCACAACAATACATGAGACCGTACGGATACCCTCAGAATCATCAGGGAGGTGAAGCCTTTAGGTATCCTTCTTATCAACCGCAGGCACCAGCACCACGACCATATGCTTATCAGGGATACACACAACCACAGCCGGTACTAGGACAACAACCGCCCCACCCTCAGAACGTTGTCCCAGTCAAGATGGCCCAACCTGAAGAAAACCTAGAGAGGGCTATAGTGCCAGCCACACCTTTGACTAGTAATGAACCATATGACTCATTTTATGACCCTAGTCAAGGAACATATCCTAGTTATGAAAGCTCAATGAAGGAATATGGACAACTGTATGAACCATATGCCTATAGCGTAGAAGCCCCAGATAGTTCATACGGTTATGAGCAGGATTATGTGCCTTTAATGTACACAGCTCCTAGAGCAACCATACCACCCCGACCCATGAATAGACCGCCTGTACCCAGAGGACCATGTTACAGGTGTGGAGGTGATCATTATATCAGAGAATGCACATTGCCAAACCCACCCCCACCACGAGTCTGGGAAGGTTACTGTAGTGATTGTGGTAAGGAACATCTTTTCAGAGACTGCCCCAAAAATCCCAACAAGGTTACATCCAATGTCCAAATCAATGTAATAGAAGTAATAGAATCATCAGGGAGTGATAAAGAGTACACAGTACCATTGAAAGCAATAACGAGAGCCAAAGCCAGAGAGACCCCTGATAAAACGGATGAGAATAATCAAAGTGACAAGGAGAGGGACACACCCATCCCTCAAAGAGTTGAAGACTCAGAAGAACCAGAGAAAAGTATTGCCAGTAAAAGGTCCCAGAGATGGAAGCACCGAAGAGAGAGGCTAAAAGAAAAGAAATTACGGCAGAAAAAGGAAAATGAAAGGAACGAACAAAATTCAAAAGAAGAACCGAAGAAGGAAGAAGGGAACAAAAATGAGAAGTGTAAGAAAGAGGAGGTAGGATCAGTTTTAGCAGATCCAATGCCTGAGGAGTTAGCCATGTGGATTCAGGCATATAAGGCAAGAATAAGAGCAGGACCTACCATAGAACAACACGAGAGAGAATATCCAAGAGGCAACTTAGAAAAAGAAAGACTAGAAATCTGCAAGAAATTGATAGAAGTTGCACAGCAAACCTTAGAAAAACCTGCATCGCCTTTACCCAATACCCGAATTTCTGAAGGAGAGTTCCAAGAGTGTGTAAACACTCATGAAAATCCCGAGGTAAATAGACCACAGAATGACGAACGTGGTGTTGAGAGAAAGGAAGGATCCATAGTCCCTGAAATAGAAGGAGAATGGACTAAGAATCTATGGGCACGGGTCCAAGAGGACAAATGGAAGAAAGTGGAAGGAATTGAACCGCCCTTTGAAGAATTAGAAGCAGAAAATGAAATAGAGGGTTCAATACCTGAACTAAATTCCGAAGAAATTTTTCCAATGGATGTAAGTGACAAAGGAGAGGAAGATGTAAAGGAACTGCCCAAATACACAGGGGAGTACGAGCACAATTCAGAACTGTATCGCATTCCCTCAATAAGGAAACGAGAAACGAACCCATCAGTCCAAACATCGGAGATCATACAACGCCTTAGAGAGGTAAAAATCCCATGTACCCTAACATTTGAAGAACTGTTAAAGGTAAAACCACACTTAAAAGAGAAATTGATCAATCAATGGGAAGTCAAGAAGGAAAAGAAGGAGATAGCGGACGAGATAAACACAGTGAGGATTCCAGTGGATAAAGTAGGAGACTTTAGTGAAGGAGATGAAGGAAATACCTGCCTTCCAATTACATATAGGGGTTACACTACCAAAGCCATACTAGATTCAGGAGCTGGTGTGGGCATTGCTACCAAAGAAATTTGGGAGAAATGGGGAAAACCAGCATTAAGACCAACACGCATGAAAATACAAATGGCAGATGGACATACAGAAAGACCCTTAGGATTGTTGGAACGTGTAGTCTTCACTACGTGTGGAGTGGAAGTCGAGCACACTTTAGCAATATGTCACTTCGAAAGGCCAAGCAATTATGAAATGATCTTGGGAAGGCCTTTCATGAGACAGCTAAAGGTCGTACAAGATTGGGGAAAAGATGCAGTTTACCTACAACACGCAGGAACCACCACTAGGATAAACCTACATACGTACACTTATCAAGATGTTCCACCTCTACAATGGAATAAAATCCATAAAGAGGAAGACGATCAATCGGTTCATAGTGCAGGTTCTAGTGATCAGTCCTGGATGAACGAGGACACTCATCTGTGGATATGTCAAGCTGCAAAGAAGGAAGAGGAGAGAAGAAAAAGTTGGCAGCAGAAACAAGGAATAGTGAGGTCTGTACAAGATCCATCTTATATGCCACAAGTATTTCCGGATGAAGAATTTGAACCTCACGGTTGGATGGAAATCTTAGCTACCCTCGATGTCTGTGTAAACGAAGAAGTAGTGACCATGAACGAATGTATTGATGAGGAGGGTTATGATGTTAGCCTGTATATGGTAGTCCTTCAGGAGGCTGAAGAAGGAGAAGTGATCGAGAAAGACTGGAAGGAGGACTACGAGAGCATTGAAATGGAACCCGAACCCATGGATCTAGGGAATAGTACTACCAACATAAATATCACTGCCAATGGAAAACACCAGGAATGCACACAGAAAGGGGAATTAGAATTCGAAAGAGAATCAGAAGACGACGAAAACAAACCCCAAGAACAATTTGAGGTACCAGCTCATTTTAAAAAATATGAAGTGGAGGAGAGAAAAATTGCTATTCAAATGCCGAAAAGAGAAGCACAGCCTGGAATAGTATATGATAATAAGGAACAAACCAAAAAGATAGTCGTAACTATGGAAGGAGGAGAGGAACGATGTACCTTCATAGGACAGGATGTCTCAGTAGAAGAAGAACAGGAGTTAATTCGTCTCATAAGAGAATATCGGGATGTCTTTGCTTGGACCTATAAGGACTTGAAGGGAGTAGATCCATCTATATGTGCGCACAGAATCCCCATGACATCCGAAGCCAAACCTTCTAAACAAAGACCGTACACTTATAATGATGTGTATTCAACCAAGATAAAAGAGGAAATAGACAAGCTACTAGATGCTGGATTCATCTATGAAATTGAGCACACGGAATGGGTGTCACCCTTGGTGGTTGTACCAAAAAAGAATGGAAAGTTAAGAGTGTGCATCAATTTGAAGAAAGTGAACGCTGCAACCATAAGGGATAGTTATCCCTTACCAATTACGGATCATCTCTTGGAATGGGTAGCAGGGAAGGAAGTTTATAGTTTTCTGGATGGCTTTTCAGGGTATAATCAGGTAGCCATTGCTCCTGAGGACCAACATAAGACAGCATTCGCAACTGAGTGGGGAGTATACGCCTTTAGAGTCATGCCTTTTGGATTAATGAATGCCCCAGCTACCTTCCAAAGATTGATGTGTCATGTGTTCAAGGAATTTCTGAGAAAAAGTATGGAGGTATACGTGGACGATCTTTGTACATATTCAGCTATACGATCAGAGCACATCCCTGAACTAGAAAAGATTTTTGCTAAATGTCGACAATATCGAGTATGCCTCAATCCTGAAAAATGTGTCTTCATGGTTAGACAAGGAAAAATCTTAGGACATATTGTCTCTAAGAACGGAATTTCAATAGATGAAGACAAAATCAAAGTAATTCTAAATTTACCAAGACCGAAGACTGCTAAAGAAGTTCAAGCATTTATGGGACATTGTGGATACTATCGAAGATTCATACATATGTACGCCATAATTGCTAGACCTCTTTATGCATTATTGACTCTATTTAAATGGACCGAAGAATGCGAAAAAGATTTTAATGAGTTAAAAAATCGATTGAGTTCAGCTCCCATCCTTCGAGTCCCTAACTGGAATAAACCGTTTCACATTCATGTGGATGCTTCCAAGTTTGCCATTGGTTGCATCTTAGCTCAACCAGCTGACACAGGAAAATTAGACCACCCTATAGCCTATGCTAGTAGACAGTTAAATCAAGCGGAACGCAATTATACTACCACGGAGAGAGAAGGCCTAGGGATGGTATATGCAGTCAAAAAGTTCAGACATTACCTACTGGCAAACAAATTCAAATTCTTCATTGATCATCAAGCCCTACTGTACCTAGTCAACAAACCTTGTAATACAGGACGACTAGTACGATGGTTTTTACTGCTAATGGAATTTGATTTTGAGGTAGTAGTCAAGAAGGGAAACACCCACATAAGAGCAGACCACTTATCTCGGATGACCCATGGAGAACCACCCATAGGAGTACCAGATGATCTGCCAGATACTTATCTTTTTAACCTGGAAGTATGTCCTCAATGGGCAGAAAAATTGATCCCTATACTTACACATGGACCTAAAGATGGGATCACACCAAACCAAACGCAAGACCTCTGGAGGACTAAAAACCTTCACATCATTGCGGGAAGTTTGTACCACCAGGATGCAAGTGGATTATTGATGAGATGCGTGGAAGAAGAGGAACAAGAAATGTGGCTTCAGAAAGCACACATAAACCAATGGAAAACTCATTTGAACGCAAATAGAATGTGGCAAAATCTCAAGAGATTTGGCATATATTGGCCAACCATGTAAAGAGATGCACATAACTATGTGTCGACCTGTCAAACCTGTCAAGAGCAAAACCCAGATGAGAACTCTACCTTATGCTATTCTACAATAGCACCAAGATGGAGCATACCTCTAGTAAAGTTCTTAAAAAATCAAGAATACCCAGACGGAGCTACTTCAGCAAGGAAGCGTGCTCTTGAAGAACAGAGTAAAGACTATGCCATCATAGGAAAACAACTCTTCAAACGAGGGAAAGATAACCAATTACAAATGTGCATTCACGAAGATGAATATCTTTCCGTCTTAGAGATGGCTCATACAGGAGCTGCGGGAGGACACTTCTCTGCAGACAAAACAGCAAAAATGATCCTCTTTGCAGGAATGTGGTGGCCAACTCTACACCAAGATGCCGCAACATATGTGCAACGGTGTGACACTTGTCAACGAACGAAATATCCAATTAGAAGAGATGAGATGCCACTTAGGCCCATGATGAGTGCTAGAGCTTTCACGAAATGGGGAATAGACTTCATAGGACCTATTAGCCCACCAACTAAAGGTTCCCATGCTGAATATATAATTGTAGCCACAGACTACCTGACCAAATGGGTGGAAGCAAAAGCAACCAAGAAAAATGACGCAAGAACCACAGCCAAGTTTCTCTTTGAGAACGTTTTCACTAGATTTGGACTACCTATAGAAATTGTGAGTGATAGAGGTACGCACTTTGTTAATGAAGTTATAGAAGCCTTACTAAATGAATTCTTGGTAATTCATAAGAAGTCAGCTCCTTATCACCCACAAGCCAATGGACAAGCAGAAAGTTCAAATAAAATCTTATGTACAGTTCTTACCAAAATCGTTAACAATGGTAGATCAGATTGGGATAAGCAGTTACATCATGCTTTATGGGCATTTCGAGTAGCCTATAAAACCGCAATAGGCACTACTCCTTTTAACTTAGTATATGGACAAAATGCTATTTTGCCAATTGATTTCTTAATTCCCACTCTGAGAGTAGCAACTACTTACGAGTGGACAGGACATGAATTGTCAGCTCAATTGGACCAAATAGAAAAGCTTCATGAAACTAGGTTACAAGCAGTAGCAGGTATTTATGCTGCTAAACGACGACAAAAAGCCTATTTTGATGCGCATATCAAGGACAAAAATTTGAAGGAAGGAGATGTAGTTTTGGTATACACCTTGAAACAGCATGCTAAGAAGTTGCAGAAGAGAGGATATGGTCCTTTAATCATTAATCGTATATCTACAAGTGGAGCCATTAGCTTAGCAACCTTAGATGGAGATGTATTACCAAACTACATCAGTGGGTGTCGAGTGAAAAAATATCTAGAACCATTAACCGAAGAAACAATGTCACGATTAACCAAAGGTAAGAATAGACGCATAGAAGAGGAAAGAATACGAGAGGAAGCGAGACAGGAAGCATTGGAAAGAATAAAGAAACGGAAAGAGTGGATGAGAGAGCGAGATGAAAGATATCGACTAGGAGAAGAACTCATCCCAATGGCTAATTTTAGAGCCACTCAAAATCTAGGATCGCAAAGAACACAACCATATCTAAACTTGGGAGCAGGAAAAACGGAGTACCACTTGGTGAATGCTCTTATTGACACAGGAGCAGCTGTAAGCTGCATTAAGCTTTCTTTGACCCAAAAACTCAAGGAGACAGTACGCCCATCGATGGCCCAGTTGATAGGAATAGGAGGAACAATTACTCAATGCATAGGTGAGATCACCTTACCGTTGCATCTTGGCAACAACACTATGGAACAAAAGCTGTTAGTGTGCCATGACCAAGATTTACTTGAAGAGGTAGTGTTAGGTCAAGACTGGATTTACGAATACGAAGTGACCATTCAATTGGCATTAGGTTACATCTCAGCCAGGATAGGACATCGTGAAGTATTCAGTCTGCTAGATGAACGACCACTCAAAACTGTGAGCATGGAGCAAACAGTGCATTCTAATGAACAAAGTCCTGAATGTATGATCACTAGCACTATAGAAACACATTCATCGAGTACTATATGTGCGGACACATTGAATTCTGCTTGCACACCATGTTCTAGTCTAGCAAGTCTTGAGAGTATCAATCAAGCTGAAACCAACCTAACCGAAGCACCATGCATAAGAGAAACTAGTCCTTTGAGTAATTCAAAATCTGTAACCATTAAGATATACCCTATTCCATACTCTAACCAAGCATGGATAAAGAAAGGCCAAGTGGAGGAGTATCTTCGACTACAGAAGCACAAACGACATCAGAACAAACAATCAAAGGAAAAACCAACTCAGTCTGAACAACGAAGTCATCGACAAATTGCTACAATATGGATTCCAAAGAAAGTAGTAGCTGCTCAACAGGATCGTTCGCAAATTTGGGTTCCTAAGTCTTGCGTTCCAAAGAAACCAAACCGAAAGGATGATTCTCAGCACAAGAAAAACACATATGGTCCACAGGCAAAACAGCCACAAAAAAAGAGTTACTGGAGAAAGAAGGAGTCTGTAATGGCAACCCGAACCATTTCGAGATTCACAAATCAGATGAAGCAGACCCACAACAAGAAGAAAAGAGCCACTTTCAGTGGAAGTGGGCAACATACAACAAGGCCCAGCACAATGAAGCAGATTTGGATACCGAAAGACAAAACGAATGGCATGCATACGCCAACTAATTCCAATTGCACACATATGGAGCGTTCGAGACCCAAAGTATGCATGATAGGGCCACATTACAAGGCCAAGCATTCGGCACATCCTTCTTCTATTTCAGGATAGTCAAGCACATTTTCCTCACGAGGAAATATGAGAGCACTTGTACATATATTCAGAAAAATATTCCAAAAAATTTAATAACCGCTTCGGCTATAAACTAACTTTTCTGTTTTCCTTTCCAGCAGAAAACATAAAAATACATAAAAATGTGAAGAATCCAGGTATTACCTTTCTCACACACACGGGAAAGGGACGACACCATTCAGTCGGAGCAATACCAAGCTTATGACAATCAAATAAAGAAGGATTTCGGATAATGTATGGCAACTAATTCATACTCTATATTGAGTGCAGATGGCATCTACTAGTTCTGAAGCTACCCAAGTGGAAGAGGTCGAGCTTTTCCCACTCGAATCAATAACAAAAGCAAGAGGTCACTGGTTCCCGGATGATCAACCAGTGGCAGAACTTATCTTCATGGCAACTATCAAGATAATGGATACAGATCATTATTTTCCTATCATGTCCCAGGATTTCAAGACAATAATACAAGGACTACCTCATATTGAGGATGTATGGGCACAAGCGGGCATAGAGGCATTTCTCAAACTGCCTATATATGTTCCAGACTTTCAGAGATGTGCACAGGTGATGAATACCATGCAACCTGCCGCAACAAAAATATCAGTACCAGAAGCCCGAGTATTGGATAAAGTAGGGACATGGAAGACCATCCAATTCACACATGAGTTAATTAATAGAGCTTTTGGGTGGAATCAAGCAGGCATTACTAGTGTGAAAGAAGAATGTCATGACCCTAAGAAGAGATCTTTCTTGGAAATTAACAGAATTGATATAGAAGATGCTGTGCGATTGGTACATCAGCACTTTTGTTTCCCAAGCATGCACAGATACATAGCTCCACAGAAAATAATCGTACAATTATTATCGCATGCCATGAGACAAATCGGAAACAAAGTGAACTTAACAGGCTATGTTCAGGAAAGATTGTTTGAAGCCCAGAAAAAATGGAGCGGGAAGAAGTTTTTAAATGGCAGTTCCGCATTGACCTTGTTGATATATGAAGCTCTCGAGATGAAAAACTGCTTACGGGAGATGCCGAACTCAGAAGGGCTAGCAAAATATGCAAAATCAGCTACAGTCCCTAAGAAAAAGAAAGTTGCCAATAGCGGAGAAGAAGCCGAAACAAGTTCTCAGCCGAGAATGAGAGGCACAAAAAGACTAAGAGAAGTCAAGCAAGATGAAGAAGGAGGACCCATGACAAAAAGAGGCCATGTACTTCCAAAAGTGACCCTTGCAAGACAGAAACAAATCACGGAGGAAGAATTGACTAAAGCACTGGAGGAGACGCACAAATATACGGAGGGACAAATCAACTTACCAGTGCAAGGGCATCATTACCAGCAGTCACAACAGGAATTAAAAACAAAAAGAAGACTCACTAATGTTCACCGATACCGCGAAATCGGATTAGACAATTCAAGCTCGTCATCTCAGGACAAAGAAGAGAAGGACACATCATTGTTGGATGTGGATATTCGAAGCAAATCGAAAGATGGTGGGCAATGGACGGAATTAAACGAAGTTGATTATAGTGAAGAACCAGAAGGCCTCAAGCCGATAGATCAAGAAATAAAAGTGCATCAGAAAACCACAAGCACAAAGACAGATGAGGAGATTTCGAAAAAGGAGAATGACGATGATGCTATAGAAACGGAAGAACCCTTCACACCAATCAGGGTTGTGGCAGAACCTTCCCCAATGGATGTCACATTTCAGGGGAGTGCCACTAAAAAGGATGCAGCAAAAGGAGATAATGAAGAACCCAGAATACAATTGCAAGTGAGACAACCGCATAACGAAACACTCCAGGTGGAAGAAGGTAAAGATGTGCAAACGGGAGAGACTCCAGCAATAGCAAAGACATGGCTGAATGTAGACATAGCTCAGCTCAAGCCTGTTGTGCAAGATATGATTCGAACGGCTCTAGATACACAACAATTAATGCTTGATGCTGATGAAGATTACGACCAAGCCATGCGAGACAAGAAGGAACTTGAAAGAGCAGGTAAACATCTTTCCGAAGAATTATCCCAGGTGCAAGCACAAACTCTGACAAAAGAGAAGGAACTTCAAGAGGTCAAATCACAAAACAACATGCTAGAGCGGGAGCAGACAAAATTGAAAGACCAAGTCCAGGAATTAACAAAGAAATTAGAGATGAGTGAGACTGAGAAGACACGTCTTCAAGCACGCAGTAAAATCTTAGAGTCTCAACTCAAAGCCAGCATGGAGGAAGCTGACAACATGCGACAACAAAATAAAGAATTAATGACAGCTCTCATTAGCGATCAGCCACTGGCAATTACTGACGGTCAACAAGGAAATATCAAGAGCCTAGAAGAACAGATCACTAAATTAGAAGACCAGCTCAGACAGGAGCAAACTATCATTACAGATTGGGAAAAGAGGTATATGGAGGACACAGCGGCCCTCAGAATGAAATGGAAAAAAGCAGAAAATAACTACCTGCAACAGTGTAAGGAAGACACAGAGCACATGAAAATTGTGGCCCAGGAATTAATGAAACATCAAGCAACTATTGCTAGGGCCGAAGAAGAAAATAAGAAAAAAGATGATTTAATCAAACAACTTCAGGAGCAATTAGAGCAGCGAGCAACACAGGGGACACCAGTAGTTCCACCCGAGACCACGGCTACTGTGGAGGAAGAGGTACGTCCTCTCTCTCCCCCCTCATATCATTCACCAATAAGGGCGGAAAAGGAGGTTCCATTAGAACCTAACACACGAGAAATTGCAGAACTGAGCAGACCAGAAAGGGCACTACTGGTGTCCCAGCTTACTGCGGAATTTGAAGATCAAATCATCAAATTAATGAAAGAGGCTCAAATCGACAGCAAGCAACTTGAGCAAATACTAAGGCCATTCAATGTACCATACGGGCTTTTGAAGGAACAAACTAGGCATTACATAAAGCATACGACAAATAAGGAACCTGATCACAATCTCCATTTTCGGTATGATACTTTTAACTATACTCAAGCAGAGTTTGAGGCAGCAGATCCAATATGGAGAAGAAAGCTCTTGGAAAAGAACCCTACACTACAGGTACAGTGGGAAGCATCCCCGTATGAGCTTCAAGTAAACCCATCATTTTGCCCACTACCCCGTCGAAGAGCATGGCTGCAATTTTGGGAAGGCCAGCGACAAGGTAGCATTAATAACCAGTGGTTAAATTATCCGCTATTACCTAGTCCACCACACAACTACCTACCGACAGAGGAATACATGGTCAAAACCATGGAATTTTGGCTTGCAAGATATGCTACCATTCCAGACCTAGCAGTCAAAATGACAAATAAAATATTTAGCATGTTCTTGACAGTAATTAAAGTATTCCAACATGCATAGTATACATTTTTGAATTTCATCGACATTACGCAGGGATCGGAGGCTTTAATTTTTGATTTATCTACTATTCCCAGCCGGTTAACCATTATGGCATATTTTTCTCGTCTCATGTTTTTGCCATCGATATATATGCAGACTTTTGAAGAAGCATTTTTTACAGGCTTCTTTGAAATGGATTCAGAGATTTTCATTAAAATGACCTCAAATTTGAATGCACGACTGGTGGCCTATGAGACAAGTTTCTTTGCTGATCATAGACAGGCACCAGAGGACGGAGTAAAGTCTCAGCAATGGAAGGAGTTCATGCTATGTCACGCTAATCTGCTCCATCAAAGAGAGCAACAAGCCATTCAAACCTACACATGTCACCACAAAAAGCCTGTCGGGGACGACACAGTCCAGGAGGGGGGCAGTGTTGAGGGAGAACCAAGTAAGAAGAAGAAAAGAAGAAAGCAACGAAAGAAGCAGCTTCACTAAGAAGCAACATTCGAAGATATATCTTTGCAAGAAGCCCCGCAGGGGCACGCATCACGCAAAAAGAGAAAACAGCCAGGTCATGCACGGTGGAAAGAAGTAAACAGCCTCAAAGCAATACAACAGGGTCCGATGTGTGCAACCAGAACAAATCAGAGGACCAAAAGTTATAAAGGGGTAGAGGCTGAAAAGTTTAAGAGGGTGACTAAGAACAGCACATTCCTAGTCACTGGTGGCGTGCGTGGCAACCCAAGTCAACAGGCAAGACAAGTGCAACAGGCTCTCGAGTAGTAGAGCTTGAATCAAGAAGGCCATCAAATCTGCATGTCTGTTTAACTACAGACAACACTGACCACTGGACGCGTGCGGGAAGCAAAGTCTGTCAAGGGACGACAGAGACGAAGAGGGGGAAAGTGTTGCAGAGCTAAAGAGCGCACGAAGCAGAGAAAAAGACGGGCCCCAAAATTTTTTCGATTTGGACATCAAACTTTTGTATTATATTCATTCTTGTAATATATTTCCATTGTAAATGCACTAGAGGAGTCCTCTAGATGCATCCCCACGGAAGAGTAGAGATTACCCATGTACAATAGTAGGAAATTAGTCTCTTAGTGAATAAAAAGTGCCGGTCACTTGTGTGAAAGGACCAAACTTAGGGCTCATGTATATAAGTCACTTTGTGACTCTTTGTAAAAAACTCTTGCCATTGTGAAGAAGGAGCTCTTCAGAATTTTCGAGTTTGCCTCTTTCTTGCTGATTTTGATCTTCATTTTGCTCTTGTATGTGTGCGTTATGCTTGAAATGCATGTGTAGGACTGTTGTCTACCCCTTCCCCTTGGTTTTGAGCTGCTGTAGTGCGTGCGTAAGCTAGGAGAAGCTGTGGCGCGGGTATTTGTGATTCCCGTCATTCACTGTTTCTGCCATAACTTGAAGCAGAGTGGATTGAGTGAAACCACCACCGTTGGATGCGTCTCGTCGAGAGCTTCGAAACGAGTACCCTATTGCCTATATTCGGAGTTCTAGGCTGGGAGAAAACCTCAAAATACTAAAACTGCTGTGAGGGGCTTACGGCAAACACTTTCAGTATTTCAAAGAGTGTGAGAGGTAGTAGTCTTTTCTCATGCATGCTAGCTAAACCACTTCATTATCCATCACGTGTGCACAAGTCTTCATACACTTGGTAAGTCGTTCCTTAGGATTGACATTTAAATGTGTGTTAAAGATCCCACTATATGCACTTGTGTGGCAATTGAGGTATAGTCTCATTGGCACAAGTCCTTGAGTCCTCTTGGCTCAAGTACACACTAGGCCTACACATCACATTTATGCACTTAGTTTAGCAAAAGGATCACTTTTTCTCTCGGTTGCGATTGACAAAAGTCAACGCCTTGAGACCTAGACAGTCAAAAATTTTACTTGCTGGAGCTCGTACAGCTGCTGGGGATGCTGGTTTCTGCAAAAAATCTCAGAAAAACACGCAATAGCACAAGCATGCAAATTCTCTCTCGCTCTCTCTCACAAGTGGAATGAGGGGAATGGTATGGGTATGGTGATATGACCAAGAACTCAAATTTTTGCAATGATGGAGATGAAGGTGGGAGATGGTGATGATGATGATGATGGTGATGAAAATAAAAGGAAATAGATAAAAGTGAAGAAAATACCTATGACTCCAATGTCTCAACTCTACGTCTTACCATCACACGCTCGTCCTCAAAGCTCAATCCCTAGCAACCGCACCAAAATTTGGTGTAGCTCAGTGATGAGTAGCACCTCCTTTAATGTCAATCAGGGAAGACGTGAGGATGGTATGAAGACCTCGAACAAGTGATGGCACAAGTGTGTGAGTGAGAAGCACACAAACATGCACACACATACACACACATGTGCACACACGACAAGAACAAAGAGAGAGACAATGGAGTAACTTCTATTGCAAAAGAGTTCTCATACAAGTTCAAATCTACAACAAGCTAACCTCAAAAATGAGCTCTCTAGCTCTATTTATAATTTTTGACTAGCTTTGGTCTTGTCCAGACCTAGTGTCCGACCTAGTTAAAAATTAGGTTCTAGGGCTATTTTGGAGGCTCAAACGAGCTATAAAAATTATGAAAATTGGTACATAAATACTACCAGTACTCCTCAAGCTTGAGGACTTCTTGGCTTGCAAAAAATGGAGTATGAATAATAAAAAATGGTATTTACAATGATGTGAAGTGACTAAGATCACTATTTGGGAAGTATTGTTTCATGGAAAAATTATGGGGCCTATTTGCCAGATCTGCGTTGACTGCTTTGCCTGCTTGTTCCTTGCTCTGACTCCCTTCTTTGGCTTCCTTGTCTTCTGGGTCCTTGGGTGCCTTGACTGCTGCCAACACAAGCTATGTGGTATCAATCCACAAAAGGAAGTAACTAAAGCTTTGCAGAAAGCTTCAAACTTCTCCTTAAGTAGAGCCTTTGTGAAAAGGTTTGCAATGTTCTCCTATGTGAACACATATGCCATATGGATCTCTCCAACAGAGAACCTCTCCCTAACATAATGATAGTGCACCTCAACATGCTTAGTGCGAGCATGGAACACATATTTCCTCACAATTGCCGATACACTTTGACTGTCAGTAAAGATGGTGGTGGTACAAGAGTGACCAACACCCAAATCAGCCATAAGGTGTCAACCACACACACTCAACAATCGCTCTGAAAGCTGCCCTATACTCAACCTCACAACTAGAAGTGGCCATAATGTCCAATCGATGTACATTCCAGTCGTGTTGAGCTGCAAGGCACAGATGCTACGAATAGTAGCCATTTGGCATGTAGGAGCAAAGGTCTCATCAAAATCAATGCCTCTTTCTTGAGCATAACCTTTTGCAACAAGCCTAACCTTATACCTATCAACTGTTCCATAAGGCTTATGCTTCAACTTGTATACCCACTTAGTGCCAATGTCCTTCTTGCTAAGAGGCAAATCACATAAAGAACAAGTACCATTCTTCATAATAGCATCATATTCTAATTGCATAGAAGCCATCCAATTTTTTGAATTTGTGCTTCATCAAATGAAACAAGCTCATTCTCATCACAGAGACTGGAGGTAGCCATAACATAGCAACCTGATGCAAAATAAGCACTATGAGAACCTTAATGAGTACAATATGATAGAGGTGCATCTAATTTTCTATCTCGCAAAGTCAACACCAGCCATTTAGGCATAGTCTTTGTCTCCTCTATATCAGTTCTCTCATCAACAAGTGCATCATGTAAATCTGCATCAGAAATGGAATGATCTGCATCATCACATGAAACTTCTAAAGGCTGAGAAATTGCCACATTTGGACTAGGATTAGACTATCCACCTGTAAAAAGAGGAAGCAAAGTTTCATACACATCTTTGGAGCTAACTTATGTCTCCTTAGTACATGAAAGTAATGGCTGAACTGCGTCTTCTGCAAAAGCAACATCACGACTAACAAAAAAGCATTTATTCTATGGATGATACAAAGGATAGCCTTTGCTTTTTGAACTGTACCCAATAGAAAATACATTTCAATGCTTTATCATCCAATTCTTGCATTGTTGTTCAGGCACTAATGCATATGCCAAGCAAGCAAAGACACCTAGATGAGCAAAAGATGGTTTGCAACCATGCCAAGCAAGGCATGGCTCTCGACCTTGATGAAATCATAGCCATCCTGAGAATGTTGAGATCCATCTCTAAAAAAGGAGTTTAGGGATTCTTGGGGCATACTAGCTATCAGAGACACTTCATCTGAATGTACGCTGACACGACAAAACCTTTTTCTAGACTTACAAGGAAATACACCATCTTCCAATGGATGATAGATGAACAAAAAGTCTTCCTAGAGTTAAAAATGTGATTAGTTCATACCCCAATCTTAACAATACCGAATTGGAATCTCCCTTTTCACATCCATGTGGATGCAAGCCTAAGGGTAGTTGGCACTATCATTGCACAACTTGGAGAAGGAGAAAATAATAGATAATCTAATTCACTATGCCAATCGCTTGCTGTGTAAGGCCAAACAAAACTACAACACCATAGAAAAAGATGCATGGCTATCATGTTCGCCCTACAAAAGTTCTGAAAATACCTACTTAACATTAAGTTTCTTGCAATCAATGAGCATCAGACCTTGAAGTATCCTCTCAGCCAAACTCAAGTGACCGGATGGATCGATTAGTGGTTGTTGCTATTCTCAGAATTTGAATTCAGACTATGGATCAGACTTGTGTGACACCATGTCGTTGCTGATCATATGTCTCATGTACCCGTGAGGAAACATCTACGAATGGAGTTTCTAACAACTTTCTATATTCCTCACTCTTCTTCATTGGACGTTCTCCCTCTTGGTCACTCTTCTTCATTGGACATTCTCCCTCTTGGTCCTAGGAGCTTTGCACCCTCTTAGCCTGGAACGTTTCCTCTAGACTCCAAACCCCTTGAAAAAGGAAGGCTGATCTTGAAACACAAAAACTACAAATATATATAAGAGGGATACTTTTCAAACAAAGTTACAATGGAACCCTCTTCACTCTTCATGGGGTCTAATGCTTGGGCCAAACAATGTGATACATGCCAGAGGTGTGGAACTCACCCTTCACATAGAAACCATAATCCTCTAAAAATTTCCACTGGATGGCTACCCTTTGAGCAATGGGACATTGACTTTGTTGGCCTTATCTATCCCTTGACATGGCTTGGCCAAGATAAATACATGCTTGTGGCTACTGATTACTCCACCAAATGGGTGGAAGTCCAAGCTACTCTAAATTGCTCTGCATCCACTATGGTATGCTTTTTTTCTTAGCCTACATTTGCAAGTTATGGATGTCGTATAGAAATTACCACATACAAAGGCACCCACTTTCTCAATACTATTCTCTGAGGAGTATTTCTTAAATATAAAATTCTCCACATAAAATCTTGTGCATATTACCCATGTGCTAACGGAACAACTAGGAGCAATAAAAAAACTTTAGTCTACCTAATTTAATAAGAATGTCTTCTGAAACCTAAGGTGTTGAGGTTGTAGCAAGGAATGACCAAGAACCCTCACCACCTTGCATGGAAGCAAGAAGGAAAGCTCAAGAGTGACTCTCTCTCATCCACCCCTACCTCCCACATGTTCAAGCCATTGGCAACAACCCCATGCTTTGCCACATGCGTGAAAACAAGGAGAATAGGGAGTCAAGGATCCTAGTCCATGAGGAAAATACAAGAGAATGCAACTGCTCTACTCACACAAAGGAGAGACATGCATAGGCACACACACACACCACTCTCGCACACTCACAAAGACAACAATACATGTAAATGTAACAAGTCTTGGAGTAAATGAGAGCCTATTCCATTGATCAGAGATATTACATGAGAGCACGTCGACCAAAAAGCTCCCCCTTTACAAAAATGAGCCTCTATATATAGGCTAAGCACAATTTCCCATGTGTTCCTTTTGAAAAGTCAAAAAGGGAACATGTGCTCATATCTCTCTAAATCTTGGCAACTATTCCTTCCAACCACCCACTTCAAGACAAATATGGGCGTGGGAATTCTTCTACGTGGGAATTTGGGTGTGTGCAAAAAAGGGCTTTCATTGAGAAGGCTTCAATACCATAGTCTAAAGGAAATATCAAAAAGAGTCTTAGGAGAGTGTTCATATGGACATCTCCTAAATACAAGAAAAGGGTATTTTTATAAGGGCCAGAGGGTGCCATTGCATGAGAGAAATTGTGAGCAACCCTTATAACAACACTCTCCTCCTCCTCGACTTTGTCGTCCTCGACAAAGCTAAGATAGGAGAAGCATTAATTGTTTAACTGGTGCAAGTGTGAGTCTTCAAGTCTTCAATTCTGCAACACTACAATCCTCATCTTTGTAAGTCTTCAAGTCTTCATTTCTACAACACTGCAATCCTCATCTTTGTAAGTCTTCAAGTCTTCAGGTCTGCAATGCTGAGCGACACAATCCCCTAGGGGGGGCAGTCAGCCCAGCCTCCATCCAATGTGCCTTCTCTAGAAGCTCCAATACCTGAAAGTTAAACATACACAACAAGTAGACTGTATTTGAAAAAAAGCAACCACAAAATGTTAATTCCATTTTTAGTTTCCACTTCAGGGAACATCTTTCACTCAAGACTTGCTCTTCTAGAGAGAAGAGCTCCTGAAAATCTTCTTATCTCTGCAATCCAAAAAATGATGGCCCAAAAAGGCAAAGAGAACAGGACGGATTACTAGTGCCTATCTCTTATATCCCAGTGTTGCCAAAATCTGTTATTTCCAAGTGAGTGTGTGACATTTTGCAATGTAAAGCATGAGATGAATGTAGCCTATGGTCCTGCCATCATTTATACTATGCCCCTAGTCAACAAGCTTGCAATTTAACATGAGTGTTATGTGCTCATAAAATGAAAAGACAATAGTGCAACATTATGACTCCTATCATTCTACAAGCACAGTAGCAAATCATCTATGGGAGGTAAGAAGGATCAATGCTGAAGTTCTGGGTGTGTTGATCTGCAATGCATTATGAAAAAATAAGCCTTAAACGAGAAATGTGAAACTAGAGAGTTACTTCCCTAGCAAAAAACAATCACTCATTCTGTGACTTCAGACTTAATTTAGTTCAGGTCTAAATAAAAAATTTCAATCCCCTATGTGCATGTCCACCTGCAAATATCTTTTAAAGAATACATGCTCACATCATGAAGAACATTTTGAAGTATAAGAATTATGCACCCAACCTAGGAATTTTACTAGAAACAACCACTTGCTTTAATAAAGAAAGATCAGGAAGCACCAACCTCTTTCTTTCAAACCTGGAACACTCAGAATCAAGAGGAATTGAGTACATAGTTAGCAATTGAAGATAAGCTTCTCATTTAAAGATCAACAAAGAAGAATTCAGTAACCCCAAAAGCTGTTTAATCATCATAAGGGACTCCTTCCCCAAGGAGAAGAATCAATATACTCCAGTCACCTGCAAGCTTTCCATCAAACAAAAAGATCATATAATTTATGATAAATGCATAGATATGAGGTGGTTAAAGGAGTCAACAATCTTCAAATCCAACATGTGCATCACTCCTTGGTGGGGCTTCAAAAACCTGCACATAGATGACAAAGCCTTATAGATATAATTCCCCTAGTCCGACCAAGCATATAAACCAAAGTCCACAACCTTCCAAAAGACCACAAGGGAGTGTGGAGACTGCATAAGCACAATAGCATGGGATGGTGAGAAACATAATTGAAAACAAGCATACTCTCAAGGAGATCAAACATCAACAGAGCATGGGATGGAAGGGGACAAAAAGGGAATCACCCTCCAAATCCAAGGTGCCAAGGGTGGCCTTACAACACCACCTTGAACACTTGCGTGTCTCATAGCCTTAAACCACTATGGACATCACGAGGGAGAAGTATCATCGGTCTTCAAAACCTAACAACTTGCAATATTCATGAAAGTCTTCCAAGAAGATACAAGGAATTGCAAGACATAAATTATTGGTATGACCTTAAAAAGGTGGTGACATTATGAGCACCAATAGTTAATGGATAGTCATGAACCGTCAAATCTTAGAAGCCCTTTTCTTTAAAATCTTGGGGCTCTGAGAGTTTGACACCACATATAGTGCAAATTTTTCAATTTTAGAGATGACTCTCAGACGTTATGCCCTGCCTACAATTTAACTAGCTTAGACTCAATGATTTGTGTTTTCAAAGCAGTTTTGCAAACACTCAAGCTACATGTACCACAATTTCTTGAAGACCCTCCCATGATGGTTTTTGTCCCAATATTGTGCATGAGAACATTGTAGATCAACAATGCCTATACCAGAATTTCGTTAACCTAGGCATGCCGGGGTAAGATGAGACACATGTGATCATAAGTGTATAGGTGTGCGGGTTACAATCAACTTACATCATCAGGTGGCTTTGTATAACCATAGGACTCAAATAGAAGGTGAACTGAATTAGCATATGATTAGGAAAACCAAAGGTCTATGAGATTCCATCAATCTCCAATGGATTCATGAACTCAATAAAAGTTATGCCCTGTCAATAAGGGGCCGGAAGGAGGAGTACTCGTCCATCCTTACAAAGTAGAAGGAGAGGATGTAGTGGTAGTAATAGTGTATTTCGATGCTCGCCCTCAAACTTATGTAAAAAGGAAGAACAAGGTATGTTAGTCAGAGACTAAGACCATCACCATGAATGCAACCAACAACAATGGAGAAAACATAGACCAATGAACATATTAACATTGTGGAAGACCGGATAACCGCACAGAAGACCTGATAACCGCAATGACAATTGCTTTTCTTTGACTTCAAAACATAATTACCTGGTTTATGATATGGTGGCACTTCTGGATATATTTATGACTATTGCAAAGTAGTTACAATGCTTCCCACATATGATGCATGATGGGCCTTACACCAACTCCACCTTAGTGATACCATAACCTTATGTTTGATTAGAGAGACTGTGAGAGTCATGCTGGAAATGAGAAATCCCTGACGTGAAGGGATAGCTCCAAAAAAGCGTAACCCCAAGATCCCATTTTGCCATTGTGCTTAGCATCGAGGGCTCATCGCATTGATCGTCCATCGGCCTACGCTTCATTGGTGGGTGAATGGTAGGGGCAGTCACACCAGCACCACACTGCAGCAATGGAGGGTTGAGAGCGGGATTATGCACAACTTGGAAGTTCCTATTTCGGAGCCATGCGTGTTGCACAGTCACATACTATTGGGAACTGCAGAAGAGATGCACCAAGAGGAGGAGCCAAGAATGCATAGGGAAACACGGAAAAAGGAAGTTTTAAGAATCAGTCATCCTGAGTGATCTGCAGCCCTGTATTCCAAACATCTTTACATCTTTTTAAAAAAATTATGGACTTCAATTCTCACTTTAGAAGGCATGGAATAACTCGTCTTTTCTAAAAAATTGTATTGCATGTTGCAAGTTTAGGACCCCTTTAGCTTCATCGTATAATATTCCGTAGGACACTATTCAACACGTTTCATATAGCAAGCATAGACCACGCAAATACCTCATCCGCATAAAACAAAATATCCAAAGCATTTGACTATGAAATAAGAGACAAAAACATCCATCGTGAAACTTATTTAGCTACAACGTTTGTCACATGTAGTCAGTATGTATTAGAAACATTCATTCTTTCCCAGCGATCTGGAGCACACAAGGAGCCAAGGCATAGCCCATACAAGAGAGGAGATTGGCAAGGCTTGACATAACATTATGCAAAGAAGAGGATGCGAAGATTTCTCAATCATCTACCCGCAACCCCGAGGGCCATGTTCATGGTCAAACAAAGAGTGAAGCGCCATGATTGGGTGAAGGAGCAACATGAAGCAGATGCACACACGTAGTCGCTACTCTGATATTGCCTTGTGCATCGTAGGAAGCACTGATCATACACACCAATGAGTGGAAGGCAACCTCTGACCGCCTAGACCCAAAAGTTCTCAAGAAAGAGCACCCGAGCATTGAGAGTTTTCATTAGGGGAAAAAGTTAACCTTGCATGGGCCTTGTAAGGATCCCTAATTTTTAGGGATTAAAATTAATCATGTGTGGTATTGAGGAAGAAAAAAGGCTGCTAGTGGTTTTTAATATAAAAATACTATTTGTAAGAGACCACATTTGATTTCCTTCCTATCTTGGATTCATCGCTAATAAGAGCCGTTGGATACTCCCCACAAACAGAGATTAACTTGTGTCTCTGGCAAAAGAAAAAAAATAGAGCTCTCAGTGTGCTTGGATTCGTGAGTATTTGCAGCCATTAGATGTTCTTCAGCGACGGACACGATCGAACAATGTTTCTCTGGCAGAAAAAGACAAAATAAGTAAGCACATCACTTGTAAGATGTGGCATAAACGGAGAGAGAGAGAGAGAGAGAGTAAATCTCATGGGTAGCTCAAGGACGTTCGATATTTTTCACGAACGCGTACGATTCAGCTTGGGAACTCTGGCAGAAAATGACAAGATAATGGTCACATCACTCATGGGAGATGGGAGAAAGTAAGAAAGAGAGTGCCAAATTCGGGACCCGATGCAATAGGATCCATTGGATTTTCGAAAATTGGACGTACAAGATTTGTATTCCGCTTTTGCGGGGGTAGGACTCAAATGGAGCCGTTGGATGCGTTATTGATCTGATGGCCTTGAAAGAAAGGTTCCATCTATTTAATGCAGGGGCTTGAGAGTGATCCGAATAAGAGTCAATCCAATGGCCTATATTAAAAGATGTTCAATCTTCTACAAAAAAATCCTCATACCTTGGATTGATCCCCATCCAACGGTGCAAAACTAAACATGCATTTTTTTCCATCTTTCAAGCTACACCATTGGATCTTCTCAATATCCAAGGGCTCAAATCAAATTCGGCTGGACAACTTCAAAATTCGTGCTCCATGAAACCACTCTCAACACATTTTAGTTGTTTTGACTACCCCAAACCAAGGGAAACATAGGCCTAGCCTACTTGATTGAGGCTCTAGACTGTGGCCACCACCCTCCTCTCATTGGTCCATCACTAATCACCCCTTAATCTAAAAGGCCCATGAAGGGTTCATTTTTTCCCCTAATGTCATGGTTCGTTGAGAAGGGATGCATAGAGCTCAAAAATAGTGGGAAGGAATGGAGCACAAGGCAGAGTACAAACTGCCACACCCATTAGTCGTGAACAACGCTACAGGCAGAAGGGGAATCTCAAGCACACATTTTTCCACAATGGAACATCCGCGTCAAATGATGAAGACATAGGGTCCCGGAACATGCTGTTACAAGATAAAAAGGTGCCTATAGCAAGGATCAACCCACTGCATCACCCGTAGGAGCAGAGCTTAGCCTTACAACAGTGGCAACAGAGAAGAAAGAGATGAAGCTCAACACGAGCTCGTTCCAGGTGTAGGCTGATGAACCCGGGTGCTCTGCACGAGACCCATCCACAACATCCGAGGGGAGCGCTGAAGCTCACACCCATTGTAGCTATGTAGAGGCACAACAAGGGAGCCACTAACGTGGTCGATACCTTGGTCTGTGCATGGAGAGAGGAAGGAGGTTGCCTCACTCAGTAAAAGGAAAGAGGAAGGGGAGTGGGATAATGTGCGCTCAAAAGAGGACCTCTTTTCGTGGTAGGTGGAGTGGCAAACATCACACATTAAGGTTAAGTGGGTTGCCCATACGCATAAGCCATCCGGCTGGAGTTCTTTTCCAACGCCCACCACATGTGATCATTAAGAGGTTAGTGTACACACGCAAAACTAAGGATAGCATCCAAGGTTCATTGCATTTTCAAACGGAGGAGAGTTCGTGGGGATTTGAAGTGTTCAACTCATTTTCCTTGTTTGTGGGAGTTGAAATGAAACAAAATGAACAGAAGGAAGGGGTTAAAAAAGGACATACCCCCATCCTTCTACCCAAGGCAATTACCCAAGAGATAGCAGTGGTGGAAAGTAATGCCGAGTGAGTGAGTGTGTGTATGTGTGGAAGTGAGAGAGAGAGAAGGGGCTTAGGAGGTGTTTTTTTATGCAACCAACCAACATGAACCAAAAATAAACTACTAAAAACAAGAAATAGGGAACTAATGGCCCAATGGAAGGGTGAAAGTGCCATGCACAAACTCAAATCCTACGTAATTGAGCAAAAAAAATTGCAACACAATACTTTACCACATGTTCTTGAGCTCTCCATGTGACGAAAGGCCGACCATCCCCGACAGCGGCGCCAAAAAGTGTTGAGGTTGTAGCAAGGAATGACCAAGAACCCTCACCACCTTGCATGGAAGCAAGAAGGAAAGCTCAAGAGTGACTCTCCTCTCATCCACCCCTACCTCCCACATGTTCAAGCCATTGGCAACAGCCCATGCTTTGCCACGTGCTTGAAAACAAGGAGAATAGAGAGTCAAGGATCCTAGTCCATGAGGAAAATACAAGAGAATGCAACTACTCTACTCACACAAAGGAGAGACATGCATAGGCACACACACACCACTCTCACACACTCACAAAGACAACAATACATGTAAATGTAACAAGTCTTGGAGCAAATGAGAGCCTCTTCCATTGATAAGAGATATTACATGAGAGCACGTCGACCAAAAGCTCCCCCTTTACAAAAATGAGCCTCTATATATAGGCTAAGCACAATTCCCCATGTGTTCCTTTCGAAAAGTCAAAAAGGGAACATGTGCTTATATCTCTCTAAATCTTGGCAAATATTCCTTCCAACCACCCACTTCAAGACAAATATGGGCATGGGAATTCTTCTACGTGGGAATTTGGATGCGTGCAAAAAGGGCTTTCATTGAGAAGGCTTCAATACTATAGTCTAAAGGAAATATCAAAAAGAGGCTTAGGAGAGTGTTCATATGGACATCTCCTAAATACAAGAAAAGGGTATTTTTATAAGGGCCAGAGGGTGCCATTGCATGAGAGAAATTGTGGGCAACCCTTATAACAACACAAGGCATGGGGCACAGGATACATAGGCACAATTTGGTCCTACATAATGACTTACAAGGCCACCATGGGGCATACACCTTTCCACTTGGTTTAAAAAATCACCCTAGTCTCACATCGGAGTTCTTGGAAGGATTCTCTCACATTAACCAATTACGCTAGAAAGAAGCTCATGATGGTATGGCCTCTCTTGTGGTGCAATTCATTGCTTTGCACATATTGAAAAAAATTCCAAAGAAGTTTAAGATATCCTCAAAATGGCCAAGAGCAAATGGAAGCTACATCACAATAAGAAATTTATGGCCTTCCAAAGGTCAGGCACGCTCTCTAGTGTTAGTCTATAACCGTGCAAAGCAAGCACAACATCACCGAAAATTCATCCCACTATGGGAAGGACCATAAAAAGTCACTTCTCTATTGAGTCAAGGTGTGGCACAACATGCCACTCTTCAAGATCATCCTCCTCCCCTAGTTAACATTTCAAGACACAAGCCTTATCAGGTCAAACTTCCATCATGCAATTACTATATTGCCCAATAATATTTTTTGTATGCAAATGCTTTTTGGTTTAGGCATAAATCTCCAAAAATATAGAGTCATTTTCTTCCTTCCTTTCCCAAAACTCTTAGAATTAAGGATTTTTCACAATCCAAATTTTGTCTTTTTTCAAACATTCACCGTTTTGGTCTTCCGAGGTTCTGTTATGAAGTTAAAATTTTTTGGACTTATTGGTCCTCGAGTCTCCAACATCTTGACTTCAGTCTCTCTCCTTCTTGATTCATCTGCAATCCTTCATCATTGCATCCTCAATCCACCCTGACTCTTGCATTCTAGTAGATATCACTCCATTCTTGTCTTGATAAAGTTTTTCAAAACCCACACTCTTTCAACTATCGGTGTAGTATAGTTCCCTCCTCCTCAAAGATGCTTTTTTGGTACCAATTATTTTGTTTGCTCTGAGATGAAGCATCCTCTCATGGCAGGCATTTGTAGAAGCCCCATTGTGTCTTTATGTGTGAGTCAAAATAGTCGCCTCCTCAAAATTTAATTTTCCAAAGAACCGGACAACATCACATTCTCCTTCAAGTTTGTACTCCCGCTACAACTAGTGATATTCCTCCTTGTAGTAGAATCCCTTTCTTCGCACCATCGACACAATCTCCTTTACCCTCCTAGTACAATTTCATTAGGAAACACAGTCTCTCGAAGACTTACCCAAAGCAATATTGAAGGACATTCCCCCTCTCCATCTTGCTTGTGTGCAACATCAGTACTTCAAATCTCCTTCCTCAGTTTTCCATGTAGTGGCACCTTGTAGAAGGCTCCTTCCTCAAGGTTTCATCATGGCACAACAAGGGATGCTAATGGTGAAGCTATGGGGATGTTCAACAGGACTGCCTTTCCCTCTCGAATATAAGATGGAAAAAGGAAAAACTCGAAACTCTTACATACTAAGACATAGAGATATAGACATACAGAGATACAAATATATAGAAATGCATATAGATATCCCCACACCCTCTTCCCCTCTCTCCCTCTCTCCCTCTCTCTTTCTTGTTGCCCTCTGGTTGGCTCCTTCTTCAAAGAAGTTGGAGAAGCTTGGCGAGGTGGAAACTTTGAGTTGCAACATGATGAAGGTGGTCCAACACACAAGCACAAGACCTACCATAGCTCTTTGGATAGGTCAAATAGACCTTGTAGGCTTGTTATTAGTGTAATAAAACACAATAGGTACCTTGGAACATCAATGAGAATCAATTGGTACAAAACAGATAGAGTGGCACTTTGACTAGCTCACAAAACCTTCTATTTTGGGATGGATGCTTCCATTTCAAACACTCAAGAGCATCCAACAAAGTTGCAATTGAAAAAATTCCTTTTACGAGAATGTTGTACATAGGGTTGGCTTGCTATAATGTATTAAAAACCTAATTTTTATTAGCCAATGAAAGAAAATTATCCTTAACAATGATTGGGTGTACCCTTGACTTTTCAAGGCTGTGCAAAACACTAGATATTTCTCTAAATCTAATCGAAAATTTACACACGGAAACTAGAAAGTATTACATTTCTAATGAGTTTTGAGTCACTCAATTGGAGCTTTGTAGAGAGAAACAAGCTTTGCAAGATGGTTGAGTCTGAGGAAAGAGCAAGGAATAGTGAAAAAAAACCAAGATGATTACCAATGTATATGTATTGCTTCAAAAAACATCAACTCTCTATTGTACAAAGTTATGATTCATTATATAGAGTCTTGGGTAGATTCCCATGACTCAAACTACATAGATTTGAATTTGAAATCTCACGGGGTATGTAGTTGTGATGGAGAATCATCTTCATATGAACTAGGAAAAGTGAACTCAAATATTGACCACTTGCTTTTATGTGAAATGATTTGATTGATCAATCATCAATCTCAACCACCTCTAACTCGTGTCTTTTGGGCTTTTTTTCTTTTCTCTTTTACAAAGATACCCGCTTTATAATTTACATAAGAAAATGATCATATGATCAAACTCACAATTCAATAAATGGATGCACATAAGTGATCCACAAGAAGTGTGTTCATTTCATCATTCATATGATAGGGTAAAATAACCTCAATCATAATGAAAGCTTGGTGATCTAGCACTTCTCCCTGGAGAGCTTGCTGCCTCATTGTATTTTTCTCATAGAATTGACTATGCAGTTGACCTGTAAGACCTATGCAACGAGTCTCTATAGAAGTAGGAGTTGGTTCTCAATGTGTAACATGGAGTATCCTTCCTTAAGGGGTGTGAACCACCTCTTAGACATATAGGATAGGATGCCCACATGAGTGACAAGTGGCACTCATGTGAGAGTCCATGAGCAATTACCTTTGAAGTAAATAGAGAGAAAAGGGAGTATATGAAAGGTAGCACATGACTGGGCAGTAGGATAGTCTCGATCTTCGTGCTCAAAAAAGGTAATCCCAAAAATTAGAGGGAATCATTAGGAGGAAAGCAACATTGGTATCTGAGCCAGACAACACACGTACGTGAGTGCATACATCTAGACGACCATGCATGAGAGGTGTTCAAAGCGTAAGCGACATGCCCACAAAGTAGAGATGCTCAGATGACAAACATATACAAAGGCGCTTAGAGCACGTTCTCTCTCTTCTCCCTCTTCCCTCCCTCTCGGTTGATCAAAGTAGCTTGTAGATGCTCGTTTTATACTCTGATATCCCCACCGTGTTCACATATGTGGGATAAAAGAGCTCTAAACAATGGCCGCTCATGAGAGAAAGGCAAACTTAAGCTACAAGGAGGTCAAAAGTTCGTGTTATCTTGAGTTTTTCTATCATTCTTGAAGACCAAATATCCAAGTTTGGAGAAAAGCTAAGGCATGTATATGTACTATGGGCTATGGATGGGGTTTTGGGTCATTGGAATAGCTAAAGAAGCTTCAAGCTCTCAGTTTTGACCTTCCAAAGTCATCCCTTCATGAAGAGTTACTCTCTCACCTCCTACCCTTGATGTACCCACCTTCTCCGAACCATAGCTTTGTGACCCAACGTTTGATTTGAGAGATCTTTGTCACGTTATGAAGCCAAAACTTCTAAGCTTCACTCAGCAAATGCTGATTGATTTGGAGAAGTTGTGCCCAACCAAAACTCCTCTGCAATGCTTCAATAAAAACACAGGTGGACACTATGGGCCTAATTTTTCATCATTTGGCATCTAAATCCACTTTTTTCACTTGGAATAAATTCATATTTTTGAAGTATAGGTGGTCGACTATCTACTTTTGACTATCAAGGATTGGGGAAACTTAAAAGTGCTTTGTTTGACTCAGTTTGCTCATTGAAGGCTATTGTTATATGTTTTTGACATCGTTCTTGATGGTTTTTGGTGACTAAAACCTCCTCGGGCCAAAGGGACATTTTGAATTTTTGTTTGGGTCTGGTGAGGATTGCAGATCAATGCCTTCACACTTCAAAGATCGCTTTGATTTTGCTTTGGGATCTTTATTTTGTATCAGGGAAGTGCTCTAGTATTATATTTCTCTTCTTCTTGCATATTTAAGTTTATTTCCATTCCTTTCATATACTCTAGTTAGTAAATGGGGGGCGGGAGTGAAATATGGATTCCAAGGGTAAACAAATCTTACACCACACTTCTCCACCTAAAGAACAACTAGAGGCCCTTGACCATAGGATGGAAGAGCTAGATCTTGAGCAAGAAGTTGAGAAAATGGTAGAGGGAAAAGAGCCACATGAAGAAGAATATTCTTATGCTCTCCGATGAGTTTGTGGCCCACAAAAAATTCGCAGAGTTGAAAGAAAAGACCCTTAGGTTAGAGAGAGGCATAGGTAGCATGATGTCTCTCATTGAACAACTTAAGTCTCAAATGATCTCACTTGAGACACATCTCACCTCTTTCCTAGCTAGGAAGGAAAGAGAAACATCCGCTCTTCTTATAGATATGGCTAGGAAAGATATTTCCTTTCAGGTTTCTATCAAAGATTTATTAAGAATTATGCCAAAATTGTTGTCTTGATGATGAAACAGCTTAAAGGGAAAGGAAAAACATTTCATTGGAGAGACAAACAGAAGCAAAGTATAGAGAAATTGAAAGTAGCAATTGCTACAGATCCACTTTCACACATAGCAAATCCCAATAAACCCTTTGTGGTTGAGATTGACATGAGTGATTTTGCTATAGGAGCGGTGCTAGTTCAGGATGGTCATCCAATAGCTTTTGAAAGTAAGAAACTAGAACCAGCTCAAGAATTACTCTGTCTATGAGAAGGATTTGTATGCAATTGTCCATGCTTTAAACAAGTGACATCATTATCAATATGGTGCCAAAGTCATGATAGTGTTTGATCAAGAGAGCATTAAGTGGCTTTCTAATCAAACACACCTTAAAGGTCATAAGGCCCGATGGACGGAGACCCTTCATGAGTTTGATTATGAGCTTAGGTATAGGAAGAGAAAGTTTAAGTTAGTGGCTGATTCACTTAGCTGCATGCCTACGCTGAATGGATTGAGTTTTACTCAGATCACTGGTGAGCTTCTTGAGTCCATTAGAGGGAAATTTAGACTTGATCCTGCATATTTTGAGATTTGGGAAGCCATAGAGAATGGGGATCATGATACATGGGTTTCCAATGAGGATGGAGTACCAACAGTGAAGTATTTCAATGGCAATGCACCACAACACGCTCACCTTCTTGAGAGCTCCACGACGATATGCTCGGAGTAGAAAACCGAGCTCCTGAGGCCGCACACAGTACTTGCACAGAGGCTGTAGAATATGCGGAAAACACAGTACACAGGGACGCACGAAGATAGACTTCTTAGGTCTTACAAATGCAGTCGAACTTACAGTTTGTGACTGACCAGGCCACTATATGTTTTATTAAAGAACATATACAAAGAAGTGTCCGGTGGCCATTTGGCATTTCATATGGACACTAACGGTAACAATCTCCCACTAAAGGCCAATATGGCCAGAGTAACTATGGGAGAAAAAATAAAGAATGATAAAGAATACCTGAGTGTAAGTATACAAACTATACCTCCCACCTGATGGGCATATTACACAGTATACAAGTGACTGCGTAAGATCAAGAATCAAGTAACCCCCATCAAGTGACAACAGTGTCGAAAGCTATCCTGTGGTAGAGCTTTAGTCAAAGCATCTGCAGCATTATCTTGAGTGTGAACCTTCTCAAGAATAATGCTCTCAGTGGCTAAGCAATCTTTGATGAAGTGATACCTCACCTCAATGTGCTTGGTCATTGCATGATAGACCGGATTCTTAGCAATAGCAATGGCACTCTGACTATCACTGAGCAAGTGAGGTACATGCTGAGGTAAACCCATATCACAAGCAAGATGAGAAAGCCACAATGCTTCCTTACATGCCTCACTTGCTGCAACATACTCTGCTTCTGTGGTGGAAACAGCTGTACATTCTTAAAGATGAGATCTCCAAGAGATAGCACCTCCAGCAAAATGAAAAATGTACCCTGATGTAGACTTACGATTGTCTACACAACCAGCATAGTCAAAATTTGTGTAACCAATAATGGATGTTTTCCCTCTACCTAAGCATCGAAACTTGTCCTTAGTGCCACTCAGATATCTCAAAATCATTTTGACCGCTTCCCAATGTTTCTTGCCAGGATTAGACATATATCTGCTCACAACTCCCACTGCAAATGCAATGTCTGGTCTCGTAGCTACCATAGCATACATGAGACTACCAACAACAGACTGATAGGGAATTTTGGTCATGAATTCCTTTTCCTCATCTGATTTGGGGCAGTCATCCTTGCTCAATTTCACATAGGTGGGTAAAGGTGTACTCAATGCCTTTCCACCCTGCATATTGAATCGGTGAAGTACTTTGGATATGTACTCACTTTGAGACAAGTATATGCATCTTTTACTCCTATCACGAGTAATGCGCATGCGAAGAATATGTTTGGCATCCCCCAAATCCTTCATATCAAATGTCTGACTCAACTTCTTTTTGAGAATTGACAAATCATAAGAGGACTTCCCAGCAATCAACATATCATCGACGTAAAGTATCAAGCATATCAAGCTGCCGTCAGAACATCTTTTTGTGTAGAGACAATGATCCTCATTGCTCCGAGAATAGCCTTCGGACTTCATAAAAGCATCAAAGTTTTGGTACCGTTGTCTAGGAGACTGTTTAAGTCCATACAAGCTCTTCTTGAGCTTACAAACTAGACTTTCCTTGCCAGGAACTACATAACCCTCTGGTTGTTCCATATAGATCTCATATGTAAGATCTCCATGCAAGAAAGTTGTTTTCACATCCATTTGGACTAGCTCTAAGTCCTCCATTGCAACGAATCCAAGCAACATGCGCAAAGTAGTCATCTTGACCACTGGAGAGAAGATTTCCTCAAAATCAACACCATGTTGTTGCTTAAAACCCTTTGCAACAAGTCGTGCTTTATATTTTGGAGAAGCACTATCTGATGTGAATTTCAGCTTATATACCCATTTACATGGTAAAGCTTTCCTGCCCTTTGGCAAAGGTACTAAGTCCCAAGTACCATTCTTGTGAATAGAATCCAACTCACTCTTCATGGCACGCTCTCACTTGACATGATCCTCTGTCTGCATAGCCTCTTTGTAGCAAGAAGGCTCACCGGCATCTGTTAGTATAACAAAATCTAAACCTGGAACATATCTATCAGGTGGATATGAGACACGTGCAGAACATCTCAATGGTTGCTGAACAGGAACATGTGCAGACTGATCTGAATGGACATTCTCTTGAACATCCCTATGTGCAGCATTTTTATGCATGCTAACCGGAGGACTAGTATCCTCAAAAACCACTCTTCTAACTTCAACCTCCTTAATGGGCTGTTTATGCATCTTAGACTCATTAAAAATGACATCACTACTTCTGATCCCTGACCATGTTTCAGGATCCCATAAGCGATATCCAAATTATCCTTCTCGACCATATCCAAGAAAAATGCATTTCTTTGACTTATGATCCAACTTTTGTCTAAGATTCTTGGGTATATGAACATATGCTTCACACCCAAAAACTCGAAGATGATCATAATATGGTGGTTTCCCTGTCCATAACTCTTGTGCCACTTTCAGACCTTTGGCAGTACTAGGTGAAAGGGTAATCACATGAACTGCAGTCAATACTGCTTCTGCCCAAAAACCTTGTGAGAGGTTTGCATGATGCAACATAGAGACTACTCTATCTTGAATAGTTCTATTCATCCTCTCAGCTACACCATTCTGTACTGGGGTATAAGGAGCTGTAAACTCTCTACGAATCCCTCTAGACTTACAAAAAAGGCTGAATTCATGTGAGGTATACTCACCCCCATTATCTGAACGTAAAGCCTTAAGCTTAGTTCCTTTTTTAGTCTCAACTGAAGCAAGCCATTTTCTGAAAGTAGGGAATACATCATCCTTTGATTTGATAGGATATACCCAGACTTTTCTAGTAGCATCATCTATGAAAGTGACAAAGTAAAGAGAACCACCTAAGGACCTAGTGGGCATAGGACCACACACATCTGTATGAACGAGATCTAAAGGCTGAATTGAAGAGTCAATGTGCATTCTATGCACATTTCTGGTTTGCTTTCCATATTGACAATGCTCACAAAATGAAAAATCAGAGAAAGATAACACAGGTAAGTAGCCAGAACGAGAAAGATTTTCCATTCCACTACGAGATATATGGCCCAAACGACCATGCCAAATACATGCCATAGGCTATTTAGTAACAGCTAACAAGTGTTCTTTTTGTGATACAAATAAAGGATAAAGTGAGCCAACTTTGCTTCCTTTTGCAATAACCATATTGCCCTTTGATATACGAAAGGACTGAGCATAGAAGACCACCTTGTAACCAAGGTCATCAAGTTGACCAACTGACATCAAACTACGTGATAACTGAGGTACATGGCATACATTATGCATAGTAAATTTTGAACCATCAATGAACTGCACAACCACATCTCCAATCCCCACAACATCACACTAGTAAGAGTCACTAAGTCTCACGGTACCAAGAGACTTTGCTGCATAATTAGAGAACCATTCTCTATGTGGTGTCACATGGAAAGAAGCACCAGAATCTAGCAGCCAAGTGTGGGAAAGAGAATCAGCCATAAGTGCCTCAGATGGCACAATACTATCAAGTGTCAACACATCAACATCATCAGAAATAGCATTAATTTCTTCAATCTTCACAGTCGAAGTAGATGGTGCAGGTAAGTGTTTAACATGCCCATCAACATTCTGTCCTTTACCTTTAGCATTCTTTAATGCATAACCGTCTTTCTTCATGTTTCCTTTCTTATGACAATAATGGCATTCGATATCCCTCTTCCTTGATTTACTTCTACTCTTATTCCATTGACCATTCTTTTCCTTGTTCTTGCTCCTGCCACGTTGTTGATTCTTTACTTGGTAAGAATCACGAACATTATATGCATCTCCACTCTGAGTGCCAACCATAGATTTTCTACGAATCTCCTCACTCAAGAGTGCTCCACATATGTCATCATAGATGAGTTTACCACCAGCTGCACTGTTGCTAATAGTTGTGCAAAACGTATCCCATGATGATGGCAAGGTGCATAACAACAATACTGCTTTCATTTCATTATCCATATCCATTTTCTGAGCCTGTAACTGGGAGAATATAGCATCAAACTCATTTAGATGAGCAGCAACACTATCTGTGTCCTTCATACGAAGGTCATATAATTTTCTCATCAGATACACTTTATTTGATGCCGTCTCTTTTTCATATGTATTGCATAACTTCTTCCAAAGCTCCTCTACACTTTCACAGTCTAATACTGTAAAGTAAACATTATCTGCCAGGTGCAAGCGAATGGTAGACCTGGCCATTTCATCTAACTCATCCCAATCATCTTCATCCATGTCAGCAGGATTCTTTGAAATCCCATTTACTGGCTTCCATTGCCTCCTTTGAATCAGCACATCTTTAATCTGATTCTTCCATAGAGCAAAGTTTGTGCCATCAAATTTTTGGATCTCAAAATGGTCTTTGCCCTGCAAGTTATGGCTCCTCCTCGAAACACTAGCACTAGACCCTGATCCACCGGATGTGCCTGAGACCTTTGATGCCATGATCGTAGAGAACTGAATAGAATGATAATGGATCTAGAAGAGTCCAAACACCAACAAATAAGTGTATCAAGGAGTAAATCGACCACTGTATAGTTGACTAAACCAGAAATCTGGAAAAAATTTGCCAGAGTATCCTCTGCAAAATTAGCATATGACTAGTGTCAAAGTATCATAAAACTGCAAGTACTGACATGTCTACCTGCATAGTGAATCACTGACACCACTGCATATAATCAGTTACCCAATAGAAGCCAACTAGGCTTATCAAGCACCTATGAACAACTATCATACATCTCCTATGGCGAGGTTGGGTAAGTCTTCCACCTGCATCACCAAAGAGACCCCGACATCTGGGTGTCTCCCAGTTAAGAAAACCTCACCAGGACCCTCTTTATCAAACGTAAAAGGCTTTATGCAAAGAACGTAACCGCTATATCAATGACCACATGGACGTACATAAGCGGTATCCAGAGAAGCGTACATGGTGTGTATGTGCTCAATTTATGCAGTAAAATGACACTAAAAGGCTGAATACACAGCCCAAATACTAGCCAATAACACCTGCAAGTGTCTGTCAACTTTGATGTTTTAGGCTTTAAAAACCTGCATAAATTTGCAGCGACTGCTCCCACCAAAACTGAAAACCCCTCGAGAAACCTGTAGTTTTACGAGTGTGGCTGAAAATATAGCCCCAAAGGTTGATATTTATTGTCTGAAAAGTACAAGGAACACTCTTCTTGATGTTCTTGGACCTGTGTGAAGAGAACTATGTGCAAAAGTACTCCGAAATGGCTCCAAAAAACACCCCAAAATTGCTTCAGAAATAGGCTTTGAAAGCAAAAATGAAGCTTTGAGGGACCAAAACTTGTTCAAGGTAATGTCAACCTTAGTCTTTCCCCTTCTTCAAACACCACAAGAGTGTAGCTTAGTGACAAGAGATTGCCATGGTAAAGCGAGCTCTAGGGGGAACAGTAGTAGGATGGGTGACCTCTCGGGAAGTACCGGGAACCTCTATATTCCTTGATCGTTGAGGTCCTCCCTCGCGCGTAGCCAACGGCGCCAACGAGTGACTTCGGTGACTCAGATGACAACGTATGCCAAGGTCTATGCCTTGGTCACCGCCTTAGTCGTAAGCCTTGACACCATGATTCTGGAGCTACCAAATCGTGAAGAGGACACCTGAGCAGCAACCAAGTCCACCAAAAGCAGGATAGAACAAGCACTAGAGAAGAACCAAAAGTTGGATTTTGCCATGGAAAAGCAAAAGGGGGCAATGGGAGGGTAGAAAGGAGGTGGAGGGGAGGGCTGAGGGCGGAGATGGAAGGGGTTGGGAGGGTTAAGGATGTGGCTGGGCATAAGGAAAAAGGGAGGGTGGGGGAGGAGGATTATGGGGTCTGTAGGGTGCCAAAAAGATCAAACAATAGAGCTACAGAGGAGGAAGATGGGAAACTGTGCAACATATGTTGAAATGAGGTGAGAAAAGACAATGTGGATTATTTGGGGAAATAAAAACATGTGAGAAATGTGCTCAAAACTTGAGGGTTTTGACCAAAACTCAGATAAAATGTGGCAATTTGGAAAAATAAAGTAAAAAACTGAGTCCAGAGGTGCCAAAAAACATGGAAATGACTCTAGCTTTGAAAAAAACGGCCAACCGAGGCGCGATCTAGAGCCAAAAGCTTTGAGCCAGGGAAAATAAAAATCAAAAAAATATATATAAATATAAACATATAAATATTTAAAAAAATAAAAAATAAATTTTTGTTTTTGAACGCCTGCAATGGTGAAAATAATAAATAATTAAATAAAAAATAAAGAAAAACAAAAAGAATAAAATAAATAAAATAGAAAATAAAAAGAAAATAACTAATAAAAAAATAGAAAATAAAAATAAAAAAATGGGTGGGGGGGTGTGTCAGAACGGAGGGCGGGGGGGGGGGGGGGGGGGGGGAGGTTTTTTTTTTTTAATTTTACCCTCAAACCCGAAAAATCCAGGGGGGCCCTTTTTTTTTGGAAAATTATCCAAAATAGGGAAAATTGGAGAAAAAATCCAAAAAAAGCCAAAAAAATTGCCAAAAAAATCTGAAAAAAATCTCATAAAATATTCTACAGTGCTAGGCCCGATTTCCATACTCAAAAACACAAAGAGCTTCATTTATTCCTCCTACTTGGCCAAAAAATGACATCAGAAAAGGATAAAAAATGCTAAAAATTCTAGAAAATTTTCCAAAAATGCCTAGAAATTGTACTTTTGCAGAGGTTATGAAATGCCTTCTACGTTTGCTAAAAACACAAGGAACAAACATGAAATTGATAAAGAAAACTACTAAAACTGAGCAAAATGAGATGAGAAAAAACTATGTACAACATGGACAAATTTTGCAGGTTCCAGGTGATCCATAAATCTTCACTTTTGTTGATGATAGGCCTTGAGCCTTGTATTGTTGACTCAGAGAAACTGCTCCATAATCTCCAATTGTACTGCAGTTCATTGGTTTTGTCTTCTCATTGGGCACACTGGTCATCTGATAAGGGTACCCTAAATCCTTCATTAGAATGTTATCTCCTCCGGCAACTTTATGACTTAATCTGCAAAATTTTATTTTTACTATTCCGGATTCTTCATCCAATGGAACCCTCTATTTCCAAAGACAGGCAGGTACACCTTCCACAGTCTTGTAAAGCTCTGCACTTGCTATCATAAGAATTGACATAACAGATGATAGCCATACCAGTATCCATAAAAAAATGGCCATTGACATATGAATTGAAGTAGCTTCATCACTGATGCATGTAAGGGCTTTGCTTTTCTTCTCTTCTTTATAGCCTTTGATTGAGACTTTTTTTACTCGAATCAGTACCCTGAGTGATTTCCTCTTTTTCTTCATATGCTTCTTCTCTGCTTGAGTTTGGAAAAATTCCATAGCAGGAAGATGGATCTTCTGCATGGAGCCAAGCCAACATGTTTTCATCTTCATATAAATCTGCTCCTTCAAATAGGTCTGCTTCTGGGTTGTCCAACAATTCTTCTTCCATACAAATACCAATTGTCTGCATCATGCTAGTATTTCTCTGATTGTTTGGTCCTTCTTCTAAAATTATCTGCTGCAACTCTTTTCCCTCTTGCTTTACCCACATTGTGTCCATGCACCAGTCATGCAACACATTGGCATGCCTTAACCAAGGTCTCTCAATTAATAGGGGGAAGCTTCCTTCTACCTCTGGTAGCCTTAAAACAACAAAGTCCAAGTTAAAGATGGTACCTTGTACCTTGACTAGAACTCTAGGGACCAATCCCATAGGCCTTACTATGCTTTGGTCTTCCATTAATATAGTGAAGTTGGCACGTCTTGAAGGGTATATTCCAATCTTTTTCATGGTATATTCAGGCATCAAGTTAATGCCATAACCACCATCCACAATAACTCCTTGAAACTCATGACCTTTAATACAGACCGTTAGCCGAGGACTCTTGTAATCTGTTAGGGATGCTTCCCCTACACTTTTATCTTTAGGTATAACAACAACTTTTGCCACTAAACTTGTTGTGGACATTTCATCAATTATCTGAAAGAGTTCTGACCTGAACTTCACATCCATCTTTATTAAATAAAAAATACTAACCTCCTTTTTCATGGACTTGAGTAGTATGGAAGCTTCTGATTCCTTAAGAGCCTGGGCTCCATTTGACTTATCAAACTCCTCATGAGCCCTGTTGAATGCATGTCCAATGGCATCACTGGTACCTATGAAATTTTCTTTTCGCCTTGTATCTGCACATGTGGTGGCTTTGTCTTTAGATGCAACTTTGTTTTTGTTCAATCCATTAATCATTGGTTCTTGACCTATGTCCACTTGTGCCTTCCCCTTGCTTCTTATCTGCACTGTAAAAGATTCTATTTCTTCTAAGTGCACCACCCTAGTAGATGGTGATGGCTCATTGACCTGATGTAACAGTTCTTCTTTGTGTACAAAAATCATTTGAATATGGGGCCCGGATGAAGAGGCTTGATTCTTAGGACAACAATTTGTATAATGGTCTCTGGCCTCTAGGCAGTTTCTGCAAGGCGGGGCATTTTCTGGGAGAGTGCACCTACTTTGATAGTGCCCACATTCTCCACATCTGAAACAAATAATTGTCCTTCTAGGCCCATTTTGGAAATTATCCCTCTGCCTAGGGTTGTAACTATTACCTTGATTCGGTGTAGCAGCCATCACATTTGCTGGTGGTAGGGGTCCTCCTTGTGTCCAGTATGTTGTTGCAGGTATTCCCCTTGATTGGCATTCTTGGGCCTCATAACCAACTTTCCTGCATAATTGGCAAGTCACACTTAACAAAGGACATTCACTTACTATATGCCCTTGCTTGCTGCACATGGAACACCAAATTCCACTCTTGATGCCGCCTCCTTTGAGTTCTTGCAACTCCTATCGCAGCTGAGCCAACTCCTCTGCTTGGGCCTCCTCCTCCTTTAAGAGTTTTAGTGCTTCAATCTCCCTTCTCAACTGAGTTACATCATTCTCCTACTCTCTGTGGGGCTTATTTCTTTTTAAGCCCTCCAACTCCTTTCTTAGCTGGATTACTGGATCCTCCATTTCTATGGAATATGGTAATTGAGAAGAAGTAGCTCCATACTATTGCCTTATCTGCTCCAATCATGTAGCTGTGTTGATGAACCCCTCTATGGAGGCTGTAGGTAACACTAATTCCTTTATTTTGCATTGGGTGGCCACTGGAAGGGGCTTAGATAACCATTTCTTAACAAAAAAATCATGTGGTGGATCTGGCAATTTAGCCATTAGTGCCTTGGCCGTAGTCACAAACTTTGGGAACTTTTCACCTGGACCCAATCTCAAATTTTCTAGTTCTTCTATGATGATCTCTGCAGTATTCCCATGCTGGAATTGATTTTTAAATGCATCTTTCATCAAATCCCAAGTTGTAAAATGGTTCTTAGCAAATTGGCTGAACCATTTATCTGCTAATCCTTCTAATGTGGCAGGGAAGAGTATCAAAAAAGCATCCTCCCTACCCATTAAACCTCTAGTCTTGCATAGTGCCAAAAATCTTCTAATGTGCTCATCTAGATCCTCTTGAGCTAGGCCTTTGAAAGAAGAAAATTTTATATTTAATCTTGAGAGTAAGGTTTCCAAGTCTACCTATCCCACCATGCTCTTTACTGATGAGGTTGAAGATAGTGGACTGGATGATCTTCTAACAACCTTCCTTCTTTTTTGCTTGCAGGTGATCCTCAACGTTTGGGACCGGGTTGCGGTCATGAGCTGTTCATAGTCCACTTAATATGAGACACTTGATAAAAATATGTACCTCTTAGTCCACTAGAGTGGTACTGTCTACACTGGAATATTGCTCTCCAACTGCAATATATCTTCTCCTATGCTCAAATCTCCTTGGAAGTCCCACCATGTATGCCAAATTTTGTTGGGGGATTCTTAGACAAGAAGGGATTTGAGTGTTTGTAAGAGAAGAGGGGAAGACCAAAAGAGAAAATACACACTGGAAGCCTCTGTCAATTGATTACAGTAAGACAAATACAAGGTTGAAGCACAATACAACTAATGCTTCTGTGCAAAATCCCACAGAGTGCTCAATTACAAAATACCAAATACCCAAGGCACCTGTTGCTGCCGGCCTCCTCTGCACCAAACCTCCACCTTCCACAAGCCTGCTCTTGTGCACACCTTGCACCAAGCTTCCACTAAGGGGGAGGGATGGATACCTTCTATCCGCGCGCACCAAGCTTCCACTAAGGGGGAGGGATGGATACCTTCTATCCGCGCGCGCACACTTCAGTAAGACCTTGGGATCCTTGGGGAACAAGCTTAGCACTCCTCTACACACTTCCTTGGTCACTCTTCATGCACACCTTGCACTTCAATTCTCTGCATCGCACACTGTGTGTCTCTTGCACTTCTCTCTCTTGCTCCACTTGGACTATGCTCACTCTTGCTTACACTAGAATGTCTTCAGGTACGCTCCTAACTGCAAGAGTATCTTGGTGCTCACTTTGATGTCCCAAGATTCCCTTCACAAGTGGCAGCCAAGGACTCCCAGTTTTGTCGTGTAGTGACTTTAGACTAAAACCAAAAAATTAATGGGGGGCCATACTTTCACTTCTGCGTACGCTCTCCCGCTTCACATACCTTCACATTTTGCTTTTAATTCTTCACAATTACTTGTGCACTACCTGTGCACTTTGACACCTGCACCTTAGCACTTTGACTTTGCACCAATTCACTTTGACCTTGTTGACTTTGACCAGTTTGACTTTGACCAGTTTAACTTTGACCTTTTGACTTTGACTATGGTTGACTTTGACTGCAGTTGACTTTGACCAATACGAGTTTTATGGGCTCAACAGTTGCCCACCACCTAGTGTGCTCTCCGTCCCGGAGAGCTACAGCCAAAACTCTGAGCATATAGGACACCATGATTTTGGAGCTACCAAATCGTGAAGAGGACACCTGAGCAGCAACCAAGTCCACCAAAAGCAGGATAGAACAAGCACCAGAGAAGAACCAAAAGTTGGATTTTGCCATGGAAAAGCAAAAGGGGGCAATGGGAGGGTAGAAAGGAGGTGGAGGGGAGGGCTGAGGGCGGAGATGGAAGGGGTTGGGAGGGTTAAGGATGTGGCTGGGCAGAAGGAAAAAGGGAGGGTGGGGGAGGAGGACTATGGGGTCTGTAGGGTGCCAAAAAGATCAAACAATACAGCTACAGAGGAGGAAGATGGGAAACTGTGCAACATATGTTGAAATGAGGTGAGAAAAGACAATGTGGATTATTTGGGGAAATAAAAACATGTGAGAAATGTGCTCAAAACTTGAGGGTTTTGACCGAAACTCAGATAAAATGTGGGAATTTGGAAAAATAAAGTAAAAAATTGAGTCGAGAGGCGCAAAAACACATGAAAATGACTCTAGCTTTGAAAGAAACGGCCAACCGGGGCGCGATCCAGAGCCAAAAGCTTTGAGCCAGGAAAAATAAAAATAAAAAAAATATATATAAATATAAACATATAATTATTAAAAAAAAAAAATTTGAACGCCTGCAACGGTGAAAATAATAAATAATTAAGTAAAAAAATAAAGAAAAACAAAAAGAATAAAATAAATAAAATAGAAATTAAAAAGAAAATAACTAATGAAAAGAAGAAAGAAAATATTTTCTTAACTATCAGAAAATGTACTTACCTTTAGGAGCATATTTTACATAATTTTGAATAAAATAGTTCAAGAAATATTTTTCAAAAGAATTTGATACTGCTTTCCTATTGAATTGCAGGTTGGCCCATCAAGGGCGATGTGCAAGTTTGGTGGGGGCAGATGTCGGAAGGATTTCCTCACTCGAATTGTCATATGGAAAAATAAAAATATTTTTCTTTAGAGTTGGTCAAATGATATCTCTCTCATAGATTTTTTTAATGTATTGGTTTGAATTGACTAATCTTTTCTTTTTTTTCACTTAGTACTTGCAGACAACAAATCCGTGAAGAGTTAGAGTACTAAACAAAGATGTCATGTAGTGGAGTTTATGGAAAAGTACTTTAAAAGTATTGAAATTGAATACAAAGTTAACAAGGTATTGAATTGTGTATGAATTTTTATGCTTGTATTTTACATATATGATTTCATGAAAAGGTAAGAAAATACATGTATATATATTTTTGTGTATCTAAATACATTTCTAATCTTATATGCCAATGATTATTTACCTAAAAATATCTATTATTTTCAAGGAACTTCTAATAAAAAGTGTTGATTACCTTATGTCTATAATGTTAAATGAAATGCTCTTAATTCTTTTGATTAAGTGCTAAGTTATTTATTCGTATATATAAATAAATAAATAACTATATATATATATATATATATATATATATATATATATATATATATATATATATATATATATATATATATATATATATATATATATATAGTTTAGAATTAAATAATAATATTTTAGATAAATATGTGCTTACGTAAATTAAAATAAGTACGTGTGAATTTTAGTTCATCTATGACTTTTGTGTTAGTTAAAAAAAGTTAAGTATAGGTTAGTAGTTTTAGTATGCATGGTAAATTTAAGTTAACTAAAGACGTCGAACGCGCATGTTTATGTGTATATAAGTAGATGATTAAGTAATGATTGCTGCTAATGATCTTCTGCAGGTACGACGAATCTTTGAGAGAGAGAGAGAGTGAGAGAGAGAGAGAGTATGAGAGAGAGAGAGAGTGTTCTCGTTTCTTCCTCCTTCCCCTCTCCTGATGGGCCGATTGTTGTAGAAGGCACAGAGATCGAAGACCTCTCATCTGCATATGAGAGAGAGAGAGAGAAGAGCACTCCCTGCCTGCTTTCACACTAGTACCACAGGCTCAGAGAGAGAGAGAGATATAGAGAGAGAGAGAGAGCGAGAGACCTGCTGTCTTGTAGTAATTAAGATTCAATAACAACTATTCACGTACGGGTAGATAAAACTCGTGCTGGACTAGATTCTAGAGATTTTTGTTGAAAATCAGCATATGCGAGTTGAGTATAGTTATCATGGAGCGCGGCACTAGAAGATTATTACGGATGACAATCTGAGAACAAAATGACACTAACGAGGGATGCTGAAACTTTCAAATTGTCGGACTGCTCAACAGAGCAAGTTGATCAAACAATCTGGATCCTCTTGCTCATAAGTTTATGATCTCTGTATCTAATGTTGTCTTGTCCAATCTAGAAAGTGTGTTCAATTTTCATTCGATCCATCTGAGAGAGAGGAAAAGAGAGAAATTATAGATAGCAGAAGTAACAGATTCCGCGCACTAAGACAAAGAAACCCCTCGACTGCTGCGGACGAATGTAGAGAAGATATATCCGCTAGAGAGAGAGAGAGAGAGAGAGAGAGAGAGAGAGAGAGAGAAGTGCGCAGATGATTGAGCTTATTGTTGGGCGTGGCTCGACGCAACTGATTCTTGACTAGAGAGATTGGTACAAGCCTTGCTACAAAGGCAGAGATGGGTATAATGCGCACGTAGAGAAAGATGTGTAGATAGAAGCGAGAAGCGATAGTGCTGCGATGTGAAGAAAGAGTTAGAGGGAGAAAGAGATATTGAGAGAGAGATCCGATTGGAATTCAGAGAATGGCGGTACAGAGATGTCCGGAGGAGAGAGAAAAGGCTACTCTTTGAAGTTCTTACAACCATAAAACATAAAATAATGTGTAGTATGAGTTTCTATCTAATTGCGTTTATCAATCGAAAGATTTAACCATGGTCCTAACGATTTGTTTTGAATGCTTTACTTATATTTTGCTTTGCTATATAGATCGTGAAGTGTGCATGAATATCTATAGTTATAACTATATATTTCTGCGGCTTGTATGATATTGCGTTTGCTAAATAATACATGTTATTTCATCGCTGAAGCTTCTAGCTGAAGGACAGGTTTGTCTTATGATAGTTTTTGACTATAAACTACTTATAATATGGCGTATGCAAGTTTCTCTGAGTGATATGCTATCTATGATATTTTTGCTTAATGAAAAGAAATCTTAGAGCGACCACGAATATATTATGCGTGAGCTTGTACATTACATTTAAGGTTTTGAGTAGAATATTGGCTTGCTTGATACATGCTTTTCCGTTCATACAAGAGAGAGAGAGATTTTCCAGGTTTGAGCATTATTTTTTTTTTGTTGTTGTTGTTTGTTCGTATTCACAAGTTAAATAAAAGTGTTTTCAAATACATGCCTCGAGTTTGCTATTATGCGCGTTCCACTTTTTCTTCTTTTGATATTTGAGAATAGCGAGTATTCATCACTATACAAAGAGCTATTCTACCTTCAATCCTTCACGAAGTTCTAGAAGAATATCTGTCGGGTTAGCGCTAATTATATTTTAGGGTGCTCATTTTTCGAAGTGAATCACATTTAACGGCAATCTTGGAGAAATTAGAGTTTATTGAAATTAATAAAATTAAATGGAAACAAGCAATCCGTAGTATTTGTTAAGTGGAAACTAATAAAATAAGTCACATTTCGAGGTTTAGCAATGTCACATTGTATGCGAAGGAAATAAAAAAGCCATAGCCAATGTATACATAAAAATGTATCAAGCTCTGAGGGAGAGAAAGAAAGATGTGTTGATATGATAAACATGAGTGATGAATGTGCTATGTATGTCTATTTGAGTAAGAGTTAGCATGTGTATGCATGTATTATGAATGTGTATGTACATATGTAGTATAGATTAGTGCATGTGCATATGAAAGAAGCATGTATGCATAAGTTAGTTGAACATGTATGCATGAATATATGATGATATGCCTATATATATGAGAGATGTTGAAGTATTGTTTGATGTATATTAAAATTAGAAGTTAGAAGTGTTTATATACATGTATTAGTATAATTTTAAGTTATGTATTAAATGCTAAATTGATAAATGAGTGTTTTATATTTATTCAAAGCATACTAATTGGTGGCTAATGATCTTCTGCAGATCATTGAAGAGATTACAAAGGAGAATACGAGAACAAAAGCATACGAGATTTCAAGATCACGAAATTACGATATTTGAAGATTGTTGATTAAGTTGTATAGAATTATCTATTAAGAGAATTGTATTAGCACTTATGATAAACTTTTGTATAGGCTTAAAATCCTAAAGATTTCTAACACTTCCACTTTTCGATATAATTAAGATTTGTATAGGTTTAAATAAGATTGATTTTGAAATTCTTCATACTGTTTCTCTGAAAATTAATTGAGATCTTTACTTTTTTATTTCGTATGTCTAAAGAGATAGGATCTACAAGTAGTTCTAAACTAGTATCTACAAACGATTCTGATATTGAGAATCAACAATTAGAAAACTTAATTATAGGAACACTACTTCCAACTTCAATTGATAGTTTGAATAATGACAAAAATATAATAATTGAAATTATTAAAGATAAAGTAGTTAACGAAACTTTACACACGTTAGATTATGATCGTCTTATTTCTAGAATTTTACCTTTAATTACCATAGTTTTGCCAGAACCGAAGGACAAGAAAGACTTATTCCCACCTTATTTAGTTAGAAAACCTAATTCAAATCAAATTGAAAACGAACAAGTTGACTTTGTTAAAGATAAAATTACAAGCGAGAACTTAGTTTTGTCTTATCAATTATTCCACTGTTGATAGTACCAAGAAGGAAGGTTGTTAGAAGATCATACAGTCCACTATCTTCAACCTCATCAGTAAAGAGCATGGCGGGACAGGTAGACTTGGAAACCTTACTCTCAAGATTAAATATAAAATTTCCTTCTTTCAAAGGCCTACCTCGGGAGGATCCAGATGAGCACATTAGAAGATTTTTGGCACTATGCAAGTCTAGAGGTTTAATGGGTAGGGAGGATGCTTTTTTTATACTCTTCCCTACCACATTAGAAGGATTAGCAGATAAATGGTTCAGCCAATTTGCTGAGAACCATTTTACAACTTGGGAGTTGATGAAACATGCATTTAAAAATCAATTCCAGCATGGGAACTGTAGAGATTATCATAGAAGAACTAGAAAATTTGAGATTGGGTCCAGGTAAAAAGTTCCCAGAGTTTGTGACTAGGGCCAAGGCACTAATGGCTAAATTGACAGATCCACCACATGATTTTTTTGTTAAGAAATGGTTAGTTAAGCCACTACAAGTGGCCACCCAATGCAAAATAAAGGAATTAGTGTTATCTACAGCCTCCATAGAGGAGTTCATCAACACAGCTACACGACTGGAGCAAATAAGGCAACAGTATGGAGCTACTTCTTCTCAATTACCATATTCCACAGAAATGGAGGATCCAGTAATCCAGCTAAGAAAGGAGTTGGAGGGCTTAAAAATAAATAAGCCCCACAGAGAGGAGGAGAATGTTGTAACTCAGTTGAGAAAGGAGATCGAAGCACTAAAACTCCAACAGGAGGAGGAGGCCCAAGCAGAGGAGTTGGCTCAGCTGCGACAGGAGTTGCAAGAACTCAAAGGAGGTGGCATCAAGAGTGGACTTTGGTGTTCCATGTGCAGCAAGCAAGGGCATATAGTAAGTGAATGTCCTTTGTTAAGTGTGACTTGCCAATTATGCAGGAAAGTTGGTCATGAGGTCCAAGAATGCCAATCAAGGGGAATACCTGCAACAACATACTAGACACAAGGAGGACCCCTACCACCGACAAATGTGATGGCTGTTACACCGAATCAAGGTAACAATTACAACCCTAAACAGAGGGATAATTTTGGAAATGGGCCTAGAAGGCCAATTATTTGTTTCAGATGTGGAGAGTGTGGGCACTATCAAAGTAGGTGCACTCTCCCAAAAAATGCCCCGCCTTGCAGAAACTGCCCAGAGGCCAGAGACCACTATACAAATTGTTGTCCTAAGAATCAAGCCTCTTCATCCGGGCCCCATATTCAAATGATTTCTGTACACAAAGAAGAACTGCTACATCAGGTCAATGAGCCATCACCATCTACCAGGGTGGTGCACTTAGAAGAAATAGAATCTTTTACAGTGCAGAGAAGAAGCAAGGGGAAGGCTCAAGTGGACATAGGTCAAGAACCAATGATTAATGGATTGAACAAAAACAAAGTTGCATCTAAAGACAAAGCCACCACATGTGCAGATACAAGGCAAAAAGAAAATTTCATACGTACCAGTGATGCCATTGGACATGCATTCACCAGGGCTCATGAGGAGTTTGATAAGTCAAATGGAGCCCAAGCTCTTAAGGAATCAGAAGCTTCCAGACTACTCAAGTACATGAAAAAGGAGGTTCGTATTTTTTATTTAATAAAGATGGATGGGAAGTTCAGGTCAGAACTCTTGCAGATAATTGATGAAATATCCACAACAAGTTTAGTGGCAAAAGCTGTTGTTATGCCTAAAGATAAAAGTGTAGGGGAAGCACTCCTAACAGATTACAAGAGTCCTCGGCTAACAGTCTCTATTAAAGGTCATGAGTTTCAAGGAGTTATTGTGGATGGTGGTTCTGGCATTGACTTGATGCCTGAATATACCATGAAAAGGATTGGACTATACCCTTCAAGACCTGCCAACTTCACTGTAACAATGGCAGACCAAAGCATAGTAAGGACTATGGGAGTGGTTCCTGGAGTTCTAATAAAGGTACAAGGTACCATCTTTAACTTGGACTTTGTTGTTTTAAGGCTGCCACAGGTAGAAGGAAGCTTCCCCCTGTTAATTGGGAGACCTTGGTTAAGGCATGCCAATGTGTTGCATGACTGGGGCAAGGACACAATGTGGGTAAAGCAAGAGGGAAAAGAGTTGCAGCAGATAATTTTAGAAGAAGGACCAGACAATCAGAGAAATACTAGCATGATGCAGACAATTGGTATTTGTATGGAAGAAGAATTGTTGGACAACCCAGAAGCAGACCTATTTGAAGGAGCATATTTATATGAAGATGAAAACATGTTGGCTTGGCTCCATGTAGAAGATCCATCTTCCTGCTATGGAATTTTGCCAAACTCAAGCAGAGAAGAAGCATATGAAGAAAAAGAGGAAATCACTCAGGGTACTGATTCGAGTAAAAAAGTCTCAGTCAAAGGCTATAAAGAAGAGAAGAAAAGCAAAGCCCTTACATGCATCAGTGATGAAGCTACTCCAATTCATATGTCAATGGCCATTTTTTTATGGATACTTGTATGGCTATCATCTGTTATGTCAATTCTTATGATAGCAAGTGCAGGGCTTTACAAGACTATGGAAGGTGTACCTGCCAGTCTTTGGAAACAGAGGGTTCCATTGGATGAAGAAGCCGGAATAGTAAAAATAAAATTTTGCAGATTAAGTCATAAAGTTGCTGGAGGAGATAACATTCTAATGAAGGATTTAGGGTACCCCTATCAGATGACCAGTGTGCCCAATGAGAAGACAAAACCAATGAAGTGTAGTACAATTGGAGATTATGGAGGAGTTTCTCTGAGTCAACAATACAAGGCTCAAGGCCTATCATCAACAAAAGTGAAGATTTATGGATCACCTCGAACCTGCAAAATTTGTCCAGGTTGTACATAGTTTTTTCTCATCTCATTTTGCTCAGTTTTAGTAGTTTTCTTTATCAATTTCATGTTTGTTCCTTGAGTTTTTAGCAAACCTAGAAGGCATTTCATAACCTCTACAAAAGTACAATTTTTGGGCATTTTTGGAAATTTTTCTAGCATTTTTAGCATTTATTTTACCATTTTTTATCCTTTTTTTATGTCATTTTCTGGCCAAGTAGGAGGAATAAAGGAAGCTCTTTGTGGTTTTGAGTATGGAAATTGGGCCTAGCACTGTCGAATATTTTATGAGAATTTTTTTCAGATTTTTTTGGCAATTTTTTTGGCTTTTTTTGGATTTTTTCTCCAATTTTCTCTATTTTGGATAATTTTCCCAAAAAAAAAGGCCCCCCTAGATTTTTTGGGTTTGAGATCATGGTGTATATGTTTCGCAAGAAAGGTATCTCCTAAACTTACTGAAGAAGTTTAACATGGAGAATTGCAGAGAAGCTTCAACACTGCTTGAAGTAAATCATAAACTCAGAAAATATGATGGTGCAAAGTTTAAAGATATGAGGAAGTATGAGTCGTTTGTGGGAAGCTTAATTTATGCTACACTAACAAGACCTGATCTCAGTTATGTAGTGGGAGTTCTCTCACAGTTCATGCATTGTCTGAAGGATCAACATTGGGTTGCAGGACAAAGAGTTCTTAGATATATCAAAATAACTATAAAAGAAGGATTATATTATCCTTTTTATGTCAGATATAAAGCTGAGAGCATACAGTGACTCAGACTGTGCAAGAAGTCAAGATGAGAGAAGATCAACACATGGGTATATGATATACCTAGGAGATAAGCTTGTAAGCTGGTGTTCAAAGAAGCAGCATACAATGGCTTTATCGTCAACAAAAGCTGAGTATAAAGGACTTGTGGAAGCAGCTAAAGAAGTAATATGGATGCAGACCTTGTTCAAAAGCATGGGTATTGATCAAGGTATACCTATCATACATGGAGATAATATAAGTTTGTTGCATCTTGCAGCAAATCCAATATTTCATGCAAGAACAAAACACATAGAGATTCAATATCATTTTCTAAGGGAAAAGGTAATGGAAAAAGAGATTGAAATAGTATACGCATCTACAAAAGATCAGATAGCAGATATTCTGACAAAGAGCTTAGATGGAGTAAAGACAAGCAGATTCAAAGAAATGGCAGGTATAAAAGAAAAGGAGAATATATGAAAGATCAGAGAATGCAAATTAGTGATTAAGGGGCAGCTGTTGAAGAATCACTCACAAATTTGACATATAGACAGACATAAAGACGAAGAAAGACAAAGAGAAGCAGAAACAAAGCATTCAAAAATTCAAGCCTTAGTGAAGGGACAAATTCACGACTGTAATATAGTTCATAGAAACTTCTAGAATTACGAGTTTGAATCTCGGATCAAAATGTATATAAGAGAGTGAATAGAACCGGAAAAGAATGAAGAGCACATACTGAGGTTAGTGATATAGAAGACGCCAAAGATAGCGTATGTAGAGATGAATAATAGAACCTGAACTGTTGGGTATTCATCTGAGAGAGATGGTAAGGAATAACTACTAAGAGTAGGAGAGTTTTCATAGCTATGAGCAAAGTGAGGCCAAGCTATTTTTGTACACATCTTCTCTAATAGAAAACACATGTTCATGTGAAAAGATCTTAGCGCATTCTTTGTATGTGAAGAAATCTAAGTGATTTCATGTTACTGTGAAAGTTAGTTAATAGTTACAGTTTTCTCTGTAAACATTTTCCGGTACGTGTACAACTTAGATCTCGCAGCACAGTGTAAAGTTTTTCATGAGAGATAGCTCATCTTGAAGCTAGTAATCTCAACTATAACTTGATTAAAGAGTTTTGTGAAATGGGACATGTACACACAGTACTAAGTCTGACCGTAAAGGCATCCAGAACTGATGAAGTTTTTTCTCAAACTTCAGATAGAGTTCATTTAGTGAAGGAAGCTCAGATATTACTTCCTTACTTCATTTACAAACATTTAAAGTAACCACAAACAGATTTGCAGTTGATTTCGGTAAGATTTCGGTAAGATTACGATGACAGTCCAGTAACAGTCCAGTGAAGTTCCAATGATATTTTGGTGAGTTTAAAACACAGTTTTGGCACAGTTAAGTGACGGAAAGATTATCTAACTGTAAGCAAACACAATAGTGTAAAGTTTCAAGTAAATCAGTTCATAATTGAAGATTGAAGAAACACAAAGTTTTCTGTGAAGTGAAATTTTCAGTTTTCACTAAATACAGTTATAAAGTTTTTAGTTTCAGAAGGTTGCTAAGCTACTGATGATTATAGAGGTGTTCTAATATCTCTCTAGCTTAGTTCTTGTTGTGACACGACAAAATTCCGTAGCTTAGTTTGTCAAGCTTCTTGTCGTGTCGGCATCAACAGAGTTGTTGGCGCATGTAACAATATTCCCTGTAGGGGCAAGCTCGAGTGAAGAGAAGAAACATCGCTGCGAGGTAATATGTTTGGTCGCCCCACTGTCAAAGTACCAAACATCTGAGTCTACTGCAGACATGCATTGATCATGAGAAGATGGGTCAAAACTGCAGACAATAGTAAACGCCCATTCTTCTTTCTGCACAAGATTTGCAGACTCTGTTTTTGGTGTAGAGGCCTCTGCAACAACCATTCCAACCTCTTTCTTCTTTGCCTCTTTAGCAGCCAGTTTTGGACAGTTCTTTATGATATGATCATTCCCTTTACAGTACCTACAAAACAATTTCTGCTTTTCTGATTTCTTCTCATCTTTATCTTCCTTCTTCGAATATGCAGAATTAGTAGATTTTTGCTTACTAGTTGAAGAGATCCATTTTCCTTTGCCCTTCTAACTAGCCAGGAAAGCCTGATCTGCAACTCGCATAATGGACCTGTTTTGCCTGGACTGGTCTTCTTGCAACAGAAAAGACACTAACTCCTCAAATGACAAGGCATTTGGATTTCCTTTCATCACCAACCAAAGAGTAGAAGCAAAACTCTGATATGAATCAGGAAGACCATTCAGAACAGTCTACACAAGTGAGATATCTGGTATAACCTCATCAACAGAAATCAACTATTCCTTCAAGTCTTTGGTGTTTGTTAGGAAATTGTCCATAGAATCACCTTCATTCATGTGCTCACTCTCCAACTGTTTTCGGAGGTAAGCAACACAAGCCTCATTCCTAGCTTGGTACAATGTGGTAAGTGTATCCAAGCATCCTTAGCTGTTCTGCAAGAGCGAATATGAGGAAAAATGGCACGTTTGACAGACAAAGCTATCAATGCATGTGCATGGGCATCTCTACTATCCCAACGAATCTGCTCTATAGTAGGTGCAACAGAAACAGCAACACGAATAGGACTCTGCAGAATATCATCTTCGACACCATCTTCATCAGCTCCAACACCTATATTTGCAGTACCTGTAGTCAGAGGTGTAACAAGACGTCTTTCAACACCCTGCATAATGTTCCACAATCCTTTTGCAACCAATACATGTCGCATCATATAAGCCCATAATGGGTAGTTGGTACCATCCAACTTATCCTCAACAGCCAACATACGGAATACATCAGTGCTTTCAGCTATGGTCGGTGACTAAAATAGCTTGATGTAGAAAATTGACTGTATCTCAAAAAGTTGAATAGAACTACCCCAACAAATTCTGCTAGACCTGTAGCACACTTCGAGACGCTTATACTGGCGAACAGAAACTGGTGCATACCTTTGGCACAAAAAGATGAAATAGCCTACACAAGCACTGCAATAATGCGTTCAGAGGCCCAAACAAGCTCAGATCGCGATTTCGGCACCGCAAACCTAAGCCGTTTTGATCTCTGAAACACCCTGAGTATGCTCACCAAATTTCGTGCGAATCTGAGACTACAAACGGAGGAGTGTCGACGGTGCCCTAGATGAAGCGACGACCTGCTCTGATACCAATTGTTGGAGATAGATGTCTGCAGAAGCACGTGAATAGCACAAGGAAGAAGAAGAAGCTTGGAGCACAAACACACAATACTGAATGTATTACTAGAGAATGTACAAAGATAAGTAGCCCATTAGGGCAATAGGCGTATATACAAGCCGGGGGAAAAAAACCTCCTAAAGAGGGAAAAAAGTGCCCCGACGGTCCTAGTGTGTTCACACACATCACTACCCAAATATATCAACACAATTCAGATCCTCTCTTAATAGAGATATAGTGATAAAGGACTTCACAATCTAGAGATCACCTGTAGAAATTTCTTGTGGGTTGGGAATCCTAATAAAAGAAGCTTCCTCAAGATAAAATGGGAGATGTGTTGACAAGGGTGGATTGGGGATTCTCAACATGTGCACTATGGTAGAAAAATGATTACCAAGTGCATTACTAAGGTGTGGACCATGCATAATGATTCCTCGACTCAACTCTTATTCAGAAATTCAAGAAATATTTCCCTCACAAGCTCCCCTTACTAGAGAAACCGTGATCTCGTCACTCTTTTTTTCCCCACCAAAGTCAATCCCAAGGGGTCAATTTTGATCTCCTCCTTTTGGAACTCTTGGAGCAACATGAATTTTAATTGTTATCTTAACTGTGAGCGTAAGTGAGCTCCTTGCATAAGATAAAATGAATCCATTTGGTTCCCAATCCGTGTGATTTAAAAACGAGAAAAAAATATGTTCCTAAAGCCAAACATATATGATCCAAAATTTACATTAATGAAAGTAATTATGGAAATTTGGTTCTAATGAGTTGTTCAAACATGAACACATATTTGTCAAATTTAGAATAGACTATGGAGATTTTTGATTGATCAATAAAAGAATTGAATAGTGATGTGCGGAGGACATCAAGTTGCTTCAATATGAAATTCAACCCCAATCAAAAGGCCTATCTTGGGAGAATGGTGCGTCACTCATAAAATAAACCTAGACTTAATAAAAAATTGTGGTTTTTCTTACAACGTAAACAAGAAGTGGGTATTATAGTAGCCATGCATCTGATGGGATTTTAGTTCATCTAGAACATCATATCAACTGAAAAAAAGAAAAAAAATTTCTTTGAAAATCCTTCATAGGGACACTTGTACAAATGTGAGAGGCCACAAGCTACTCGCATTGCTCCCTTTGTGCAAGAAATTCCACAGGAAAGTGAAGAATATCAAACAGATATTCTGTGTGTGCCCAAAGAGCAAAAAAATATGGAGGTTGGTATGTTTATCACACTGCATCTATTGACAAATTACGGCCAAAAAGTAGGGATTACAAGAAGGGTTCTTGGGTGGTAGTCATATAGTTATTACCTATAGATTGAATTATTTTCCAACTACTGACTTATAGATTAATGCGAGAACAACATTAATAGGATACTTGCAAAAATTACAGTACAATTAACTTAATAGTTCCATTAAATCATCTACTCTTTACATCATTAATTGACAACGGAATCAATATGAATCACTAAGCATATAGATTCACTTGCAAAACAAACTTAATCATAACATTAACTTAACATATCACACAAAAGATTACATTAACAAATAATATAGAAGGAATAGAAAGAACATTGCCACATATTTTGATAATCGTCATTGCGTTGAGAATCTGCAAGCCAATCAAGTCACTCCAAGTCGTCACCTCCCTTTCCCTCAACCCAAAACATTGGTTTTATTAATATGTGGATGAATAGTTACAATGGTTCAGTAAATAACTACTAAATTACATATGCACACATGCACAATCTAACACTAGCATGCACAGTGGACTTGAGCCCCTAAGTGAAACAATCTTCATGCATAATACCCTGTAAATATAATGCTCAGGCTTCCTCAAAAGTGCATTTGATTTTATTCTCCTTTTTAATAATCTTTTCACCGCATCAACATCCAAAATGTGCACTTCAAGACTAGAACTGCTTTTGTGTATAGCCTGTGAAACCAGCTATTGACTTTATAATACCAAAAATTCTTCCTGTAAATAAATCCATTCTACAAGACTACTTTACCTTGATTTTTAGCTTGTTCTTTGAAAAATTCAAGCTGCTTCAATTTTGTGGCTTGATCACGTAAAATACCTTCCATTCTTTGTAGCTGCAATACTTGCTTCTCTGATGTATTGAAGATGGCTTGCCGCTCCCTTTGCATAGCTTCTATTTCCTTGCATAATTTACCATTATGCCCAATTGTACTTCGTAATTCATTATTAACATCAAATAATTTAGCCTTGACTTGGGGAATATTGACATCCATCTGTTGTTGATTGGATGTCAGAGTAGCACAAGTCTACTTCAGTATAATATTCCTTTCAGATTGTGCATCCAACACTGAAGTAACTTTGCTAAGAGCATCATGCTTTTTTGCCAGGGCCATCTGCAAAGAATCCACCTCACTATCTTTATCTTTGATTATCTGTTGCAATCATAATTCTTGAGCTTGATAGTGCAAAATCTGTGCTTGTAGGTGAGATATATCATCTTCAGCATACACCAGCTTTTCTTAAAAGTCCTTCCGAAGGGAGTCCTTCACAAAATCCATTCAACTCTTTATCAGGAGAAAAAGAGAGATCTAATTCCATGAATTTGAGGTGGTTAAGCTTGATACTCAATGAATCAATCAATCACCTAAAAGTAGATAAAATTAGATCTTCACTTTTCCTAGATTATAGGAAAGTGAATTGATTCTCTCAAACAACTAATCCCACATTCATTTGAATCCAAAATACACTTGTTAAACTTTTGGAACACTTGAAGAGTCTATATAAAGAGCTCAAATCACTTGTACATTACATGGAAGCAATATACAAACACTTTTCATCATCATTGTCTTGCTCCATTTTCGTGCATCATCTTTTTCAACAACAATGAACTTGCAGAGGCTGCTGCTCTCTCTACAAAGCTCCAAATCAACTCAATGAGCATTCATTAGAAATATATAAGTGTCTTGTTTATGTCTAAAAACGTTTCAAAGCATTTGATTCAATAGATTTGGAGAAAGATTAGTGTTTCTATCTTGGGTTCTAATTCGGTGAAATGGATATGTACACACAGTACAAAGTCTAACCAAAAAAGGACATTCTGAACCCCTAAAAAATAGGAGATACCACTATTGAGTGTCAAGTGCATTCTAGAAGCATATTTTGCTTATTACTTGTACTCTTGTGCATTCTATACACTCAACCATATGATTATCATTCCTCTAAAAGAAGTTTTCTCAATTGTAATCATGCTGGCTGCTATGAGCATTTGAAGTTGATTGTTTAATCCAAAGTTTATTGCACTTATCACACGCCTATAAGTTCTATTTGAGTCTCCATAAGTTCAAGGGCTGGTCTTGTGTTGGTTGGATAGACTGAACTTTGTCACTTTGCAACTCACTTTTCTTCCTCTACAAGCTTCTCCAAGTTCTTTCAGTGGTGTCAAAGCTAGATCAAGATGGGTGATGACTCTCCCTCAATGGTTGAGAAGCTTGATAGACACAACTATGCATCTTGGCAAATCAGAATAGAGGCCTATTTGCAAGGTAGAAATCTTTATTGATTTGTAGTAGGTGATGAAGCTATGCCTAATCCAAGATCCAAAGGAGGACCTACACAAGAGGAGATAGATAAGCTCACACTTTGGTGTGTAAGGGATGCTTAAGCAAGGTCATAGATACTAGAACCTATCTCGGATTTTCTATTTCCACATATTAGAGGATGCATGACATCTCAAGATACTTGGGATGCTCTAGAGTCTTTCCTTTGTACTAGCCCAAAGGCAATGAAGAACCATCTTTGGAATGAGTTCAACTAGATGAAGAAGAAACCTAAACAAATCATCACACAGTTTGTTACAAATGTCAAGGAGGTTGCAGATCAATTTGCATCCATTGGAGAGTTGAATAAAGAAGAGGCCATCATGAGGCAAATTCTCAATGGGATTAGAAGTGATAAGCAATGGAAGCCTTTCACCACATCATATGATCTCATCATGGATGTGAAACCTCCAGACTTCAACATCTTTCTTAGACAATTCTTCAATCACGAGGTGAAAAATAACATAAAGGAAGGTAAATCCTATCATGGTAATTCAACTAGTGCTCTATATGTAGATAAGAAGGATAAGAAGTTGAAAGGCAAGAAGAAGAAACAAGATGAAGAGGAGGCTTTCCAAGACAACTTTGCAAGCAAGAGCAAGTGGAAAGAGAAGAAGAAAGGACCAAAGCATGTAAAAACCAAAGATCAGAATGTTCAACCTTGTCCCATTTGTGATAAGACCAACCACACCACTCAAAATTGCTTGCTCAATGGGAAGACCCTAAAAGGATGTGGAAGTATTGAAAGGAAAGGGAGTTACCAGGGTCCCCAATTGTGGGGTCCGGGGGAGCGGTGAGCAGCCTTGATTGGGGAGGTCCATGTTGGTGCATTTTAACCAAGGAAGCCTACATGCTTAATATGCTTGATATTATGATCATTTGTAAGTCACATGTGTAGTTATGTGAACACCTCTTGTAAAAGAGTTCATTTTTATCTCTTCTAATTGAAAAAGGAAAAAGGAAAAAGATGGCTTATCTCATCCATGATGTAAAAGAAAATTTGTGGCTCTAACTATTTAAAACCACGAATTTTTGAGCTGAGGGAATATCTCCTAACTTTGGGGATCACTTTTAGGTGGACCCATTCGAATTCGAATTCAAAACTCCCTCCAAGAATAGCTATAAAAAGAGCAAGAAGGAACAATCATTAGCAAGCCTTGTACGTGACCACTTCATGTCATTTTTTAGAGATTGAAGAGCTTAATCCATAGCTCTATCATTCTACTCTCATTGTGCAAATATTCATTGCCAATGTGGTTTTAATCATATGTGAATCTATACATTTGTTATTATCTACTTCTCTATTGTGTTCTCTGCTATACTCACTCACAACAATAACTTTAGAAAGTCATATCTCAAGTTGTACTCAACATTTTTCAGCATTTTAATGTGCGTTAGATAGATCTTACTGTTTAGTTTCTGTGTGTAGATTTTCATGGTCATTGGATTTACAGTTTGGGAGATATCTGTATTTTACTACTCACTGGTCTATCTCTGCAGAGCCCCGAGAATGGTGGGCATGTTCCAAAAATTGATGAGTCTTGTTCTCAGTGCTCAATCCATCATTTGAAGTGTTTTAACTTTTTTTAGGAAGCTTGCTAAGTCTATTTGCTATTCCCAAAAGGAATTTATCTAATTCCTACCAGGTTGAGAGCACTGTTCATTTTTTCCAGCAGGTGTATGTCCAAAAATAGCAAGTTTTTGGGAGCTAGTCATCTTGCAACTTGTCTGTCTTGACTTAAACTTTTGGGATACATGTTCCAAAGTACTTGGCTGATATTTTGGTGGATTTAGGAAGCACAAAGGGTCTACTAATCAACTCTGAAGTCTCAATTGGCTAGTGTGAAGCCGGTTGTAGCAGCACCAACTCATCTTTGGATTGCATCCACCATCTCTCTTCACAGTGGTATCAGAGCATAGTCAAGCAACATGGGAGATGGATATCCATCAACAATTGACAAATTGGATTGAAACAACTACCCGGCATGGTCTCTAAGGGTGGAGGCTTACCTTCAAGGGAGGAATCTATATGGATTCATATCCGGAGATGAAGCAATGCCAACCATGAGGAACAAAGGGCAACCATCACATGAAGAAGTGGAAGGACTTTCAAATTGGTGTTCGAAGGATGCACTTGCAAGGTCCTATATTCTAAACTCAATCTCTGATTTTCTTTCACCTCATGTCAAGGGATGCAAGACATCAAGAGAGACCTGGTATGCACTTGCTTCTTTCTTTGCTTCCAACACTTGAGCAAGGAAGAACCAATTGTGGATGGAGTTCACAACAATGAAGAAAAGCCCGAAACAAAGTGTGACTGATTATGTCAAAAATATGAAGGAGATTTCTGACCAACTTGGAAGCATTGGAGAGGTAATTGAAGAGGAGCAAATCATTAGACAAATCATAAATGGAATCAAAGCAGGCGATAAGTGGGAGTCATTCACAATAGCCATGGATTTATACATGGATATGCATGTACCCGACCTCAACACACTCATGGGCCAACTCTTCACTCATGAAGCAAAGATTAGCAAAGGTGGTGAGTCCTCAAGAGGTAATCAAACTTTTGCCTTATATTCTGATAAAGCTAAGGTCAAGGACAAGTCAAAGAATAGGAAGAATGAAGATGAAGGTAGCTCTTTCCAAGAAAACTTTGCATGTAGAGGAAGAGGCAGAGGTGGAAAGCAAGGCAGGGGGAGATTCGAATCATCTCAACCTTGCAATATATGTGGATTATCTAATCATAATACTGAAGAATGTTTCAGGAACCCAAGGAACTCAAGAGGAAGAGGATTCAATAGAGGTGGCTATGGATCAAATAGAGGCAGATACAATGGAGGCTACAACAACAACTACTACAACAACAATTGCAACAATAACAACTATCAAAGTGGCCATAGAGGAAGGAGAGACTACAATAACTATGCAGAGGACCAAAGTCAAGAAGATTCATTATTGATTATGAATCTATCAGTGAAGGAGGGTAAGGATGATGATCACATATTTTACATTGATTTGGGATGCTCAAACCATGTAGCAAGAAATGTGGCTTTACTTTCTGATTTGGAAGATCCTCATAACAAGCATGAAGTGCAGACAGGAGATGACACAAAGCACTCAGTGGAGAAGATAGGTAATGTGAAGACATCAGATGGGAATATGAACCTCTTAAGCAAAGTCTTGTATGTCCCTACAATTACCAAAAATTTAATAAGTGTTGGACAGATCGTTGAAAAGGGATTGCAGGTTAGATTCAACCGATTTGGAGCATATGTTGAAGACCCAAGGCAAGGCTTTCGAAGGATTTCCAAAGGAGAAAAGACAGGAAGGCTTCTCACTTTTGAAGTGGAAGATACGAAGAACATAGCTTTGTTTAGCTATGGATCTCAAACTCTAACAGAGTTGGAGATATGGCACAAAAGGCTTGCTCACATTGGTGAGAGGACACTCAAACAAATTTGCAGAGACCAAAGTGTACTTGGTTTGCCTAATATCACAAGGCAACACATGATTTATAAGTGTGAAGCTTTTCAACTCGGCAAGGCTCATAGACAACCTTTCAATAAGAAAGGATATATGTATCAAAATCCTTTGGATCTAGTGCACACGGATGTGTGGGGTCCAAGTAAGGAGCCATCTATATCAGGCTCAAGATATTATGTGTCTTTCATAGATGATTGTAGCAGGTGGACCACTCTGTTTTTCATGAAGCACAAGGATGAAGTTTTTAATTGCTTTAAGAAGTATATTGCTCTTGTTGAAAACCAAACAGGTAGGACTTTGAAAAGACTCAGATCAGATGGTGGAGGAGAATACTTCTCTTCTGAATTTGATGCCTTCTTGCATGAAAGAGGCATTAAAAGGGAAGTCACTACAAGGTATACACCGGAACTCAATGGTGTAGCAGAGAGGAGGAACAGAGCTATTGTCAAAGCTGCAAGGTCCATGCTCAACGAAAAGGGATTGTCAAACTACCTATGGGTAGAGGCTGTGTCTACAGCCACATATCTCATAAATAGACTTCCATCTAAGTCACTAGATGGAACCACTCCATATGAAGTGTGGAATGGAAGAAGACCTAGTCTAGAGCATTGTAAAATCTTTGGAGGCGTAGCCTATGCTCACATTCCTTCTCAAGTAAGAGGGAAATTGGATACCAAGGCAGAGAAGTGTGTATTCATTGGTTATGATCAAAACCAAAAAGGATATAGACTGTACAATCCAACCAATAAAGGATTGTCTATGAGTAGAGATGTAATTTTTGATGAAAACAAATCATGGTTTGATGATGACAGGAAAGTGAAGCTGCCATATGACTTGGATGAAGATTTTCCATCACTTCAACCAAAGGAGCCAAAGCAGATTGAAGAAAGTGATTTGGAGATTGACCTAGAAGACTTGGAAAGACTAAAGCTATGGAAGAACAAAGGTAAAGCAAAGATGCAAGATGCTACATGTGGACCCGAGAGCTCACATCAACCACTTAGAAGGTCTTCAAGGGAGAAGAAGAAACCTGAGAGGTTTGGTTATGATACTTCTTTGGTCACCAAGCACTCAATCTACATTGCAAACGATTCAACCAATGAAGAGCCTACCACATTCGAAGAAGCACAAAGCAAGAAAGCTTGGAGAGATGCAATGGATGAAGAAATGGAAGCCTTGAAGGAGAATGACACTTGGGAGCTTGTACCTAACAAGCCATCTATGAAGGTAATTGGATCTCGATGGATATACAAAATCAAGAGGAATCCAGATGGAAGTATAAATAGACACAAAGCAAGGTTAGTTTCTAAAGGGTTTGCTCAAACCCATGGTATTGATTATGAGGAGACTTTTTCTCATGTTGCAAAAATGCCTACAATTAGGGTTCTCATTAGTCTTGCTGCATCTAGAAATTGGAATCTCTATCAAGTTGATGTAAAGAATGCTTTCTTGAATGGATGGATTTCTGAGGAAGTGTATATGGCACAACCTCCTGGATATGAGGATGCACATCATTTTAACTATGTATGCAAACTAAAGAAAGCTTTGTATGGATTGAAGCAAGCTCCAAGAGCTTGGAATTTCAGGTTGGTGACTTATTTGCAGGACCAAGGATTCGAAGCTAGCAAGGCGGATACCTCTTTGTTCATAAAGAGGAATGGATCTGAAGTGATCTATTTATGTGTGTATGTTGATGATATTATTATCACAGGCAATGATCTTGAGGGAATCAAACAGGTAAAGAGTCAAATGAAGGAGGAGTTCAAAATAAGTGACCTCAGACCACTCACTTATTTTCTTGGATTGGAGTTGATCTACACAGATTCAGGTATATACATCACACAAAGGAAGTATGTGCATGACATGCTCGTCAAGTTCAAGATGGAAAATACCAAGTGTGCAGGTACACCTATGGAGCAAAATCAAAAGCTTAGTGCTTATGAAGGAGAGCCAATTGAAGACATCACAAGCTATCAAAGCTTGGTTGGAAGTTTGAACTATGCAACACTCACAAGGGTGGATATATGCTATAGTGTTAGCATATTGAGTTAGTTTATGCATAAGCCGAGAAGACCACATATGGAAGCGGCCAAGAGAGTCCTCAAGTACCTAAAGGGGACCATGAATGAAGGTTTGTTCTATTCATATACTTCACATATTGAGCTAAAGGTCTACTTAGATGCAGATTGGGCCGGATCTAGAGATGATAGAAGAAGCACATCCGGGTATATATCATTTGCAGGCTCAAAAATCATTTCTTGGTCATCCAAGAAGCAACCAACCATGGAATTATCTTCTACCAAAGCCGAATATAGAGTTTTGGCTAATGCAACTCAAGAAATCATGTGGTTAAAGTCTTTGTACACAGATCTTGGACTTCATTCTTCAACACCTCACATTTTTGGTGACAACACAAGCTCACTACATCTAGCAACTAATCAGGTATACCATGCTAGAACCAAGCATATTGAAGTCCACTACCATTATGTAAGGGAGAAGCTAATGAGCAAGGATATTCAACTATCCTATGTATCTACAGATATGCAATGTGCAGACATGTTGACTAAAGCTCTTGATGGTACAAAGTTAAGTAGATTCAAGTTGATGATTGGCTTGCAAGAAATCAAGGACAATTGAAGACTTATTTGGAGGCCAAGCATGTTAGGCTTGAGGGGGAGTTGTTGGTGCATTTTTCCCAAGCAAGCCTACATGCTTGATATGCTTGATATTATGATCATTTGTAAGTCACATGTGTAGTCATGTGAACACCTCTTGTAAAAGATTTCATCTTTATCTCTTGTAATTGAAAAAGGAAAAAGGAAAACGATGGCTTACCTAATCCATGATGTAAAAGCAAATTTGTGGCTCTAACTACCTAAAACCACGAATTTTTGAGCTAAGGGAATATCTTCTAACTTTGGGGATCACTTTTAGGTGGAGCCATTCAAATTCGAATTGAAAAATCCCTCCAAGAATAGCTATAAAAAGAGCAAGAAGGAAGATTCGATTAGCAAGCCTTGTATGTGACCACTTCATATCATTTTGTAGAGATTGAAGAGCTTACTCCATAGCTCTATCATTCTACTCCCATAGTGAAAATATTCATTGCCAATGTGGTTGTAATCGTATGTGAATCTATACATTTGTCATTATCTATTTCTCTGTTTTGTTCTCTGCTATACTCACTCAGAGCAGTAACTTCAGAAGGTCATATCTCCAATTGTACTCAACATTTTTCAGTGTTTTAATGTTCGTTGGATAGCTCTTACTGTTTAACTTTTGCGTATAACTTTTCATGGTCATTGGATTTATAGGTTGGGAGATATGTGCATTTTACTGCTCACTGGTCTATCTCTCCAGAGCCCCGAGAATGGTGGGCATGTTCCAGAAATTGATGAATCTTGTTCTCAGCTCTCAATCCATCATTTGAAGTGTTTTAACTTGGATTGGGAAGCTTGCTAAGTCTATTTACTATGCCCAAAAGGAATTTATCTAATTCCTACTAGGTTGAGAGCACTGCTCATTTTTTCCAACAGGTGTATGTCCAAAAATAGCAAGTTTTTGGGAGCTAGTCATCTTGCAACTTGTCTGTCTTGACTTAAACTTTTGGGATACATGTTCCAAAGTACTTGGCTGATATTTTGGTGGATTTAGGAAGCTCAAAGGGTCTACTAATCAACTTTGAAGTCTCAGTTGGCTAGTGTGAAGCTGGTTGTAGCAGCACCAACTCATCTTTGGATTGCATCCACCATCTCTCTTCACAGTCCAAGGGGGCCAGCGGGCCCCCTGGTGGGGGTCTGGGGGCAGCACCCCCGATGCAATGGTAAAGAGAATATTCCATGGAATATTCCCTTTTGGAGTCAAAAATCATTTATATTTGTTAGGTCGATTCAACCGGCCTAAGCCATGTATGGCAATTACACAGGCGATGGCCACCCATGCTCTACCGCCCATGTAGCTGTCCATGGAAGGTCATCCATGATCCTATATATACATGACTTCTGCACTACTTGAGACATTGAATTGAGCCAGCATACCTCTACCTTGTATCTCCCTATCTAGAGTTGTCTAGATCACCATTTAAGCTCTACTTTGAGAGCGCACGGGTGGACAATGCCATCATCTTTGTACTTGTTGTTAGTAGAAAATTGTTGAGATTCTCCTATATCTGTTATCTTCTTTGTTGCTGCTCCTGTGTTATATTGCATAACTATTGTCTTACATGGTATCAGAGGCATAAGGTTCGAATAGCTTGAGAAGTATCACTATTTTAGCCTACTAGCAGACTACAATATCAGTAGATTATTAGAGTGATTACATGATGGCTTCATCATCGAACACATGTCTTGGTGCTTCAACTAATGTTAATGTTGCACCTATTAGAATTCACCCACCTACATTCACTGAAGGGAAGCTGGATGGAACCAACTATACACTCTAGAAGTTCAAAATTTCTACAATTTGGGACTCCTATGAATTACTTGACACTGTCATGGGACTGATGGGATTGGATCCAGAGCCTATACCAGTTGAAGATCTAACAAATTCAAGATTGATGATTCAGCCATATCTAGATCTTCTACGACTTGGAAGAGGTGGAATGCTGATGCATTATGTGACATACTACTAAAGCACATGAGGCTTGGGGCATATTGGCTCATCAATATGAGACCAAGGTTCATCAGGTAATGTAGTAGGTAAAGGCATAAGACGTGATAAACTGTATTATTTAAGTGTCTTAACTGCTACAGAAGATAAAGATGTAAGCAGGTTATGGCACCAACAATTTGGGCATCTTTGATTTGTAGTTTTGAAGGAGATGCAAAGAACAGGAACGGTTGCTCATTTGCCTGCATTTTCAGAGTTGCAGGAACCTTGTGAAGCTTGTATGATTGGCAAGCAACAACCAAAGACATTTCCAAGAGAGACTAGCAATCGATCTCAAGCTCCTCTAGAGTTGGTACATGCTGATCTCTGCAGTAAAATGTCTACACCTGCTTTAGGAGGATCTTTCTAATTTTTGGTGCTAATCGACGATTATAGTAGAAAGATGTGGGTTTATTTCATTCAAGAGAAGGCTGATGCTTTTGAAAATTTTAAAACGTGGCATAAGTATGTAGAAAATGAATCAAGAAGGAAACTGAAGAAATTTAGAATAGATAGAGGAGGTGAATTCTTGTCAATAGAATTCAATAATTACTGTAAGGAGCATGGTGTGAAAAGGCAACTTACCATAGCTCATACACCTCAACAAAATGGTGTTGTTGAGTGCAGAAACAGGACAGTAGTTGAAATGGCTCGTTGTATGTTAAAGGCTCAAGACATGCCTGATTCATTCTGGGCAAAAGCAGTCAATACAACAGTCTACATTCTCAATCGAAGCTACACAAAAGCACTGAAGGGGATGACTCCTCAAGAAGCATATTCTGGTAAAAAGCCTTCAGTTTTGCATTTCAAGATTTTTGGTTGTTTCTGTTATGCACATATTCTCAACAAGATCAAAGTTGGATTCAAAAAGCAAAAAGTGTGTCTTCCTAGGATATAGTGAAGAGTATAAAGCATACAGGTTGTGGGATCCTGAGGCAAGGAAGATTTTTATCAGTCGAGATGTGGTGTTTGATGAATGAGCACACTTAGTAGAAGATAAAGGTAAATCTACTATCTCATCAAATGGAGAAATATCTCACCTTGTGCCTATCAAAAGACATGTTAAAGTTGAGGAGGAGGAAACATCTGATGGAGAAATTTCCTCAATAAAAAGCCAACCAGTTGTCGGTGCACAGCGTTAGCCACTACCAAAGTGGGAACAATAGCTCTTTGATGATCACAATCCACATGTAGATGTACGAGAATCATCCTCAGATGGATTATGAAGATCAAAGAGAATAGAGGAGCAAAGAAGAGCCTCAGAACACATTGTTAACATGGCTCTAATGGAAGATATCATGGGCTCAATAAAGGAACCTACCACCATCCAAGAAGCCCTTGATGATCCAGGTTGGAGAGTGGAAATGCAGTCTGAGTATGATAGTATACTAAAAAATGATACATGGGATCTAGTCGACTTGCCGCCAAAGAAGAAGGTAAGAGGTACTAAATGGATTTGGAAAGCTAAGTATAAAGCAGATGGAACATTAGAGAAGTATAAGGCAAGATTAGTTGCACAAGGTTTTTCCTAGATCGAAGGATTTGATGTTCAAGAAGCTTTTGCACCAATGGCACACATGACAACTATTCAGATAGTACTTGTAGTGGCTACACAAAAGGCCTGGCCTATTTTCCAGATGGATGTCAAATCTGCATTTTTGAATGGTCACCTCAAGGAGGACGTATATGTATCTCAACCACCAGGTTTTGAGGTGCCCAATTCAGGAAATAAAGTATGTAGGTTGAAGAAAGCTTTGTATGGACTTAAGCAAGCTCCACAGGCTTGGTACCAATGGATAGATATTTTTTTCAAAAATATGGGTTTTGAAAGAAGTACTTCTGATGCTAACTTGTATGTAACGAAAAGGGATAGCAAGCTAGTTGTTGTCATTGTATATGTAGATGATTTGATCATTACAAGAGATCATCAGGAACTCATCAATCAAACTTGGATCAGCTTAGGAACTGAGTTTGAAATGACATACGTAGGTCTACTCCATTTTTGTGTTGGAATTGAAGCAAGGCAAAGGAAGGATGAAAATCACAACAAAAATATGCCAAAGAAATTCTCAAGGCATTTGGAATGATGGACTGCAAACCAACTAGAACACCTATGGAGGTAAATCATAAGCTATCTATGGATGATAACATGACTGATGTAGATGCTAAGAAGTATAGGAAGCTCGTTGGAAGTCTTATTTTTCTGTGCAACACTAGACCAGACATTTGCTATGCTGATGGAGTGTTAAGCAGGTTTTCCAACAAACCTAAGGAGAGTCAATGGAATACTGGAATGCAAATTCTAAGGTACATTGCAGGAACCTTGGATTTTGGTATTTCTTATACCACAGGTGATACACTTCAAGGATATTGTGATTCACATTGGGCTGGAGATTGTGATTCTAGAAAATCAGTTTCTGGATATTACTTCTCACTTGGTTTAGGAATATTTTCTTGCGTAAGTAGGAAGCAACAAACTCTCACACTCTCCTCCATTGAAGCAGAGTACAAAGCAGCTTGTTTTGCTTCTTGTGAGGCAGTCTGGTTAAGGAGAATTCTTGCAGATCTAGGCTTTCCATCAAATATGGTGACTATACTCAAGTGTGATAACCAAAGTTGTATGGCTATTAGAAAGAACCTAGTATTTCATGCTCGCACCAAGCACATAGAAGTACAGTACCATTACATTCGTGAGCTAATTGAAGATGAAATTGTGGAGCTAGAATATTGCCCAACAGAGGCAAATTGTGCTCACATATTTACTAAAGCACTTGGAAGAGAGCAGCTCAACTGGCATCTTCAACAGATGGGCATAGGACCGAGACCTACATGATTTATCATCGGTAAAAATTGAGGGGGGGTGTTAGTATATGATCAATGTCTACCCCTCATGATTGTATGCACATTTTGTAAGGCCCCCATTATGAGGAGAAGCCAAGCGTGCATTACCCAATTGATGGGAATCCCAACTTGCATGTTGGATGAAGGTCATATTGGACCATGTAAGGTATTGTAAGGAAAGGGAGTTACTAGGGTCCCCAATTTTGGGGTCCGAGGCAACGGTGAGTAGCCCTGGCTGGGGGGTCCAAGGGGGCTAGCGGGCCCCCTCGCTGGGGGGTCCTAGGGGGCCAGCGGGCCCGTGGTGGGGGTCCGGGGGTAGTGCCCCTGACATGACGGTAAAGGGAATATTCCATGGAATATTCCCTTTAAGAGTCAAAAATCATTTATATTTTTTAGGTCGGTTCAATCGGCCTAAGTTGTGTACGGAAATTACACGGATGGTGGCCGCCCAGGCTCTACCATCCATGTATAGTTGTCCATGGAAGGTCACCCATGATCCTATATATACATGACTTCTGCACTACTTGAGACATTGAATTGAGCCAGCATACCTCTATCTTGTATCTCCCTATCTAGAGTTGTCTAGATCACCATTTAAGCTCTACTTTGAGAGCGCATGGGTGGACAATGCCATCATCTTTGTACTTGCTGTTAGTAGAAAATTGTTGAGATTCTCCTATATCTATTATCTTCTCTACTACTCCTCCTGTGTTATATTGCGTAACTATTGTCTTACAAGACTTCTCTTGAAATCACATTGATTTGGGATCTAGAATCTATTATTGCATTTACAATGATAGGGTTCTTATCATTGCCTATTTTAACACACATCTCTGATGTACCTCTAGACCAAAATTCTCTTTTAAAGTGACTTTCAGAATTGTTTTCATGATTTTCATGGTCAGGTTGAATAGGTCCTAAGAAATTTTTATTAACATTTACTTCATCATCATCAAGGTCTTCTTCATCAGATTCATCAAAGTTTAAGGCTTCATTCATAGCTTGATCTTGATCTTACTTTCATCTCAATATCTAAATTAAGCGAAAACCTCTTCCTTTCAATTAGGCCGATAAAGTTATCTTTAAACATAGGCTTTGCAATAGAGAACCTGTTCTAAAGAGATAATCACTTGACTCTTAAGCAAAATGTCATCTAGAATATCCATAGGATATATTCTTCTCTCAATTTCTGAAATCAAGATGGATTTAGGTTTTCTCTTTAGTTTCTTTTGTTTTTGCTCAGGATCTTGTTTTTTATCATGTTCTTGTGTTTGTTCTTGAGTTTGCTTTGATTGTTCTTGTTTCTCTAAAGGCTTTGGTTCTGTTTTTCTTTGCTTTGTCTTCTTACATTTTTGTTTCTCCTCTTGTTTTTGTGCATTTATTTGTGATTCTTGTTTCTTATCTTTGGGTTGTGATGTTTCTCCTTGCTTTATGATGGTTTCCATTCCCTCTAAGGTTTGTTCTTGGGTCACTTATCTTTCACTAGGCTTAGTTTCATCTCTTTTTTGTTTTTCTTCTACATTGGATATGTGAGAAATAAGAGATTGATCTTCTATCGGTGACTCCCAAGCCATTATTCTCCTAATCTAATCTCATGCTCTTACTAACACCTCTACAAAAAAGTCAACTCCCTTTGTGGGCTTACTTGATTCTACTTCTTGTTCATCAAGAGCTTCTAGTTTCATCCCTCTAGTTCCTGCATCCGTTATGATTATATTTTCATAGTGATTTTTCAATCCTCCCTTACCATAATTTCCTGGCAAAAGTAGCCTAGATCGATAGTCACAGATTTTCTTGTCTATGTCTATTACTAGTCATTGCTCCTTAGTGGCCATCAATAGTTCACAATCTCTCAAAAAGTGCTCTAATGAATCACACCAAGGACACCTACGGGGACCACACACAAAACCATTTAGATTTTGATTAACTTGTGGTGGGAAATTTTGAAATTGAAGATTTTGTTGGTAAGGTATTGCTTGAATAGGACCATAGCACTTATCCGACTCTTCTAATCGCCATTCAACTTCCCTATGAGTTTTAGGATGAAAAAACTTAAGAAAATTGATCACAAGATTAAGTTTCAAAGTTATCTTATCCTCATCAAGAAGTTGTTCATAGCGTCTCATATACTCATTTTGTAAGTGAGTAATTGAGCTACAAGGCTTTGGGGAATTGACCATCGTAAGAATCCATCCCAATTATGTTGGCTATAATCCTCAAGATAGAATTCCTTGAGCATCTCCTTTTTGAAATCACTCCAAGGAAGACTATCATATTGAGTGACATGATAGAATTCCTTGAGCATCTCCTTTTTGAAATCACTCCAAGGAAGACTATCATATTGAGTGACATGGTTTATGATAGAGCTATCAACAATTCGTTCAAAGAATGTTATCAAAAGATCTTCAAGAAGACCAAAAATCATAGCTTGCTCTTCAAACAAATCTAAGTAGCTTGTAATGTTGATGCCATTGAATTTTTCCTTCTCTCTCAACATAGAAGAGACTATTCTTTGGCCTTGTTTCTCTAACAATATTGGATTTGAATCCTTCCTCCATCTTAAGTGAATATGCGAGTGATGCACGATGCTCTAGATCTCTCACAAATGTGTTTACTTCACGACAAAGATGTGCATGATATTGTGAAAAATCCAATGCAACACTCAAGAATGATGACGATGATGATGAAAAATATGCAACAAAGGTTATGGATCACAACCTCCCAACAAGATCAAAAGCAAACAAGATGAAACATTTCACGTCGGGTTCAAATGTGGAGGTGATCGCAATCTAGGTGGATCGGGTCCGGTCATGGCACACGCAGAGTGTAAAAAGCTAGTGAGTGTTGGAAGGTTTCTGTGATCAAAATGTGAATCGAAAGATGAAGTTGGGTATGGAGAGGAGAGATATCATGATTTGATTATGGGAAGGGGAACATATGAACGCAAGATAAACCATGAACATGAATGATGAGGACAAAAGAAAACCATTCACATGAATCGATTTTGAAAGGAAGAATGGACCAAAAAAATGGAGCTTCTTATACACTTTCAAAATTTAATTCATATGCATGGGCTCTTTTGGATGGTATGTATGCATGATGAGAAAAAAAAGAAAGCCACACACATGAATCGATTTCTAAAGGAAGAATGGTCCAAGAATGGAGCTTCTTATACACTTTCAAAACTGAAACATATGCATGGGTGTTTGTGGGTGGTATGAATGCATGTGGATCATGAAAATAGAAACTTATTCTCTCAATCTCAATGGATAACCCTCAGTGGTTCAATGCAAGACTGTGGAGCCTTCTCACACATAGAAAGAGATAGAAGGAGACATATGAAAACACATAAGAGACTAACAAACAAGAGACAAGAGAAATGAATTAAAAGATACTGTAATTAAAGACGTGTACATGAGTGTTGTGATACATCAAGCTAAGCATTCTACTGGTCAAAGGTGGTCTGCATGACCCTCCCACCATGATAGCTCAACTGAATGTCACATGTAAGAGGATAGGCTCCACTTCATTGACCCTAGATCTTTCTAGGAGCGTAATGTGTAACTAAAGATGTCTAAGACGCATAAAACCAACTCTAACTCACTCACATGCTCCACTGAGGGTGAGCAAAGACAAAGAAACCATTGGGTTTATGAGCCTATCCTAGTTTGGAAGTCTAACTTACAGTTGACTCTAGGAACTATGCTCTTACTAGCCCACCTTGGAACGTCACACACTCAACTAAGGGTGATCATCTCAAGGAAACCATGTGCTAGCAAGGGACCTATGGATGCCTAACAATGATGCTCTATGATTTTTGAGGGGGTTTTTTATAGTTTTTTGAATGAATTTGGGCCCTTGGATCTATACAAATCAACTATCAACCCTAGGATCAACTTCTTTTCCTTACAACAATTGGATTTATCAAATGGATGGCTAGGATTGATTCTTTATAAAGGATGGAAAAATATGTGCCTTCATTCTCCACCATTGGATCTGGGGAAGATCTGGACCATCAGATCAGTGCTGACATCAATTTGGATAAGATAAGCTGCTATTTTGGGATGAACTTTGCATTATTGATCTTTGACCATCAAAATAGGCTTATCCGATGAAAAGGAATCATGGATCCTCCTTGCTTTAAGCTTTTGTTTCCCTTCGGATCCTATAGACACATGTACGTAGAGGATAGTACACAAACGAAATCATACAAAAATACTTAGAGAATAGAAAGAGACAAGAGACAACACTAGATTGGGTATGATCTGCCCCCACATACCTGATGGATGAGTCTATCAGAGCATGTGTATTTATATGTAATTCATATTACGTCCTGAATAGAAGATACATGAGGGCCACACTTTAAATAACATGCTTTGGCTTTATTTACAAAAATAACTAAAAATACTATCTTCTAAAAATAAATCGTTTCTAAAAATATTCTTCTAAATTCTTCAAAAATATTTGAATAAATCCATGTGTGTTCACACCCTCATGGATCTTCACCTGCTAAATCAAAATGCAAAACATTTAAAAACCTCAAGGCATTAAAATCCATGTAACATTCCAATATTCCATAAATTATAACATGCCTCCCAATTGATGAGCAACTGACCTCAGTTGATAAGAATAAAATAGACATGGATGGCCAGTCACATGTCCCATCATTGAACAATCATAAGCATGTTCCGTGTAAAAACACATGCATGGAACTAGAGAACTCGAATTTAATGTGAATGTGAATGATAAGCAGGGCTAAAGACCTGTAGCTCAGAGATGAGTAGCACCTCCTTTAATGTCAATCCGGGAAGACATGAGGATGGTATGAAGACCACGAGCAAGTGGAAGCACAAGTGCGTGAGTGAGAAGCACACAAGCATGCACACACATACACACACACGCGCACACACAGTAAGAACAAAGAGAGTAAGACAATGGAATCACTTCTATTGCAAGAAAGTTCTCATACAAGCTCAAACTACAAGAAGCTACCCCAAAAATGAGCTCTCTAGCTCTATTTATAGTTTTTGACTAGCTTCGGCCCTGTTCAGACCTAGTGTCCGGCCTAGTTAAAAATTAGGTTCCGGGGCTTATTTGAGGGCCCAAACGAGAGCTAAAAATTATGAAAATTGGCAGGCAACTACATCTAAGGCTCCCCAAGCTCGAGGACTCCTCGGCTTGTACAAAATGGAGCTACAAAAAAGGTGAAATGATATTTACAAGGGTTTGTAGTGATGAGAATCACTTTAGAATGATGTTGGGGTTTTTGAAAAAAATGAAGGGTAGCCTCAGTGCTAGATCTGCATGTGTGTCCATACTTGCTTCTTCCCGCATCCTGTCAACACTCTCCCCCCCTAGGGTCTGTCGCCTCTGACAGACCTCTTTTCCGCCGTTTGATCAATGTATTTTTGCAGAAGGTCGGTTGCCACTTCGTGTTCTTTGATTTTTAAACCTCTGATTAGATCTCGTTGCAAGGCCTCCCAATCCACTGTACCAGGTATGTCAGGTTGTGGCATCATGTAAAGCTCGGAGTGCATCGTTTGCTCACATGCAAAGAGATGGAGTAGATGCGTAGGCCGTGGCGCAAATACCTCTGAATGTGCTTCCCAAAACCCCGTGGTGAACATGTCGTCAAATGTTTGCTTGTAACAGGCAGGGAGATATCTTATGCGTGCATGCCATGCGTAAGCCACTCGTATGCTCGGGGTTGTGCTCATATCATATAGCAGGTCGTAGTTACCATTGATAAACCCTGGAATAGGAGGTTGAATACGGCATACATTGCGAAAAGTTTTGAGTACGACCTGCATCATGTCGAGGATCTTGAGCATTATCTGTGCAGCGACATCTAGCATAGGGTGGAGGCGTGGTATCCAATGTCTGATGGTTGCAATCATGTATGACACTGTAGGAGTACCGGTTGGGGGGGCGATAGCGGGGTAGTTGAGCCATTCTTTACAGTTTGCGTTATTCTGAACCTTGATGGAAAAAGCTTTCCATGATCTGCGTCTTTGCACTGGCCCAAAACACGGATTGTACTTCAAATGCATGGGGGCATGATCCCATGTTCGAAGCATTTCTGGGTAAGTTTCGAGTAACTTTTGCCTCCACGTTGGTTGGAATATGGCCCCTTTTCGTGCCGCTTCTGGTATGTCTTCTGGTTCGAACTGTGTGGCAAATGTTGGGCACTTGTTGGTGACTCATTTGATTTCTGCATTGTAGTTAGCCAACAATACAAAATAGGGCTTGTATTGCAGTTCTGAACTAGTGATCAGGCGTCTAGGAGCGAGGTGCCTGAAGTATTCTGAGTGAAGGATGGTGTCCTCAATGGCCTTCATTGCCAGCATCTGAGTGGATATCCGCTCCTGATGAGTTTTCCCCATCTCCTCTACTTGTTTCATCCATGCCGATGGGGGTTCCTCATAGGTATCTTGACCTTCTTCTGTTACGCGTCCTCCTGGAAGTGGTTGAGGCTCGTAGTCGTCATCGAATGCTTCCTCCACTGGGATGGTAACTGCTTCTTCTTCTGACGGTTGCTCTGGTGGGGAAGGGGGTCGTTCGTACTGCATCAACTTCAGTTTTAATTCTGCGATCTGCTGCCGTAACTCCAGCACGTCGTTGGGCGTTGAATGTTCAGGTTCGGTTGAAGTAGTAGCGTCTGTCATTTCTTTATGTTCCTGTCGGTGTGGTGTAGACTCTTGGGGTCTCTGTAAGTCCTTTAGCTGATCGGCAAGCTGATCATGTGCTTCTAATAGATTGGCATACGTTTCCAATATTTGTTGTATGCTTTCTGAGGGGACCGCTTGAAATTTGACCGGGTCTATGGGTGCTCCCGGGGTGTTCTCCATGGCAGCCTCGAGGTTTTCTTGGTTTTGTTGTTGAAGCCGTCTATTCTCTTCTTGCGCTGCTGCCAGATGTCGTCGTAGCAAAGCCATGTTTCGTTGAAGCCGTGCATTGCGGCCCATTTGATCGCGCAGCTGTTCCTCCATGGCTTTGCTCTCTTCCATATGCTCCGCTTTGAGTTGCGCATTTACCTGTTCGAGGGCGAATATCTTGCTTTGTGACTCCGTATGAATGAACTCCAAGGCATTGACACGCTCTTGGAGTGTTGCTGTGAGGGTGCAAAGCCCTTTGTTATTTTCTTCCAATAATGTATATTCTTGCTTAAGCTGAGTGGCAGCTTCAAGCATCGTGTCAAGTGCAAGACTAAATGAGGTGGAAGATGCAGGGGGTTGGGAAGTGGGAATGGGAAAAGTGGATGTTGTGCCTACTGTGTGTGGAAGTGGTGATGTGAGTGTAATAACCTGTGATGGTGTTGTGAGAACAGTGGTGGTGGGTGATCCAGCGGATGGTGAGATGTCCATGGGATCGGACATGAGTGAGTGTGATTCGTGAAATGTGAACACCGGGATGGTGGGTGGTGTGATAGTGGTGGCTGTGAATGTGGGGAAGTGACTTTGGGGAAGGGACTTTTTCTTATGTTCCTCAACCTGTCGAAGAATGTTTACAAATTGGGTCCACAAGGAGGGTTGGGTGATTAGTGTGGTGCCCGAGGCAGTTACAAGGGATGGAGTAGGTATAGTTTGGGAGGGAGGAAATGGAAGGGTGGAGGGTAAGGGAAGGGAAAGAGTCTGACTCGTGACAGATGGTTGTCCAAAGGCATGGAGGAAGGAAGGGTGACCTAGTTGGGGTTCAAAAATCGGAGTGACAGAGATGGATGAGGGTGAAGGAAGGAGAGTAGAAACGGGGGTGTGTACAATGGTCTCACTATAGGAGGAGAATGGTTGTGTAGAAAGATAAGTGGAGAGAGGCTCTGAGGGTGGGATAGGAGATGATGGGGGGGATGGGGCATGCGTAACTTCCTCCAGTTCATCATTGTGCCTAGGGCTAATCATGTGAACATCTTCTGATGTGGACGTAGCTAGCGCGGTAGATACTTCCATCTGAATCATCTTTCCTTGTCGCGGCCGCGTATCAATTCTTCTTTGATCATAAGCAGGATTCTCTTGATAGACCAAGGTTCTCAATGCTTCACTGATGCCACAGGTGTCCGCCAAAAGATTTAGCGATTCTACAAAATGGGGGTCGATATGCTCTGACTGTAACATCTGGTTTACTAGGGCCCTATTTGCTTCTTCTGACATTTTATGGCGTCTTTGTACCTGCTTGATTGTCTGGTATAATCGTTTGAGCTGTGCCGTATAGGCAGGGGCTTCGTCTTCACTCTCTTCTGGGTTATTCCTTGGTGCCTGCTCCTGAGCTTGTGTGTTTGGACTTTGAGGAGGTTGCGTCACTTCTAGCTCCTGTACGCTGCTTGTCTCACCTCGTGCATGTTCTCTTTGGGTTGATGTCCCCGGATCGATATTGTCAGGGCAACCTTCACTGTCTGATAGATGAGCCGTCTGCAGAAATGTTTCAAAATCAAAATTTTGGTCTTCGGTGAAAGTGGCCATCGCTGCGAATTCTGCATCGGTAGGTAGCGGAGGGGCAGAGGGAGTGGGCTGTACCACCTCTCTTGGTTGAGACTCCTGGAGATGGATTGTGATTGGTGCCACCGGGGCTTCCTCTCTAGTGGAGACTTCGGTAGTGGTTGCTGGAGGGATCAGGACTTGTGAAAGGGATCCACGCATTCTTTTTGCAGGCTGACTCCCTGACTTTCGCCCTTTAAACAATTCTAGATGTGCATACTTTAGGGCTCGAGCAACTGGCACATCATACGCCAGACATCTGTAGATGATTCTAGTCAACGTACAGCAACCATGTAGAGTGGGCTTCCTCACCCCCCGCTTGCCTGCCTCATATACCTGATCTAAGATCCATACTGGCATCTTAATGGGCAAGCTTCCGGTCTCTGCTAAATACAGTCCGTACCATATCTTCTTGTGAGGCTGAGTGAAACGGTCTTGAGCTGGAAATGCGAAGTGCTGGAGGCACATCCGCAGGGGTATGGCGATGTTAGGGGTGAGGGCGCACATGTCTTTGAGCTTCTTGACTCTATTGCTCTTCATTGATTCTGGCATCAGGGGGTCGCGATCTGAAGGCACATGAGTGCCATACATTTGAAGGGCTTCCCTGATTAATGTTACATTTAGTTCAAACTTCCTCATCTCCTCCAGATTAGATAAGGAGGGCACCCAGAATGTGCCTGAATGATCTTTATCCCCGGTAGGTTTCATCGTAGCAATCAAGTAGTAACACCTGAGGAAGTCAGGTTTTGGTAGAGCTGCGCTGAAGTAAGTTTGCAGTCCTGCCTTTCGCCAGATCTCTTGAAGGGGAGCTGCATTTTGTAAGGCCTCAAATTCTCTTGAAAAGAATTGGAAGGTCCACCAAACCCCTCCACACTCCATCTTGGACTCCCAGATGTGGTCCGCGTCTCCCGAATCCCCTGGCATTTCATTGAACCAATGGGAGTGCCCTTTTACTCTTTCGGTTAGTCCACTGGGTGGATCTGGAATAGGGATTCTTCGCACATTCAAGAATTCTTCAGGTCTAGCCGTTGGTGGAGCTTCCACTGGCATGGCATCCCAGTTGATGGGGGCACCAGATCCTGCCTGAGAGCTTGTGCCTGCCGCGGTTGCCATGAGAGTAGGTCGCTTATCTGCTGGAAGACGAAAGGCACATTAGTGTTGCATAGGAAACAAGATGTAATGGTGTTCCCTTCACAATACTAACATGACAATCCCGGAGGTCAGTAGTTAGTGGTGAGGTGTTTATGATATGTGTGAGTGGTGATTAAAGGTGAGTGTCATCCTAGATGCGTACTTTGGTTATGCAATGGACTCGAAATGCTTCTGTGTTAGTGTGGACGGATTTATAGAATATGGTCAGGGGGTTTAGTACACAGTTTAACTCTCCACACTTTGATACAGGAGTCGTAGCTTTTAGAGCTAAGGACAGGTGAAGACTTTGGTCTGAGTGTGTGATGTGGTTGGGACCTTGTGGGTACCCATTTCCAGACATTCCTGGGGTTGATGGGAGTGTGGACAGTGAGAGGTGTAGGTATCTTGTCACTTCCTGAGTTGTTGGCCAAGAGTGCTTGTGAGAGCTGCTTCATCCTTGTGCCTGTAGTTGAAGTAATTTGGGCTTGTAAGCTAGCCTTGGGCACCCATATCTGTCTAGCATTAGGGATGGCCTTCATTGACCGCTTAGGGACCCAAATAGAGATGGTGTGCCTAGGGGTGATCCTAGGGGGCTTCTTAGCTTTGATCCTTGATTGTGAGGCTCGTGTCTTGTCTCCTTGAGAATCTGCGATTGGGGCTGTGGGTCTCCCATCCTTGCGTATCCAGATCCGCTTCACGCCACGAGATGCTCCATGTTGCGCGGGTTGGCGCTCCTTCCTCTTGATCAGCGGTCTCCTTCGTATAGAGTGATGTTCGGTCCGTTCGTTTAGAATCTTCTTTGGATCAATTAGGAACTCCTTCTTGGCTCCTGAACCTTCAGTAAGATTGACATTCCTCTGCACCATAGAAGTTTGGACAAGCACAACGTGGTTATCTTCGCGTGGATTCCTGGAGGGACCAGGAGTTGTTGCCTGTTCTATTGGTTTGAGTGCTTGATTTTCTAATTCAATTGTGAGACGACTTTGGCCTACCCAAGCCTGAAGAAGTCCACTTCTTAGGTTCAGGTTGACTGCGTGATCATAGATCCAGTCTTGGCCCAAGATAAGCGGTTCGGTCAGATCCTCGTCTTCACACACTAGCACTTTTACTGGCATGAGGACCTCTCGTATGTAGAGGGGAAGATCCACCTCTCCCATACAAGGGGTTTCAACACCTCCTAATCCTACCAGATATGCTTCTATGGGTTTTACCTTCAACTGCAGCTGCTGGCAGTAAGAAAGCCGAACTGCACTTGTGGCTGCTCCTGAATCAATTAAAGCCCTCACGCTTGTTGTGCTGTCCTTTTGTCCTATTTCTAGGGTCACAAAAGGTCGTCGGTCTACTATCTTATGGGTGTGTCCACCTGAAGCCTCACACATGGCCATGTGATAGCCTGGAGACTCTTCAGTGTTAGTCATAGGCTGGTCTCTTCCTTGTCTTCTCAACTTCATTCGTTTGATACGTTCTAACGCCTCTGCCTGTGCTTCTTCTCGAATTCGTTTTTCCTCCTCTTTACGTTGCTTAGCAATATTGAGTCGGCTTAGCATCTCCTCCGTGAGGGGTTCCTGATACAGCTTGACTCTGCATCCGCTAATATAGTTTGGGAGGACATCCCCTTCTAAAGTGGCTAGTTGTACTGCTCCACTCGTGGAGATCCTATTAATGATCATAGGTCCGTAGCCTCTCTTTTCTAGCTTTCTTGCGTGTTGTTTCAATGTGTAGACTAACACTAGATCTCCTGCCTTCAAGCCCTTATCCTTCACATGGGCATCAAAGTATGCCTTTTGCCGTTTCTTTGCAGCATAGATACCTGCTGCTGCTCGTAGCCTCGTCTCACCTAAGCGCTCTAGATCAAAGATCCTCGAGGACAACTCGTGTCCATTCCACTCATGCTCTTGTGCTACTCTTAAAGCTGGAATTAGGAAATCTAAGGGTAACACCGCATTTTGTCCGAAGACCATCTGAAATGGGGTGGCATTGAGTACCGTTTTGTAAGCAACTCGGTATGCCCAAACAGCATGATGAAGTTGTTTGTCCCAATCAGAGCGTTTATTATTTACAAGTTTCGTCAATACATTACACAGGATCTTATTCGTGCTCTCGGCTTGTCCGTTAGCCTGTGGGTGATAGGGTGCAGATTTCTTATGTATCACCAAGAATTCTTGAAGGAGATTTTCAATGACCTCATTCAAGAAGTGCGTACCTCTATCACTAACCAACTCTATTGGTAACCCATATCTAGTGAACACATTTTCGAATAAGAATTTAGCCGTCGTTTGAGCATCATTCTTTGTCGTGGCTTTTACTTCCACCCACTTTGTAAGGTAATCTGTGGCTACAATAATGTATTCTGCATGGGAGTTCCTAGCTGGGGGGTTGATGGGACCTACAAAGTCTATACCCCACTTTGAAAATGCACGTCCTCCCATCATTGGCCTCAAGGGCATTTCATCTTTTCTTGTCGGATATTGGGCACGTTGGCATGTGTCGCAACTCTTCACATAAGTATGTGCATCCATATGAAGAGTGGGCCACCACAGTCCTGAGAATAGAATGGTCTTAATTACTCTGTCAGGCCCAAAGTGTCCACCTGCAACACCGCTGTGTGCCGTTTCCAAGACTTTCAGGTAGTCTGATTCATGTACGCACAGTCTTAGGTAACCATCCTTGCCTCTTCTATATAGGTTATCCCCTACTAAGGCATAGTCTTGAGCCTCTTGCTCCATGCTCCGTCTTCTTGCAAGACTAGCCTGATTGGGTAATGTTCCCAATCTCATGAACTCAACCAATGGAGCACTCCAATCGGGGATTGATGACACGTGATAAAGAGTGGCATGCTCCACTGGGGGCCTCTTCTGGCATACTGGACAATTGTGGATCCACTCTTGTATTTCTTTGTCCATGCTCGGCCAATACACTCCTAAGCGCTTTAGATTCTGCAATGTTCGCTGTTTAGAGTAGTGATTCCCTAGCAGTCCTTCATGGGCTTGCTGCAGCCAACTAGCATGTTCATCCTCCTCGACACAACAAGCTAACACCCCTTCTGTATCTTGCTTGTACATACTTCCAGCCAAGATTTGATACTTTAATGATTTTACAACTTCTTCTTTGCTGGTTTTCACATTCTTATTTGCAGGCCCGAAGGTTAGGACTGGTACCAACTTATTTGCCCATTTAGGAACAACTTCTAAATTGAACAGATACGCATCGGGCAATTCATCAGACACTCCTTGCGGTGGCTCTCCTGAAGTGATGCGAGAAAGATGGTCTGCCCTAAGATGGGTTCTACCTTTCCTGACAACAACTTCAAAGTCGTATTCCATTAGTAAGAGAAACCATCTTACTAAGCGACCTGTATTGCAAGGTTTATTGACCAAATATAGTAGCGCTTGATGATCAGTGAAAAACTTGAACTTATTGGCCAATAGATAGTGTCTAAACTTCTTCACAGCATATATCATGCCCAAGCCTTCTCTCTCCGTTGTGGTGTAATTTCGTTCAGCTGCATTTAATTGCCTACTAGCATATGCTATCGGCAAATCTAGGTTTCCTTCACCTGTGGGTTGTGCTAGCACACATCCTATAGCATGATTGGAGGCATCTACATGGACATGAAAGGGTTTGCTCCAATCCGGAGTAGTCAGTATTGGTGCTGTGCACAAACGTCTCTTCAGCTCATTGAAGGAGGTCTCGCATTCCTCATTCCATTCAAAATTCGTTAACAGCCCATAAAGAGGTTTAGCTATGATGGCATACATGTGGATAAATCTACGGTAATATCCACAATGGCCCATAAATGCTTGTACCTCTTTCACATTTCTTGGTCTGGCCAATTCTGCTATTGCTCTTACCTTGTCTTCGTCTGTTGATATTCCATTCTTCGAAACAATGTGACCTAAGATCTTACCTTGGCGTACCATAAACACACACTTCTCTGGATTCAGACATACTCGATAATCTCTACACTTGTTGAAGATTTGCCTGAGTTCAGGGATGTGGTAACTTCTCTCTTGGGAATGAGCGCACAAATCATCCACATATACTTCTAAGCTCTTTCGCAAGAACTCTTTGAAGACATGACACATGAGTCTTTGGAATGTTGCAGGTGCATTGGTGAGCCCAAATGGCATCACACGGAATGCAAAGATTCCCCATTCTGTGGCAAAGGCCGTTTTGTGTTGATCCTCGGGGGCAATGGCTACTTGGTTGTAACCTGAAAATCCATCAAGGAAGCTGTAAACTTCCTTGCCTGCAACACGCTCCAAAAGATGTTCGGTGATGGGCAGTGGATAACTATCTCTAATCGTAGCTGCATTAACTTTTTTAAGGTTAATGCACACTCGCAATTTCCCATTCTTCTTGGGCACCACTACAATAGGGGACACCCATTCAGTGTACTCAATCTCATAGATGAATCCGGCTTCAATCAGCCTGTCAATTTCCTCCTTTATTTTGGCCGCATAATTGTCATTATATGTGTAGGGTTTTTGTTTGGTGGGCTTAGCATCAGCGGTCATCGGAATCGTGTGAGAGCAAATCTCTGGATCTACTCCTTTCAAGTCTCTATAATGCCATGCGAACACATCCCTATATTCCCTTAATAGAGCTACAAGCTCTACTTCTTCATCTGCACTTAGGTCGTCTCCTATGTACGTACATCGCTCTTCGTTCCCTTCAATGGTCACTACAATTTTTTTAGTCTTCTCTTTATTGTCATATGCTTCTCCTATCATGGCCTCTCTCTTAGGCATTCGTACCAAAATTTTCCGGTCTTCCACTTCATATTTCTTGAAATTTTCTGGTACTTCAAACAATGATTCTTCCTCTTCTTGTCTTACTGCTTTTCTTTTCTTTTTCTTTAGACCTCCTTCACTTCCTTTCTTTGAACTTATCGTTTTAATACTTGCAAGAGGTTCTTCTTCTTTTTGGGTCAACACTCCTATGTCTTCTAAGTAGTGTTCCTCTGAGTCAAAGTAAGTATCCATCACAATGGATTCTAGATCATCATCACTCTCTTCTACTTCTATGAACTCACTAGGATCACACTCTTCCAACAAGGGCTGACACATGAACACTGAAATATCATAACCCTCCTCATCACAATGAGGTGTCCATTGTTCTTCATTGACTGCAATGTCCATGGTAGCTAAGATTTCTGCCCAACCATGAGGCTCAAATTCCTCATCTGGAAATATCATCGGTGTATAGGCTGGGTCTTTTATTGGTCTATCTCCTGGGGGAGTTCCTTCTTCTCTCGCTTTTAGGCGCTTCTCCTCTTCCTCAGCGACCTTACACATCCACAAGTGAGTATCTTCATGCAGCCAGGATGGTTCAGGTGAACTTCCAGAATGCACGGAGATAGAATCTTCTTTCACTTTGTGGATAGGATTCCACTGTAGGGGTGGTACATCTCTGAAGGTGTGATCCTTCAGATTGACCTTGGTGGTGACCCCTAAGTGCTGTAAGTACAAGGAGTTGGTTCCCCAATCCTGTACTATTTGCAATTGTCGTAGGAAAGGTCTTCCTAGGATCATCTCGTAAACATTATTCTTCTCAAAGTCACATATGGCAAACGTATGTTCAAACTCTACACCACAAGTGGTTAGAGTTATCCCTTCAAGCAATCCAAGAGGTCTTTCAAAATGACCATCTGCCATTTGAAGTTTCATTCTCGTTGGTCTTAAGGTGGGTTTGCCCCATCGTTTCCACAAGGAGGTAGTTGCGATAGCAACTCCCGCACCCGAATCCACAATTGCTTTGGTTGTGTAACCTTGATAGGTGATCGGAAGATAAGTGTTACCTTCTTCACCTTCGCTCATGTCTCCTATCTTGTCGAGAGGTATCTCGAGAACTTTCTGCTTAGAGCCTACTTTTGGTAAATTGGATTCAAGTTCTGGAACCTGATCTTTCACATGATTCCAGAGCTCTGGTTTTGCCTTGAGGAGTTCCTCTACAGTGAGGTGGCACTGAACCTTAGTGTTCTTCACCACATCAGTGTTCCTGGGAATCACTGAGTCTTCATTTCTCACCAGTATAGTGGGAGCTCGGATCTGGAGAGATTCAGATTCCCATGGGCCTGTGAAATGAGGCAACTCTTGTAAAGAATTAGATTCAAAATCTAATCTCTCCTCCTCTTGTTGCTCTGCTTGATCTCCATAGATAGAGGGAATGTCTTGGGGAAATTGATCACGAAGATCATCAATCTCAAGAATAGGAGGGGAATCACCCTTCTCCTTGGCCCATTTCTCTTCTTGTATTTCCCGCAAGAACTCAGGAGAGTACTGTTGTATTGAAGGAGGTATTCCAGCATCCGTAGAATTAGGAACATAAGCTACCATTTGTGGTGAGCTTCCTCTTTCAACAACTGGTTGAGCCTGTGGAGGTAAAGAAACTTGTGATTTGTTTACCAACTGCTCTAATCTTTCTAGTAAGCCTTGGAAATGCCAATCCGGCCTGACAGAGTTCGTCTGATTGAACTTTTGGCTAGTCTCAAGTATAGCTTGAGCTTGTTCTACCATTTTCATGCACATTTTCATCCGTTCAATCTCTAAGTCTGCTCTAGGGTAACTCTTGTCTAGGTTTGCAGCTGTTGGCCCTTCTTGAAGTCGAGCCTGGTAGGCCTTGAACATCATGTCCAAGCCTTCAGGAGTGGGGTCAGCTAATACTGATCCTACTCGGGGTGGTGGGTGGGTTACGAGGGGTGTGTTAGAGGGTGGAGAATTGGAGGGTGATGGGGATGGTAGTGGAGGAAGTGTGTGGGAGTGCGGTTGAGATGTGATTTCTATGATTTTTGCCTTGGTTTCTCTCACGCTTTCTTCAAGTTCATTTATCTTTTGTGCCCATTGTCTCTTCATTCTTTCGCGACTATCCTTCCAGGCTCTAGTCCTCTTTTTGGTTATGCTCTCTGTTTCACTCACCTCGGGGCTCTGTTCGGGACCAACACGTTGGTGTTGTTGAAGTGCTTGGGCTCTTGTGATCACCTGCACAGGTGCAGTGGACGTCACGCTTCCTATGGAGTCTACAACTAACCCCACCACATTGATAGGAGTGATCTTAGGCATGTTATTGGGGTTTTTTGGGCAATCTCGTAGGAGATGCTCTTTCCCGCAGTCTTGACAAAAGCCCTGAATGGTTACTGGCTGAGGCTGTGTAGGGGCAGGCAGTGGACAATCACGTATAAGGTGATCTCCCTGACATCTGAAGCATGGCCCTCTAGGAAATGGAGGTCGTACCTGCCTAGGTTGAGGTCTAGAGTTGGGGTTTGTGTACATGACATTAGAATACTCGGGTTCCCCACTATTTTCACTTGGGTCCTCATAGTAGTATGACTCGTTATGCTCGGGTGACTGCATGTAGTAAGCCTGTGGGCTATCAATATGTGTGGAGTCAAAACTATGGTCACTGGGGTCACTGTCTGATAGCAATGGAGTGACTGGGACTATGGCTCTGTTCGGATTTTCTTCAGTAGATGCATACTTCACTGGGATCACATTGGTTGGAGTGGGGGGTTGCTGCACTAGGACTGGTTGGGGTCTCTGCTGCCCTTGATAAGGTGGCTGATAAGTTTGTTGTGGTCTGTTGTATTGTGGTGATGGATACTGATTCTGGTATCTACCTTGTTGTGGATATGGCTGAGGATAATTTTGCCTAACAGTTTGTTTGTTATATGGGCAGTCTTGTGCCGTGTGATTGGTGTACCTGCGCTCGATGGTGCAGTACTGGCCACTAAGGTTAGCCTGTGGTTGGGCCATAATGGGGCATACGCTTGCCATATGTTCACCGCCACAATTGTAACACCGCTTAACTGGGGCAAATCTAGGAATTTGCTTACTAGAGACACCTAGTTTTTGGGCTACCTTCTCTGCAAGTTCCTCGATGGATGTGGATTGACCAGATGTCTGTTTACTAGAGCTATTAGAATCCTTATAGATTTTTGATAGCTCTACCTCTTCACCTAGATTGTCCTCAATGTCTATGCACATGCGCACGCACTCCTCTATCGTTCTAGGGTCCTTCAGGTACACATATGACCTGAGCTTAGTGCTCAACAATCCATCTAAGAACAAGGCCACTTGTTTGGCTGGTGTGGGTAACTCTGGCATAGGGCATCTCTCCAGGTACTGTCTAAATCTTCTTCCAGCTAGTCTGACCGTCTCTTGAGGTGTTTGTTTGAAACTATGAATTAGTGAGGAGGTGTTATGCCTGATTCCACTCTTAGAAAACTCGACAATAAATGCCTCTAAGAGTTGGTCTATGTTTCTGAAATGCCTCTCATTCAGTGGTTGGAACCACGTAAGGGCAGTGTTCCTAAGGGTTAGACCAAAAGCATTATATTGCGTGAATAGGTCCTCCACTTGTTCAGCTTTCAACACTTGTCGAAATTCGGCCACATGGTCATAAGGGTCTCCCGTGCCATCGAAATAATTCTTCATGGACTTCACAAGTTGGGTTGGTCGTAGGGTCCTAGTGTGTTCTCTCGGCCTTGGCAAAGGAAAATCGTCAATGTCCCGGTGATTCCATGGGGTTCTATGTCTCTCAGTTTCTACTCTATTCCTTTCTGTTCCTGTTCTTTCTCTTCCCAGGGAGTTGGCAAAACTTACCTCAGGTTTGTCTCTACCTCTATCTCTTTGAGTGCCATGAGCGTGGGAGGTCCCAGTTCCTTGATGACCAAAGGATACATTAGACCTTGGTTGGGGAAAAACAAATTCACCCTTCCAAGTGTAGGCATGTCTGCCCTGCTCAGTGACCACGAAGATTCTCTCTGATGCAATGTCTAGGTAGGTTACTTGGCCTGGACTATCAGGGTCTTTAAACTCGTAGATTGTGAGGGTGTTCCCCTCCTGAGGTTGAGAAGTTCTATATCTCCAAAAAGCCTCATCGGTTTCCCGATTTAAAAGCAGATCTATGCTTTTATTATCTTGTGGAATCCACTCAGGAGTCATGATTCTGGTCAAGACAGACTTACCACGGGGAGTTCTTGGCTCTCTCTCCAAGTTTCCTTGCTCTATATCCCCCATGTCGGTCTCCGCAATCACATTTCCAAACTCATCAGTCCTATCAGGAAGAGTGGTGACTACATAAATAGTCCCCTCTTTATCTAGGTATGCTCCATTCTCAAACTTGACCACGGGGTGGTCTAATCCATGGGGTTGATCGGGGTTCTTAATCTGGACCACCGATCTTCTCAGTCCGTCTTCGTAGATGCGAGCACCTAGACGATTCGTCCTGATATATTCCAATTGCGTCTTATAAGGCCCTTCTGGCTTCTCTAGGTAAGCCAACCCTGAACTGCCTACTGATCTCTCCATGTGATAGGACATCTCAGAATCACTTGTTTCTGATCTGGCAGGGTAATCACTCAACTGCTGGGCCCAAGACCTGGCAGTGTGATTGACACTAGCTTCAGAAGATCTGAGGCTTTGTCTGTCTCGGCCTAAGTGTCTGCCTGATCTAAGGTTCATAAGCCTGATTTATTCACCCCCTGGAACCCAAGCACACTCTCGTTGCAGGCTGATTTTGCACCAATCACTTTGTTCTTTTTAGTTGAATAGTATGTTTATGGTCTTGTCTGAAATTGCGTCGTCAGGAGTACTTAAATGAATTTCCGCACTTGATGAGTGATCGATTCCCGTTTACCTTTTTGTCCCTTAGTGTTTTCGTACTTAAGACCTATTTATTTTCTTGCACTTGGTTGATTAATTCTCTTGGGCTTAAGTCGTGCCTAACGTTGCCCTAGTTAATTACCACACCTAAGTCGTACTTAGCCTAGGCTAGGAATTGACAAAGGAGGGTAATGAGATCTTCCAACCTCAATCAGCTGGTTGACCCGACAGCTATGCAAGCCCAGGAAGCCTTCTCCCAGGCCCGGTACTCACCCTTGCTAGCTTGCTTTGATTGCCTTGAGTGCCCTCAAAGTTCCTGCAAAAACTCACCAGTTAGTATAGCTTTATTGCCACAAGTATTTGAAAGACCCGCTTCAATAATTTTAACCCCCTTGGGTAGCTCACTGTGCCCCCTGTCTCTGAGAATCACTTAGTCCCACCTATCTCTGGTTTCTATGCCTTTTGCCCCTACCAAGGTTCTAAGTTATACCAATATGTCAAAATTCAAGCTCAACTACCCTTTCATTCACTCAAAAATTAACTCTCATTTTTTCATGCGTTAATGGCCGGGTATCGCGATAGGTCGGGTCGGGGTGTCGCGATAGCTGGGAGTGTCGCGACACCTTGGGGTGTCGCGATAGCTCGGAGTGTCGCGATACCTTGGGGTGTCGCGATAGCTCACGGGGTGTCGCGATACCTTGGGGTGTCGCGATAGCTCGGAGTGTCGTGATACCTTGGGGTGTCGCGATAGCTCACGGGGTGTCGCGATACCTTGGGGTGTCGCGATAGCTCGGAGTGTCGCGATACCTCGGGGTGTCGCGATAGCTCGGAGTGTCGCGATACCTTGGGGTGTCGCGATAGCTCGGAGTGTCGCGATACCTTGGGGTGTCGCGATAGCTCGGAGTGTCGCGATACCTTGGGGTGTCGCGATAGCTCGGAGTGTCGCGATACCTTGGGGTGTCGCGATACCTTGAGGTGTCGCGATAGCTCGAGATATGGCGAATTTTCATGTTCTATCTAGGGTTCCTAGGAGCTCTAGGCCTGCGCAATGCCGTGGTGCACTCAGAATCGTGAGAAGTCGAACTTTTCGGAGTGTCGCGATAGCTCGAGCTCAATGCCTCGGGGACTGTGCAGGCAGTTTCTGTACCTGCTGAGCTTGCTGGAGATGATGATGGAGCTGATACCTGCAAGAAACATGCAAAAAACACACAAATGCAAACACACACAATCGCTCTCTCTCAAACTCGCACACAACAAATGAGGGAAAGAAAGGGAAGAGGGGATATGTAGTGGGGAAGGAGGTGGAGGTGGAGATGGAGAAGGAGGTGAAGATGAAGATGGAGATGGAGGAAAATCAGAAATTTACCTACTACTTACCATTACAACGCGTCCTCTCTACGTCTTACCATCACACGCTCGTCCTCAAAGCTCGATCCCCGGCAACGGCGCCAAAATTTGGTGTAGCTCAGAGATGAGTAGCACCTCCTTTAATGTCAATCCGGGAAGACATGAGGATGGTATGAAGACCACGAGCAAGTGGAAGCACAAGTGCGTGAGTGAGAAGCACACAAGCATGCACACACATACACACACACGCGCACACACAGTAAGAACAAAGAGAGTAAGACAATGGAATCACTTCTATTGCAAGAAAGTTCTCATACAAGCTCAAACTACAAGAAGCTACCCCAAAAATGAGCTCTCTAGCTCTATTTATAGTTTTTGACTAGCTTCGGCCCTGTTCAGACCTAGTGTCCGGCCTAGTTAAAAATTAGGTTCCAGGGCTTATTTGAGGGCCCAAACGAGAGCTAAAAATTATGAAAATTGGCAGGCAACTACATCTAAGGCTCCCCAAGCTCGAGGAATCCTCGGCTTGTACAAAATGGAGCTACAAAAAAGGTGAAATGATATTTACAAGGGTTTGTAGTGATGAGAATCACTTTAGAATGATGTTGGGGTTTTTGAAAAAAATGAAGGGTAGCCTCAGTGCTAGATCTGCATGTGTGTCCATACTTGCTTCTTCCCGCATCCTGTCAACAAGACCTAAATGCAATCCAAAAGTGATTACAAAAATGAATATATCGATGTGATAAAATAAATTTTGGAAAACCATGAATGATTAGTAGCAGTATATTTACTAACCATAAATTTATACTTGAATGCATATGTATACTAATTTGCTAAAAATGTTGGCAGCATAATAGCGTAATTTTGAAAACTAGAAAAATTTACGACAAGCAATTTCCATGATATCGGTGCCAATAGGCACAATCTATAGACCAAAAGGGGATTACACACCCTAACAAATTTATATTTTTTTTCTCCTCACAACCTTCAAGAAAATACTCACCTATCCCTGCAATAAGAATGCATGCACCGCACAATACGAATCCACATTGAAACTATGCATCTAGTCTAGGTAAGATGCAAAATTGCATGTCCTAGAGCAATATGATGCAAAAAGAGAACAAAAATGCATATAAATTGACAAGAAACTTATCTAAAGGTTCAAAAAGTAATTTTCAAGTGTGTGCAAGTGCTGAAGTTGGTCCACCCTTTGTCCAAATTGCTTTCCAATACGTTTCCAAGAGTTGATGATTCAAAACGATGCTCGAAACAAGTCATTGAAGATGAATAGCAAATTTAAAACTCTAAAGATGATGGGAATTTGAAACCAAATCATGGCTTGCAGCCACTCTATGGAAAGAGCTCTGAGAGAGTTATCCATAGCAAGAAAAAACTTTGGATTTGGATATCAGATGCTTTAGTTATGGTTTTAAAAGTGGAATATATAAGGATGCTTAGCAACACTTAAGCAAGGGTCTTCACAATAAAAGCGAAGTTGAACTCTATTGTAGATGTATGCTGCAAAAATATCTTCAAAAATATTTGAATAAATCCATGTGTGTTCACACCCTCATCGATCTTCCCCTGCTATATCAAAACACATTAAAAACCTCAAGGCATTAGAATCCATTTAACGTTCCAATATTCCATAAATTATAACAACTTTAGTGCATCTCCACCCTTGAATGTGAGCTCATCCTGACTATACAACATGGTTCAATCATCATTTGCCATGTGGCAACCCTTCAAGCCTTCAATTTGCATATTCTAGGAAACTGCGATGACCTTGAAAACTGGATTTTGTGCTCTTTGACCATCCAAATATCCTTTGATGAAGATGAAAATTTGTAGGACTATGTTTTCAAAGGTCTCCTTTAGGAGTATGAAGAAAAAACTCCCATCTGAATCTCCCTCATACAAGTTTGACTACATTTAGAAGTTTGCAAGGTGGCATTAAGGTGTCTAGGAAGCTTTGAAAGCCTTGAAAATTTGTACAAATATGTAGCCACATATGATCTTTATACATGCCAAACCATATGGCTAACATAAATTCCTATACAAAATTTTGTAGGGTCTAAGTGGAAAAATTATATTTTTACAAAATGCACATGGCATATCAATGTGCTAGAAAATCCATTTACATGTGAAATTTAGGCTATAGACTGCCCTTGATAGGCTTTACAAGCATATGAATTTTCATGTGATTTGGTGATATTGAAATTTTTGCCCTAATTTCCAAAGTTTGACTAGCTTTGATTGCTACCCTGGATTTGCTTCATTTTTCCCAAAGTTTGCATGTGAACTCCCTTTGACATCCTTGATGCATCTTGGACTTCTCAGGGAATTTTGGCTACCTTCATCGAATGTGTTTCTTGTAAGCTTTCATGAGTGAGAGAGGAGAATCTCGATCACACTGTTGTTGAGGAGTGTTGCTCAAGGACGAGCATTGTGATGGTAAGATCGTAGATTTGCAATTTTGGAAGGTAAAAATAGTCATTTTCTATTCATTTTCATATTTTTTTTGCTCCATCTTCATCATCATCATCATCACCATCTTCTCCCATCTTCACCTTCACATAAATTTTTGTATTTGACTGCATATTCTCTATTTTCACCTCATTTCTCATTCGTGGCTATGCAAGAGAAAGTGAGAGAGAAAATGTTTGGGTGTGCAAGACTCTGTGATTTTTTCAATCCTCTACACGACATACAAGCCTTGGTGGTCGACTTTGAATTTGTTGGTGTAAATTGCAAGCCTACACATTTGGCTCAAAGGATGCATTAAAGTCTATACATACGATGAAAAGCATAGGAACATATGCTAGTGGTTAATTACCACTTTTACCTCATTGTAAAAGTCAAATTGACTTAAAATCTTTTGTAATCACCTACCAAAGTGAGTCGTGGAAAAGTAGTTCATTTGATTGAAGGAATATATCCAAGCATTTAGGAGCTTGATCATAGGGAGCCAAAATTTGAATTTGAATTCAAATCTTTGCTCATTACATATAAAAGTGAACATGAAAAGTCGCGGGTAGAGAGATCATTCCCGAGCCTCATTCTACTCATTTTGAGTGTGTGTGAGGACTATACTATGGCCTACACCTCTCTACACCATTAGGCAATTTTGTTCATGCCAATGGGATTGTATACAAGTGTTTATTAATAGATACATTTACATCATTTCATCTCTGAGTTCTCTGTTAGTCTACTCAAACATCTATCAACTTGTCAAGGGCATATCTCGGTCAATTCTTCACCAAATCAAGTGATTCAAAGCTTGTTGGATTCAGCTCAACGTCATCTACATATTGTAAAAGTTTGAAGTAATTCTATTCAGCCATTTCAGAGAAAACTGCGTCGAGGTGAACTCTGGTCAATTTCTGCTACAGTCCTAAAAAGTCGGGGGTATAGCTAAACTTGCTAAATTGATTTCTCTTAGCATAGTTTATCTTCTTACATCATTTAACTTGCAAATGGTAGCTTGCTAAGCTAATTAAATACCCCTAGAAGTAATTTTATCAATTTCTACTGTGCTGGTCACACTGAGGAGAACATTCAGCAGGTGTCAAGACATAAATAGAAGGTTTTCTTGAGTTTGTGAACTTTAAAGTTATCTGTTTTGGTTCAATCATTACACACATCACTTCCAAATTACATAGGCCATTTTTTGGTGTTATTGGAAAGCTAAGAAGGTCTACTTATCAAGTCTGAAGCAAAAGAGGGCTGGTACAAAGCAGGAGTAGCAGTACCTACTCAGTCTCTTGGAGCATCCATCCATCTATCCCAACAGTGGTATCAGAGCAATAGAGGTAAAATGGGAGATGGTTTTCCTTCATTTATTGGTAAATTGGACAGGAACAACTATCAAGCTTGGTCTCTAAGGATGAAGAACTATTTACAAGGAAGGAGTCTCCATGGATACATCTCAGGAGATGAGGAATTGCCCTCATTCAAAGCAAGAGGATTACCAACCAAGGAAGAACAAGAAAAACTCAACACATGGTGTGCTAAGGATGCATTGGCAAGGTCATATTTACTCAACTCTATCTCTGAATTTCTTTTGCCACATATCAGAAATTGTAAGACATCCTAAGAAACTTGGGAAACCTTGTCATCATACTTTTCCTCCAATACAAGGGCTAGGAAAAATCAGTTGTGGATTGAATTCACAACACTAAGGAAGCAACCTAAGCAAGCTGTTTCAGAATTTGTGACCAAGATCAAAGATGTTGCAGATCAGTTAGCAAGCATAGGAGAAGAGATTGAAGAAGAACAAATTGTAAGGCAAGTGATCAATGGAATCAAGGCTGATGACAAATGGGAAAGCTTCACCACTGCAATGGATCTCTACATAGACATGCACACTCCAAATCTTACAACTCTCATAGGACCTTTTTACACATGAAGCAAAGCTCACCAAAAATGGAGACACATCCAAAGGTAATAACTCTTCTGCCCTATACACTGATAAGAAGTCTAAGGATAAAGGCAAGAGCAAGAAGACGGAAGATGAAGGCTCTACCTCCCAAGCCAACTATGCAGGGAGAGGTAGATCTTCAAGAGGAAGGGGCAGAGGAGGTAAGCAAGGTAGGGGGAGACCCTATAACTCATCACCATGCAACATTTGTGGTTTATCGAATCATACTACAGATGAGTGTTTCAGGAATTACAAAAATCAGAGAGGAAGAGGCTACCAAAGAGGTGGACACTCACAGTCAAGAGGAAGGTTCAACCATCACCAAGGCCACAACAACAATTACAATGGCAACTACCAAGGAGGATTCAAACCAGAAAGGACTACAACAACTACACAGAGGAGCAGGATGACTCTCTTCTGATCATGAACATGACTTCAAAGTCAGGTACAAATGATGACCACCTATTCTACATTGACTCAGGGTGCTCAAATCATGTGGCTGGCAATCTGGCACTACTCTCTGATCTTGACGAACCAAAAGGTAAACATCAAGTCCAAATAGGTGATGATACAAAGCATTTAGTAGTTAAAGTTGGAAATGTTAAGACGTGATGGTAATCAGAATTTGTTGAGCAGGGTACTCTATGTACCAACCATTACAAAAAATTTGATGAGTGTTGGTCAGATTGTGGAGAAAGGTTTGCAGGTCAGATTCAATCAATATGGAGCATTTGTGGAAGACCCAAGACATGGGTTCAAGAGGATTGCTAAAGGAGAAAAATCAGGTAGACTTTTCACTTTTGAGTTGGAAGATACAAAGAATATTGCACTATACAGTTATAAAGATCAAACACTTTCAGAGCTTGGGATTTGGCACAAAAGGTTAGGGCACATAGGAGAAAGAACCTTGAAACAAATGTGCAGGGACCAATGTGTTCTTGGGATACCTAATGTATCCAAGCAACATATGATTTACAAGTGTGGTGCTTGTCAATTTGGTAAGTCTCACAGGTTACCCTTCTCCAAGAAAGGATATATGCATGAAGACTACCTAGAGCTTGTACACACTGATGTATGGGGACCAAGCAAAGACCCCTCAGTCTCAGGTTCAAGGTACTATGTGTCTTTCATTGATGATTATAGCAGATGGACTGTATTATACTTCATGAAGCACAAGGATGAGGTATTTAATTGTTTTAAGAAATATCTTGCATTAGTTGAAAAATTGACAGGAAGGAATTCGAAGAGGCTAAGGTTAGATGGAGGAGGTGAGTACTTCTCCAATGAATTTGAAGACTTCTTGTAGGACAGAGGTATCAAAAGAGAGATAACCATAAGGTATTCTCCTGAACAGAATGGGGTAGTTGAGAGAAGAAATAGGTTAATTGTTGAGACAGCTAGATCTATGCTTAATGAGAAGAAGTTACCTAACTATCTATGGGCAGAGAGTGTTTCTACTGCCACTTACCTCATAAACAGGTTACCATCTAAGTCACTTGATGGTATGACACCCTATGAAGCATGGCATGGTAAGAGACCATCATTAGATCACTGCAAAATATTTGGATGTGTAGCATATGTGCACATTCCTTCTCAGATAAGAGGTAAGCTAGACCCAAAGGCTGAAAAATGCAGTTTTATTGGGTATGATTTAAATAAAAAAGGTTACAGGTTTTATAATCCTACCAATAAGGGATTTATGGTAAGCAGAGATGTGATCTTTGATGAAAATGATTCTTGGTATGAGAATGAATGCAGGAAGGTTAAACTACCCTATAATTTGGAAGAGGAATTTCCAAAACTTGCAAAGGAGGAACCTACTCAGAATGAAGACTCAAGTTCAGATGATGAAGACACTATCGACCTTGAAGAATTCAAGGCATGGAAGTCCAAGGGCAAAATGAAGATGAAGAATCTTGAATACATACCTGAATCTTCAACTCAATCAATCAGAAGATCTCAAAGAGAAAGCAAAAAACCTATCAGATACGGGTATGATACATCTCTTGTTACTAAACATTCAGTTTATCTTGCCAAAGATTTGTCAAATGAAGAACCAGGTTCATATGAAGAAGCAATAACCAAATCAGAATGGAAAGAAGCTATGGATGAGGATATTGGAGCACTCAAGGAGAGTGACACATGGGAGTTAGTACCTAAGAAGGACTCTATGAAGGTAATAGGATCCAGATGGATCTATAAGTTGAAAAGAAATTCTGATGGAACAATTAATAGGTACAAAGCCAGATTGGTAGCCAAGGCTTTTGCACAAACCCAAGGCATTGACTATGAGGAGACATTCTCACCTGTGGCCAAGATGCCAACAATCAGAGTGTTGGTAAGTGTGGCTGCATCAAAGAATTGGAATATGTACCAATTGGATGTCAAGAATGCTTTCTTGAATGGATGGATTTCAGAGGAGGTATATATGTCACAACCTCCTGGCTATGAGGACCCTAAGAAGGTAACTATGTTTGCAAATTAAAAAAGGCATTATATGGATTGAAGCAGGCACCTAGGGCATGGAATTACAGGTTAACTACATATCTCCAAGACCAAGGTTTTGTCATGAGCAAGGCTGACACTTCTCTGTTCATCAAGAGAAGTAATTCAGAGGTAATATACCTTTGTGTTTATGTTGATGACATCGTCATTACAGGTAATGATGTCAATGGAATCAGGTATATCAAAAGCCAAATGATGAAGGAGTTCAAGATCAATGATCTTGGTTTATTGAAGTATTTTTTGGGGCTTGAATTAGTCTACACTAGTTCAGGGATATACATTACTCAGAAAAAATACATAGAAGATATGTTGAAGAAGTTTCACTTGCATGATGCTAAAGTAGCAAGCACTCCAATGGAGGTAAACCTAAAACTAAGTGCCCATGAAGGTGATGAAGTCAAAGACATTAGAGGTTATCAAAGTATCGTGGGTAGCTTGAACTATGCTACTCTTACAAGAATTGATATTGCATATGGAGTAAGTGTGCTAAGTCAATTTATGCACAAGCCAAGGATACCTCACTTAGAGGCTGCCAAGAGAATCTTGAAGTATCTCAAGGGTACACAGAACCATGGTTTGTATTTCCCTTACACTTCAGATATTGATATCAAAATTTATTCACATGCAGATTGGGCAGGATGCAAGGATGATAGGAGGAGCACTTCTGGATATATCTCTTTTGCAGGTGAAAAACCAATTTCATGGTCTTCAAAGAAGCAACCTACTGTTGCTTTTTCTTCCACAGAGGCAGAGTATAGAGGACTGGCTAATGCCACACAAGAAGCAATTTGGATTAAGCTTTTGTATACAGAATTGGGTTTGTTTACTAGGTCACCAATTATCTTTGGAGATAATACAATTTCTCTTCACCTTGCAGCTAATCCTATCTATTATGCTAGGACCAAACACATAGAGGTCCATTATCATTATGTGAGAGAGAAGTTGATAAGCAAGGACATTCAACTTACCTATGTATCAACCAACATGCAATGTGCAGATTTGTTGACTAAAGCTTTGGATGGAACAAAACTTTGCAGGTTCAAATCCATGATTGGATTACAGGATATACTTGACGATTGAAGATGAAGACTTAAGCCAAAATGTTTGGCTTGAGGGGGAGCTGTTGGTGTAAATTGCAAGCCTACACATTTGGCTCAAAGGATGCATTAAAGTCTACACATACATGAAGAAGCATAGGAACATATGCTAGTGGTTAATTACCACTTTTACCTCATTGTAAAAGTCAAATCGACTTAAAATCTTTTGTAATCACCTACCAAAGTGAGTCGTGGAAAAGTAGTTCATTTGATTGAAGGAATATCTCCAAGCATTTAGGAGCTTGATCATAGGGAGCCAAAATTTGAATTTGAATTCAAATCTTTGCTCATTACATATAAAAGTGAACATGAAAAGTCGCGGGTAGAGAGATCATTCCCGAGCCTCATTCTACTCATTTTGAGTGTGTGTGAGGACTATACTATGGCCTACACCTCTCTACACCATTAGGCAATGTTGTTCATGCCAATGGGATTGTATACAAGTGTTTATTAATAGATACATTTACATCATTTCATCTCTGAGTTCTCTGTTAGTCTACTCAAAAGTCTGTCAACTTGTCAAGGGCATATCTCGGTCAATACTTCACCCAATTAAGTGATTCAAAGCTTGTTGGATTCAGCTCAAAGTCATCTACATACTATCAAATTTTGAAGTAATTCTATTTAGCCATTTCAGAGAAATTTGTGTCGAGGTGAACTCTGGTCAATTTTTGCTATAGTCCTAAAAAGTCGGGGGTATAGCTAAACTTGCTAAATTGATTTCTCTTAGCATAGTTTATCTTCTTACATCATTTCACTTGCAAATGGTAGCTTACTAAGCTACTTAAATACCCCTAGAAGGAATTTTATCAATTTCTACTGTGTTGGTCACACTGAGGAGAACATTCAGTAGGTGTCAAGACATAAATAGAAGGTTTTCTTGAGTTTGTGAACTTTAAAGTTATCTGTTTTGGTTCAATCATTACACACATCACTTCCAAAGTACATAGGCCATTTCTTGGTGTTATTGGAAAGCTAAGAAGGTCTACTTATCAACTTTGAAGCAAAAGAGGGCTGGTACAAAGCAGGAGTAGCAGTACCTACTCAGTCTCTTGGAGCATCCATCCATCTATCCCAACAGAATTTCCTGCCAAGACTCTCAAAAAAACGTGACTTTATGGAAAATTAAATGTTCTTTTAGCATCACAATCATCTTACTATTGGAAGTTCTTAGCTAAAACCTTTCACAAAATCGTGGTTCTCTAGTTTTCATGACATCACGATAGTCTGAATCTCACAAAATAAAAATTCTTTGGTTGTCACAACATCGTGATTGTCTCACAGCATCACAATTCTCTAACTCTCACAAAATCATGATTCCTTGGTTGTCACAACATTGCGACTATCTCAGAACATTGCAATTGTCTAACTCTCACAAAATTGCAATTCTCTAGTTGTCGCAATATTGTGATTGTCTCACATTATTGCGATTGTCTAACTTTCACAAAATTGCAATTCTATGGTTGTCACAACATTTAGATTTTCTCATAACATCACAGTTATCTTAGATAGACATGACATTTTCGCACAATCACGATTGCCTTAAACAAGCACATAAATATCCCGAGAGGTTTTGTTTGTCTCTTTGACCCCAAGAGCCTAGATTGACATAAATTTTTCATCCAAAATCTAATTTTTGAGCTCTGGAGTTGACCTTCAAGTGGGATTAGGAAGGCAAGGGGATTTTTCAGCAATACAAGGGGAAAAATGGGTCTTTAAAAAAATGCATGAATAAAAATTTTATGTCAAATAGATTAAAGTTAAAGCTTGATCTAAACTTGGGACTTTTACAAGTCCACTAAGAACCATTCAGGGGTGTCTAGAGCAAGGTAAAGTGCGGAACAAAGCAAGGTTTGGGAGCATGATTATTGGACATCAACATACTTTCTGCAACACTAGAGTCGAGGTTGGAAGAACTCTCAACCCCTTGAGTCAATTTCTAGTATAGGCTAAGTGTGATTAGTGGTAGTAATAATTAGGATGATGCTAAGGAGGAATCAAGTATGAGAAACCCTAATTACTCAAGTTCAAGCATAGCTAAGATAATGTTGTTGCAAACCCTAAGGGAAAAGAACAGAAACTAAACAATCACACTTTGAGTGACAATAAAACATTAAGTGCTCATAACGACACGAATTAGTGGAAAAGAAGTGAAAATCAAATTAAAATATAAAAAGGACAAGTGGGTGATACAAAGGAACACAACATCATGGTTATACTTGGGAAAACTAGGTTAATCCATAAGGCTTATGAACCTTGGATCAAGAAAACATCTAAGCCAAGATAGACAAAGCATCAGATCATTTGAGGCTAGTGTCAATCACACAGCTAGGTCATGGGCCCAACAACTCGGTGACTATCCCTACATGTTGAGTTAAGAAACTAATGACTCAGAGATGTTGTGTAGTATGGAGAGGCCAACTAATGGTTCTCGTGTTGCATACCTAAAAAAACTAGAAGGGCCATATAAGACTCAATTGGAATATATTAGGACCGATTGAATAGGTGCTTGCATTTATGAGGATGGTTTGAGAAGGTCTCAATTGTCCAACTTACGAATTCGGATCAGGTTGTGGGACTTGAACACCCTATGATCAAGTTTGAAGAAGGCTCATACATTGATAAAGAGGGAACCATATATGTGGTCACAAGCTTACCCCACGGGATAGATGAGTTTGGAATTTTCATTCCTGAAACAAAAATGGAAGACCTAGAGCAAGGAACCCTAGAAGGAGAACCTAGGACACCTAGAAGTAAATCCGTCTTGACTAGAGTGATCACTCTAGAGTGGATCTCCCAAGACAATAAGAGCATAGAGTTATTCTCGAATAGGAGCACTGATGAGGCATTTTGGAGGCTTAAACCTGACCAACCTAATGAAGTTGGATCAGTCATCATTTATGAATTTGAAGACCCAAAGACACCAGGCAAGGTTGCCTATCTAGATAACACTTCAGAGAGGATGTTACTAGTTATGGAGCAGGGTATGTATGCCTACACCTATAAGGGCAAACTTATCTTCCCTCCACCAAGATCGAATGTTTTCCATGGCCTCCAAGGAGCAAGATCATCCCAGGCTCATGGAACCCAAAGATAAAGAGCTAGACAGACATCGAAAGTGAGTTTTGACAACCCTTTAGGAAGAGGTGGATCAGGAATAGAGATAGATAGGACATATCAGGAGAGGCATAGAGGCCCAAGACTTCAAAGAGGTGCAGATGAACTTCCTCTACCAAGACCCAGAGAACATCCCAAGATCCTGAGGCCTACGTAGTTGGTTAAGTCCATGAAAAATTATTTCGATGGCATAGGAGACCCATACGATCACATAGTAGAGTTTAGACAAGTATTGAAAGCTGAACAAGTTGATGACATGTTCACTCAATATAGTGCTTTTGGTCTGAGTCTCAAGAACACAACCTTGACTTGGTTTCAACCATTACATCAACAACAATTTAGAAACATAGACCAACTATTGGAAGCCTTCATAATTGAGTTCTCCAAGAGTGGCATCTGACACAATACCTCATCCCTAATTCATAGAGTTTGGGTTGCAGGTAGACAATTTAGATAGCATCTAGAGAGATGCCCTATTCCCGAGTTACCCACACTAGCCAAACAAGTGTCTTTATTTCTATATGGATTTTTAAGTTCCAAAGTGGCATCGACTTTTGGTTGCAAGTCGATGCTAGGCATCGAATTTTTATTTTTAGACAGCGAAATTTACTAAAACAGGCAAAATTTCCAATTTTGGAAAGTCATACAAGGTCATCTTGTGAAGGCCATAACGTGAGTTCTATAGATTCGTTTCGTGCATATGATAGCTTGTTGGAAAGCTCTACTCTTCTAGTTTCAGCCTATAAAAGTTCTTCGAGAAATAATATTTGACCTAAGAGAAATTAGCAAAATACTGAAGGTATGTCATTTCAGTGACTAAAAAAAACTGAAGAAGTAAAGTTCTTGGTTTCGGCTATCATTTCTCAAAGTTTGAAGTGGCAATGAGTTGATGGTGACCATAGAAGTGTTTTAGTGTCACATTAATTCATTTCTTGTGGTGTTTTACACATCAACAAGTGGTATCAGAGTAGAAAGGTCCTAAAGAGCAGAAGGTGGCAAAGGTACGAGAAGTTTTGGAAAGTTTTCCATTAAAGTTTGAAAGGTGAAGCATTCAAAGACACAAGGCATCAAAATTTTACTTTCAAAGTATTCTCATACACAAAGAACTTCAAAAGGTACTATCCTTTATCCTTTAAGCTCACAGGTTGCAGTAGAAGGGAAGGAGTATGGCATATCATATCTCCATTGACAAATTGGACAGAGATAATTATCCCGCATGGGTAATGAGAATGGAAGCCTTACTTATGAGTAAGGATCTCATGATATATGTTACAGGTGAAGAAGAGAAGCCAGTATTCGAAGATGAAAGCTGACCAAAGAAAGAGGAACTTGATGCTTTAAAGCATTGGAAGAAGAAGGATGCAAGTGCAAAAGCTTACATCTACAATACAATCTCTGATCATTTGCTACCACACATCAGAGGATTGGAATCATCTGAAGATATATGGAATGCATTGGAGTATCATTTCCAAAGTACCACTAAAGCAAGGAAAGCAAGTCTCTGGTCAGAGTTTACAACATTCAAGAAGAAGCCAAGTCAAAGTATTAGTGATTATGTCACTAAGATGAAGGATCTAGCAGATAGTCTTGGATCCATAGATGAAGATGTTGAAGATTACAGATTGATTGCTCAACTACTTGCAGGATTGAGAGGGGATGAAAGGTGGAAACCTTTTGTCTTATCAACAGAACTTTCATTAAATCATTATGTTCTAGATTTAAATCAATTACTTGGTTTGATGGTCACATATGAGCAAGACTTGAAGGGAGATGGAGATAAAGGACAAAGTTCTGCAATGTACATGAAGAACAAGAAGAAAGGAGATAAAGGTAAAGCAAAGGATGAAGAGGAGTCGAGTTCTCAAGCTTATTATGCAAGAGGTAAAGGCACTGGCAGAGGAAGACCAAGAGCTTTTGGAAGAGGAAGAGGTAATCAAAATAACAACAAGAAGGCTTGTTGGATCTGTGGATTGAGTAATCATATGGCTCATGATTGTTGACACAACCAACAAGGATCAAACCAGAATCAAAACAACAATAGCAGAGGTCGAGGTGGAAGATATCAAAGTAATTTTCAAAGAGGTAGACAAAATCCAAGAGGAGGCTATGGTAGAGGTGGAGGAAGAAGTTGGGGACAGAATCAATCCTACAACACCACCTACTACAACTATGCAAATGACACACAGAATGAAATTCATACATCATTGATGATGAATTCAATCAGCACATCAGATAAAGAAGATCTAAAGGTATTTTATATTGACTCTGGATGTTCTAATCATTTGTCAGGAAACATAGAATTGATGTCAGAATTGGAAAAAGGCATTTCTAGTCACACCGTTCAAACAGGTGATAATACAAGACATAGTGTACATTCAATTGGAAAAGTGAAATGCAAGAGTGGAGCAGATTTGCTAACCAATGTTTTGTATGTTCCCACAATACCTAAAAACTTGATTAGTGTGGGACAGATAGTTGAAAAAGGTTTTCAAGTCAGGTTTACAAATGAAGGAGTATTTGTTGAAGATCTAGAGAATGGATATAATCAGATTGTCTCTGGTAAGAAAGAAGGTAGACTCTTTACTTTAAGAGTGCAAGGGAACATTGGTCAAGCTTTGCTCACACATGGTGAAGCAGTGATTACAGAACTTGATCTCTGGCATAAGAGATTAGGTCATTTCAATGAAAGAGGAATTAAAGCTATGGTTGCTAATCACTCTGTACTAGGATTACCAAATGTGCAAAGTCAACATATGGTTTATAAATGTGAAGCATGTCAAATGGGAAAAGCACACAGGTTACCATTTCAAAAGAAAGGATTCAAACATGATGGAGTACTTGAGCTCATTCATACAGATGTATGGGGACCAACAAAAGAAGGATCTATCAGTGGTTCAAGGTACTATGCTCTTTTCATTGATGATGCTACAAGATGGATAACATTATATGTTTTGAAGGAAAGATCAGAAGTGTTTGGAGCTTTCAAGCATTTTCATGCATATGCAGAGAGAGTCACAGGTCAAAAGTTTAAGAGACTGAGGTCTGATGGAGGGGGAGAATACTTCTCCCAAGAGTTCAATGATTATCTTTGGAATGCAAGTATTAAGAGAGAAATAACTTGCAGGTATACACCACAACAAAATGGTGTAGCAGAAAGAAGGAATAGGACTTTGGTTGAGTTTCCTAGAGCTATGCTGAAGGAGAAGAGTTGTCCAAATTATCTTTGGGTTGAGGCTGTAAATACAGCTACATATCTTGTGAATAGATTACCATGTGTAGCTCTCAATGGAATGACTCCATATGAAGCTTGGTGGGGTAAGAAACCAACACTATATCATTGTAAAGTGTTTGGATCAATTGCATATGCTTATGTGCCATCACAACTTAGACATAAACTTGAACCAAAGGAAGAAAAATATATCTTCATTGGTTATGATGAAAAGCAGATGGGTTACAGGTTGTGGAATCCTCTAAGCAAACAGTTTATTGTTTCTAGAGATGTTACATTTGATGAACAGAAAAGTTGGTATGCAGATCAAAGTCATACAACTGAAGAATTTGAAGAAGAGGTAAGAAGATGTGAGAAAGGAAAGTCAATTGTGCAGGTAAATGAAGATGAAGGCTATATGCAAGCAAGTACATCCAGAAGTGGATTAACAAAAAGGAATGAAGAAGCTCCTATATTTGATGAAGAGGTGCATCCAGACACGTATGAAGAATGTGAACCAAGAAGGTCAAACAGGACTAGAAGACAACCAGAAACGTATTCTTATGATAATTCTTACATAACTCAGAAGAACTATGCATATATGGTCAAAGATGATGAAGAACCTCAGAACTATGATGAAGCTAAAGGTAAGAAGCAATGAGAAGAAGCAATGAAGGAAGAGTTCAATGCACTAGAGGAGAACAAGACATGGGAACTTGTACCTAAACCAAATGGTAAGAAAGTGTTAAACGATAATACTTCAATCCAACTTTCGGACGAGTATTATTGGGTCCTCGGGTTCTTGGGAGTGGTAGGGGTCTGTTAGACAGAGGCCCTGTACTATTTTCCCAATCCTTTACACAATCGCAAGTATTCCTTCACGTCTTAACACAGTGAGTGAGTTTGAATATTGACTACTCTTCGGCACGATGAGTGTTAGAATATTCGGACTGAATATGCTATGGTAGTAACACCGTGGTTTTGCCGTAACTTACAACTACGAGAATACGCTCTTCTCAATAATTAAATACTTCTCAATAAGACGATTCCATGTGACAAATAAACACACCGGACAAAAAATACACAGACAACTTGGATCGAGATTACTTCAAACTTTGCGTATACTGACTCGAGTCACAGATTTCTACCGTAATTAACTTCTGTCTACACACAGATCCTTGTCGAATACTCACTGATCGCCGATTATTATATATAACCTGGTCACTTAACCGAAAAGGTACTAAACTTTGTCCTTACACAGTCTCACGCAGGACAACAAACACACAATCTCACAGCCGAGAAATACAGAATCATATATAACTGATCATCAAATAGACTCACAACACAAAACTACCGAATGGGAATCAGTTCAACCAGAGAATAGCAGAATAATTAAATATGAATAAAATGAAACAGTACTCAATGTACTCAACAATATCTCATACACAGTCTTAAAATATGATACTCGCAATCTCTGAATACTTCAGTTCTCGATGTGATCAACCCTATTCACTACAGTGCTCAACAGAACAGAGACGTATCTAACCTTCTGTCTCTCTCAAATAAATTCCTGTTAACTATCACTCCAAGATTCTGTTTAACACAGTAAATTCTGCTCCACCAATCTAACGAAGCGATGACCTTTCTCTCTTTCTGTCTTCTGCTTTTTATTGCTTTTGCATTCTTCATCTACCGACTCTTGCGTAATTTCCTGCATCTCCGTCATTTTAGCCACAATTCTTGTTTATCCTTCTTCTGCGGTTGCGGTTGTCTCGCTCCGTCAGCCTTGTAACACTGGCACGCACGGTGGACTCGAACCCGCAAGTGCAATACTGTAGGTGATATCCTTTTGCCTGGGGCTATCCCACTGTTTTCTTTCTTTACATGCATCAGAAAGACTTTGGCTAATCGTTCATAATGTCCATATCCTGCTGGTGATTCAGCAAATATCTTTCAATCCCGAATGTGTCACTGTACGTGATAGGTCGTCTCTTTCTCCAGAACTTCCTCAAACTCGTATAGCTGGTCTAGTTGCCTTTTTATGAAGTCCCGCTTTCTTATATGCTGGACCCACCCTCTTGATCATGTGCTTTAAGCGCTTCGTCTATGGAATCAAAGTACCCTCTGTGCTGTTGAATCCTCTTCTTCTTGAAAGTTTGTACGTGTTTTTACCATCTTTGATATATTTGTGTCATACTTGTTGAAAATATCCATGTCTTCTGCAGAAGCCATGTAACCATACAGTGTCCTATCACCAGCTGGCTGATTTTCAAGAAAACCTTCTGTTTGTCGCATAACGTGTAACTGATTCTCTGCATCGTCGTTACCTGTCCACTGTTCCCAGGGTAACTTAGCAAACTGTAGGAGTCCGATCCTCCGTAACCCGTTCTCATTTCCCCTTGAATAGATGTCAAACTTTATTTTGAATTCTGTGGAAAATAATATGTTGTTATGCAGACCTGGTGATGTTGCCGAAGTTCTTGAGTCATCTTCATCATCCTGTAATGTAGTATCGGTTGTAGTCACAACACGGTTCTGTGTAAGTGTGCGCTTCCTGAGTCGCCATCTCAGTATATCCTTGTTATAGCCGAGGTGACGTTACTTGATACGGTCGTAGCTTAGAACCGTTTATCGCTTTTGGAAGTGGTTGTCCAGTCAATGTAGTCAATCGAAAAGTAGCCGGACCAACTTGTTCTGAAATCTTGAATGGACCGAACCAACGTAGCTTGAATTTTCGTGCTGATCTATTGGACTTCGCATTGTAAAAAAGAACAAGCTGTCCTACCGAAAATACTGGAGTCTTTAAATTCGGTCAGGTGTCCTGGCCTGTCTTAATTGGATTTCTTTCATAGTTAAGAAACTGAGCCATCGGTGCTCATCTAATTCTCTAAGTGTTTCCAACCGAAATACCAATGACTCTTCGGGTAAAAGCTTCTGAGACATTGCTACTCTTAAACTTGGTATTACCATTTCCATCGGAGCTATTGCTTCTATTCCATAGGCTAATTTAAATGGTGTCAAGCCGGTGGTTACCTTATATGTCGTGCGATAGGCCCATAAGACTGCAGGTAGCAATTGATCCCATCTTTCCGGTGTTTCTCTAGTCATTTTCTGAAGCATATTCAGCAAAGATTTGTTGGTACTTTCTGCCAATCCATTTGCACGAGGATAATATGGTGAGCTGAATTTATGACTGATTTGAAATGACTGTGTTAATGCTTTCATCAAATTGTTCATAAAATGAGTGCCCTGATCTGAAACAAGCTCTAGTGGCAATCCAAATCTTGGAAAGACATCTGATAATAGACATTTCGCTACTTCAACTGCTGTAGCCAAGCGTAAAGGCCATGCTTCTGCCCACCTGGTTGCGTAATCTGTGCAAGTCAATATATACCTGTTATTGCTGAATACCGCGGGAGGTGTGATTGGACCAATGAAATCAAGACCCCATTTCTGAAATGGTTCTAAAGGAAGTACTGGATGAAGTGGAAAGTAATGGCGTTGTAGTGGTTGTCCAGTTCTTTGACAGCTATCACAAGTTTTGATAAATTCCAATATATCTCTGTACATAGTTGGCCACCAAAGTCCACTTTGCAGAATTTTTCGGTGAGTAAGATCTGCTGCAAAATGTCCTCCTGTTGGACTTGAGTGAGCTAAATTGATGACTGAATTTACTTCGTGTGTAGGACACACCGTAGTAAGGTTCCTGTATAATCTGCATAATAAAGTTCTCCAGCAACTAACCGGAATCGTCGACTAAAACCTGCAATTTTTCGGCGTGTAGCTGTGGGGACTTCAGAAGGTAGACATCCATTTGAAAGGAAGGTCAATAACTGATCATAATACGTAGTTGGTACTGGTTGGTTTGACAATTCCTCAGTAGTGGGTTCTGAAGTATAAATAGCTGGCGTTGTATCATTTATACCAACCGGAGGTTCACCTGAATCTAAGCGTGACAAAAAGTCTGCTAAAGCATGTGAACTACCTGGCCGATGAATGACATCATAGTCGAATTCTTGCAATAGTAGAACCCATCGTGCTAGGCGGCCACCTATATGTTGCTGCCGAACCAAGTAAACAAGTGCAGCGTGATCGACATGAAATGTAAATTTTTGGCCCAACAAATAATGTCTGAATTTTTTTACCGAATACACTAGTCCTAAGCATTCCCTCTCTGTTACCGAGTAGTTCTTCTCTGCAGGTGCTAATCTTCTACTAGCATAGTATACTGGTCTAAACCATTTATCTGTTTGTTGCATTAGTACACTTCCTATTGCTATATCAAATGCATCAACAAATACGTGAAATGGGTGATCCCAATCTGGTGGCTGTAAAATGGGAACCTGTGTTAATAACTGTTTCAGTCGATCAAATGCTATCTGACATTCCTGAGTCCATTCGAATTGCCTTGGAGTTTTGGAAATTAATTTGTTCAGTGGTATTGCCACATGAGCAAGCCACCGTAAATGCCTTCCATGCCATCTCACTTGACCCATAAATCGCATTACTTCCTTAGGTGTATTAGGCACCGGAGCTTCTAATACTGCTGAAATTTTATCAGGATCAACTTGAATACCCTGTGCTGATATGATGTGACCAAGTAACTTACCACATGAAACCGCAAACACAGATTTGTTTGGGTTTAAACACAATCTATATTCTCTGCATCTCTGAAAGCAACATCGTAAATGTACTAGATGTGCGATCATTTTACCGAAAATTGAAAAATCGTCAAGATATACTTGCATGAATGAGGTGAGATAAGGAGAAAATATCTCCTGCGTACATCTTTGAAATGTGCTTGGCGCATTCCTCAATCCAAACCACATTACTGTACAAGCAAAGACACCCCAATTTGTAATAAATGCAGTTTTTGGTATATCCTCTTCAGCCATTCTTACTTGATTATATCCACTGTATCCATCTAGAAATGAATACATCTCATGACCTGCTACTTTGTCAAGCATAGTATCCAAAAAAGGAATCGGAAAAGGATCCGGTATTGTTGCAGCATTTAATTTCCGATAGTCTACGCAAATTCTCAATTGCTTGTTTTTCTTTGGTACAATTACAATCGGTGAAATCCATTCCGCATGTTCTATTGGTACTATGAATCCCACTTTTAATAACCTATCAAGTTCAGCCTTTACCTGAGATGCATAATGTGGGTTCATCCGGTAACTGGTTTGCCTTATCGGTTTCGCTTCTGGTTTTAGCATAACTCTGTGTTGATAGATACGAGGATCCAAGCCCTTCATGTCTTTGTAATCCCATGCAAAGACGTCAATAAATTCTTGGAGTAACTTGATTAAATCTGCTTGAAAGGCTTCAGGTAAGTTTTGCTTTATCTTTACAGGACGAGGGTGGTCTTCATCTCCAAGATTATAAGTAATTAACTGGTCTTCTGGAACATAAAATTGTTGATATTTCTCTGTATCAGCTGATGGTTCGAGAAGTTGCTGTAATTCATTACCTTGAATCGAAATGGTATTTTCCTCCTTAATTTCTTCGACAATGGGTATTACTGTACATACTGAAGCATTCCAGGTATCTACCACAGACTGTAGATCAATAGTTCCTACTGTCATCAAATCAACATTATTCTTCAGAAATTCTTCTTCTTCGTCATCCGACAATCCATCTAACATATGGACTGGTTCGGCAAAATATGGTCGAGCATGTAACTCACAGGGTTGTATAGCATCTGATTTTACAACACATTTGCGATTTTTATCTTTGAACGTAAGTTCCTGGGCTGACCAGTCTTGAATTACCTTGGCTTGTTTCAACCAAGGACAACCGAAAAGTAGATTGTAGTCTAGGGTGGATTCCGGCAATTCTAAAACAACAAAAGTCATCTTGAATGTTGTGTCTTGGACAGTTATGGGTATATCTCGGACCAGTCCTACTGGATGAACTCTAGATTGATCAGCCATCCTAACAAAGAATTGAGCTGGTTCTATCTTAGTCCATCCTAACTTCTTACAAAGTGACGCAGTGGCAATATTCACGCCGGACCCCCCATCAATTAAAACTTGTGGAATTTGATGTTTATGAAACCATACCGTAATCAGAGGAACTGAGTGATCTACCGTAGAGTCTGGCTCTGGTTGTACTGTTGCGGTAGCCGGAATGCAAGCAGATTTTGTAATAGACTGTTGTTGAAATTGTTGGCGTATTCCTGGTACTAATGCCAGTAATTGCCCGAAAGGCAATGTGATGGATGCTTTTGACAATATATCCCAAGTTGGTTGCAATTGATTTGCATCTTCCTTAACTGTTGCAGATGAAGCTTGGTCTGAAGATGGTAATTCTACTGCAGATGATGTACCTGCTTCTGTATTGTCAGCACGAACTTGTGTTGTATCCGGGGACTGGATCACTGGAGTAGGTTCTGGAAAAACAGGTGGTTCTACGGTAGTCCACTGGCTAGCCTTATGATACATTCTGTGTTGTTCACGTATCCCTGGCTCAAATAGTTCTGCTGCTGGTTGCAATTGTTTACCGGAACGAGTTTGAACTGCTGCTGCCTGCGTCTCTACAGGTGTGATTGTTACCACATTGGCCATTGGGTTTTGACGTTCCTTTTTCCTTTGATCATATTCCGCTGCATCTCTACAGAATCTTCTAATATGGCCCAATTGTCCACAGAAATGACATCGAGGTGGTGGTAAATTTTGATTTTCCGGTGGTGGTCCATTCTGCCAGCGCGGTGTGTTATAGTTGTTGTTCCTCTGTCCTCGATAATGTCGATACCCTTGTTGTTGATTGTGTCTCAAATGTGGGGGTACATATTGATTGGATGACTGCCCTTGTTCCTGAATAATTGCATTAACTGTTGCTGCCCCTTGTCTTCTAGCATTGTATGCACAATTCTCAGTGGTATGTCCCACAATGTTACAGATGGCGCAATAGGTCTGATTTAACGCACACTGGGCACTAGTATGTCCTGAATTCTTGCATATAGTGCAATATACTTGCCTAGTTATATCTTCAGCTATATGTTTGTTTGTTTTAATCCATTCCAAATCCTCTGAAAATCCACCGACTTTGTTTTCTAGCTGAAGGGTCATTGCTATCACTGCATCGAGGGTCATGGCTCCTACACATCTTATAATCATGATTTGCCTAAGTTGAGGAAGCAAGCCATTGATAAACCACTGTGTAATAACATCGTCTGGTAAATTAGCATGGGCCTGGGGTAACTGTCTTAAATGAGTTCTGAAAAGGGTAGCATACTCTTGTACAGTTTGATTTGGTTTCTGTCTATTGTTCTGTAAATACTCAAAGATCTCTGCAGGATTCTTTTTCAGCCTGAATCGCTGCAGAAAAGCGTCTCGTACTGCTTCATAAGTACCGAAATGATTAATATCATATTCAGTAAGCCATCTTGCTGCTTCATTCACAAGTGTGGATTGAAAAACAATTGCTTTGTATGCCGGATCCGGTGGATGGTTGAGGACAGCGTAACTGATTTCGAAGGTGCGTACGTGAGCATCTGGATCATCTCTTGGAAACCCACTAAACTTTGTGTATGTTACTCCCGTTGAAGCCAATCTGGGTTGACCTAATTGTCGTTGTGGTTGTTCATTCATCGTAAATGTATTATACACTCCTGTATTTCTGGTTTGAGTTTCTGAACTACCGGAATTTGTTTCGCCCAATGGCACACTTTCCGGTGCAATTAACTTACTTACTATATTGCGAATTTCTGTTTCGAATAGTCTTCCTTCCTCCTTGATATCCAAAGTAGGAAGACTTGCTTCCAAACATTGTAGTTGAGCTGAAGATTCAGCCGAAAGTGCTGAATCGTCACCGAAAAACTGTGTTTTTCTTACCGAAATTCCACCGGAAGGATTCAAAATTGTGATTGGATACAGCGTAGATTCGCCTGTATTAATTTCCTTCCCTAAAGTGTTTCTAATCGTATCTGAATCTATTCCGAAGACTTTTATACTAGATTCCAACTGCGTCTTGGTAGGTTCCAAAATTGCTGTATTTTCGACAGTCTGCACCGTAGTAACACCAGGCAATTCTAGAGATGTACTACGTTCTACCGTAATTTCACCGGAATCAGTGTTATCGTTTGTCACTTTTTCGACAACTGGATCAGGTCTAATTGCACTAGTACCTCCCAAAGTTGTTCTTAATACCCCTAACTGATGATTCTTGGGATACTTTTCACCTGATCGAGTAATCGGCATGTAGCATTTCCGTACTAATCATATAGTATTACGAACAAACAGTATTGCAACAATCTGATTCTGTTGCTACTGTCCTTCCAACAAAATTTAGTTTGAACAAAATACCAGGCAATCTCAATGCCACTTCCCCAGTAGGATCGCCAATGTTAAACGATAATACTTCAATCCAACTTTCGGACGAGTATTATCGGGTCCTCGGGTTCTTGGGAGTGGTAGGGGTCTGTTAGACAGAGGCCCTGTACTATTTTCCCAATCCTTTACACAATCGCAAGTATTCCTTCACGTCTTAACACAGTGAGTGAGTTTGAATATTGACTACTCTTCGGCACAATGAGTGTTAGAATATTCGGACTGAATATGCTATGGTAGTAACACCGTGGTTTTGCCGTAACTTACAACTACGAGAATACGCTCTTCTCAATAATTAAATACTTCTCAATAAGACGATTCCATGTGACAAATAAACACACCGGACAAAAAATACACAGACAACTTGGATCGAGATTACTTCAAACTTTGCGTATACTGACTCGAGTCACAGATTTCTACCGTAATTAACTTCTGTCTACACACAGATCCTTGTCGAATACTCAGTGATCGCCGATTATTATATATAACCTGGTCACTTAACCGAAAAGGTACTAAACTTTGTCCTTACACAGTCTCACGCAGGACAACAAACACACAATCTCACAGCCGAGAAATACAGAATCATATATAACTGATCATCAAATAGACTCACAACACAAAACTACCAAATGGGAATCAGTTCAACCAGAGAATAGCATAATAATTAAATATGAATAAAATGAAACAGTACTCAATGTACTCAACAATATCTCATACACAGTCTTAAAATATGATACTCGCAATCTCCGAATACTTCAGTTCTCGATGTGATCAACCCTATTCACTACAGTGCTCAACAGAACAGAGACGTATCTAACCTTCTGTCTCTCTCAAATAAATTCCTGTTAACTATCACTCCAAGATTCTTTTTAACACAGTAAATTCTGCTCCACCAATCTAACGAAGCGACGACCTTTCTCTCTTTCTGTCTTCTGCTTTTTATTGCTTTCGCATTCTTCATCTACCGACTCTTGCGTAATTTCCTGCATCTCCGTCATTTTAGCCACAATTCTTGTTTATCCTTCTTCTGCGGTTGCGATTGTCTCGCTCCGTCAGCCTTGTAACAAAAGTAATTGGAAATAAATGGGTTTATAAAGTGAAGAAGCTTGCCGATGGAAGTATAGCCAGATACAAAGCCAGATTGGTGGTGAAAGGCTATGCCCAAACCTATGGCATAGATTATGATGAGACATTGACTCCTGTAGCTAAGATGTCAACTATAAGGACAATCATTGCTATTGCAGCTTCAAAAGGATGGACCCTAAGTCAATTGGATATAAAGAATGCATTCTTGAATGGATACATATCAGATGAGGTATACATGGAACAACCTCAAGGTTTTATAGATTCCAGGTATCCAAATTTTGTTTGCAGGTTGAGAAGAGCACTCTATGGATTAAAACAAGCTCGAAGAGCATGGAACTATAGACTAGTGAAGTATCTCAATGAACTTGGATATCAAAGTTCAAAAGCAGATCCAAGTCTGCTTATCAAAAGAACAGAGGAAGGTACAATCTACATTTGTATTTATGTAGATGACATTATAATCACAGGTACTTCAGATGAAGGAATCAAGGAAGTAAAGAGATTACTTGAAAAAGAATTCAAGGTCAGTGATCTAGGAAAGTTGTCATACTTTCTTGGAATGGAAGTCACTTATACAGATCATGGCATATATGTATCACAAGAAAGGTATCTTCTGAATCTATTGAAGAAGTTTGATATGGAAAATTGCAGAGAAGCTTCAACCCCACTTGAAGTTAATCACAAGCTCAGTAAATATGATGGTGCAGAATACAAAGATATGAGGAAGTATCAATCTCTTGTGGGTAGTTTGATTTATGCTACACTAACAAGACCTGATCTTAGTTATGCAGTGGGAGTTTTGTCACAATTCATGCATTGTCCAAAGGACCCACATTGGATTGCACGTCAAAGAGTTCTTAGATATATCAAAGGAACTATAAAGGAAGGATTATATTATCCTTTTACATCTGATTTGAAGTTGAGAGCCTATAGTGACTCAGACTGGGCAGGTAACTAGGATGACAGAAGAACAACTCATGGCTACATGATATACATTGGTGATAAGCTTGTAAGTTGGTGTTCAAAGAAACAACATACAGTAGCATTATCATCAACTGAAGCTGAGTACAAAGGACTTGTGGAAGCAGCTAAGGAGGTCATATGGATGCAGAAATTGTTCAAAAGCTTGGGCATTGATCAAGGTATACCTACAATACATGGAGATAATATGAGTTCACTTTATCTTGCAGCAAATCCAGTTTTTCATGCAAGGACAAAGCACATAGAGATACAGTATCATTTTCTCAGAGAAAAGGTAATGGAGAAAGAAATTGAAGTCGAGTACATTTCTACAAAAGATCAGATAGCAGACATAATGACAAAGAGCTTGGATGGTGTGAAGAACAGCAGATTCAAAAGCATGGTAGGAGTAAAAGAAAAGAAGAAGATATGAGGAACAGAGAATGTCAATTAGTGATTGAGGGGGAGCTGTTAGAGAAACAATCACTAATTGGACATATATTTGAAGGTCAAAGCTTTAGAAGAAAACCACATGCCTATGTGAAGGGACAAATTCACAAGTGTATTATATTTGTAAAGTTAGTTCACTTTAGTTCTAGAAGTTTTTTAAAAAAGTCACGAGAATGAGAAAATCTATATAAGTTAGTTTGTATCAACTGACACGGCGAGATAGAAGAAGTGGAAGAGAGTGATAGAATGTGAGAAGGAGTTCATTTTGTATGACTGCGTATAGTCGGGTTTCTCTGAGTGAGAAAGCACCTGTAAAACTTCTGAGTTTTTCATAGCTATGAGAAGAAATAGTTAAAGTTCTGTGTATGAGACTCTCTCCATCATCTCCATGTTTTTCTACTGTGTGATGAGTTCAAAAGTTGAAGTTTTTTGAGCAACTCGATGCCTGGCATCAAATTTGTATTGACAAGTCCGTGTTTTATTCTCTGACTGTTATGTACTGCTAGAACTTCTTAAAACATGAGGTTTGTGGAGCAACTCGATGCCTGGCATCGAGTTTCAGCATAAAGTCGATGCCTGGCATCGACTTCCCACATAAAAGTGGTCTTGTTCATGTGTGTTTCAAGGGGGTAATTCTGGTGCTAAAAAAGTGGCTGAAAAAGCTCAAAGTCGATGCCTCGCATCGACTTTTGGTTGCAAGTCGATGCTAGGCATCGAATTTTTATTTTTAGACAGCGAAATTTACTAAAACAGGCAAAATTTTCAATTTTGGAAAGTCATAGAGGGTCATCTTGTGAAGGCCATAACTTGAGTTCTAGAGATCCGTTTCATGCATATAATAGCTTGTTGAAAAGCTCTACTCTTTTAGTTTCAGCATATAAAAGATCTTGGAGAAATAATATTTGATCTCAGAGAAATTAGCAAAATACTGAAGGTATGTCATTTCAGTGACTAAAAAAATATGAAGAAGTAAAGTTCTTGGTTTCGGCTATCATTTCTCAAAGTTTGGAGTGGCAATGAGTTAATGGTGACCATAGAAGTGTTCTAGTGTCACATTAATTCATTTTTTGTGGTGTTTTACACATCAACACTTATCATACCTTACCAACAAGGTAGGTATCACAACCGATACCAATAAACATATTACAGGCTACAACACCAATATCAATCTCAATACCAACAACAATATCAGGCACCATATAGGCCACAACTGATCCTAGGAAACCAATTGCCACCTCTTGCCAATGTGATCCTAGTTAAGTATGTAGTGGTAGAGGATAACCCTAATAGAGCATTGGTGCCAATGACCCCTTTGGTCTCAGAAAATGACCCTCATGCTCAGAGTTCTAACTACACCTATGAAGATAGTCCACAAACTTATTACAGAGAGTCACCCAATCATAGTGATACTTATCCATATCAATATGAGGCACTATGTATGGAACCAAGTAGGGTGCTAGAATACTCCAATGTCATGTATATGAATCCTAAACCTAGGCCCCAATTGAGACAAATGAGACCACAAGCCCATAGAGAACCATGTTTTAGATGTCAAGGCAACATTTCATTCGTGAATGTCCCCACCAATTGGCTCCGGACAAGCCATCACAATACAATGATTTTGTCTTGAGTGCGGCAAAGAACATCTCCCAAGAGATTGTCCAAGGAAACCCTCTAGTGAGCCCAAGGTTACACCAATTAATGTGGATTCAAGTTCAAGTATCTTTAACATGGCTCCTATGCAATCAATAGGGCACAAGATTTACAACAAGTTAAACCAACTAAACAATCAGAGTCAAGTGAATTAGGAGATTCTAGTAAGAGGAAAACAAGAACCTGGAAGGATACCAGGGAGAAGGCCAACTGTAAGTGGGCTAGAAAGATATCCAAACTAGAAGAAATCTTGAGAGATGCATAAATACAAATTGTAAACATTGCATCTCAAAACCCCTCGCATGCCAAAAATCCATCCACTCCCCTTCATCCCACCCCACCACTCATTGTGAATAGACCAGAACCAAGGTATGTTCTCGCAAATCCAACCCTAGAAGGCTTGGACATGATGTTCAAGGCCTACCTCACTTGACTTCAAGAAGGGCCAACAACTGCAAACCTAGACAAGAGTTACCCTAGAGTAGATTTAGAGATTGAACAAACAAAAATTTGCATGATAATGGTAGAACTAGCTCATGTGATGCTCAAGGCCAATCAAATGTTCAATCAGACAAATTCTATCCAATCGGGTTTGCATTTCCAAGGCTTTTTAGAAAGACTAGAGTCATTGGAAAACAAGTTGCATGTTTCTTTACCTCCACAAGCTTAACAAGTTGTCGAAAGAGAAAGCTCACCACCAATGAAAGTTTATGTTCCTGATTCCATGGATGTTGGAACACCTCTTTCAATTCAACAGTGCTCTCAAGAGTTCTTGTGGGAAATACAAGAAGAGAAATGGGCCAAGGAGAATGGTAATCCCCCTTCTATTCCTAAAATTAATGATCTTCATGATCAATTTCCCCAAGACATTCCATCTATTTACAAAGACCAAGTAGAGCAACAAGAAGATGAAAGATTAGATTTTGAATCCAATTCTTTACAAAAGTTGCCACAATTCACAGGTCCATGGGAATTTAAATCTCTTTAGATCATAGCTCCCACAATATTGATAAGGAATGAAGCCCCAGTGGATCCAAGAAACACTGAAGTCATCAAGAACACTAAGGTGCAGTGTCATCTCACTTTATAAGAGCTGCTCAAAATAAAACATGAGCTATGGAAACATGTGGCGAATCAAGTTCCAAAACTTGGTTCAAATATGTAAAAATCATGCTCTAAGCAAAAAGTCCCAAAGTTACCTCTACTGGTGAAGGTGAAGAGGGTAATACTTATCTTCCAATCACCTACCAAGGTTACACAACCAAATATATCCTAGATTCAGGTGCTGGTGTTGCAATTGCGACCACGTCCTTGTGTGAATCAAAATGGGGAAAACCTACATTAAAACCAACTAGAATGAAGCATCAAATGATTAACGTCCATATTGAAAGACCTCGAGGATTGATATAAGGGATCACTCTAACCACTTGTGGTGTAGAGTTTGAACACATCTTTGCTATATGTGACTTGGCAAAAATAACATCAACGAAATGATCTTAGGAAGACCCTTCCTATGGCAACTGCAAATACTAAAAGATTGGGGAACCAGTCCCTATACTTGCAGCACTTAGGCATCACAACCAAGGTCAATTTGAAGGATTATACCTTCATAGATGTACCACCCCTAGAGTGGAATCCTATCCACAAAGTGCAAGAAGACTCGATCTCTATGCATTTACTAAGTTCTTCTAATCCATGCTGGATGCATGAAGATACTCACTCGTGGATGTGCCAGCTCAGAGAGGAAGAAGAAAGAAGCCTAAAACCGAGAGAAGAAGGAACTTCTCAAGGAGCCAGACTAGTAGAGACCCATCTTACACATTGATGATCTTTCCAGATGAGGAATTTGAGCCTCATGGTTGAGCAGAAAGCTTAGCCACCATGGACATCGCTATTAATGAAGAATAGTGGATACCTCATGGTGATGAGGAGGGTTATGATATCTCTTTGTTCATGTGTGAACCCTTGCTAGAAGAGTGTGACTCTAATGAGGTCATAGAAGAAGAAGAAGAGGACAACAATGATCTAGAGTCCATTATGATGGATAGTTGCTTTGACTCAGACGAGCGCTATCTAGAAAATCTAGGAGTATTTACCCAAACAGAAGAAGAACTTCTCACAAGCATTAAAACTATAAATTCAAGGGAGGAAAGTGAAGATAGTCAAAAGAAAAAGAAAAGAAATGCAATGAAACAAGCACAGGAGGAATCATTGTTCCAAGTACCACAGAATTTCAAGAAATATGAAGTTGAGGTCCACCAAACAGAAGCCCTACATGTTTACAAAAGCACGCAAACAACACACGGAAGAGGAAGTAGCTTGGAGCACAACACACAATACTGAATGTATTACCACTAGAATGTACAAAAATAAGTAACCCGTTAGGGTTATAGGCATATATACAAGCCGGGGGGAAAACCTTCTAAACAGGAAAGAAGTGCCCCAATGTGTAGAGAGTACACGCGCGGAAGCAAAATGAAAAGAAGAGTGTGCTCACAAAACAAAGAGTGTGTGAGAATCAAAATGAGTAGACCATGAAATGGGTAAACTCATGTGGATTAGAAATGAGCTTGCCAAGAGCATGGAGTAGGCTCCTCAAGCTTCTAACCAAATACAAATGGGGAAGAGGCCCTCCTTATATAGATTTGTGAGGGGCTCTCCAAAATACATCTCATGTGGGATAATTCCCTTGAAAGGAGAATGAATACAACTGGTAGAAGCAAATGGCAAGGTACCCAAATATAAAGGAAATACAAGGAAATGTAACGGAAATGAAATGGAAATAGAGTGACTCCAAGATACAAAAGGGAGATGCACTCTCATATTCTCAACACCCCCCCTGCAACTCCATTTTGTAGTGTACAAAGGCTGCTAGGGTATGTGAGAAAGGTCCACCAAGAATGTATCAGCAGCAACAACATGAGCACAAAATAGGAAGTCATCATCTGGGAATCCATAGCCTCCAAGTGGTATCGACCATGCGGGATCGCCAGGTACTCCATAATATGTCCAACAGATGGATCAAGCGGATGCTCCAGAGGTATGACACCAACGAGGTACAAGAACGGAACAAGATCTCACTGGACAAGATCACCTCCATGTGAGAGAGGTAGGATGACTCCATGTGGTACATAGGAACCTTCAAAGCGTTGACAATATCCACCACGAGATGTGTATCACCAAGAAGTAGGTCCTGCAAGAGTGAAACATAAAGCATGTAGCATAAAATCATAGTCACACGATAGTACATCTGTATGTTGTAGTTCTCCATGGAGTGTACAAAGTCCTGATGTGTTACTAGAACCATGAAAGCCCCCTCTGAAATGCGAAGCTGGTTCAGAAGATGATCCAACTAACGGATGAATCCATATAGATGTCGGATTATCATGTGGTAACTGAAAAGATGCTGGACTCCATGAATGGAAAGGTACATGCTCAGAATGCTGCAGTAGATGAGGTAAGTGGACTCTCGAAGATAGAAATTGAAAATGTCGAGTCACTGATCTTGGAGTAATGCCCAACTGAAGCTGAGGGGAAATATAAGCCTTCGATGGTATGATAGGTATATCCATCTGAGGTATAAGATGAGATGATATCTCTGATTCCTCCTGCTCCAAAACTGTATCATGATCGGGAAATTCATGTACAAAGAGAGCATGCTCCATATAGTGTGATTGTTCAAAATTGGAATGATCCCCCTCTGAATCTGAAATGGGAGGATCCAAAAGGGATGAATACTTAGAGTATTCGTCAAAGGTGCAGTCTTTGGTTACTACTCTTTGGGTCGTAGAGTTTGTATGCCTTTTGTCGCTCACTTGAACTTTTTGGTGATCGCATCGAACTGTCATGTTGCACTTTGTGATAGCTTTGACTAAAAGAAGATTCTTACAGAGGCTTGGTACATAATGAACATCTTTTAGTGATTTGGCCTCGCCTTCAAAGTTAGTGACTTGAACTTTTCCTCTTCCTTGGATTTTGATGCATTCGTTATCCCCAAGGTAAACTTGTCCTTGATACTCTTCAAACTCATGAAAATCATCTTTGTCATGGCACATGTGGGATGAAGCACCACTATCAAAAATCCATTCTTTCTTGGGAGTGGTTGCCATAAGTGCTTTGTGTTCATTTGTGAGAAATAGGTCTTCACTTGTGCAGTGAGAATGATATTCAGTCTTTGAATTAGACTTAGACTTGTCCTGGTTCTTTTTCTTGAAGCAATATTTTTCAATGTGCCCAGGTTTGCCACAAAAATTACAAGTGAACTTCTTCGATGAATCATGCGATCCTTGCTTAGATTCATTGCTAGCATGATGACTTGTGGTTTTGCCCTTAAGGAATGGGCCTTTGGCCTTCATGGCAGACTCTTGGGAGGAAGTCGATTTGGCTCGCAAGTCGTGAAGGAGCAATAGGCGAAGAACCTCTTCCCAAGTTAAGATTTGGCCGCGATTATACAAAGTTGTGACAAATGTCTCGTACCACTTAGGTAACTTGTTAAGAAGCCTAATGGCCATGTCTTCACTAGAAATATGCCTTCCACATAGTGCTAATTTACGTTGGTAGTCCTCAAATTGGGCTATGATCTTGGTAATTGTGCCGTGTGGCCGAATGGTCAAATTATGAAACTCGGCCTCTAATGCATATATTTTCGAAGGGGTTTTGTCTTCATACAAAGCGGCTAATGTATCCCAAGCATCCTTGGACGTCTTACAGGCCGTGATATGTCCTTTCATCAGTTCGTCACAGGCAAGTAACAGCTGACCTAAAGATTGTTTGTCCTTGACATTCCATACATGCCAATTGTCTAAGTTGGTATCGCTATGGGGTTCGAGGTCTGACCCATCTACTACCTCATGAGGAAGATTTGTGTAGAGATATGCACACATGAAATCTTTCCATAGATTGTAATTTTGTCCATTGAGGCATTCATCCTTAGGCATAAAAATAGGGGTGAAAGAGGGTAAGAAGTTAGCCATGGATAATGAGCTATCTTCACTTTTGGTCATTACAAAGCTTTGAGGATAAAGTATTTAGAAACACTATCAAAGACTCTTGCTAAAAATATTGCTTCAAAATAATTGCAAAGCTTGAAATGAACAACTGGACACCACTCTTAAAATTCTTGAGGAGGGGTGGGGGGCTTAGATTAGCCTTACTCTTGCAAAACACCAAGATGAGTCGACACGAGAGGAGAGGGCTTAGATTAGCCCGTTGCACACCGATTGAGCCTTAGAGTAGGCTTGGGAACTTAAGAAACTTTATGGGTGGGCTTAGAGTAGCCTCCAACCCACAAAAGTGCACACACATCATACTTTTCTTCTTATATTTTGAGTGTACAAAGAGGGGGCACTTAGTGCCAAATAGTGTGCTTCAAGAGAGTGATGGTACCCTTGAGGAATACAAGAAAATTGCATTTCAATGTGTGTAGTGTGGCACAAAGCTAAGGGTTGAACCCTTGGATAAAAAAATACAAAAATACCCTTGTAAAGATTACAATAGAAGTGTCATATTGAAAATTGTTATGCAAAGTAAAGAGTGTGTGAAGACGCTGAGTAAAGAATTCCTTTGTAGAGTATGTGCATGTGATTTGTGTATGAGTAGTAGGGACCAAGATATATGCGTGGAACCTGGGATGTCCTTAATAGCATCTCTAATGGATCACAATGTGTGTCTTTAAATTCACGTGAATTGATTATTGTGGTGCAGAGTAAACGATGATCAAACAAATATGGTAACATTTCAATTTGCACTAAATCACGTGGATATTGAAACATAGACAATCATCAAGAATGGCACATGCACGTATGTATTTGTCATATCAAGTTAAAACACATTCCCCATGCAAATGCAATGTAACTTCTGAAGACGTCAGTGATGAAGTTGTAATGATGGCGATATGTCCCTATCCACACATCGTGACTTGGCCCGCGATTATCGAGAAGCGAAAACACCACGAGAAAGATATCTCCGCACATCACGGCTCTAGCAGGCGGCTTCCTGATGAATCTCCAGAGGTGATGGCCATAACTGCTGAGTGATTCTCAGTGCTGAAGAAAGCAAATTCTTGGTCTGTCTCACTCGCTGCCTCTCAGAGATGGTGCAGCACACATATTTGCCACGCTATATATGTTGTAGTTAGTCCACTGGACGTAGTGCCAGCCTATACTAGAGCAATGCCAGCTGACCAGTGTGGAGTTTGGGTGACACGCAGCTCAATGACAGTCCAAACCCCTTCTTGTTTTCACTCTCTCTTTCTCTCTCTCATTCTCTGCCATGTTGCCTCAGAGACGACACCTTGTTGCCTCAGAGAAAATGGCGTAGGTGTATTGAGATTGTGAAGCTGTAGTCGAGGTGTTGTTGTACAGGCCGATGTGCCACTGTCTCTCAGTCAAGTTTATAGTGCGGCGCATACAGTTAGCAAGAATCTGCTGCGTCTGTAGTTGGAGAAAATGCTTACTATGAAGCAGTTATTGAGCGGAGATTCGCATAGATGTTTGTTCTTTCTCTCTCTCTCTCAGAGGTTGCACAGAGATGAAGGTTGTAGCCGAAGGTGCTACAGAGAGTCTCTCTCTAGTTCTCTCTCTCTCTCTCTCTCCCCCTCTCTCTCGTTCTGCTACAGGTGCATGCGGTGGTTAACATCTCAAGCGTATAATTTTCATGCTTATCCACCTTTGTTATGGAGAAGAGAGATATGGCACACGTAATTTCTATGATGCAGAGAGGACGCCAACACAAACGATCAAGTGCAGGTCAAAACGAACGTCGATGATACTTAATGTCCTGAAACGCGTCGTTGATAAAACATAGAACTGAACAGACTTAGTGAGTGGAAGCTATATTCCACAGGGAAGTGGCACCTGTGGCTACGGATGCCTCACGCAAGCCTGTAACAAACAATCTGCAGAGTTGCACTAGTTGCTCCTTGGCACAGACAATCCTGTTATCAAGGAAGGTCGAGCTGCTGCCTTTATCCAAAGGTACACAAGGTGCTACCTTTAGCAAAATGCACGCGATCTCTCTCCTGAGCTGCTACCTTTATCCAAGTGTCAACTCCAAAGTAATGCAATAGCAACAGATTTTCAGAGCGCCTCTAGCGACTGGGATCTTTAACCAGTGCATGCAGATGATGATAGCAAGACTGCGAATGCCTTGTGCACAAAGGTCAAATAGGAGGATCACAAATGTATGGCACAACTTTATCAGCCTCAAGAATCGAAGTTATGAATAGAACGTTCATAAAAGTAACATTGAAGTGAAAGTAATGTGGAAATGCATCATATAATAAAAAGGACCTCTACCAAGTGTTCAATAACACTTCAAGAAGAGATGAGATACAAACTCAATAGCATTTCCAAAATTACAAAGCATAAGGGTGGGAGGGTGGGAAAATGGAGAAATGGGGTACAAAATGATGAATAAAAAGTGGGAGGCTCGGCAAATGGGCAACATGAGTCCCAAAACTTGATGGCAAAAGGCCTTTCTCAAAGAGGAGAAAGCACACCACCAAAGTAAAGCACCACCACCACCAAGCTGACTGTCAAACACACCACCAAGACCACCACCTAGCGCTCTGATACCATGTAGAGATTACACACGCAGAAGCAAAATGAAAAGAAGAGTGTACTCACAAAACAAAGAGTGTGTGAGACTCAAAATGAGTAGAACATGAAATGGGTAAACTCATGTGGATTAGAAATGAGCTTGCCAAGAGCATGGAGTAGGCTCCTCAAGCTTCTAACCAAATACAAATGGGGGAGAGGCCCTTCTTATATAGATTTGTGAGGGGCTCTCCAAAATACATCTCATGTGGGATAATTCCCCTGAAAGGAGAATGAATACAACTGGTAGAAGCAAATGGCAAGGTACCCAAATATAAAGGAAATACAAGGAAATGTAATGGAAATGAAATGAAAATAGAGTGACTCCAAGATACAAAAGGGAGATGCACTCTCATATTCTCAACACGATGGTCCTAGAGTGTTCATGCACATCACTACCTAAATGTATGAACAAATCCCCCTTGGGAGTGATGCGGTGAACAAGGAGTTGGCACTCATGTATAAGGAAGTGCCAAGCTATGTGGAATCAATTCACAAAAGGAAGTAAGCCCAAAGCTTTGTGGAAAGCTTCAAACTTCTCCGTAGGTAGAGCCTTTGTGAAAAGGTCTACAATGTTCTCCTACGTGGGCATATATGCCAAACTGATCTCTCCAACAAAGAACCTCTCCCTAACATAATGATAGTGCACCTCAATGTGCTTAGTGCAAGCATGGAACACAGGGTTTCTCGCAACTGCCAATGTGCTATGACTGTCAGTGAAGATGGTGGTGGCAGAAGACTGACCAACACCCAAATCAGCCATAAGGCGTCTAAGCCACACACTCAACAATCATTGTGAAAGTTGCCCTATACTTAGCCTCACAACTAGAAGTGGCCCACTAGGCTGATTTTTGTTCAACCAAGATATACATGAGCTACCAAGCATGAAGCAAAAGGCACTGGTAGACACAAGAGTTTCATAGCAACCAGCCCAGTCAAAGCAAAAAAAAGCTTGTAAATCTCACGGTAGTGATCCCCCCCTGGGATAAAACAATCCAAGTACCTGGGTACCACTCAAGTAGCGAAAGATGCGCTTAAGCACCTTCCAATGCTTGACACCTGGCCAATGCATAAACCTGCTCATCTACAAGACAACAAGCTAAATATTTGCCCGAGTAATGCATAAGTAAATCAATCATCCAATAGTCTATTGATAGAGAACATCATCAAATGCATCTCTAGCATCATGAAGACTCAATCGTAAACCTGTTTCCATAGGAATGGCAATGGGTTTACAGTTTTCAAGGCCAAAACACTGCAATAATGTCTCAATAGATTTGATTTGACACAAAGCTATTCCGCCATCAACTTGTATAAACTGAATGACCAAGTAATGATGCAAATGCCCCAAATTTTACACCTCAAATGAGGCATGCAAATCAGCCTTAAAATTAGCAATATGGTTCTCATGAGGACCAGTGAGCAGCATGCCATCAACATAGACAACAATGATCAAAAGCACATCATTTGCATGCTTAACATATAAGATGCTCTCAGTTGGACTGTTCTCAAAACCATGTGCAATCAAATAGGCATGTATCTTTTCATACCAAGCATGTGGTGCGTGTGTCAAACCATATAATGCCTTTTTCAACCTGCATGCCTAGTTTTCATGCCCTTTTTGCACAAAGCCAGGGTGCTGAAAAACATACACTTCTTCATGCACTTCAGCATTCAGAAATGCAGTTTTGATGTCAAACTGATGTACATTCCAACCATGATGAGCTGCAAGTGCACAGATGCTATGAACAGTAATCATTCGACAAGTAGAAGCAAAGGTCTCAAAATCAATGCCTCTTTCCTGAGCATACCCCTTTGCAACAAGCCTTGCCTTATACTTGTCAACTGTTCCATCAGGCTTATGCTTCAGCTTATGGACACTAATGGTAACATTCTCCCATTAAAGGCCAATATGGCCAAAGTAACTATGGGAGAAGAAATTAAGAACTATAAAAAATACATGAGTGCAAGAACACAAACTGTACCTCCCACCTAATGGGCATGTTACAAAGTATACAAATGACTGTGTAAGATCATGAATCAAGTAACACCCATCAAGTGATTACAGTGTTGAAAGCTATCCTGTGGTAGAGCTTGAGTCAAAGCATCTACAAAATTATCTTGAGTATGAACCTTCTCAAGAACAATGCGCTTAGTGGCTAAGAAATCTCTATTGAAGTGATACCTCACCTCAATGTGCTTAGTCTTTGCATGATAGACTGGATTCTTAGCCAAAACAATAACACTCTGACTATCACAGAGAAAATGAGGTACATGTTGAGGTAGACCCATATCATAAGCAAGATGAGAATGCCACAATGCTTCCTTACATGCCTCACTTGTTGTAACATACTCTTCTTCTGTGGTGGAAACAATTTTACATTCTTGAAGATGGGATCTCCAAGAGATAGCATCTCCAAAAAAATGAAAAATGTACCCTAATATAGACTTAAGATTCTCTACACAACTAGCATAGTCAGAATCTGTGTAACCAATAATGGATGCTTTTCCTCTACCTAAGCATAGACACTTGTCCTTAGTGCCATTGAAATATCTCAAAATCATCTTGACCACTTCCCAATGTTTCTTGCAAGGATTAGACATATATCTACTCACAACTCCCACTCCAAATGCAATGTTTGGTCATGTAGCTATCATAGCATACATGAGACTACCAACAACAGACTAATAAGGAATTTTGGTCATGAATTCCTTTTTCTCATCCGATTTAGGGCAATCATCCTTGGTCAATTTCACATATGTGCGTAAAAGTGTACTCAATGCCTTTCCACCCTACATACTGAACCTGTGAAGTACTTTGAATATTTACTCGCTTTGAGACAAGTATATGCATCTTTAACTCCTATCACAAGTAATGTGCATGCCAAGAATATTTTTGGCATCCCCCAAGTCCTTCATATCAAATGTTTGAGTCAACTTCTTTTTGAGAATTGACAAGTCATAAGAGGACTTCCGAGCAATCAACATATCATCGACATAAAGTATCAAGCATATCAAGCGGCCATCTTAGCATCTTTTTGTGTAGAGACAATGATCCTCATTGCTTTGAGCATAGCCTTGAGACTTCATAAAAGCATCACACTTTTGGTACCATTGTCTAGGGGACTATTTAAGTAGATATAAGCTCTTCTTTAGCTTACAAACTAGACTTTCTTTGCCAGAAACTACATAACCCTCTGGTTGTTCTATATAGATCTCATATGTAAGATCTCCATGCAAGAAAGCAGTTTTCACATCCATTTAGACTAGCTCTAAGTGCAACATTGCAATGAATCCAAGCAACAGGCATAGGGTAGTCATCTTTACCACTCGAGAGAAGATTTTCCTCTAAATCATCACCATTTTGTTGCTTAAAACCCTTTGCAATAAGTCGTGATTTATACTTTGGAGAAGCACTATTTGATGTGAATTTCACCTTATATACCCATTTACATGGTAAAGCTTTCTTGCCCTTTGGGAAAGGTACTAAATCCCAAGTACCATTCTTGAGAATAGAATCCAACTCATTCTTCATGGCATGCCCCCACTTAACATGATCTGTTGTCTACATAGCCTCTTTGTAGCAAGAAGGCTCACTAACATCTGTTAGCATAATAAAATCCAAACCTGGAACATATCTATCAGGTGGATGTGAGACACATGTAGAGCATCTCAATGATTGCTGAACAAGAACATTTGCAGATTGATCTGATTGGACATTCTTTTGAACATCCCTATGTGCATCATTTTTATGCATGCTAACTAAAGGACTAGTATCCTCAAAAACCACTCTTCTCACTTCAACCTACTTGATGGGCTATTTATGCATCTTAGACTCATTGAAAATGACATCTTTACTTCTAATCATTGATCATGTTTTAGGATCCCATAAGTGATATCCAAACTTTCCTTCTTGACCATATCCAAGAAAAATGCATTTCTTTGACTTATGGTCCAAATTTTGTCTAAGATTCTTGGGTATATAAACATATGCTTCACACCCAAAAACTCAAAGATGATCATAATATGGTGGCTTCCCTATCCATAACTCTTGTGCCACTTTCAGACCTTTGGTAGTACTAGGTGAAAGGTTAATCACATGAACTGCAATCAATACTGCCTCTACCCAAAAGCCTTGTGAAAGGTTTGCATGATGCGGCATAAAAACTATGCTATCTTGAATAGTTCTATTCATCCTTTTAGCTACACCATTCTGTAATGGGGTATAAGGAGCTGTAGACTCTCTACAAAATTCCTCTAGACTGACAAAAAATGTTGAATTCATGTGAGGTATACTCACCCCTATTATCTGAATGTAAAGCCTTAAGCTTAGTTCCTTTTTCAGTCTCAATTGAAGCAAACCATTTTTTGAAAGTAGAGAATACCTCATGCTTTGCTTTGATAGGATATACCTAGACTTTTCTAGTAGCATCATCTATGAAAGTGACAAAATAAAGAGAACCACCTAATGACCTTGTGGGCATACAACCACACACGTCTGTATGAATGAGATCTAAAGGCTGAATTGAAGAGTCAATGTGTGTCTTGTGCACATTCCTAGTTTGCTTTCCATATTGAAAATGCTCACAAAATGAAAAATCAGAGAAAGATAACACAGTTAAGTAGCCAGAACAAGAAAGATTTTCCATACCACTATGTGATATATGACCCAAATGGCCATGCCAAATACAAGCCATAGCAACTGTTCAGTAATAGCTAACAAGTGTTCTTTCTATGATACAAATAAAGGATAAAGTGAGCCAACTTTTCTTCCTTTTGCAATAACCATATTTTCCTTTGATGTGTGAAAGGACTGAGCATAGAGGACCACCTTGTAACCAAGGTCATCAAGTTGATCAATTGCCATCAAGCTGCATGATAACTGAGGCACATGGCATACATTATGCATAGTAAATTTTAAACCATCAATGAACTACACAACCACATCTAAACAATCCCCACAATGTCACATTGGTAAGAGTCACCAAGTCTCACAGTACCAAGAGACTTTGCTTCATAACTAGAGAACCATTCTATGTATGGTGTCACATGGAAAGAAGCACCATAATCTAGCAACCACGTGTGGGAAAGAGAATTGATCATATTAACCTCAATTGACACACTACTTTCAAGTTTCAACACATCAGCATCATCAGAAATGGCATTAATTTCTTCAATCTTCACAGTTGAAGTAGATGTTGCAGGTAGGTGTTTAACATGCCCATCAACATTTTGTCCTTTACCTTTAGTATTCTTTAATGCATAACAATCTTTCTTCATGTGTCCTTTCTTATGACAATAATGACATTCGATATCCCTCTTCCTTGATTTACTTCTACTCTTATTCCATTGACCATTCTTTTCCTTGTTCTTGCTCTTGCCACGTTGCTGATTCTTTCCTTGGTAAGAATCATGAACATTACATGCATCTCCACTCTGAGTGCCAACCATAGATTTTCTATGAATCTCCTCACTCAAGAGTGCTCCACATATGTCATCATAGACTAGTTTACCACTAGATGCACTATTGCCAATAGCTATCCAAAACATATCCCATGATGATGGCAAGGTGCATAACAACAAGATTACTTTCATTTCATTATCCATATCCATTTTTTGAGCCTCTCACTAGGAGAATATAGGATCAAATGCATTTAGATGAGTAGAAACAACATATGTGTCTGTCATGCAAAGGTCATATAACTTTCTCATTAGATACACTTTATTTGATGCCATCTCTTTTTCATATGTATAACTTCGTCCAAAGCTCCTTCCCACTTTCACAGTCTAATATTGTAAAGTAAAAATTATATGCTAGGTGCAATCGAATAGTAAACTTTGCCATTTCATCTAACTCATTCCAATCATCTTCATCCATGTCACCAAGATTATTTGAGTTGTCATCATGAGTAGTTAAAACAATCTTACCAACTCCCATTAAAAGATATCAGGAGTTTTTTTACATAGGTGATAATATTCCTTGTAGGGACAGCAAGTGAATTGAAGAAATTGTGCTGTGAGGTAATATGTTTGGTTGCCCCACTATCAGAGTACTAAACTTTTGAGTCTATTGTAGACATGCACTGCTCATGAGAAGATGGGTCATAACTGCATATAATAGTAAATGCCCATCCTTCATTTTGCACAAGATTAGGAGACTTTGTTTTTGGTGTAGAGGATTCCACAACAATCATTTCGGCCTCTTTCTTCTTTGCCTCTTTTGCAGCCAGTTTTGGACAACTCTTTGTGACATGATCATTTCATTTATAGTATTTGCAAAACTCTTTTTGCTTTTCTGTTTTCTTCTCATCTTTGTCTTCCTTCTTCGATTGTGCAGCATTAGCAGATTTTTGCTTACTACTAGATGAGCTCCATTTACCCTTGCCTTTCTGACTACCTAAGAAAGATTTATTTGCAACACGTATAATGACCTTTTCTACATGATTGATCTTCCTGCAACAAAACAAAGAATAAATCCTCAAATGTTAAGGCATTTGGATTTCCTTTAATCATCATTCAAAGAGTAGAAGTAAAACTCTGATATCAATCAAGAAGACCAATAAGAATATTCTACACAAGTGAATTATTTGGTAAAACTTCATCAGTAGAAATCAATTGTACCTTCAAATCTTTGATCTTTGTCAAAAAAACTATCCACATAATTTCCTTCATTCATATGCTCACTCTCCAATTGTTTTTGGACATAAGCAATAGAAGCCTCATCTCTTGCCTGGTATAAAGTGTTAAGTGTATCCCAAACATCCTTTGTTGTTTTGCAAGAGTGAATATGAGGAATAATGGCATGTTTGATAGAAAAGGCTATCAATGCATGTGCCTAAGCATCTCTGCCATCCCAACAAAGTTGCTCTACAATAGGTGTAGCAGGAACCACAACACAAATAGGAATCTAAAAATCATAATCTTCAATGCCATCTTCATCACCTTCAATAATTGTATTCACAGGTGTAGAAGGGCATTTCTCAATACTATCCACAATATTCCACATTCCTTTTGCTACCAATAGGTGATGCATCATATATGCCAAAACGGGTAATTGATACCATCTAGCTTGTCCTAAATAGCCATGATATGGAATACATTATTACTTTCAGCCTCGCCACTAGCTAAATACATTGAAGTAGAAAAATTATTGTATCTTAAAAACTTGAACAGAACTGCCCTATCGAGCTCTACTAAACTTGTAGCAGACTTTGAGGCACTTGTACTAGTAAATTGAAACTTGTATATATGTTTGGCACAAAAGGAATAAATTGACGGTAGAGACATTGCAATAGTGCATTCAAAGTCCGGAATGAGCTCAGATCGATTTGCTCGTAATTTCCATGAGTATGCTCACCAATTTTTATGGGATTCTGAGACTGTGATCTGAGGGGTGTTGACGATGCCTTAGATGAGCCCGCGACCTGCGCTGATACCAATTGTTAGAATAATTCGAGGTCTATGCAAGCATATGAACGACACAAGGAAGAAGAATAATATTGGAGCACAATGCAACACTAAATGAATCACCAAGTGAATGTACAATAATAAGTGGCCCATTAGGGTTATAGGAATATATAAAAATCGGGAGAGAAAAACATCCCAAAGAGGGAAAAAAGTGCCCTGAAGGTCCTAAGTGTGTTCACACACATCACTACCAAAATATATCAACAAATCGATAGTCCAAATTTTGGTGGGCATTGATGGCTTTTCAAGTGGGAGAGGTGTTCATGGCCATCATCTCTCCCTCTATGGGTAGAATTTCCTAACCTAGAATTCTTCCTTCATTTTTTAACCAACGAGATAGTTAACCCACTTAGGTGGAAATTGACAATGAAAGACAATGTTGGGCATCCAATATATGAGGATGTACCCAACTCCTTTAACCCGCGATGGCACTTGCAAATGTGTATCTAGGATGATCTTAACCTTGAGCTCACATCCTCAATCATTATTCATATTGGTGAAGAGAATATCCTTGAGAAAGAAGTAAATTACAAGAACATCCCAAATGATTTCTTTCATTGTGGCACTCAAGGCTACAAAATCAAAGAGTTTCCTATGACAAAAGGGGCCAAAAAATCAATGTCTAATGAGGAGGATCTAGGTGCTACCCAACAAGTGGGAAACTCCTCATCGTCAAACCATATCTCCATGGATCTTCACACAAGAAAAACACCAATTCAAACAAAAATCGTAAGGAGGACTCAAGCAATGAGGTTAAACGTGGATGGATTTAAAAAGGTCAAAAGAAAAAATAAAGAATCCCTAAAAAGAAATAAGAAGAAGGAATGTCTCACGTAGTGAAGCTCTAATCTTGGAGACAAAGGTAAAATTATCTGACTATTGAGGTGGTTTCACTTAATTGGAAGACATTGAAGTTTCCCATGACAATATATCTCAAGAAGAGTATGCTACTAGAGAAGAAGATGATCGAGCCCATCAAAGTTCCATCATTGGCTTGATTGTCCTAGAGTTGTATGCAAAGATAGTTTGTGGCCCTAAAGGTTAGCCCCCTCTTGAACTTTTACCTCTCTATAAGAGCCCTATCAAAGAGAGATTCAATGCAAACAATGACTTTGTTCCCAAAAATTATGAAGAAGGAAAAACCATGAGAAATAGAGATAAAAACCAAGTAAAAAAGACCTATCCATTTGAAAATGATCATCTTCTGTTTCCGAATTAGTGGGCTCACGGATCTTGCAAGTGTCAAGATCATAGGCCAACGGCTCAAGGATAAAAATTTAAACTTAGATTTCATCTACCTTCAATAGATTAAAGTCGATGACGAGGATTCCTTAAAGAGACTAAAGTATATCAACACGTAGCATTCCTAGATTTCCAATGCTAATGTTCATCTTTCATTAGCTATTCATGTGATGCTCAATAGAGATGGGTGGCATTCAGGTTTGGGGCCCTAGACCCCTTCTCAGTGGTGTCAATTTATGGCCTAAACTTAAATCAAGAGAGAATTAAAACCCACGATTGGATAGATAACCTTCCTTCAAACCTGGCCCTCTTTGGTGACTTTAACATGGTGGAAGTGCTCCCAAATTGGTGGGATCACAAGGGGCATATTATTGATAGGCTTGAGAAAACAATTGGGGTTTCCCACTCTCTCCCTTGCCAATCATATTGTCTTGTTAGATCCCAATAGTGACCTCCTTTAGTCACCCATCGAGGATATGAAGGATTCATGGTTTCACGATGTCCCTTTGGAAAAGCCTCTTCCTTCTGTTTGTCACAAAATCTTGTACTTAGCAACATAATTATTCATCTATCAAATGTTTATTTACTCTTTATTCTAGTTAAGATTTTAGCATCATTTGAAACTTGATGGGTCATAATGATTCTCATCGCACATTTGTTCTTCTCGAATCATTGCAAAAATCTCTTCAAAAGTGAGAGGGATAGGTCTAGCTTGGGTGTTGCTAGTTGTCAATAACCCATGATAAATCTCTAAACGGATTTAAACATGGCCTTGAGCTGATTCATTAGGTATTGCGATAAACCAATATCATCCAGTTGATCTTTTAAATGTTTCATCCTCTTGATGAAGTTCCATTCTTATCTAGTTCTAAACGTGTTTCATTTATTAGTTGATTTTTTAGACCCTAGATTATTGTGTGACTATTTTTTTCACATCGGCAATGTGATATGCAAAAAGGTTTTTTGTTTAGTGATGTGTTGAAATAAATTAAGAATATAACCACGTATCCTAATATTAATTGAGCATAATGCACCTCCGTTTTTCATTGTCATGCTAAAGGAAGCTATGGATTGGACTAAATTATTGCTCTAGAGTTTATTGGATCTTGCATTAGAGGAAACTTTAAGTTAGGCCCTCGTAGCTCCATGAAATTATCCAATAGCTTATATATTTACAAAGTTGATGATATTTTGAACTTTTATAACTTGTAATTCATTCCACTAAGCTCCCATTCAATAAAACTCGATGAATGAATACGAGTTTTTGGAACAAAAAGAACAAACGATGAAGCGCATGTATGAAGGAAAAATAATACACTCAGTGTTTAAAAAAGAATCTCTCTCTCTCTCTCTCTCTCTCTCTCTCTCTCATAGGCACCTCAAAGGTCCATAACCATGTTCCAAAATGACTATGCAATAGAAATGAATATATTAGAAGAGAAGAGAATAGAAGGATGCGGACATTGTCCATCCGTTTGTTCTCATACTAAATCTTTATTAGAGATTTTTCCTACTTTAATTGGGAGATTACAAGGTAGATATATGAGGGATCAAATTGATGTCCAGATTAGTGTAGAAGTAGTCTATACGCATGCCATGGATATAATTATTCAAACAAATTATTGGATTGTATTTATCGATTAGAAGGGTCTCCATGCCCTCTACATCTTGCCCTTATGCTTTTATCAAACGCATTCACGTTGGTCATTCACTAGCATTGATCAGCCACCGAAGCATGTTCATGCCATCAATAAGACTCTCTAACCCTTCTTTGACAGACTTTACATGGACTAATACGAACAAGAACTACAATTCGAAGAGGATAAATACAGAAGATTTATTAGTTAATCCGTCTTCCCAATAAGTATCACTCAACTTAAAATACTGAAGTATTCATGTTTGTAGAAGTATTTACTCATTAGTAATTTAATGCAGAAGTTTCTTAGTTAAAAAATTAAGACGTAAGCATGTGAGAGAAATCCTCGTCTCAAAGTTTTTAAAAAGCAATTAGAGATAATTATAATTGAAGAAAAACGAAAAAATATGCCGAAAATTGGAAAGTTCTTTATTAGTCATATCGTGACACAGATAACACCATAATTTAGTTCTACATCTTAACGACGACCAGTACACAGTTTCAATGGCAAACACACAATTTCTGTTTGTCTTTCTCTCATCGAGGCCGGGGGTGGGTCCTTTTCAGGCATAGTAATCAAGAGCGCACAAAATATGAGAGAGAGAGAGAGAGAGAGAGTATCCCACACAACTCTTCCTGTGTATGTATGAGAGGATGGAGAGCATCTCTCTCTCTCTCTCTCTCTCTCTCTCTCTCTCTCTCTCATAAACAAACAGAAAGAGGGCATGGAATGATGGAATTTGGAAAGCCTGAACTTGCCATGCTTCTTCAATGGCGGCGCCTCTGAGACAGACCGATCCCGAGATGGGACTCGGGAGTCGTACTACCAGAGGTTGATATTCCCATGGCTCCTTTCCACGCAGACATGCGACAAAGAAGTCCGAAGAAGACCACTCTCTTCAACGCTGACTTTTGAATTGGGAATATCCATGATCCATCCACGAAGGCTGCCGTCGTTTGTCCACTCTTCTCCTTCACGAGTTTTATGAACGTTATACAGAGAAGGCAAGAGCCAAGCAAGTACAGTAAATGGAAAAGCATCGCCAAATTATTGATGATACTAGCACTTATGCAGAGTTTATGTAGTACTACCTCTCTCTCTCTCTTGCATACACAAACAGAATCAGAATACCGTTGAGTTCAATTCATTCACCTCAAGTCTGAGATGGCAGCATGGAAATTATGATGCCATGCTCCTGCAATGGTGGCGCCTCTGAAAAAGACAGAGGTTGACATGGCAAACTCGGTATCAACTTCATTATTCTATCTTGTTGGCATGCTACAAGCATCAGAAATAACATCGAAATTAATGTCATTTAGATGACGGTGTGTATTTGACGCTCGTTCTAACTACAAATAATGTTTAGAGAGGAGTTTAAGTAGATGGAGGGGCTGCTAACATTAGTTAGTAAGACAGGAAGAGCCGACTAGGCCATGGTGGCATAGCAGCCCAACAAACACTGTCAATTAAAGCCATATGTTTGAATACCCTTCTCGATGAGGGACATCTTGTCATTAGAGCTAAAATCCGTGATTATTACATAGACTACAAGAGTAGAAGTGGGTTGTATGCATGTCTTTGGTTGATCTTCCATTGTTGCACCTTTGCAATTGGCTTCCGATATCTGTATAACCTAGCTGGTCTTCAGACCATTTGGCCTCTAGAAGGTTATATGCTCTTGCTTTGTGAGCTACCAAGGGCATTGTGAGTAGTATGCCCATCACTTCTTATTCTTTCATAATCTAAACTCGAGAAGAATACAAAATAAGGTTCATGCTCCAAGTGGTAAATAAGATGAGTGAATTCATGATTATTATCACCTACATGCTATCCATGACCGTTTCAAGTTGATCAATCTTAAATGGGTATCGCTCAAGCAATGCCCTAATAAGTTAGTATCTTATTGGAAACGATCATCGATGGGATGGGTAGTAGTGATGGTATAAGAATTGGAAGAATTATATAAGCCATGTGTTGTCTCCCAAAATATAAATTGTGTTGTAAGCGCACCTTGCTTGGGCCCTTAACTTCTAAAGGTCGGGTGGGGGTAGGGGGGAGGGGAGGTGGATTGAACTCCTATGGGATGCAACAGGATACCTATTACCACCACCATGGTGAGCTATCAAAGAAATTCCTTATAGGGACCATTGGAACTTTGACTTACCTAGTTCAAACTTGTCTAGACTTAGGGTCATACCTTCCCAATGTTTACTTTAGTGATCCATGGGGCTCTATATCCTAAAAGTTGTTATGCATCTAACCCTTGCTTTGTGGGATTGAAGAGGTTTCATGAGTGCTATGCTTGCCTTTTATTGTAATTTCAATTAGTTCATGAGTGCTATGCTTGCCTTTTATTGTAATTTCAATTAGTTCAAGCTAAGTTTGAAGAGTAGTTCCCAATGATCAAACTTCCTTTGAGAAGAGACTTTTGTGTTCCTTCGATATTTGACATTTATAAGAATGGAAAGCAAAAACCAAAAGAAAATGGATGGAAAGACATTGCATTTGTGTTAGTGATGATGAGTCCAACGCATAGGAAGACACGTCCAACTCATAAGAAGACACTTTCAGAATTCTTCCATCCAAAGGTAACCTAATGGAAATGACAACAATCAGAGCGCATGTTGCTCTTCTTGATTCCAAAATTGAAGATCATTCATTGGAAGTTCAGAAGAAATCCCAAACTAGAGTATTCAACAATGATGAGTGCAAGGACCTCTCTTAAAAAAATATATTAAAAAAAAGGAAGTTTGGTTGAGCCTTAGCCTCCCTTGTTTGAATTAATGAAAGAACAAACGTATAGTGAAGGGGCATAGTGCCCTTAGGATCCCATCTTTCCTATAGAGTAGGGGTAATATTGCGTGAAGGTGCAACAATGATGAGAGCAAAAACTAGATAGGAAACCTATGTTTTAGAGAGAGTTATAGAGAAGGTTAATGAACTTTTCCTCGCCCTTATATGGGATGCCCACTTATTTTTTATTTTATTTTCGTTCAAAAGGAAGTTTGGTTGATGCCTATTTTCCCAAGCTTGAATAAAATAAAGAAAAGTTGTAGAATGAATGTACTTAGTGTAGACCACTCTCTTCAAGGCTGACTTTTGAATTGGGAATATCCATCCGTGAAGGCTGCCGTCTTTTATCCACTCTTCTCCTTTGCGAATTTTATGAACGTTATGCAGAGAAGGCACGAGCCAAGCAAGGAATGTACATGGAATAGCATCGCCAAATTATTGATGATACTAGCAGTTATGCAGTACTAATCCTCTCTCTCTATATAGCCAAATTATTGATGATACTAGCAGTTATGCTAACTAGTTAGTAAGACAAGAAGAGTCGACTAGGCCATGGTGGGATAATAGCCCATGAAACACTGTCAATTAAGGCCCTTCTCGATGAGGGACATATTGTCATTAGGGCTAAAATCATTCATTATTACATAGACTACAAGAGTAGAAGTGGGTTGTATGCATGTCTTTGATTGATCTTCCATTGTTGCACCTTTGCAATTGGCTTCCGATATATGTATTATAACCTAGCTGGTCTTCAGACCATTCGGCCTCTAGAAAGTTATATGCTCTTGCTTTGTGAGCGAGCAAGGCTTAGTGTTGCAAGACACCCATTTGGACTTTTAAGCACATTTTTAACGCGTAAATCTTGCACGGGTTCCTTAGGAGGCTAAGAGAATAAGACTGATCTCTCTCTCTCTCTCTCTCAATCTTTAATGGGTCTTCTTTCTAGAAATAGCATCCTAGTATTAAGAATTGGGCTAACCTCCTTGGCACACGTTTTCGTGTGTTTGATGGCCAATTTTCTATGTCTTAGTTTCCGATCCATGAACACTATTCAACAAAAATGAGTCTTTGACAATGGAGGTTTTGGATAATCATACGGCACTTTGGTTGCTGCCCGTCGAGACCTGGTCTTGAGGGGTGCTACCAAGATGCGCGCACATCAGTTTCCTTCAGGCTAGCAATCCCCCCCGCCCCCCTCTTCCCCAATCTCTCTCTCTCTCTCTCTCTCTCTCTCTCTCTCTCTCTCTCTCTCTCTCTCTCTCACACACACACACACACAAGAACAGACAACCTCTGACTTGCATTCAATCACCTGGAGTCTGAGACCTCAGGATGAACAATCTGTTGTCACGCTCCTTCAATGGCAGCGCCTCCCAGACGGACCTCGAGGCGGGAGTGGAACTCTCAGGAGGCGCCACCATGGCGCGTTTCCAAGGAGATATATCTGCCCTGGAGGCGGAAATGGAGAAAATGAAAGACTTGCTCAATCAATTGCAGCGGAGCAGTGAGGATAGCCGAGCCGCCACCAGCAATCAGGCCATGAAGAGCGTGCGGCAGCGCATGGACAGCCTGGTCATGGAGGTTTTGCGGAAGGCGAAAGTCATCAAAGGGAAGCTGGAAGCACTAGAGCGGAGCAATCAGGATAGCCGCAAGATAGCCGGCTGCGAGGCGGGCAGCACGCTCGACCGTATGCGGACGAACGTGACAGCTACGCAGCGGCTGAAGCTGCAGAGTCTCACGCAGAGCTTTGACGAGCTGCGGCAGAGGTTACAGGCCGAGCACAAGGACACCGTCAAGCGCAGGTACCATGCCGTGACGGGGGTGGAGGCGACGGAGGAGATGGTCGAGGAGATGATCGCGAGCGGAGAGAGCGAAACGTTTCTGCAGAAGGCAGTGCGCGAGCAGGGGAGGGGGCAGATCCTGGGCACGGTCGAGGAGATCCGGGAGCGTCACGATGCGTTGAAAGAGATGGAGAGAAACCTGCTGGAGCTCCATCAGATCTTCCTCGACATGGGGGTGCTGGTGGAGGAGCAAGGGTTGAAAATTAAGACAATCGAGGAGGCTGTAGGCGACGCTCAGGTGTACGTGATGGACGGCACTAATCAGCTCGTCAAAGCCCGCAAAACACAGAAGAACACCCGTAAGTGGACCTGCATCTGCATCATCATCCTCCTCATCATTATCATTCTGGTAGTAGTTCTGCTTGTAAAGTTGCTCAATTGACAGCCTCCATAGCCATGCAGCAGCATCTCCACACAGGTCTTCTTCTCCGAGCTTGGATATCTCAAATTGGGCGCTTTTATATGAGGTGTATATTCTATTATTTGATTCCATTTTAGCAATCTCCATTGCAGATACCCTAAATTTCGGAAGATGTTATTCAAATAGTTCTGATTATTGGATTCAAACGGTCTTCTGATTGTTGTGTAAACGTAGAGTATGTTTCCTTTATTTGCTTCTGTCTTGGTTGGACATGTCCATGAGTCTCTCATGATGGGTGCCTCTATCTTAAGAGGTTGGGTGTGTGAGTGTGTATTTCTAATTCATTGTACTCTCCAAAAAAAAAAAGCAATGGAAGACAGAAAAGAGAAAAAAGCTATAAAAGATTCCGGAATCCTGATTTATTTTGTACTAAATAGTTCACATTGGGCATCTTTTTCGCACATTTATCCTCTTAATAAGAATCTCATGATTGGGATTATCATCTTGCTAACTATGATTATCAATGTTCGATTGAGGTTGATGCTTATGTGTTATCCCTTGATATTATTTTTTGTCATCAATTCCTTGCAAATTTCTAAACAAGTATTATAAAATAAAACGATATGTATTATGGAACAAAACCATCTGATAGAACTCTCACCAATAATGTTGTGATCTTTGTTGGATGACATTTATGTGTTATCCCTTGATATTATTTTTTGTCATCAATTCCTTGCAAATTTCTAAACAAGTATTATAAAATAAAACGATATGTATTATGGAACAAAACCATCTGATAGAACTCTCACCAATAATGTTCTGATCTTTGTTGGATGACATTCTAACCTTGATCTCGTGCTCCGTCATATATCTCGAGGTGTAATAACGGAATTCAACGTATGGTTTCACATGAACAACATATCAAATATTTGTTAGTATATCATCAATATCTACCCCTTTTGATTTTATGTTTTATTGCACATTTTCTAAGGCCCCCATTATGAAGGAAAGCCAATAGTGCATTATCTAGTTGATGGGAATCTCAACTTGCATGTTGGATGAAGTTCGAATTGGACCATCCAACGTATTGTAAAAAAAGGGAGTTATAAGGCTCCCCAATTGTAGGGTCCCAGGTAGTGGTGAGTAGCCGCGATTTGTTGGTGCATACCAATCACCAATTGAAGGCTTGGAAGATTAAAGGATGAAGGAAGAATCAATTCCTAAAGTGTGGAAGAAGATTACATTCAAAGGATAAGAGAAGTGTACACATATGTACATTAGTTTAGTCATAGCTGACTTAGATCTTTTGTTTAGTAAGAATCATGTACAAATTTATCTATAAATACTTTGAGAAAAGTCGGGGCAAGTATGAGAGCATATGTGACAATAGTTAGAAGTAAAGAATGAGGGAGATAGATGTCATGAGATAGAGAAAAAGTTAGTTGAGTTAGCTCTCATCACTCAACTGTATTTTCTTCTGAGTAATTGAAAATATTTGCGCCCGATGTTTCTGCGTGTTCTCCTTCTACAGTAGATCAATTGTGAAATGCTTTTGTACAAGTCTAAGTTGAGAGTTGCTTGACCTCTGTACAAAGTTTTAGCTTCCAATTGTAATCAGGCTGAGTGAATTAAGTGTAGGAACATTCATATGTGAAGTGTGTTCACTGGTTCCTAAAACAGGCGCAGATTTCGAAGTTAATGTTTTGATCATTTCTCCTAGCACAGTTTAAAGTTTTGCATGAGTGAGGGCTTAATCTTTAAGTTGGAAGATAAGATATTCATGTCTAGAAGCATTTTGGAAAACGGGTTCTATTTAAGGAGAACCAAGTCTTAAAAGTTAAAGGTATAAAATCGACTGTTCTGAGTGACAGTTTCTGACATAGGTAACTTGAGAAGTTGATTTCTCAAGTTATACTTAATCTTTTGAAGTAATTCAACTTGGAGTAGATGCGCAATCTCTAGGAGATACTTCGTACAAAGTTTCATCAAAAACTTTACACGTTTGATAGGCCAATGTGAAGAAATAGTGCAGCAGACTTTTCTGTGTTTCATCTTCTTCACAGATTTGTTAACTTTTTGATAATTAGTAATTGATCCTCTAAATGAGTGGAAGGTTTTGACTTATTCTTGGTATAGAGGTGCTCTAATCACAAGAATAGGTTGTTCTTTTGGAGAATAACATTCTCCATCAGTGGTATCAGAGCAGGAGACATCAAATTGAGAAAAGGAGGATCCCGACTGCTGCAGATTCAAGAAATTCAACACTTGAAGGACTAAGAAGTGAAAGCTTGGAGTCAAAGCTTGAGGAGAAGACTATTTGACATCAAGAAAGGCAAAAGGAGTTCAATTCGAAGTAAAGGTACATACATTGTTTGTAAAGCTTGAAGATTTCAATACACAGGTGGATACAAGATGGGAGAAAGCTTGCAGATTGATAAGCTAGATAGGGAGAACTATCCAGCATGGTCCATGAGGATGGAAGCACACCTCATGAGCAAAGATCTTATATCATTTATTACAGGAGATGAAGAAAAACCTGAGTTTGCAGATCCTAGTATTCCTACTAGGGAAGAGCTTGCAATGTTGAAGACTTGGATGAGAAAGGATGCTCAAGCAAGGAGCATCATCTACATGGCTGTAAATGATTACCTTTTACCTCACATCAGAGGTTTGGAAAGTGCTACAGATGTTTGGAATGCCTTGGAAGAGCATTTCCAAAATACTACTAAGTCAAGGAAGTCCTCACTATGGGCTGAGTTCACAACCTTCAAGAAGAAGAGCTCACAATCAATTTCAGATTATGTGGCAAGGATGAAAGATATTGCAGATAGCTTGGGAGCAGTGGATGAAGACATTGAAGAGGAAAAGTTGGTAAGACAAATACTTACAGGTTTGAGAGGAGATGAGAAGTGGAAGCCTTTTATATTGTCCATAGAATTGTCACTTGATCACTTTACTCCTGATCTTAATCAATTGCTAGGACAGATGCTAACCTTTGAGCAGGATCTTAAAGGAGACAATGATAGAAGTACAAGTCAAGCTATGTACTCTAAGGATAAGAAAAAGAATGGCAAGGGAAAGCAATCAAATGATGATGAAGGGAATTCAAATCAAGCTAACTTCACAAAAGGGAAGACAAATTTCAGAGGTAAAGGAAGAGGAGGTAAGAACAAAGATAATGCTAAAGCTTGTTGGATTTGTGGCAGAACAAATCATTTGGCAAATGATTGTTGGTATAACAATCAAAATGGTGGAAGCAATAATCAGAATTATAGTCAAAGAGGTAGAGGAGGCAGAAACCAAAGAGGCAATTTCAGAGGAAGAGGAGGTAGGACATCATATGGTAGAGGAGGTGGAAGAAACTTCCAATCTCAGTCCTACAACAATAATTATTATAATTATGCATCAGATCAGAAGGATGACATGACTCTTATCTTGAATGCAACTCATGAATCAATGGGAGAAGATCAAAGAGTGTTTTATATTGACTCAGGGTGCAGCAACCATCTGAGTGGGAATCTATCTTTGATGACTGATATGGAAGCAAGGGTGAATGGACATACAGTTCAGACAGGTGACAATACCAAACATAAAGTGGAGAGCATTGGATCAGTGAAGACAAAGAGTGGAAGTACACTTCTGAGCAAGGTACTTTATGTTCCTACTATTCCTAAAAATTTGATAAGTGTAGGGCAAATTGTGGAGAAAGGATATGAGGTAAGATTCACAAATGATGGTGTTTATGTACAAGATCCAAATCAGGGATATAGAAACATAATTGCAGGTAAAAAGGAAGGAAGATTGTTCACTCTCAAAGTCCAAGGTAATGTGGGACATGCATTATTTACCTATGGAAGTCAAAAGGTATCTGAATTAGACCTATGGCATAAAAGGCTAGGTCATTTCAATGAGAGAGCTATAAAGGAGATGTCAAAGAATCAGGTGGTGCTTGGATTGCCAAATATTGAAGGGCAACATATGGTGTACAAGTGTGAAGCTTGTCAATTAGGTAAAGCACATAAGAGTTCTTACAACAAATCAGGGTACAAGCATTCAAATATGCTTGAATTGGTTCATACAGATGTATGGGGTCCCTCAAGGGACTATAGCATAAATGGATCCAGATATTATGTGTTGTTTGTTGATGATGCAACCAGGTGGATTACTTTGTATGTAATCAAGGATAAATCAGAAGTTTTCAAGACATTCAAACATTTTCATGCTTATGCAGAAAGGATCACAGGGCAAAAGCTCAAGAGGTTAAGATCAGATGGAGGGGGAGAGTATTTCTCTAAAGAGTTTGATGATTATTTGTGGAATGCAGGTATCAAAAGAGAAGTAACTTGCAGGTACTCCCCTCAACAGAATGGAGTAGCAGAAAGGAGGAATAGGACTCTTGTAGAGTTTGCAAGAGCCATGATGAAGGAAAAGAATTGTCCAAATTACTTATGGGCAGAAGCCATTAACACTGCAACATACCTTGTGAATAGGTTGCCTTGCAAAGCTTTGGATGGAGGAACCCCTTATGAAGCATGGTGGGGTAAGAAGCCTAGTCTTGATCATTGTAAAGTATTTGGATGTATTGCATATGCTTATGTTCCTTCACAATTAAGACATAAGCTAGAACCAAAAGCAGAGAAGTATGTGTTTATTGGATATGATGATAGACAGATGGGTTACAGGTTGTGGAGTCCATCCACAAAGAAATTTCTTGTTACTAAAGATGTGACATTTGATGAGCAAAATATGTGGTATACAGGATCACCAAATGAGTATACAGGTGTTGAAGAAATTCAAAGGAAAGGAAAGGCAAAGGTAAAAGTATGTGAAGAAATTGTTGATGAAGTTGACTCTAGAAGTATAGTGCAGGATTATGTAGAAGAAGGGCCAAGATTTGATCCAGAGTCAAATGAGGCTGAAACTTCAAGGAATGCAGAAATCAGAAGATCTACAAGAGAAAGGAAAGAACCTATAAGGTATAGTTATGATACATCTTTCCTAACAACAAAAGATTATGCCTACATTGTGAAAACAGAAGAAGATCCAACCACTTATGAAGAAGCCAAAGGTAAACAGAATTGGGAGAAGGCAATGCAGGAAGAGTATGATGCTCTACTTGAAAATGAAACTTGGGAACTAGTACCAAGACCAAAGAATCAGAAGGTCATTGGATGCAAGTGGGTATATAAAACAAAGAGGTTTGCAGATGGTAAGGTGTCTAGATATAAGGCTAGACTTGTGGTCAAAGGTTATGCCCAAACTTATGGGGTAGATTATGATGAAACCTTTAGTCCTGTTGCTAAGATGTCTACAATTAGGACATTGATTGCTATTGCTGCTTGCAAGGGATGGAAATTATCACAATTGGATGTGAAAAATGCATTTCTAAATGGATACATTGCAGATGAAGTATATATGGAGCAACCAGAAGGCTTCATGGAATCAATTGGATCAGATTATGTGTGTAAGCTCAAGAGAGCTTTATATGGGTTGAAGCAAGCCCCAAGAGCTTGGAATTACAGATTGGTCAAGTTCTTGAATGAATGTGGATTTCAAGCATCAAAGGCAGATAGTAGCTTGCTAGTGAAGGCAAGTGAAAATGGATACATTTACATGTGCATTTATGTTGATGATATTATTGTTACAGGAACAGATGCTCAAGGAATCAATGAACTCAAAAGACAAATAGAGAAGGAGTTTAAGATAAGTGATTTGGGAAACTTATCTTATTTTCTAGGAATGCAGATTGTGTATACTCAACATGGAGTATATGTTTCACAAGAGAGATACTTGAAGAATCTTCTAGTCAAGTTTAACATGGAAGATTGCAAGATCTCAACCACACCATTGGAGGTAAATCATAAATTAAGCAGGTATGGAGGTGAAGAATTCAATGACATGAAGAAATATCAGAGTTTGGTAGGTAGTCTAATCTATGCTACCTTGACAAGGCCAGATCTATCATATGCAGTAGGTGTGTTGTCACAATTTATGCATTGTCCAAAGAAGACTCATTGGATTGCAGCCTAAAGGGTACTCAGATATATCAAAGGAACCCTAAGTGAAGGTTTGTATTATGGTTTCACTTCTGACACAAGAATCAAAGTGTTTAGTGATGCAGATTGGGCAGGTGACTCAGATGATAGAAGGTCTACTCATGGGTATCTCTGTTATGTTGGAGATAAGCTAGTTTCTTGGTGTTCAAAGAAGCAACATACAGTTGCTTTATCATCCACAGAAGCTGAGTATAAGGGAATGGTAGAAGCTGCAAAGGAAGTGATATGGTTGAAGACCTTGATGAAAAGTTTTGAGTTTGATCATAGTACTCCAATAATTTTTGGAGACAATATGAGTTCTTTGTATTTGGCAGCTAACCCTGTTTTTCATGCCAGGACTAAGCATATAGAGATTCAGTATCATTTCTTGAGGGAAAAGGTACTAGATAAAGAGATTGAAGTGATGTACACTCCAACAAAAGAACAAGTGGCAGATATGATGACAAAGAGTTTGGATGGACCTAAGTTACAAAGGTTCAAAGACATGGCAAGTATCAAGAAGACAGAGAAAACCTCAATTGATGATTGAGGGGGAGCTGTTGGTGCATACCAATCACCAATTGAAGGCTTGGAAGATTAAAGGATGAAGGAAGAATCAATTCCTAAAGTGTGGAAGAAGATTACAGTCAGAGGATAAGAGAAGTGTACACATATGTACATTAGTTTAGTCATAGCTGACTTAGATCTTTTGTTTAGTAAGAATCATGTACAAATTTATCTATAAATACTTTGAGAAAAGTCGGGGCAAGTATGAGAGCATATGTGACAATAGTTAGAAGTAAAGAATGAGGGAGATAGATGTCATGAGATAGAGAAAAAGTTAGTTGAGTTAGCTCTCATCACTCAACTGTATTTTCTTCTGAGTAATTGAAAATATTTGCGCCCGATGTTTCTGCGTGTTCTCCTTCTACAGTAGATCAATTGTGAAATGCTTTTGTACAAGTCTAAGTTGAGAGTTGCTTGACCTCTGTACAAAGTTTTAGCTTCCAATTGTAATCAGGCTGAGTGAATTAAGTGTAGGAACATTCATATGTGAAGTGTGTTCACTGGTTCCTAAAACAGGCGCAGATTTCGAAGTTAATGTTTTGATCATTTCTCCTAGCACAGTTTAAAGTTTTGCATGAGTGAGGGCTTAATCTTTAAGTTGGAAGATAAGCTATTCATGTCTAGAAGCATTTTGGAAAATGGGTTCTATTTAAGGAGAACCAAGTCTTAAAAGTTACAGGTATAAAATCGACTGTTCTGAGTGACAGTTTCTGACATAGGTAACTTGAGAAGTTGATTTCTCAAGTTATACTTAATCTTTTGAAGTAATTCAACTTGGAGTAGATGCGCAATCTCTAGGAGATACTTCCTACAAAGTTTCATCAAAAACTTTACACGTTTGATAGGCCAATGTGAAGAAATAGTGCAGCAGACTTTTCTGTGTTTCATCTTCTTCACAGATTTGTTAACTTTTTGATAATTAGTAATTGATCCTCTAAATGAGTGGAAGGTTTTGACTTATTCTTGGTATAGAGGTGCTCTAATCACAAGAATAGGTTGTTCTTTTGGAGAATAACATTCTCCATCACGATTGATGATGATAAATGGAATATTTCATGAAATATTCCTTATTTAAATAAGAAATCCTTCATATTTGTTAGGTTGGTTGAACCAAACTAAGTCGCATATGTGGATTACATGGGTAGTGACTGACCACGTCCTACCGCTCATGTTTTGCCATCCATAAAATGCAATGCCTCTCCATTAGCTTATATACACATGACTTCTACACTACCCCCAAATATGGGATTCAGTCAATGTATGTCTACCTTATTACTCCCTTTCTAGAGTTTTCTAGATCACTATTTAAGGTCTACCTTGCGAGCATATATGTGGACAACACCATCATCTTTGTACTTGTTAGTAGTAGTGATTATTTTTGCAATTCTAGTATATTTTTTCTCTTCTCTACTTTTTCTCCTTCATTCTCTTGCGTAAATACCTTCTTACACGGTATAAGATAGGTATTTATTAGTAAAGAGGATTATTTTCTCAACCTACAAGTACTTTTTTATTAACATAGTGTGCGAGAGATGGCTTCATCTTCTAGTATTGGTGCATTTATTGATATTATTGTTGCACCAATTCACATTTTTTCCACTTGCATTCATTGAAGGGAAGCTTGATGGAACAACTTACACATCTTTCAAAGTCTTGTGGATTGCTGGAAAATGTCATGGGACTAACTACGCCTCATCTAGAGTTGATTCTGATTGAAGATCCATTAAATCCTCAAGTGACAATCTAACCTAATCTAGATCTTCTTTCAGCTTGGAAGAGGTAGAATGCAAATGTGTTATATGCCATTCTGATGAGTGTAAGTGATTCTGTGCTTAATCTAGTGCAATAGACTACTAAATCATATGAAGCTTAGGGCATATTGGCTCACCAATATGAGACCAAGAATCACACTCGGATTCAAAAACTTGAGAATCAATTAGCAAATGACAAGCACTCTGAGTCAGCGAAGGCTAAAGACTTCATCAAACAAATCAAACATTTAAAAGGATCAATTGGTTGTTGTTAATGTTTTAATAACACTTGAAGGACGACCTTGCAAGTGTGTTTGAATTCTTCTTGCAAAATAGGATGGATTGGTAAATACTGTTAACACTCAGGTTAGGCCCTCCCCTCTTACATTTGAAGGGTCTTTTGCAATGCTTTTGGAAGAAGAAATGTTCTTGAATAGTAGGCAAGGCTCAAATGATGGAATATTTTCATTAAATGCAAAGGGAAAAGATTCTTCTTCAAAGAATAAGCCAAATAAGAATCAGTTCATCAAAATCTATTTCTATTGTGAAAAGAAGGCTCATGCAATTAAGGATCGCAAAAATAAACAAGATAATGAGAAAAATTGTACTCTTAAATTCACATTGAAGAATAAAGATCTATAAATACTATAGAACTTGAACTATGGATGACCATAGAGGAGGTATGTAACTGGTAAAGGATAAACACTCCTATGTGCACAACAAAAGCAAATGAACCCTCCTAGGATCTTGAATTTCTGACATAGTCTCTGTTTTTTCTGCGTTTCTCTAAGTACATGCAGAGAATGGAAATGAAACTAGCTTGAGTTGTATCTTCACCATACCTCATGGCAAGTAAATAATCATTCCCTTGGCCAGATGATGCATTTGCATAGTTACTTTTCCCTCTATAATTGTTGTTGTTGTTGTTGCCTTGATTCCTTGATCTTTGAGCTCTATTATGACATCCATTTGCAAAATGGCCTTGCTTACCACATGCAAAGCATCCATTTGAAGTGGGTTATCCTCTTCCACCAAATCTTCTACCTCTTCCTCTATTTGTTGCTCTTCGACCTGCATTTTCTTGTTGTCCTTGACCTCCTTGGTTGCTTTGATATCTTCGTGTTCCTCTTGTAGCACCTTGGTTGTGTCTTGCTTGTCCTCTACCTCCATACAACAATTGCCCTTTGCTATCCTTGGCATTATGGCCACCAAGGTTCATCTCCTTTGTCACCATGAGAGTGATTAGTTGATCAGAATTAGAACAAGATTCCCTTACATACACTAAAGTTGTGAAGGCCCTCGAGTTTTCATCATCCCTAAGTCCATTTAGGGAGTGGGCTACAAGATCGTCATCATCTAGGCACAACCGATTGACCCTAGTGCATCTGCAACTTTAACCTTTAATATGTAATCATTAGCACCTTGAGAGGGGCTTTCCTAAGATTATTTAGCTCATTCTTGAGCTAAATTTTTCTAGCAATTATGGAGGTTTAGTACAATCTCTCCAAGCACTCCCACACTTTCTTTGATGTATCCAAATCTTGAATAAGTCCTATCATGGAGTTGCTAATATGCTGAGATAAAATAAAATCACTCTTTTGTCCTTTTCATCCCACTCTCTTACTACTCTTTCTCTAGTCATTGGTTGGATTTAACTCATCTACATAGGTTTTTGGCTCTTCACCTCTACAAATCCCCACAAACCTTTTCCTATCAAAAAATTGCTTATTCTAAATTCCCATGGTTGACAGTTTCTCTTTTCGAACTTCTCAATTTGAGAATTGAGATCTTCCATGGTGCCTTCTAGCTCTTTTGAACCGTGTGCTTGATGCAATGAAGTTGAAAAAAGATGTTTTTTACCTCAAAAATAGAGCTACTCCTCTTGATGAATTTTTTTCTTTGATACAGTGACTTATTTGCTTCCCCTTGTTGTTGATGTGCCCATTCTTTGCTTCTTTCCTTCAAGCTTTGATGAGGTCTTTACTTGACTTTAGTTGCTCCTTCTTCTTTCTTTGATACTCCACTTATAGCTCTAATACCACTATTGGAGAATAAACACTCCTATGTGCACAATGAAAGCAAATGAACCCTCCTAGGATCTTGAATGTTTTCTAACATAGGCTCTATGTTTTCTAAGTTTCTCTGAGTAAATGCAAATGTGTGTAATATGCATGTATGTATGTATATGTTTGTATGCATATGCATGTGAGTATGTAATATGTATGTGTATGTATATGCATGTGTGTATGTAATATGTATGTGAGTGTGTATGTAATATGTACATGAGTATGTGTATGCATATGTCTGTGTATGTATGTATGCATCTCTCTCTATCTCATTCTCTTTCTATTTCATATCTCTCTCTCTTTCACTCTCTCTCTATCTCTCTCTCTCTCTCTCTCTCTCTCTCTCTCTCTCTCTCTCTCTCTCTCTCTCTCTCTCTCTCTCTCTCTCTCTCTCTCTCTCTCTCTCTCTCTCTCTCTCTCTCTCTCTCTCTCTCTCTCTCTCTCTCTCTCTCTCTCGCTCTTTATGCTTCTCTATATCTCTCTCTTTCTTTCATCTCTCTCTCTCTCTATCTCATTCTATATCAATCAAAAACAAAAGAATCACTTACCTCGATGTAATTGTTTGGAGTGTTGTCGTCAAAGTCCACTTAATGATGTCCTCCATCGAACTCCAAAGAAATCACACCAAAAAGCTCCTGCAAAACTAAAGAGAAGAGAAATTAGAAAAGGGAAAACACAAACAAAGAGAAAGGGTGCTACAGTGTGTGCGATATTCACCAAAATTTCACATCTAGAGAAATAGAGAGGTATGTGTAGAGAAAGAGAGAGAGAGAGAGGGAGAGAAAGAGAGAGATGTGTGTACACAATATGCTCAGAATGTAGTTCACGTGGGCAAACTCAACAGTAGCAGACTTTGGTTCAAAACGCGAGCGAATGTCGAATTTTTGCTCTCGGGTCCGATTAAAATGTTGCCTCGGTATAAGCGTCGGTATGAGCGTCGGTATAAGCGTCGGTATAAGCATTGGTAATTTGCATTAAATTACCGACGCATATATCGATGCTCATACCGCTGGTATTCCATCTGTGATTTTTCAAGCATCTTCAACAGTCATACTGACGTCGAGGCATGACCATCGGTATGGACAACGTCGGTATGCCCCTCATATGTTGTAGTGCATGTACATTGTACATATGCCCAGACTTGTGTGCATGAAAATTGGATATCAAATAGTGGATAATCTTGCTACATGACCAACAAGAAGGACTAGTATAGTTCCTTAATGCCTCTACAAGAACCCATCAATGTAGTGGTTGGAAATGATTTCAAATGTTTAGTTGATAGGACAAGAACCATATCTTTTGTTGCTACCATTGGTAATGAGAGAAATCTCTCTTACATTTATTATGTTCCTATAGTAAAAAGTAATTTATTATTAGTTTTTACCATAACAAATAGTGGTCTTGAAGTACATTCCAAAAAGGCCAGTGTAAATATTTTAGAAAAATAGGTAATAATATAGGAAAAGGATTGCAGAAAGATAACTTCTATGAGTTAAGCACCCTCGCTACTGTAAAAGAAAAAGGCACAAGTAGACTTTTTCATCAACATTTTGTGCATCTTGGATTTGTTGTTCTCAAAGAGATATAGAGAAAAGAGATGGTAGCACATTTACCTGTATTTTTAGATTTGCAAGAACCATATGAAGCTTGCATGATGGGCAAGCAACAAAAAAAGGTATTTCCAATAAAGAGCAACAATCAAGCTCAAGATCCTCTAGAGTTGGTACATACTAATCTTTGTGGTAAAATATATACTCTTGCTTCAGGAGGATCTCTTTACTTTTTACTGATAGTCAATGATCATAGTAGAAATATGTGATGTACTTTATTCATGAGAAGACATGCATTTGAAAATTTTAAAATGTAGTAAAAGATGTTGGAAATGAAACAAATAGAAAATTGAAGATGTTTTGTATTTATTGAGGAGGAGAATTCTTATTGATAGAATAGAATAACTACTACAAAGCTCAAGAGTCAACTTACCACATCCCACACACCTTAGTAAAATGGTGCTGTTGAGTGAACAAATAGGAAAATACTTGAAATGGATCGTTGCATGCTAAAAGCTCAAGATATACCTGATTCATTTTGGATAGAAGTAGTTAATATGATTGTGACATTTTAAATAGATGCTACACAAAGGCACTTCACAACGTTACTCCTCAAGAAGTGTACTTTGTTATACCTATATGAACAAGAAATAAGTTAGTATCAACAAAAAAAGTGTCATCTTAAGATATAATGAAGAATCTAAAGCATATAGACTTTGGGATCCAGAGGCAAAGAAGATTATTGTTAGTTGTGATGTGATTTTTGATGAGTAATCATACCTACTGGATAACAAAGATAAAACCACTATCTCATTGGTTAAAGCCCTTGTGCCTTTCCCATAGACTAGTCAAGATCACTGAGGACAAGACATCAAATAATGACATTCCTCCACCAAAACATCAATTAGTTGTTGCCATATAATTTAAGCCACAACGAGAGTTCGCACAACAACTCTTTGATGATCATAACCCTCAAGTGGATATTCCAGAGTCATTTTTAGATGGGTTCCATAGATCAAAGAGGGTTGAAGAGCAACAAAGAGCCTCATACCCATGACGTGAAGACATTAAATAATGACATTTCTCTACCAAAAACCCAATCAATTGTTGCCACACAATGTAAGCCACTACCAAAGTGGAGACAACACCTCTTTGATGATCATAACCTTCAAACTGATCTTCGAGAGTCATCTTTAGATGGGATGTATAGAATGGATCCTTTGGCAAACTTAGGAATTTTCCATACCTTTTTGAAGCGATCATCAACTACCTTAGTATTTGTTTTTCTCTAGGATTACTCATTATTCATCACAACTACCTTATCTATGAGTCCTTCATCATTGAACTATCGATAACCAACAAGAGGACCATATATGCCTACAATCACTATCATAGGTTGCAAGAATTCCTCAGTTATTTTTAATATATTTATTGCGATAACAATAATAGAGAGAATATTTGGTGCACTTTTTGTTGTCTAACCAAGTATTTGAAGTGTTTAACAAAGTATAGGAAAGATAAATAGAAAATTATCCACTTGAGTTCTTCAAATACTATTGGTCAAACCAAAACTATTAAGATGCACATTTTTAAATAGATAATGTATCCATGAGGACTTTGCAAAAAGATATTATTTTCTAGCGAACTTGAGAGTGATTTTGAGGAGATTTCTAAATTAGAGGACTTGGAGATCATCATAAGGCAAGTTTTTCTATTGATGCATAAAAAATGATACCATGTTGATCTCAAAAAAGAAATGGTTTAGGCATTTGTCTTCTGTGATCATCTCAATCAATTTGTGTTGTGATTGAAAAATGCAATAGGATTAGACTTGGTTTTATACGTAGTGGCAAATTTTGAAAATGGCCACTAGTTAAAGAAATAGAGAGCCTTGTGCAAAGTTGTAGTTTTTACTACATATAAGAATGTTGTAAAGACAAAGTTATTGTTAGAAGGAGTGTATTGACCTATCAGATAGCTTAGAACATACACAAAATTGGTAACCTTAAGTGTAAAAAGTGAATACTTCTTGTCTGGAATGGTGAGTCACTCTTCCATGGAGGAAATTTATAATTTAGTAGCAAAGAAACTTAGATTAGTGCATAGCATGGTCATAGGATCCAAATTCCACCTTAAAGAGTTTGGCATGAATGATGATGCAAACGCTTATGAGGATCATTCTACCCACTTTTGCAAAATATCATCCATAAAATCCAATTGTGGGAAAAATATACGTAAAATATTTTACCATAACGTGAAAGTGGAAAAGTTACGCCATTGTTCCATCTACTTATAACAGATAAACCCTCATAGAACTGCATTATCCAAGACTGTCTTATCAACCTATGAATATTTACGGGGAGAAACTTAGAAAGCATTGTAAAGAGGCTCATTATCCACCACCCTTTAGGTCTAGAAATGAGCTATGGAGGTATGAACAGACTAGGCCAACTTCACAATAGAAACTGCCACCATCTCTTAATGTAGTACAATCAAAATATGTAGAGCAAAGCTTATAAATATAAATAGTACTAATTAACCTTCCATTTTTCATATAAAAATTCAATTGGATCCCTTATATGGAAGAATGTTGAGAGATCATCTCTAATTATAGATGGCATAGAGAAACCATGAGATTGGATGTAGATTCATACTAGGCGATGTTCTTCAAAACGATGAAGGGGTGCTTACTACTCATTGCATCTATGAAACATCTTTTCATGAATAGTGTATGTTTGTTGTAGAATTAGATGTTTGGTACTTTGATAGTGGTCCAATCAAACATATTACCCTGTAGAATAGTTTCTTCACTTCACTTGAGCCTGCTCCTACACAGAATACTATCACATGCACTAAGAAATCCTCTTATCTTGTCATGGGAGTTGGAAAGACCATTCTTATAAGTATTGATTGTAGTACTTTCACATTATTAGATGCCCTATATGTGCCAAGGATCAGGAAAAATATGATATCAATTTTAACACTAGTCAAAATTGGTCTTGTTGTCGAATTTGTTGATGGAAAGTGTAAAATCCATGATCTCTCAAATGGTAATAATATCATTTATTCTAGAACTTCATGTTGTGGGATGTATAAGCTCATAGACTTTGCAAAATCTAAGAATGATTCAACATGTACATTTTGATGAGATATCAAGCTCAACATGTGATGATCCAGGATGATACGTACCAGTTTTTCGGTTCTCTAACATGTATAGTGGTCACACCGATATATGGCAAGGATACTTCATTGAGCTCTATTAGATTTATCTACCGCGAGTGATTGCACATTTGTTTCTTGCCAGCTCACTCATTCGCGGACATTAGGTTTTTCCTTATGTACTGATCTTTATATATTGCACTTGTTGTATTCTTGTTTTTAGGTCATTCTTGTAGATCCCTTTTTATGTAATAGAAGATGAAGAAGAAGAATATCATTCTTCTTTGCCTCAATATGTGCATGTGCTTCTCCTTGAGAGTGAGAGTGTGTGTGAGAGCTCTCTTCCTTATCTCCTTCCTCGTGACATGGTATCAGAGCCAGCGTGGTTGTAGACAGCTCATGGAGAAGGTGACGGTGAAGAGTACGCAGTAAGGCATGGAGAAAACATGATTCACAAATGACCTCCATTTGCTATGAAAATTGGTGTGAATCTCGACCTCTTTTTTGAGCCCACAAGGTGGGGCCCACAAAAAAACCAAGTCAATTTGAGAAACTGTAACTTGCATTGTGTTTGACAACACTCATATATTCCAGATCCAGAATTTCAAGCGATTCCGTGTACTGTTGATACACGAAAACTGTGTTCTTCTGAGATCAAACTATCATGTCATAGTGCAACAGTGTTCAAGCAGAAATGCTGCTTGTAGTATCTTGCAGTGTTGTGAATTGCTGCAAAAATGGAAAACACAGATGGAATGAGTTAGGTTATGAGCGATAAGCTTGACAAGAACAACTTCCATGCGTGGAGATTTAGAATGACAAATTTCCTAATGGGAAAAGGCTATTGGAAGTACATCGAAGGAGAGAACGAAAATGCTCCGCAGTTACCAGAGAGGAATTGGACTCCAGAACAGTTAAGAGCATATGAGGAATGAAATCAAGGAGCACGAAAGGTAATGTATTGGCTATCTATTAGCATGCAGGATAGCATGATTGGGCACATACACGATGCCAAGACTCCAAACGAGGCTTGGAACAGTTTGTTCACATTGTATGAGACCAATAGAAAGGCACGAAAATTGCAACTCAAGAACGAGCTGCATACATTGGAGAAGAAGAGCATGTCGGTAAGTGATTACACCTTGAAAATCAAAAGCATATGTGAGTCACTTACATCTATTGGCGTGAATGTAGATCATGATGATAACATTGAAGTGTGTCTTCGTGGTTTAGGAGCTTCATATAAGCAGTTCAGAACTTCTATACAGACCAGGGAAAATATTCCAAATTTTGCTGATTTGGCATCTATGCTGATTATTGAAGAAAAGAATCTTGGTGAGGATTCAAACTCCCAAGGAAAGCCTAGTTGTGAGCAGGTATTCTACTCTGGCAGAGGAAGAGGCAGAGGTAGAGGTTTTGGAAGTGGAAGAGGAAACAATAACCAAGACCAAGGTCGACAACAAAGTCATGCAGGAGGAAGAGGACAATTTCGAGGCAAGGGGAGCCAAAGAGGTCGCAAAAATTTCCAAAGAAATGATTCAGATAATGATAGTAAAGGATGTTGGAATTGTGGTAAACTTGGACACTTTGAACGTGATTGCAGGTTGAAGAATCAAAATAACAGAAGGCAGAAAAACAACTATGCATCCACAAGTGCAAATGATTCTGAGAAGCTGTTCATGGTTCAACATCACATGATGAATACAATGTCTACTGGTGTTTCAAAATCGAATGATAGTGTATAGTATGTTGATCCAGGTGCTTCAAATCACATTATCAGTCATGCGGAATGGTTTAGTAGTTTGCAGAAATCGCCAGTCCCTAGATATGTTGAAACAGGTGATAACACATCACACCCTATCGAGCATACAGGAAACATAGCATTGTCTATGGAGGACGGGAAGCTAAAACATCTTGTTGATGTGCTGCATGTTCCAAACATAACAAAGAATCTGATTTCTATTGGACAAATGGTTGACCAAGGATTACAAGTCAGGTTCAATGTTGATGGGTTATATGTAGAAGAATACAAATGGGATGGAAGATTGATTGCCAAAGGAAAAAAAGTGGGTAGGATGTTCACCTTAAATGTGAAGATTCCTGAAATGAATGCACCATGTTTGCAAAAGGTGCAAGAGTTATTGCAGATATAGAGATGTGGCACAAACTGATTGGACATGCAAACTTGCAAAGGCTGAAACTGATGCAATCAAAGGAGATTGTCCATCCACTATCAAATTTCAAAGTTGCGAAAATGCAAAAGTTATGTGCGGCATGTCAATTTGGTAAACAGTCAAGAGCATCATTTCCACATGACAAGCATGTTAGTGAGAACGTACTAGAAGTAGTACATACAGATGTTTGGGGTCTAGTAAAGACCACATCTATGGGCGGTTGCAGGTTTTATGTTACTTTCATTGATGACCATACACGCAAAGTATGGGTATATTTCATGAAAGAGAAGAGCGAGGTGTTCACTCACTTCCAAAATTTTAAAGCTATGGTGGAAAAGCAGACAGGGAAGTACATTGAGACATTAAGATCTAATGGAGAAGGTGAATACATGTCACAATGAGTTCAGCAGTTTTCTAAAAAGCCATGGAATTCAACGACAATTTTCATGCAAGTACACACCACAATAGAATGGTGTTGGTGAATGCAAAAATAGACATATTGCAAAAATAGCAAGAGCCTTGATGGCTGAGAAGAATATGCCTCATTGTTGTTGGGCAGAAGCTATTCATACTGCTGTATACATCATGAACAGAACTCCAACTGTTGTTGTACATCAAGTTACACCTGAAGAGAAGTTTATAGGTAAAAAGCCGAACTTATCACATCTGAAAGTTTTTTGTTGTATTACATATGTACATGTTCCAGATGAATTGAGGACGAAGCTTGATCGAAAAGCAGAAAGTTGTTTCTTCATTGGAACTCCCTTGAGCAAAAGGGATATAAATTTTATAACCCACTCACACGACAAGTAAAGGTGAGCAAAGATGTGGTATTTGATGAAATGTCAAGCTTCTATGCAAATGCCAAAGAAGGACTGAATCTTGAACCAAATGACAAAGAAAATATTGAAAAATCAAGTGCAGAATCTCAAGTTTTGAGTGGATCGGATGCATCACCAAGCAATAGTTCCAACTCAAATCCATGGAGTGGAAGATTGCATGGAAATTTTAGTCCAGCAAACTCATCAAATACATCCAAGAAAGGTAAAGAAAAGCTTTCTGCAGGTCATAAAACATGTGCACGTTTTGAAGATGTTGATGGAGATTCAAGCGGTTCAAAAAAGAGTCTTGATGAGGAACTTGGACTGCCCTCTGTGAAGACTCCAGAAGTAAGAAGGGCACATGCAGATGATACTAGGAGAAGTGACCCAGGACCAAGAAGATATGGGAGGATACCGAATTCTGTACAATGATTAACATATGATAGTTACATGGCTCATCATTATGCCTACATGACAAAGGTAATACAAGATATTGAACCTTCTTGTTTTGAAGATGCAATCAGAAATGCAGATTGGGAAAAAGCTATGGATGAGGAGATGGGTGCACTTTATGGAAATAATACATGGAAGCTGGTTCCATTGCCGCAAGGAAAGAAACCCGTAGGCTGCAAATGGGTTTACAATGTAAAGCATAATGTTGATGGTTGCATAATCAGGTATAAAGCACGATTGGTAGCTATAGGATATGCACAGACATATGGCATTGATTATGAGGAAACATTCATCCCTGTAGCTAAAATGTCTACTATCAAAACACGTGTTAAATTCTACAGCAAAAGGATGGACTTTGCATCAGATGCATGTGAAGAATGCTTTCCTACATGGTGAGTTACAAGAAGAAGTATATATGGACCAGCCACAAGGATATGAAGATTCAGAGCATCTAGAATATGTTTGCAGGTTGCAAAAGGCTTTGTATGGGCTGAAGCAAGCTCCTCGTGCATAGCATGCAAGGATTGTTGATTACTTAACCAGCATTGGGTTTTCTATGTGTGATGCAGATCATTCACTATATGCAAGGAAGGTTGATGATGGCATCACGATTGTGGCTATTTATGTTGATGACCTGATTGTAGGTGGTGATAATGAAGAAAGCATTAAAGAGGTAAAGCATTTTCTTATGTAGGAATTTGACATGAAAGATCTTGGTGTGATGCGCTATTTCTAAGGCATTGAGTTTATTCATACAAAAACAGGTATATGGATGTCACAAAGGCAATATGCCTTGAATATGCTGCAAAAGTATGGTATGGCTAATTGTAAGCCAATTTCTACCCCATTAGATCAGAATTTGAAGTTGGATACTACATCAGATGAAGCATTGGAAAATGCTACTATGTACAGGAAAATTGTGGAAATTCTTATATATCTCACAATTACAAGGCCTGATCTAAGTTATACTGTTGGACTTGAAAGTCAGTTTATGCAGGTTCCCATGAAGCTACATTTGGATGCTCTGAGGTGCACTCTACATTATGTGAGTGCTACTTTGGATTATGCATTGTTTTATGAGGCTGGTGTAGATTTGCAGGTTTATGGATACACCGATGCAAATTGGGCTGGTAGCATTCCACATAGAAGATCTACTAGTGGTTTTCTATTCTCACTTGGGAGTGCAACTATTACATGGAGCAGCAAGAAGCAACCCACTGTTGCTTTGTGGAGTACAGAGGCAGAGTATAGAGGTGTTGCAATGGCAGCATGTGAGGCATCATGGCTGGAGATGTTACTTGCAGATTTAGGTGTGGAAGTGCAAAATCCTATCACTATTTATTGTGATAATCTTAGGAGCATACAATTAGCACGGAATCCTATTTTCCATGCTAGAACAAAGCATATCGAGGTACATTATCACTTCATCAGAGAGAAGGTATTAGCAAGTGATATTGATCTTGTTTATGTGAGAATAGATGAGCAAGTTGTTGATATTTTCACCAAAGCACTTGGAGCTGAGAAGTTGAAGAATTTTTGGGAGATGCTTGGATTATAGGATATGACATTGAGCTTGAGGTGGAGTGTTGAGATATCAAGCTCAACATGTGATGATCCACGATGACGCGTACCAGTTTTTTGGTTCTCTGACATGTATAGTGGTCACGCCGGTATATGTCAGGGATACTTCATTGAGCTTTATTAAATTTATTTACGGAGAGCGATGGCACATTTGTTTCTTGCCAGCTCACTCATTCGCAGATATTAGGTTTTTCCTTATGTATTGATCTTTATATATTGCACTTGTTGTATTCTTGTTTTTAGGTCATTCTTGTACATTCCTTCCCTCAATCTGTGTGTGTGCTTCTCCTTGAGAGTGAGAGTGTGTGTGAGAGCTCTCTTCCTTATCTCCTTCCTCGTGACACATTTCTTGATTCTCATGCTATTTCTAATGCCAAACTTTAGCATGCATGCTACCAAAATCTAAAATGGTATCCTCTTTTTCCAAACTTGATGCACATTCTAAGAATGACATTGAGGGTTGTATTTTGGGTAAAATCCATTCTTCCATCCCCAAAGATGCTACAGTTATAGTTGCACATAAATTGCACCTTGTCATAATGATATTTGCCATATACCATATACACCTTCATTTTGGAATCGCCTATAGTTTGTGAATTTCATTGATGATTTTTCAAGGCATGCATGGTTCTATCCATTGAAAAAATTCTAAAGTGTTTATGTGCTTTAAATAGTTCTTGCTTACAGCTGAAAATCTGTTGGCATGTAAAATGAGCACCCTATCTTATGATCGAGGGGGGAGTATATGTCTTTTGAGTTTAATGTGTTTCTCACTAAGCATGGATAAAACTCTTATCAATTATGGAATCTGTTGAATTTTGGATTTAAAGTTATTGAATCATCAATTCGTTTTGGTGTTTTGATATAGTATTTGAAGGTTTGTGAGGGTGTGAATGGGTCTAGATATTTCAGATGTGTCGGAACACGAATAATAGGATTTATATTTTATATAGTCTTGTAAATAAAGAGTGATGTAGAGGGTTCTTTCTAGAAAAAGTAGTAAAAATAATGGTTAGGGTAAGGATCAATGTAGATCACAATTAATGTAAATAAAATCAAAGGCTCTTCATAAAAGAGAGTGACTTTTTACTTTCATGCTTGCTTTTTGAAGCGGTCCTCATTGTAATCTCTAATTTCAACATAATACAACATCTTATAAATACATGCACTCTATAGATCCATCAAACACGTGCATGGGGGTAGATTGCACCCAATCTTGTGTACTATCTCATCTATTTTGTATCTCTATAGTGTTTAGTACTCGTATCCTCTGTGTGCACATGAATTTAAGATCCTTGCAAAAGTGGTATCAAACCTTGCACATGTCACTACAAAGGGGACCAACACTATTTTTTTGGATCACGTTGTTCATTTTGGCATCCGATCTCTATTTTTTTTTTTCATTTTTGTTCTCGATTTCGATTTTGATATCTATCTCTGTTCAATTTTTGTTTTTGTTTTTTATTCTAGTTCTACTTTTTGTTTCTGGTTTAGTTCTAGTTCCTAAACCTGAGCCTATGTCTACACCTACATTTAGACCTATGTCTACTCCTACATCTACATTTACACCTACACCTACATCTACTCCTTCGGAGTACCTACATCTATCTCTATGTTTAGTCCTTCGGCTTTGACCAAGGCATCGACTAAGGTGTCAACTAAGGCATAGAACTTTGGCAGAAATCTGGCATCTTTGGCTTCCCTCACACCTATGGCTCCCTTGGTGACTGGTGTCAGTTGTTGGCTATGTGCAAACACCTTTGAATTAAGTAGTGATAATGAGGAGTCTTTATCTATCAAGAAGGGAGGATTTAAACCCAGAATCTCACTTTCACAAATCAAGTGTTTTACCACTACACTATTCCCTTGTGTTGCCACTTTAGTGGACCTTTTAATTATAATTAACACAACTTTCATTTCTCTTACTTTTTCAATTCCCAAAAACCACCCTTCCCATTTCCATTTGAATATAAGAAATATCGAAAGTGTTTTCACATATCTAGCAAGGGGGTTTCTTCTTGTACATACCTATGGACCCTACGAATACTGTGGAGGATGTTGGTGAATCACCTCTACCTAAGGTACCGCTCGAGCAACAATTGGAGCTTCTACAACACAAACTTTGAGTAGCTTTTGGCTTGAGGTTGTTATGTGAAACATATGTACTTAACATGTGTCCCACTAAAGCGCTGCAATTTATCAATCCATATGGGGCTTGGCATGGTCGCAAGCCATCTATTGCTCATCTACATGTCTTTGGTTGTGTGGCATATGCATTAGTGCTTGAACAAAAATGCATAAAATTGGATGATAAAGTAGTAAGATGTATTTTTGTTGGATACAATTATAAGCGCAAAGGCTATTGGTTGTATCATCCACAGACTAAACACATTTTGGTTAGTCATGATGTTGCTTTTGTGGAAGATGTAATTTATCCATTACTTTTTTCATGTACTTAGGAGACATCAATTAGCTTCAAAGATGTGTATGATACTTTGCTGCCTCTTTTTACAAGTGGCCAGTCAAGTGCTACTCCAAATGAGCAATTTCTCAGCCTTTATAGGTTTCACATGATGATGTAGATCATTCCATTTGTGATGCAGATTTACATGATGCACTTTTTTATGAGAGGGCTTATATAGAGGGAAAAAAAATATGCCTAAATGATTGGTGCACACTTTGCGAGATAGCAAATTAGATGCACCTCTAACATATATTGTGATTTTTCAAGCTCTCATATTGCTTCTTTTGCATCAAATTGCTATTTGATGGTTGCCTCCAGTCTTTCTGATGAGAATACACCTATTTCTTTTTATGAAGCACAAAATTCAAAAAAATGGATGGTTGTTATGCAATCAAAATATGATGCTATTATGAAGAATGGTACCTATTCTTTATATGATTTGTCTCTAGCAAAAAGGTCGTTGGTACTAAATTGGTGTACAAGCTAAAGCATAAGCTTGATGGAATAGTTGATAGCTTTAAAGCTAGGCTTGTTGTAAAAGGTTATGCGCAAGAAAGAGGCATTTACTTTGATGAGACCTTTGCAACCACATGCCAAATGACTCGTTCATAGACTTTGTGCACTTTCATCCAATAATGAATGGAATGTACATAAGCTGGACATTAAAATTGTATTTCTAAATGGTTACATACATGAAGAAGCATATTTTTTTCAGCCCCATGCTTTTGTGCAAAAAAGGCATGAAAACAAAGTGTGCATGTTGAGAAATGCATTATAGGTTTGAAGCAAGCACCACATGCTTGGTATGAAAAGATACATGTCTATTGTATTGCACATGCTCTTGAGAACAGGCTTAGATCGCTTCCATAGACCTTAGCTCCAACACTTGGAATGTTATTCACCTCTCTAGATGAAAATTATGTACATTTATTGGATGATTGCACTACCACAAATCAAGCATGGATTACTCTAGAAAGAAACTTGGAGTTTTTTCTAAAAACTCCAAAATAGCACTTAAAATGCAACTTTATTCTCTAAAAATGTCTCAAAGAGAAGTTATATCTACACTTGTAAACAAGCTTAAGAGAATTTGTAACCTATTAGCTTATGCGAAATGCCCCATTGAAAATAAAGATCAAGTAGTTGTCCTACTCAAAGTCAGTCTTGATGATAACTTTGTACAAATTACAACTACTCTAAAAAAGCTACCCTATCCCTAGACTAGAGGATGTCATTTATTCTCTACAACAACATGAAAATAACTTGAAAATGCATTATGAATTCAAAAAAAATGCCTTTTTTGTAAGAACTACAAAATGCATTCATTATAACTTCACAAATCATCTAGCAAAGGATTGTTTTTAGGTTAACCCAATATGTGGCAGAAAAATCATACTACAAAGCATTCTGGGGTATGCAACAACAGCAACAATGGCAAAAACAACATAGGAGTTCTAAAACGTTCTCTTTGTACCATCCTCGTATTTGTATAGGAAAGGATTTGTACCACCCATCAGTTTGTTGAAGGAAGGATATAACATTGTACCACCTTCTTTATACATGGGAAGAAAACATATATTTGTACCACCCGAGTTTAATTGTGAGGAAAGGATAGTCCTTAAAGAGCTATGTACAATCAAGCCCAAGGGGCAGATTGTTGGCTATGAGCTTTGGCATGAAACTCCTCTAAATAAGGAGGATATCTTATCCTTTGATTATCTCTTTTTGAGTGGCCAAAAAGGCCTATCCTTTTTATAAAAAGAGATACCATCAATCACTTAAAAATAAGGCACATTGCTATTTGTAGATTTGTGTGTATGATATAGATAAAAGCATTATTTTCTTCTCTCTCTACCTTTTCTTCCACTCTTTCTATGAGAGTATAGGATAGCCCTTTGTCTTTATTGTTGAATCTTCATCATCCCATTTGGATATCACTATTTTGCCATGCTCATACGGTGCAATACAAAGTCTGAGCTCCATCATCACAAGTTTTACTAGTGCATTCTTGTTGCACTAGTATCAACAATGCATGTGTATGTGTGTGATATATGTGTGTGTATATATGTATGTATGTGCATGTGCATTATATATACATGTGTGTAATGCATGCATGTATGTATGTATATGTGTGTATGTTTGTGTGTATCTATGTATGCATGTGTGTAGGTGTGTGTATGTCTATGTGTATACATGCATGTATGCATGTGTATATACATGTGTGTATGCATGCATGTGCTCTATCTCTATCTTTGTATCTCTCTCTTTCTACCTCTCTCTCTCCCATTGCCAATGTGAGAATGCTTTGGCTCTAGAATGCACTCCTAGCACAATGGTGCTGTGAGAAATTTAAATCTTTTTTTATATTTCCTCAGCATTGTTCATGCAATGCATTTGCATCGCATGTAGTTTCAAAGTGTCACAAAAAACATTTTTAGGCTACAGTGCTCTTTGCGGTGCTTTTAAAAGATGTCACATAAGTGACATTAAGCAATGCTTATGTGATGTGAAGTCCCTTTTTTAGGCATCGTTTATGCGATGCTCTATTTTGCAAGCATTGCATAAGTGACGCATCACATTTTCTTTTTTGAAGGAGTGTTGCTCTAGCCTGCATTCTCTCGTAGTTTATATATATATATATATATATATATATATATATATATATATATATATATATATATATATATATATATATATATATATATATATATATATATATATATATATATATATATATATATATATTATAAGAGTGAGAGAGATGAAGATTTATGTAGGATACTCTCTCTAATAAATTTTTCTCTTGAACATTATGCCTAGAAAAGACCCACCCCTAGGCCCTTGCTAAGAGAAAGACAAAGAGAAATTGTGTGTTGGTTTGAAACTATGTGTTTGTCATCACGAAGATGTAGAACTAGATTCTAGTGTTATATGTGTCACTATATGACTAATGTCTACCTCTCATGATCCTATATTGTATTGAATGTCCGCATTACAAGGAGAAGCAAATTCAGCCATGTTGGATGAGGATCACATTGTATCTTAGATCATGTTTGTGATACACTTGACTCATTGCCTAGTGGGATTTATCATACATTGGGATGTATTACAAACTAATATGAAAAACTCTTTAATTTGTAGTTCCCACTTTGATGGTTAGATGTTTTGGGGTCATGAATCAAACCTCAATTTTTTTTGTGAAGATCCATGAAGTTTTCTTTGTCTGATTTTATAATTCATGCAGATAATCCATCAATTCAACATAGTTCACATTGGTGAACCCAATGTATCAACCTCCATATGAATGGTGGTCCATAAATTGACAAGTGAATTAACTAGTGAACACATAATAATAAGAAAAATACAAAAGGGGTAAAGAAAAGGAATTGAGCTAATTCATCAACCTTAGGTCAAGCAAGTACATTGGCAAGGTGGAGTGACAAAGCCAAAGGTCTTCTAAAGCTAGTGTCAACCACGTGATGAGATCTTGGTCTAAGCAGTTAGGTAATCCCCAATCAAATGATAGTTAGGAGACCAATGAATCAAAAACTCCTTAGAGTATGGAGATATCAACTCACAGAAATTGGGTTACACATTTACAAACGCATGAGGGACCTTATTAGACTCGGTTGGAGTACATCCAAACCAACCAATTAGGTGCTTACATATGTGAGGACGATTTGAGAAGGTCAATTCTATAGTTGAGCAACTCAGACTATCCCTATGGCTTAGATCACCCGGTAGTCAAGGTTGAGAATGGATCATATATAGATAAGCGAGGAACTATGTATGTGGTTACTAGTCACCCTAACCAGACAAACAACTTTGGAAACATTCTTCTAGAGTCAGAAGTTCGAGACATAGATGAGGAATATCAAATGGATATTCCCTCCATGCCTAGAAAGAATTCAGTGCTTACTAGGATCATAGCTACGGCTAGAATTATATGTTAACACAACAAGTGAAGAAGCATTTTGGAGACTCAAATTGGATAATGCTCATACAAAATAGCAGTTCTTAGTTTATGAGTTCAAGGACCTAGATATCCCAAGGAAACCAACTTACATGAGTCCTACTTATGAATGAATGTACTTAGTCTTTTACTAGACAATCATTTTTGGCAAGGTCAAAATGTTTTCTCCCTACATCAAGCCATCGACTAGTGTAGCAGGCCAACTCTTTAGGATCCAATAGAGAGAAAACGAAGGAAATCCCTAAGGTAAGCTTTGTGCACAACATAGGAAGAGGTAGATTAGAGCAAGGCATAAGCAAAATAGAAAGAGAAAGGAATAAAGTACATAGATCACATAGAGATCACGATGATCTCCTTCTACCTAGACAAAGAGAGAACTTGAGGATGTCGAGAACCTCACAGCTAGTTAAGGCTATTAAGAATAACTTCAATGGCATGGGAGATCCCTATGATCATGTAGCCAAATTTAAGTAGGTATTGAGAGCAAAACAAGTGGAAATCTTGTTAACTCAATAGGAGGCTTTTGGCCTAACCTTGAAGAACATAGCCCTTGCTTGGTTTCAACCCTTGCAATGAGGTCATTTTAGAGATATCACACGACTATTAGATGCATTCATCGGAGAGTTCCCTAAGGGCAAAATTAGACAAAACACCTCATCTTTGATCCATAGCTTCAAACAGATGCCCAAAGAGACAATAAGGTTAGCAGGATGAAGATTCAAGCAATACATAGAGAGATGTCTTGTCCTATACCTACATATATAGGCTAAGTAAGTATCATTGTTCATAGATGGTCCTTTAAGTGGAAAATTGAGATCTTATATGTACTTGAAAGAGCCAAATACCCTATACCAATGTGTGAGAATGTGCATAGATATAGACGATGCAACGTGAGAGAGGAGTTAAAGTTGTCTAAACTCTACAAAGGATATTTTGCCTAGTACTACATCGAAAACGTTTTCTTTAGTGGACGAACTAGCTGAGTTAGTTGCACAAAAGCTAGAAGGAACCTTCTAGAGTAGCTGCCATAAAACATTGCTACACTTGCAATGTTGATCACATGGCTAGTGTTTTCCCAATGCAAAACCAGAATGTCATAGCTCTAGGATCATACTACAGTAGCATAGAGAGGAAATACACAAATCATATGGTACACGATTTTCCTATAGGTGACAACAGAATTACCAACCATAGTATTAGGCACAATCTAAACCACAACCAGTGTTTGGCATCGACTTGGCCTGCAAACTTGATACTTGGCATCAAGTTCGAGCAGAAGGTCAATGCCTCACATCAAGTTGGCCAGCAAACCAAATGCCTTTAGTGTGGTATATAAGATGCCTTCAGAACCCGAACGACACTTCCCTTATTTTGGTTGTTCCTTTTGTGATCCCACCGCGCGCTGTTTCTTTATTGGATAGAGCGTAGCTTTCGACTGTGAGTGACAGGGGTTCAAAACCCGTCTCAGTCGTCGGTTTTTCTATTGATCTCTATGAAGGATCTTTCAGCGGCAACGTACACATGTTGATAACTATGGCACATTTGGACCACTGAATTCCGTCTCCGTCTTGGATATGGGAAATCCTCAACAACCAGCAAATCGCGTGATCGAACCTGTTGAGCCGCCTGAAGATATAATTTGGCTTATGCCTTATGCGCTTTTGCAATATGCAAACATACGTGTAGTTGAATGTGTGCAAACTGACGCATATGATGAATTTGCTCTCTTGGTCAAAATAACTCGTCCTCAAAAGAAGGACGCGGGTTTGATTCCTCTACTCAATTACAAAAGTAGAAAACTTTTGCAACCTCCTTCAAATATGTTCACCCAAAATAGTCGGATGGTGCTTGCGGGCAGAACTTCTATGCTTTGTGGAGAACTATGCACGCAAAAAAACTGATGAGCAAGAAGCTATGGAGAGAGCTATGGAGAGTGCTCTGATACCATACCAATGCAACAGCATAGCCATAGGAAATGCTCTTGAATGAATGACCCTCCATGGGCAAGGGGATACTAACCATCCATGTGTTAGCCATGTAACTACATGTGTGCCAAGTGTCCCAATTAGCCAGAGTTAACTCAAGTGAATGCTTCTAGAAGTTCTAGAGTTCTTTGGGCAAAACACTCTCCCCATGTATCCCATGGGGGTTGAACCCAAGACCTCCTCCTTCACATCCTTGAGTCTTAACCACTAGGCTAAGTGGATTACTTGCTTACAAAGTAAATGACGTATCAATAAGTCTAGACTCGAGACCTTTGGCCACACATACGGATGACCAAACGGAGTCCAATTTCAGATTTGTCTGAACCAGTCGGATCCTTAGATCACAGACTTACTTTATTACACTAAGCTCCATCAAACCTCAATAGTGAAAGTTCTATCATCCGCTCTACTTTTCCAGTCATGATGTGGACTCCTTGGTGGGGGTGGTGTCTCATAAAGAAAAATCCCCACTAGACTACCATGGAAGAGCCCTCTAAAAGGATGTCTCATGTGACAAGATCCCTCATCCTCTAGAAGAAGAGAGGAAGATAAAAATAAGAAAAAGAGGGTTAAATCCCGGACCAACAGTTGGCAGTAGCTCAAGGCATCGATGTAGAGGAAGTATGTCAGAAGCAAAGCGAGGAGATCAAAGGGCGACCACTCATTAATTTTCCAGTCCTCATTGATTCATAATGACTAAGCTCTAATAGAAACATCAACAATGATCTTAATCACTAACCATTGTAATATAGAATCACCCAATTTTTCCATGTGATGCTCCATTTTCTGCAACATAAGGAGTCCTCGAGCTTAAGGAGCTAAGGTAGAACATGCCTACCAATCTTCCCTTTTTTAGGATCTCATTTAACCCCCCAAAAGTAGCATAGGACATAAATTTTAACTAGTCCAATCATTAGATGCGAAACCAGTCACTTCACCTCAAAAACTATAAATAGACCTAGAGAACTCATTTTTGAAACCTAGTTTTTGAGGTATGAGACTTGTAGAAGAGTTCTTGTAATTTGAGTAATGCAAAGAAAAGATTTTCCGAGATCACCTCTTACATGTGTTCGCCTATTGGTAGCAGCCTGGGCACCCAAGGACCCACAAGACAAGGAAGCCAAAGAAGGGAGTCAGAGCAAGGAACAAGCAGGCAAAGTAGTCCACGCAGATCTGGCAAATAGGCCCTATAATTTCTCCATGAAACAATATTTCCCAAATAGTGATCTTAGTCACTTCACATCATTGTAAATACCTTTTTTTATTATTCCTACTCCATTTTGTGCAAGCCGAGGAGTCCTCGAGCTTGAGGAGTACTAGTAGTATTTATGTACCAATTTTCCTAATTTTCAGAGCTCGTTTGAGCCTCCAAAATAGCCTTAGAACCTAATTTTTAACTAGGCCAGACACTAGGTCTGGACAGGACCAAAGCTAGTCAAAAACTATAAAAAGATCTAGAGAGCTCATTTTTGAGGCTAGCTTGTTGTAGATTTGAACTTGTATGAGAACTCTTTTGCAATAGAAGTTACTCCATTGTCTCTCTCTTTGTTCTTGCCTTGTGTGTGTGCATGTGTGTATATGTGTGCATGTTTGTGTGCTTCTCACTCACACACTTGTGCCATCACTTGTTCGAGGTCTTCATACCATCCTCATGTCTTCCCGGATTGACATTAAAGGAGATGCTACTCATCACTGAGCTACACCAAATTTTGGCACTGTTGCCAAGGATCGAGCTTTGAGGACAATCGTGTGATGGTAAGACGTAGAGTTGAGATGTTGGAGTTATAGGTATTTTCTTCACTTTTATCTATTTTCTCTTGTTTTCTTCACCCTCTTCATCACCACCATCATCATCACCATCTCCCACCTCCATCTCCATCATCGCGACATTTTCAGTTTTTTGGTCATATCACCCTTCCCATACCATTTCCCCTCATTGCACTTGTGAGAGAGAGCGAGAGAGTGTTTGCGTGCTTGTGCTTTTGTGTGTTTTTTGAGATTTCCTACAGGAATCAGCATCCCCAGCAGCTGCACCAGCTTCAGTAGGTACAAATTTTTTATTGTGCAGGTCCCGAGGCGTTGACCCCTGTCAATCGCGATCAACAAAAAAATTGATCAACTTGCTAAACTAAGTGCATAAATGTGATGTGTAGGCCTAGAGCATCTTAAATATGTGTTTAAAATTTTGATATGTCTCAGTTTTCTATCAATCGCGATTGACATGTCAATCGCGACTAACAAACAACGACAGATACTTGTCGACGGACTTATCAATCGCGACCGACACATCCATCGTGACCGACAGAGTCAACGACCGATTGACCACGGCCGACACAATCTATGCATGCCATGTGTCAATCACGATCGACACATCAATCGTGATTGACCCATCAATCGCAATTGACAGCCCTGACGGATCTATCAATCGCGACCGACAAAGTCAACAATTGTTTGACCATGACTGATAGGAATTTCGGGCCACATGTCAATCGCGATTAACCCATCAATCACGATTGGCAGCCACGACAGACCTGTTGATCCCAACCGATACGTCGATCGTGATTGACACATCAATCGTGATTGACAGACCACTCGATCGCGATTGACGGGCAAATTCGGCAATGTTTTAGGGCAAAAGATATTGGGGCTATTTGTGGCCAAACTTTGGGAAACATTAAGGGTCATTACAACATAACCAAGCCTTAGAACACATTGTGAGTTATTCATGTTTGCCTGTTAGCCTGTTTTGATCCTGTTTTAGTCGTAGAGTCCTGAGTAGACATAACTTCCTCATACGAGCTCCGGTTTTAGAGATTTTGGTCTTGTTGGAAAGCTTGTTTTGAATCCCACTAAAACATGCACTGGTTTTTGTAAAACTAATATAAGAAGTTATAGATACAGTATTTTGAAGTGGACCATACCCATGGGGAAGAAAACTGAGGGATCTCTAGGATTGTTGGCCATAAAGACAAGGGCAATTTGGGCTCTGAAGTACATTATTGAAAATGAATTGTTATGTCATTTGAAATTAATTATTGAGCTAACTTTGGGACTCTTACAGGTCCATTAGGAGCACTAGAGGGCATCCAAAGCAATTGACCAAGTACAATAGAGCTTGATGATCGATAAAAAACTTGAATGTATTGGCTAGGAGGTAATGTTGGAATTTCTCGACTACATACACCATTCCTAAACCCTCTCTTTCCATGGTGGTTTGGTTTCTCTCTGCTTGATTTAATTGTCTACTAGTGTATGCAATAGGGTGATCTAATTTTCCTTCATCTACAAGTTGAGCTAATATACATCGGATTGCAAAGTTTGATGCATCCACATGGATATGGAACGGATTATTGCAATTGGGTACTTTCAAAATAGGTGCTTAGCTTAATCATTGCTTCAATTCATTGAAGGCCTTTTTCCATTCCTCCATCCATGTGACTTGTGTCAGCAACCTGTACAATGGTTTTGCAATTACGGCATACATGTGGATGAACCCTCGATAATATCCACAATGTCCCATAAAAGCTTGTACTTTCTTTGCATTTTTTGGTCTAGGCAAGTCCAAGATGCCCTTTATTTTGTCCTCATTAGTGGAGATACCATTCTTGAATATAATATGCCCCAAAATCTTTCCTTGCATTACCATAAAGACACATTTTTCTAGATTTAGGCACACTCTACATTGTCTGTATTTCTCGAATATCTTCCGTAGCTGGGGAATGTGTTCAATCCTTTTACAAGAATATGTGCATAAGTCATCTACGTAAACTTCCATGCTTTTTCTTAGAAATCCCGTCATGCTTAACTTCTTTTAAGTAATGTTCCTCTTACTCGAATTATGGCTCCATTTCAATACTCTCATAATTCTCTCTCCATTCCTTCTCCAATAATTTGTTGTCTTCCATTTCTTGGAGGATTACCATGTAAAGATTTACATTGTAACCTTCTTCATCTACACACTCATTCATGGTCAGCACTTCCTCATTTACACACACATCTAGGGTGGCTAATATTTCCATCCATCCATGTGGTTCACATGCTTCATCAAGAAATATATGAGGCATGTATGTTGGGTCATCTATAGGTCTATAACTTTGGTGCCCTATTTGTTGGTAGTAGCCAGAGGCATAGAAGACGCGGAAGCATGTAAAGGTAGAGCAGGGAGTCAGTCGAATCAATTTTTCAAAGATTATGTTTTATAAATATTCTTCAAAAAACCTCCAACAGTGATTTTCATCACTATTGTAACATATGTAACATAGAAAAGACCCTTTTTGTAATTCATAGCTCCATTTTGTGCAAGCCGAGGATTCCTCGAGCTTGAGGAGCTTAGGTAGAATGAGTGTATCAATTTTGGTTATTTTTAGACACTGTTTACCCCTTCAAATAGCACTTAGGACCTATTTTTTAACTATGCCGGTCACTAAATGTGAAACCGGTCAAAACTATTCTAGAATCTATAAAAAGAGCTAGAGAGCTCATTTTTGGGGTGACTTAGTGTTGGTTAGTGTGAGCTTAGAGCTATTTTGAGCTTGTAATTGAGATCTTGAGCAATAGAGTTGATTTCTCACCTTCCATTGTGTCTTGCTTGTCTCTTCGTAGTGTGTATGTGTATGTGTGTGTGCATCTCTATGCTTCTCACCTTCACTCTCACTTCATCTCACATTCACGATCTTCATATCACTCCTATCTCTTCCGCGGATTGACATTAAGGAGGTGGAGCTTCTTAACGTGGTTCTCACCATTGTGCTAGAGCAACACCAAATTTGGCGCCGTTGTCGGGGATCGAGTCTAGGACGAATGTGTGATGGTAAGAGTATAGCAAGAAGTGGCGTTGGAAGGTAAAAATTTCAGTTTTTGTTGTTGTTTTTAGTTATTTTTTAGTGTTTTTCACCTCCCTCACACTCCATCTTAATCACCGCATCATCATCTTCATCACCAAAAAAATCAGAAAATTCACCATATCCACTCATTCTCCTCATTTCCCCTCATTTGTGCATGTGCGAGAGAGAGAGAGAGAGCTTTTGTGCTTGTGTGTACTTGTGTGTTTTTTAGTTTTCTTGCAGGTACAGAGCTCCAGTGCATCAGGAAGGCTGCAAAAAGGTAAGAAAATCACTTTCTGTCAAAAATTGCCAACTGTGTCAGACCATCGTGATGGTCTGCCAAGTTCGGAATTTGAGGTAAGCGAGTTCATGGGCGTGTAGGCGACCCTTGCGCCTCTAGGAATCCATTGCTGCATTTCAAAAATTCACACTTTGGTGGACCATCACGATTGGCTTAGACCATCGCGATTGTGTCACACCATCGCGATTGGCTCACGCCATCGCGACGGCTCGACCATCACGACGGTTCACTTGAACCATCGCGACGGTCCTTGACCCTAAACCCTAAACCCTAAACCCTAAGAAAATCACTTTCTGTCAGAAATTGCCGACTGTGTCAGACCATCGCGATGGTCTGCCAAGTTCGGAATTTGAGGTAAGCGAGTTCATGGGCGTGTAGGCGACCCTTGCGCCTCTAGGAATCCATTGCTGCATTTCAAAAATTCACACTTTGGTGGACCATCGCGATTGGCTTAGACCATCGCGATTGTGTCACACCATCGCGATTGGCTCACGCCATCGCGATGGCTCGGCCATCGCGACGGTTCACTTGTACCATCGCGGCGGTCTCACGCCATCCCGATGGTTCACTTGAACCATCGCGACGGTCCTTGATCATCGCGACGATCCCGTCGACCCCACGCCATCGTGATTGGCCCATGCCATCGCCTCGATAGTGCCATGTGGCAAGCTAGACCATCGCGATTGCTCACTAGCCACGCCATCGCGACGAGACCCTTACACCATCACGACAATACAAAATTTGGACCATCGCGATTGGCTCACGCCATCGCATCTGTGACCATCACGACGGTTCACTTCGGACCATCGCGACAGTTCACGTTGACCGTTGACTGACGCCATCGCGATTGTTCTCTCAGTCGGACCATCGCGACGCCTCACCCCGACCATCGCGATTGCTCACATTTAGACCATCGCGACTGTGCACTTCTGACCATCGTGACGGTTCGCGCATCACGCCATCGCGACGGTTCGCCTAGACCATCGCGACGGTCCCAGACCATCGCGATCATCTCAGACCATCGCGATTGCTCACCCAAACGCAAATTTTAGGGTTTGATTTTTTGACCAATTTTGGGGCTATTTTTTGAAAATTTTTGGATCATTGCACTCATAGGAGACCCCTTAGCTCATATTTGAAGAAAAACCTATTTGTGAGTTTTTACCCCCGAGGGCCTGAACGCTCATATCTTTCTCATCCGAAGTCCGTTTTTTGAGCTTTATAGCTCGTTAGAAAGCTCTTGACGAGTAATATGTGACCTCAACTGTTTTTTTCATAAAGAATACATTGATTTTTAGATAAGCTAATTTGAGGTTGACCATCTGTGGGACTAGGAAAGAAAGGGGGCCTTGGGAAGAAAATTTTTGCCAAAAGTTAAGGGACTTAAAAGTGTATAAACTTAGGTGCTTGATCATCCATTGTGATATTGGTCTACTATTGGATTTTTCCAGGTCTAGCAAAGGCAATCAAGGGAAACCAAAGCAAGGCAGTGAAGGGCATAAAGCTTGAGAAGCGCAGCTTCTTGGGCATCAGAGCAACCAAAAAAGCTGACTCGAGGTTGGAAGATTACTCAACCCCCTCAGTCAATTTTTTGCTTAGGATAAACGTTAGCATTGTGGATTAACGACGATAGGAATGCCTCAAGTTCAAGAGAATTAAATTTATCAAGTTCAAGACTAAAGTAGAGGTGTGTGATACGGAAACCTAAAGGAAAGAACCTAAGTCTGATGGAACAAGAACTCAAAGTACCACAGAAAGTCGAATTCCTAATGCATACATCTAGACAAGAATCTAAAGGGATTTAAAAAGAATCAAGAAATTAAGAACAAAGAATCATTGACGATCTGAGCGTGTACTGAGTGTGCAAGGAAGAAAATTAATGAACCTTAGATCGGGCAAACATATAGGTAAGTCAGACCGACGAAGCCTTAGATCATCAGAGGCAAGTGTAGGAACTACCGCACGATCGTGGGCTCAACAATTGAACACTAGTTATCCCTACGAGAGCTCAGATACTAGTGAATCAGAAATGGCATTTAGCACAGAAAGACCAGAAGGAGGGTCAAATGTAGCATACTTAGAAAGACCAGAAGGAGGGTCAAATGTAGCATACTTAGAAAGACCAGAAGGAGGGTCAAATGTAGCATACTTAGAAAGACCAGAAGGACCCTATAGGACTCAGTTAGAATTTCTCCGAACCAACCGCTTAGGTGCCCGCATCTATGAGGATGGTTTGCGAAGACAAGTGGTGCAAATGCACAACCCCGATCAACCCATTGGATTGGAACATCATAGTGAAATTCGAGAGAGACGTGTACATAGACAAGGAAGGAACGATGTACATCTTAAGTACGCAGCCAAACAATACGAATGAGTTTGGCGTAATTCAGTTGGAAACGGAAGCGAGATCTCAAGGAAAAGAACCATTAGAAGAACCAAGAACACCTAGAGGGAAATCTGTACTGACACGAGTACTAGTTCTAGATTGGACCCCTCAGGACAACAGAAGCATAGAGTTGTTTGTAAATAAAGAAACTGACGAAGCATTTTGGAGGTACAGAACGGAACAACCTAGTGAGGTAGGCTCCATCATAATCTACGAGTTCAAGGACCCGGATACACCTAGAAAGGTTGTATACCTGGATGAAACTTCAGAAAGAGTGTTTGTGGTACCTGACCATGCTAGAAACACATACACATGGAGAGGTGAATTGGTATTCCCTCCATCACGAGCGAACGTAAACGCGAGCCAACAAGGGGCAGGAACATCCTCAGCCCATGCTAAGCAAAGAGAGAAGAATAAAGAAATAATGGAAGTGAGCTTCAATCATCCCATAGGAAGAGATAGAACCACCATAGATACGGATAGAGTGGAAAGACAAAGAGTGCCAGGTGGTAGAGATGATTTTCCTCTACCTAGACCACATGAACATGCAAGAATATTAAGACCCACTCAGTTAGTAAAATCCATGAAAAACTATTTTGATGGGACAGGAGATCCCTATGACCATGTCACAGAATTCAAGCAAGTACTAAGAGCAGAACAAGTCGAAGACATGTTCACGCAATATAACGCATTTGGACTAACGTTAAAGAATACTTCTTTAACTTGGTTCCAACCATTGCAACAGAGGCAATTTAGAGACATCCATCACTTTTTAGAGTCATTCATCACTGAATTCTCTAAAAGTGGGATTAGACATGACACGTCTTCATTGATTCATAGTTTCAAACAAACCCCTCAAGAAACAGTTAGACTGGTAGGACGTAGGTTTAGACAATATGTTGAGACATGTCCAATGCAAGAGCTACCCTCACAAGCCAAGCAAGTGTCATTGATTTTAGATGGCTTGTTGAGCTCTAAACTACGCTCCTATGTATACTTGAAAGAACCCAGAACGCTAGAGCAGTGTGTAAGAATATGTATAGACATTGAGGAAAACTTAGGAAATGAGTTGGAACTCTCAAAAGTTTATAAGGACTCAGATTGTTCATCTCTAGCATCCACAAAATTGTCTAGCTCGATAGAAGACTTAGCAGAAAAAGTGGCCCAGAAACTAGGAGTTTCTAGTAAACAGATGCCTAGGGTAACAACAAGCAAGCGTTTTTACACCTGTGGTGGTGATCATATGGCTAATGTGTGCCCCAATGCAACACAACCGCAAGCAAACCCTAGTGGCCAATACTGTACAATTGAGAGAAGATACACAAACCATACGGCCCAGGATTGCCCATATAACAAACAAGCAGTGAGACAGAACTACCCACAAGCATACCCGCAGCCAGGTAGGTATCAAGGCCAATACAATGCTCAGCCTTATTACTATAGGCCTCCTCAAAATTATCCATATCAGGCTCAATAGAGACCTCAACCTGTCTTAGCTCAGCAGCCACCCCCACCAGCGAATGTCATCTCTGTCAAATACGCTGCTGCAGAAGAGAACCTAAGTAGGGCCTTAGTGCCTTCTTCACCTTTGATCACAGAGAGTGACCCGAACTCAAACAGTTTTGACTCTACTCATGTAGATAGTCCACCCGCTTATTACACGGAGTCACCAGAACACGTGGAGACATATCATTATGATAGTCCACCAGTGGAACCTAGTTGGGAGCCAGACTATGCTAATGTGATGTACACAAACCCAAATCCACGGCCCCAAGTGAGATAGCAAAGACCACAGGGCCCTAGAGGACCATGCTTTAGGTGCCAAGGAGATCACTTCATAAAGGATTGTCCACATCCTCCGATAGCAGGGCAATCACAGTACTATAACATCCAAGGCTTTTGTGCCGACTGTGGCAAAGAGCACATAAACAAAGATTGTCCTAAGAACCCTGCTAATGTGTCAAATGTGACATCGATCAATGTGATAGGTATTGTAAACAACACAGATGGATCCAACCCTACATACGTGCCTATCCAAGCTATAACAAGAGCCCAGGCGCTCTTACAGAACCAACAGCCTAATCAAAAGAAAATAGCCGGAAATAGTGAAGTTGCAGAATCTAGTAGTAAAAAAACAAAATCTTGGAAAGATTCCAGAGAAAGAATTAAGAAAAAATGGAGTAAAAGGATAACTGAGTTGGAAGGAAGTTTAAAAGAGTCGAGAGCCAAAATCCTAGAATTGACTTCACAGGAGTTGAATCAAGAGAACCCAGCTTAGAAATCAGGATCAGTTTTAGCGGAACCCATACCGAAAAACCTAGACATGATGTTTCGTGCATATCAGGGTAGATTAAAAGAGGGACCTCAAGTAGCTGAAATGAGTAAGAACTACCCTCGAGCAGACTTAGAAATTGAGAGAACTAAACTTTGCATGAAGATGGTAGAATTAGCACAAGCTTTGTTCGAAGCCTCTAGATATCTTAATTGGAATAACATGGCAAAGCCGGAACTACACTTTCAAGGTCTAATGGAGAGGCTCGAATACTTGATAGAAAGCAAAGAGAAAAAGGATTGGCATAGGAACCCTACTGTCCCAGAGACACAGGAAAGGAATGCACCATCCCTATCTCAAGTGCCAAACACAGAAGGGGAAGACAACCTGTCTTCTATACATAGATATTCACATGAATTTTTGAGAGAAATACAAGAAGAGAAGTGGAGAAAAGAACAAGGAACCCATCCTCCTATTCAAGAAATAGACGACTTGCAGGAACAATTTCCCCAAGATATCCCCTCTATTTACGATGATGTAGAGGAAGAACAACTGAGTGAACACACAGGATTTGAATCCAATTCTTTACAAGAATTACCTCAGTTCACAGGACCTTGGGAAGCAAAGTCTATTAGTATGAGAGCACCCATGATAATAGTGAGGAATGAAGAATCAGTAATCCCTAGAAACACGGAAGTAATCAAGAATACCAAAGTACAGTGTACTCTCACTCTAGAGGAGTTGTTAAAGGTAAAAATAAAACCGGAACTATGGAAGCATGTAGCAAATCAATTCCCTGAGCTTGCTACTACTCCCTCACAGATAGGATCACATAAGAAGGTACCAGAGATACCTGTAGAAAAGATTGGAGATGTAAGTGAAGGAGAGGAAGGTAACACTTATCTTCCAATAACCCATCAGGGCTACACCACGAAATCCATCTTAGATTCAGGAGCCGGAGTAGCCATCGCTACCACCGCTTTATGGAAACGTTGGGGTAAGCCAGCACTCAGACCTACCAGGATGAAGCTACAAATGGCTGATGGACATATAGAAAAACCATTAGGCTTACTAGAAGGCATATCTCTCACCACTTGTGGTGTGGAGTTTGAGCATACCTTCGCCATTTGTGATTTTGCTAAGAATCATGCATACGAGATGATATTGGAATGACCATTCATGCGTCAGTTGCAAATTCTACAAGATTGGGGAACTAATTCTTTGTACTTGCAACATTTAGGAGTGACTACTAAAGTCAATCTTAAAGACTATTCACATCGAGATGTACCCCCTATACAATGGAATACCATCCATAAAACACAAGTAGAAACGGAATCGGTACACTCATTGGAATCAGAAGCCTCATGGTTACACGAGGACACTCATCTATGGATGTGTAAAGTTGCAAAACAAGAAGAAGAACGGTTAGAAGCCATGACCTTAGGTGCAGAACAACATCCAAGAACCCTTCAAGACCCAACGTACGCATCGGTAGTATTCCCAGACGAAGAATTCAAACCCCATGGTTGGGCAGAAATCAATGAAGAACAATGGACACCCCACTGTGACGAGGATGGCTATGACATTTCAGTTTTCACGATAGAGCCAATCACGTGTGATTCAATTTTAGAAGAATGTGAACTTGGCACTGATGCATTTGAGGGTGCGAGTGATTTTGATTTAGAATCAATTATTATGGACCCACCCTTTGCATCAGAAGAAGAATATTTTTACGAAGTAGAAACTCATCCTCAGACACACGAAGAAATTATGAATGATGTGAGGATAGCCACACAAGTGACTGCCAAAAGTGAAGGAAAGAAAAGAAAGAAGAAAGAAACCATGTCAGAAAAAGAAGAATCTTTGTTTGAGGTTCCCGAGAACTTCAAGAAATATGAAATAGAAGACAGACGAATCATGGTACGAATGCCTAACAGAAAAGCTAACATTGGAGAAGTGTATGATAACCGAGAGAAAACCAAGAAAATCATAGTTGCCATAGAAGGAGAAGAAGAGAAATGTACATACATAGGGCATGATTTGACGAATGAAGAAGAAGAAGAATTAGTTGCCCTATTGCGCGAATATAGAGATGTGTTCGCTTGGAGTTACAAAGATTTGAAAGGAGTAGACCCAGACATATGTTCTCATAGAATCCCTATGACTCCAGATTCAAAACCCACGAAACAGAAACCATACACGTACAATGATAACTACGCTGCAAAGATTAAAGAGGAGATAGATCGCTTGATAGAAGCAGGATTCATTTATGAAATTGAGCATACCGAATGGGTATCCCCCATTGTGGTTGTGCCCAAGAAGAATGGAAAATTGTGTGTGTGTATTAACCTTAAAAAAGTTAATGCCGCCACAATTAGAGACAGTTATCCTCTTCCTATCACGGAACACTTATTGGAAAGAGTTGCGGGCAAGGAAGTTTACAGCTTTCTTGATGGATTCTCAGGCTATAATCAAGATGCCATTGCTCCAGAAGACCAACACAAGACGGCTTTTGCCACACAATGGGGCATATTTGCATTTCGTGTAATGCCTTTTGGCTTAACAAATGCACCCGCTACTTTCCAGCGACTCATGTGTCATGTTTTTAAGGAATTCTTACGCAAGAATTTGGAAGTTTATGTCGATGACTTATGTGCACATTCAAATATAAGACAGACACATATCCCTGAGTTAAGACAAATATTTGACAAATGTCAAGAATATCAGGTTTGTTTGAACCCAGAAAAATGCGTTTTCATGGTCAGACAAGGCAAAATTTTAGGACACATTGTGTCAAAGAATGGAATCTCGACAGATGAAGAAAAGGTGAAAGTAATTGCAGAATTACCTAGACCAACTAACGTGAAAGAGGTACAGGCATTTATGGGCCATTGTGGTTATTACAGACAATTCATACACATGTATGCAATCATAGCCAAGCCTTTGTACTCTCTTTTGACCCATTTTGAATGGATGGATGAATGTGAGAATTCATTCAACGAACTTAAACGACGTTTGTGCTCAGCACCTATATTGACAACCCCAGATTGGAGTAAGCCATTCCATGTACATGTGGATGCATCCAACTACACCATAGGATGTGTGTTAGCACAACCCACGAATGAAGGTAATATAGACCTCCCCATAGCTTACGCGAGCAGACAATTGAACGCAGCAGAAAGAAATTACACCACTACGGAACGAGAAGGATTAGGGATGATCTACGCAGTAAAGAAGTTCAAGCACTATTTGTTGGCAAACAAGTTCAAATTCTTTACAGATCATCAAGCATTATTGTACTTAGTCAACAAGCCATGTAACACGGGACAATTAATACGTTGGTTTCTATTACTCATGGAGTATGATTTTGAAGTCATAGTTAGGAAAGGAAAGACACATCTCAGAGCTTACCACCTTTCAAGATTAACCTCAGGAGAAGCTCCTCAAGGAGTAGTGGATGATTTACCATATGCATATTTGTTTAACCTTGAGATAGCACCAGAATGGGCTAAGCCTATAGTGCCTATTCTCATGTATGGACCCAAAAATCCTAGGATAAAGATCCAGGAAGGAGAGATTACCAAATCTCAAAGATATCACATAATAGCAGGAAGTATATATAAACAGGATAATCAAAAGATTCTTGCTTGTTGTGTAGATGAATCGGAACATGCGAATTGGTTGCAATTAGCACATGTAGGTGCATTAAAGCAACATCATTCAAAACATCGTACATTGCAAACTCTGCATAGACTAGGAGTATATTGGCCCACGATGGAAGCAGATGTCTACAAGTTGTGTAAAGAATGCCATGTTTGTTGTGAAAGACCACCAGTAGAACATTCTACATTATATCACGTGTCTCTCACACCAGACTGGAGTGAACCTTTAGTGACGTACTTGAGGACGAACACATTCCCTCAAGGAATGACCTTAGCCCGACAATGCAGTCTAGAGCAGGAAGCTCAAGACTATTCACTTATTGGTGATAATCTATACAAAAGAGGACGAGATGGATACCTAAGACAGTGTGTTCATGAAAGCGATTATCTGAGCATACTAGAGACTGCACACCAAGGTGTTGCAGGAGGTCATTTTGGACCAGATAGGATAATCAAAGCCATCCTCTTTGCAAGATTATGGTGCCCCACTCTTCACATGGATGCACATACCTATGTAAAGAGATGTGATGTGTGCCAAAGAACTCAGTTTCCTACTCGCAGAGATGAAATGCCATTGAAACCCATGATGGTCGGACGTGCATTTTCTAAGTGGGGCATAGACTTTGTAGGACCCACTAACCCCCCTGCAAAAGGAACACATACTGAATACATTATTGTTGCGACTGATTATCTCACCAAATGGGTAGAGGCAAAAGCCACAAAAAAGAATGATGCTCACACGACTGCAAAATTCTTATTTGAAAATGTCTTTACGAGATATGGATTGCCTATAGAGTTAGTGAGCGATCGAGGAACTCACTTTCTAAACCAAGTCATTGAATATTTGTTACAGGATTTTATGGTGATTCACAAGAAATCCGCACCATATCATCCTCAGGCCAATGGTCAGGCTGAAAGCAGTAACAAGATCCTTTGTAACGTACTGATGAAACTCGTGAACAACAAACGTTCAGATTGGGACAAACAGTTACACCACGTTGTTTGGGCATATCAAGTGGCCTACAAGACCGTACTCAATGCAACTCCCTTTCAGATGGTTTTTGGTCAGAATGCTGAGCTTCCTTTGGACTTCTTGATACCAACCCTTAAGGTTGCACAAGAACATCAGTGGACCGGCCATGAGTTATCAGCAAGAAAAATGGACTTGGAACGATTAGGAGAAACCAGGCTGAAAGCAGCAGCAGGAATATATGCAGCAAAGAAGCGACATAAAGCATATTTTGATGCACATGTGAAAGATAAAGGCTTGAAAGAAGGAGATTTAGTTCTAGTATATACGCTGAAATAGCACACACGGAAGTTAGAAAAGCGAGGTTATGGACCTATGATCATTAAAAGACTCTCGACAAGTGGAGCAGTACAGTTAGCCACTTTAGAAGGAGATATAATGCCTAATTACATTAGTGGCTGTAGAGCCAGGCTATATCAGGAACCTCTTACTGAGGATATGCTTAGATGACTCACGTTGGCAAAGAAGCGTAAGGAGGAAGAAAATAGAATACGAGCTGAAGCTCAGGCAGAAGCTATAGAATGCATTAAGCGCATGAAGTTAAGAAGACAAGGACTAGGGAGAGAACATTATAACCATCTGGAAACAACACCCAGATACCCCATGGCCATGTGTCAAGTAAAGTCAACCACTCATCCTAGCATAGTGGACAGGAGACCATTCATTACAGTCAGGCTAGAGCACGGCAACCCTTGCCAAGAGCTCAGGGCTTTAATTGATTCAGGTGTTGCAACTAGTGCGATTAGATGGTCCCACTATAAGGATTCCAGAATAGAAATGTGGCCAATTGAGGCATACCTCATAGGGCTAGGAGGCATGGAAACCCCTTGCATGGGTGAGGTGGACCTTTCGATCCTCATTAACGAAGTGACCTTGAGAGTAAAGTTACTAGTGTGCCATGATGATGACCTGATAGAACCCCTAATCCTTGGCCAAGATTGGCTATACGATCACTCAGTGGACCTAAATCTTAGACAAGGCTCCTTGCAGATTGGAACCTTAGATCAGGAGCGAGTGATACTGCTTGACTTCCCTAACGGCTGTTCGCTTGAAGTACGCGACCCTAGACCCTATGAAATGCATGCGGTGGAAGACTGAAAGATCTTTGGTCAGATCAGTCACGTTACGTCTACACCAACCCACGCGGGCTGGGCGATGGACAATGGTCAATCAGAAGGACGTCAGGAGATTTTCCCTTGGGCTTCCTGCAAACTAGAAGGGGTAACCACCCAACAGATGGGTCAAATGGGCACAATCAGCAGACAGATGGGGACGATTGCAGGTCAGGTGGACTTCATCAGCGTCCACATGGGCAAAACACCCTGCGGTGCCCACCTTCCACACTTACTGCGGACTGGCCTAGATTAAAAGTACAAAACGGAGCACTTCCTAATGGGCAGGTTTCGCAAGTGTTGGACCTCCCTTCTTTTCCAAAGCAGAGTGTCCATCCGACCTCTCAACCTCAACCACAAAGGAGTCAACCACAACGAAGGAACCCAGACCGACGACAACATCAGACGACGCAAAGAGGAAAGCAGTGTCAGCAACACAAAGCAAGCGGCACAAGACAAATATGGGTGCCAAAAGGACAGAAAGCATCGATTGATTTCAACAACGCAGGCAATGACAAGAAGAAGTCAAGTCAGAAGCAGAACCAGTATCCAGCATCTCCTCGACCTTCTTCTACAAGTTCGAACAATCGACAAATTTGGATCGCCAAGAAGTACCTTATGAACAGACCCACACCCACGCAAATTTGGGTACCCAAACAGTGTATTATAGCTCAACCCTCAAGCCCTGTAATATATAATCCTCAGAAATCTTTTCAACCCTCCATACCACCGAATCCGATATCATCTTTTGTCCTTCCGTAGAGACCTATCACCCGATCACAAACTCTTAGGAAGTGGATATCGAAACGTATCCAGAAGTCTTCTCCTAATCCATTGCCTAATATAACTCCCACCCCGACTAATCTACAACCATGTAATAACTCATTCACGACTGAACCCTATATAAATCCACACACTATAACCCAAAGTCATCTGTAATAACACCTCATCAAGAAACGTATGTATCATCTGAAGAATGTAGGTGTCTAGAGACCTGCATTAGCTCTGCAAAAAATCATTGCATCGATCACTTCACAGCACTTGGCTACACGGGTTACACATCGGTTATGGAAAGGGATTGCGGTCTCACTATAATGGGATCATAATTAATTTCCATGCTAATGTGCTAATCTTTTGTAGTAGATCTTTCCATTAGCACGTCAATCATCATGCAAACCGAAGAAGGACCATCAGAAGCAAGCCCCAGCGCACCTGCAGCATTATCGCAGAGTCCCATCCGATGGCTCCACCACCAGAATTTCAAGGTTTCCTAGGACCCATGCCTATTGATGATCCTCCTTGAGGCTATACTGAGAAGATTCATCGCAATTCTCATTGGTTTCAAGGGCTAGCAGGACCATTGGTGGATGCTGAGTTTATATTTGAGGCTAATTTAACTTTTGATGACCGTACATGGGGAAAATATCAGTTCTTCTCAAGAGAGTTCGAAGGACTACAGAACACACAAGACTTAACACATGTTTGGGCAAGAGCTGGCTTCACAGAGTATTTCAGTGACCCTTTGCCTAAACCTGACTTCTACAGATGCTATTACTTAATCACCACTTTGATAGCTTCGGAGAATAAGGACCTGCCAGGCACCTTCATCCTGCCATCCTTAGTGAACGATCCACCATATAAAAGATTTTATCTTTCTAAAGATTTGATTCAAGCTGCCATCAAGATTCATGGAACTCACACGCCCACAGAGCGAGAAAGGTTAGTTCCAGACCCTATGAAACGTGGGGATGTTACAAAGTGGGAAGAGATTTCGGCGATCACACCTGAGCTTTCAAAACCACTGCGGATATGTATGCAGCATTTTGCTTTCCCCGCTTAGGACAGATTCACAATGCCTCACAAGCGCATATGGTTTGGATTGTATTTAGCATGCACTGGACCCCAGATTGTTGATCTAGCTAGCTGGATCATTGATCAGATGTATTTAGCACAACATAGATGGGAAAGAAAGAAAGTCATCAATGGATGCTGCGCTCTAACTAGAATTGTATATATGTGCTTAGCATATGACTTGCCGATCGAACGTGCATTGACAAGTGAGGAGCTGAAAGAGTTTAAAGGACCACAAAGAAAGCTAGGAAGGCTAGCAAAGGAAGAGCAGGAAAGCGAATGAGAAGAACTATCCCCTGCCTTCAAGTGCCAGAATCACCCTCACCACAACCCTCTCCAGAACAGTCTCCTACTGAACCCCCTGTACAACCCATTCGCATAAGGTTATCAAGACCAGTTACAACGGAGGGCACTACCAGCACAGTCACTACTCAAGCAGCCACAGTCCCAGGACCTACCACCACTATAGCAGAAGTTCCCACCACTATCGGTGTGGAAGCTTTCTCTTTCCCGATACCCCATTTAGAAACAGAACAAGCAGGCACCACATTTGATTTTGAGATGCAGGACGTATTTTCAAGTGAATTTCAGTTTTCAGAAGGCCAGATCTTCTCTCAGGAATATGAAAGGCCCAGCTACCCTACCACACCGCGAGATCAACCACAAGGACAAATAGTGTCTAGCTCTGAAGAGGAAAGAACAGAGACAAATGAAGACGACGGCAATGACGAAGCCAGTCACGGAACTCATGAATCCCAAGAACATGTGCAAACAGACAAACAAGGACAACAAACCGACACCCAAGGTGACACGAGCACACATGAAGAGGAAACCTTCGAAGCAGCAGCTTATACACTGGCCATCAAAAAGTTATACCGTACTATGGAAAAGGTTTGGGTGCGTAAGAAGTTGACTGACGAAGAGAGCCAAACCCTCATAGAACAAGAGCTTGTCTCGGGCGGGTTCGAAGAAGTATACATTAGAGGTTTCAGAGAGCTTTTCAAATCAATTGGACCCACTGAAGCCTTAAGATATTTGCAGAGAAAACCGCTACCGCAGTATGATCCTCGCAGAATCCGCCTATTAACCAAACCGGGTGAATACATTCGGGTACCCATCGGCGGTCAGTCTTTAGAACAGGCCAGGGAAGCACGTCTCGTCCCTGAAAGCTCATTGGCAGAGGACACCATTATCGTCGACTCCCCACCCCGTACTACCACTGTACATACCACCACAGTCGTCGAAGTACCGACCACCCCAATCGCTCCTCCATCACCTCCCATCCATCCAGTCTCCCCCATACACCCCCCTTCTCCCAGAACAACATCCTCTTTCTCCGGTGGAGTAGCAGAAGTCGTCCTTATGCCCATTCATCCCACAATTCCCGCACCCACTCAACCTAGTCTACCCCCTAACACATCCCCTTTCTATCCAACCCATTTCTCCATCCATCTTTTCCATCCTTCCCCACATCTCCAAGATCCCTTTTCCCATTCCCACCTCCATTAACCTTCTCCCCAGTCTCACCTCCCCGACCCACCATAACCCCTCTTTCCCCTTTCCACCAAGCCTTCCAAGACAACCCCTCTGTAAATTACTCGTCCACCTTTGTAAACCCTGTATTTACACCCACACACTTACCCAGGATCACACCACTATTCACAGTCACGGCACTCGACACCACATCCAGCGATATGGATATATCACCCCCCACTGCACCTCCACTCACTTCAATTGTGGCACCACAATAATTAAGCACACCACAATTTTCCACAATCACCACAGCATCCACTTTCCCACCCCCATTCCCCGTTCCCTTTGCATCTACACCCACTACATCTTCACTTAGCACACCATTAATATTATCACCCACCATAGACACAGCATTTCGACAGATGTTCACGTGTATGACGCAAGTAAGAGATGAGTTCACATCTCTTGGAAATAATTATCAGCAGCTGCAGAGGACAACCAACGATTTGCAGTCGCAGCTTAATTCATTGTCGATTGAGAATGCATCATTGAATACTCGGTACCAAGAATTACGCGAGGCATACCACAAATTGTAAGTAGAAAGTGAAGAGAAAGCCAAGGAGGCCACTGCTGATCTTGACAATTTGTTAAGGGCCCAGACAGTTCGCAATGCGACGCTTACACGGAACATGGGTTTACTCAGAAGACACCTAGCAGCAGCAAAGGAAGAGAACCAGTGGCTACAAGAGCAGAACAGAGAAAATTTAGAAGCTGCTCTCGATCATCCAGACCAACCATTAAGTCCTAGCTGGTTCAAAGCAGTGCCCTCCGAATCAATGAAAATGTTGCTCGATGATCACATCAGATTGCTCGATGAATACGATCGAATGAACAAAGAATATCAGAAGCTAAAAGACGATCATAAGTACTCCAGCTCAGAGCACCTGCAACACAAGGACTACAAGCAACATAAGGACTACCAGCAACACAAGGATTACCAGCTCCTGCAAACCCTTCTCTTGAGATCTTAGAGGAACTCAATGCCTTACGGGCCCAGGTATCAAATCTTGAATCACGAATCGCTGTCTATGAAGCACCCCCAAGACCAGACTCCCCACCGAACCTCCCAACCTATGAAGAAAATGTAACCATTCCGGTGGAAGAAACCTTTGAAGAGGCCTATGAGCCCCAACCCATCCCAGGCAGACGAGTCACGGCTGAAGGCCAGATGACTTATGAACTTCCAACCCCCGCATGGATGAAGACAATTGAAGAGCTTGGAACCACCCACTCAGCACGAGTAGAGGCGCAGCTACACGCAATGGCAATGATTGAGGAAAGAATTTTACAGTCGCCCTACTTCGCTCACTTAGCCCCCCGCAGATACATATCAGGGCATGAGCTACAGTACAAACCGTATTTTATGCTAATGGCCGAGTATCAGTTGGCCATAGAGAAAGAAACAGGCAAGAAACCATCTCACGCTACTCAGTTTGAGCCTTATGATTTGCCACTGGATGCGCAGCAAGGCGAGATTTATCAACCAGATTGGCGTAAAGATATTTTACAAGAATATCCTGAGATGATGAGTACTTGGGTAAAGGCACCACTACATTTGAAATACAACCCATGTTGGGAACCAGTGCCATGTCGTCGCTCCTAGACAGCATTTGCTATTAAAGTACAAAACAACAAGCAGTGCCAGGATTGGTTAAATTACCCATATTTCAAGCCACCCATAGAACTACCGACAGTGGGATACATGATGGCCACGATTCGTCACTGGCTCCCTCGCTTGAAACACATGGACGATATAGCAGCGCACATGACTGTCAAAATCTTTGACATGATGCAAATGGTTTTCAAAGTCTTCCGTCGTGTAAAGGCACCTCATGTAAACACCCCGGGCTTCGAGCATGGCAATCTAGATCTTGCATATGATATGAGTACAATGCCATCGCTACGGGTGTGTTGTGCCTGGCATTGCAGAATTAAATATTTACCGGCGTGCTACAAGCAGACTTTCGAAGAGATGTTCATAACCAGTTTCTGGGAATACCATTCGAAAGTGTTCATCAGCAGGCCTACACACCTCTTGCAATTATTCGCCTGTGAATAGATGGTATATTCCACACATTATCGACTCCCACCACCCGATGAACCGCAACCAATTGATCGGGAGAAACTCGAGGCAGATTTGGCCCGAGGCATTCGAATATCAGAACACACCCTCGCTCAGGAACTACTACAGAACTACATCTGATAGACCGCACAACAAGGTTCTGTCGAGGACGACAGAAGCGAGAGGGAGGGGGGTGTTGGTAGTAGCCAGAGGCATAGAAGACGCGGAAGCATGTAAAGGCAGAGCAGGGAGTCAGTCAAATCAATTTTTCAAATATTATGATTTATAAATACTCTTCAAAAAACCTCCAACAGTGATTTTCATCACTATTGTAACATATGTAACATAGAAAAGACCCTTTTTGTAATTCATAGCTCCATTTTGTGCAAGCCGAGGATTTCTCGAGCTTGAGGAGCTTAGGTAGAATGAGCGTATCAATTTTGGTTATTTTTAGACACCGTTTACCCCTTCAAATAGCACTTATGACCTATTTTTTAACTATGCCGGTCACTGGATGTGAAACCGGTCAAAACTAGTCTAGAATCTATAAAAAGAGCTAGAGAGCTCATTTTTGGGGTGACTTAGTGTTGGTTAGTGTGAGCTTAGAGCTATTTTGAGCTTGTAATTGAGATCTTGAGCAATAAAGTTGATTTCTCACCTTCCATTGTGTCTTGCTTGTCTCTTCGTAGTGTGTGTGTGTATGTGTGTGTGCATCTCTATGCTTCTCACCTTCACTCTCACTTCATCTCACATTCACGATCTTCATATCACTCCTATCTCTTCCGCAGATCGACATTAAGGAGGTGGAGCTTCTTAACGTGCTTCTCACCATTGTGCTAGAGCACCACTATTGGCCATAATTATACTTTGATTTCCTCTTTTCTCGCTTCCTTATACGTCCATAACTGGACATCTTCCTTCATCCATGATTGATCACTAGATCCCACGTTGTGAATTGATGAGTCGTCCCCCTCCTTATGGGCTTGGTTCCATTGTAATGGGGGTACATCTCTATAGGCAAAGGTGTGTAAATTTATCTTGGTGGTTATACCTTGGTGTTATAAGTACAATGCATCTCTTCCCCAATCTTGCACAACTGAATGGTCATCCCAAAATCATTTTGTAATTGCTAGCTTTTCCGAACTGGCATATGGCTAAAGTATATTCGAATTCCACTCCGCATGTGATCAACATAACATTTTCTAAAATTCCTAGCGGTCTTTCAACATGACCATCTGCTAGCTGGAGTTTCATCCGTGTGGGTTGTAGGGCTAGCTTTCCCCATTTTTCCCAAATCTCCTTGGTGGCTATGCCTACACCCACTCCAGTGTCTAAGATTGCCTTAGTCATGTACCCATTAAAGGTGATGGGTAGACATGTATTTCCCTCATCTCCCTCATTGAATTATCCTACTTTATCTATTCGGATTTGGATGGTTGATGGAGCTACTGCTGTGGCCAGAGAATTATTCAAAACTTTGGACAACTGTATGAACATAAATAGCAAGTTTTTGGGTCTTGAATCTACTCCAGCTTATTTGTTTTGATTCAAATCTTGGAGAGTGATCTTCCAAAGTACATAGGGTGTCTAATACATCTTTTGGCAAGCTAAAAGGGCCCAGCACATGTCTCTGTAGTCCACTTGGCTGGTGTAATGCAAAGTTTTTGCAGCACCACTTCATCTACATCAACTACAAATCCATCTCTTCACAATATACAAGGGTAGTGGCTTCGCTCATAGTTAGGTCAATGATTGGAGAACTCAAAGTGGGTGTTGATGTCATGGTTCTATCAGTACACGAATATATTCACCAGGCCAACTAAGTATTCTTATTCATCGAGGATCAAACTTGGGAAGTGGTTTCCACTTCAAGTAGTGCAAAGCTTCTCCTACACCTACTGATTGGACCAATTCGTTCATAGCTTGACTCTGTTCCTCAGTTATCCTGCTCCTCGCCCAAACCTTATTCATTATGTCATGTAGTCGTCTGATGGCTATCATATATGTAGCTGCTTCTGTTGACTCCTCTTCATATGTGTTGGTGTCCCCTTGAGCTTCAGCTTATGTCTCTAATTGATGTTCTTCTCCCTCACTCTCCTCAATGTTGTCTACTCCATCATCGGTCACTATGTGGTCATCATCTTCTTCTTCACAGTTGGAGTCCTTGCCCCCTTCTGATGGTGTGGTTGGGTAAGCGGGTCATTCATATTCCTGAGAAACAAATTGTGTGTCTTAAAACTAGAAGTCACTGGACAACACCTCTCGCATCTCGAATTCAAAGGTGGTATTGATATCTTCTATACCCAAGCTATGGGGATGGTAGTAGGAATAGTAATTGCCATTACTCCACAATTCAAACGGATTTTAAGTGGTGGAACTATAGGTTGCGATTGAGTTGGAGATCACTATGGGGAGGGCCCTGGTGTGGGTTGTGGTGAAGACGAGTCTGCAACTTGTAAACAAGGAAGTGTACCATGCATTCACTTTACTCTCCTAGTATTTGGAGGTCGCTTGGTTTTCTTTGAACCCTTGTATTATTGTAGTTGTGCTGCTGGAAGAGCTCTTTCAATGGTGATATCATAAGCTAAGCACATATAAAAAATGTGTGTGATAGCATATCAACTGTGGACAACCTTCTTCTTTTCCCAAAAATTTCTTGCCAGTACAAGCTGGTCCTGGATGTAAGTTGCAATGTCAATCATTTGAGGGCCCCTAGTAGCAAGGTATAATCCAAACCATAAGCGCTTGTAGGGAATGGTAAAACGATCATGTGTTGGAAAAGCAAAATGCTGGAGACAGATCCTCAAGGGAGTATTGAGTTGAGGAGTGATTGCTGAGATAGGAGGCCATCTGTCCACATCACTTCTCTTCATAGCCTCGAGAATGAGGCGCTCTTTCTCCATGCATGTATGAGTACCATTGTCACTCAAGTACAATGGTGGCTCAAAATGAGCTCTCTAGCCCTATTTATAGTTTTTGCCTAGTTTTGACCAGTTTCACATCTAGTGATCGGCATAGTTAAAAAATAGGTTCTACATCTAATTTGAGGTACCTAACGGCTTCCAAAAATTATGAAAATTGGTTTGAGCTACTTACTTAGACCCCTCAAGCTTGAGGACTCCTTGGCTTGCAAAAAATGGAGTCGTACATGCAGTACTTTGATGTATGTACATATATTACATTGTTTTAGTGACAAAAATCATTGTTTGGGTTACAAGATGACCTATGTGCTTCCTCTACGTCTATGATGAGATCATGTACTTGGTCCTGTGCCTTGAACACTCCCCTCCTCCTCGTTTCTGTTGTCCTTGACAGAACCTAATCGTGCATGGGTAATGTAGTTATTGAGGAGTTCTGTCGCAAGGGTGTGTTCCATCATTCAAATGCCCCTGATAAGATCTTTTTCTAAATTCTCCTAGTTGATGGGTTGGGATTCGTCAAGAGGTGGAATTTGATAATGCTCAAAGTACATCACTTGTTCACATGCAAACAAATGGAGCACGTGAGTGGGTTTTCTAATAAATACTTCTGAGTGGTACTCCCAGAAGCCAATAGTGAACATATCTTCGAACGTCTGCTTGTAGCAGGCCGGCATATATTTCAATCGACGGTGCCATGCATAGCATATCTTGATCGATGGCATTGTGCTCATATCATACACTAAATCCAAATTTCCATGTTCAAATTCGGGGGTGTTCACCATGGGAGCATTGACATGCCTGAATGTCTTGAAGACCATTTGCATCATATGAAAAATTTTCTCTGTCATTTGCGCAACAACATCAGTCATACGATGCAGGCGAGGTAACCAATGGCGAATAGTAGCCATCATGTATCCAACTATAGGGGTGTTATTCCAAGGAGGTGCTAAGTAAGGGTAGTTGAGCCAATCTTGACATTGGCAGTTGTTCTGAACTTTAATTGCAAAGGCTTTCTAGGAAGTTCTTATAGGGATTGGTCCATAGCACAGGTTGTATTTGATATGGGTAGGTGTGCTCATCCATGTATGCATCATCTCTGGATATTGTTGTAGTAATTCCACCCTCCATGTAGGTTGATAAATATGACCTTTTTCAACTTCTAGGGGAACATCGTCTGGCTCAAATTGAGTGGCATGCGTTGGGTGTTTCTTAATGATGCTCTCAATCTGTAAATTGTATTCCGCAAGCAAGAGGAAGTAAATTTTATACTGTAGCTCACTAGTCATTAAGTGTCGACGTGGTGCTATAGCGGCAAAATAAGGAGACTTCAAAATAACTTCTTCAATATTGGCCATTGCATGTAACTGAGCATCAACTCTTATCGAATGTGTTTTGCTGAGTTCTTCAACAATCTTCAACCATGCCAAAGGAGGTAACTCATATGTACCTTGACCTTCTTCTGAGGATCTGCCTCCAACCACGGGCAACGGTACGTACTCTTCTTCAAATGTGTCCTCCATTGGGATTTGTATGGTCTTGTCTGGTTCCGACAGGTCAGGCGGGGATTCCGATCTAGGAGGCTCCATCATGCTAGATAATTGGGTTTGAAATTCTTGTACTTTTGTTCATAGCGCATTCAATTCTTCAAGGAGGTTGGGTGGGGGACCTCCTGCACAATTATGGGTCCTAAGGAATCTTTTAACATCAATCGCTTGTTTGCTTCCTTGAGCATCTCCCACTCTACTTGTAGTCAATCGTAATCTTCTAGTGCACGTGCATGATCATAAGATTTGCATAGACTTAGGAGGAATAGCTCTAAAGTGGGAGGGGCTTAGAGGTGTCTCTGGATGATCCAATGTAGCCTCAAAGTTTTCACGGTTTTGTTGTTGGAGTCGTTGATTTTCTTCTTTCGTTGCATTGAGATGTCATCGAAGAAGTGCCATGTTGCACGATAATTGAGCATTGTGCATTAAATGTACTTCTAACTGAGACTCGATACCTTTCACTCGCTTTTGTAATTGTTTCTTATAGGTTAATGGAAACATCAACAATGGAGGATGATGACGATGCAAATGATGGAAAGGATATATGTGTGGTGGGTTGTGATGCAGTGGGTATGGGAGTTGGGGTTGGGTAGTGGATGTTGTGGCAACTGTGGCAAGGTGCACGATGATGGGTGTGGTGTGGATTGTGCCAATTGATGTGATGATATGTGTATATGTGCATCCGGTGAAGTGGTGGGTGAAATCTCCATGTCACTAGAGGTGTTGTCAATGATGGCGATGTGAAATAGTGAAGTGGGTGTGAATGTACGGGGTGGGGGTTGCAAGGGTGTTGTGAGAGGTGGAGTGGGGTGGTGTGATTGGTGGCCATAAAAAAGGATTCGGTGAACTGAATCCTTGTGAGGGCATTACAAAGGGAAATGTTGAGGTTCGCGGATATAGCAAAGGTGTGAATGAGGGGCAGAATGAGGGTGGTTGTGTAGATGATGTAGAGGTGTACAACGGGTTGGTGGTGTACGAATGGAAATGTGGAGGTGGGGAAATGATTGGCAGCATAGGGACACGTGGAGTGAAGACACATTTAAGGGGGGGTTAGTCATAGTCAAGGTGGAGATTGGAGGCCAAATGGAAACAGGTGATGGAATGCAAGCGTCGGGACTTCCTGCAACGTCAGGGGAGGATTGGGTTGGTGTTGGGGAAGAAGGGGTGGTTTCACTAACGGTATCTAGAGGGGTAGTGTCATCACGCACAATTAGGTCAATGGTTAAAGAACCCACAGGAGGTGTGGATATCATGGGTTTTGTTGGTACACGAATATATGAGCCAAGCCATTTGAGTATTCTGACTCACCAAGGGTCAAACTTGGGCAGTGGTTTTCGCTTCAAGTAGTGCAAAGCTTTGGGTACGCCTACTGATTGGACCAATTCATGCATAGCTACAATGAATGTCTCCTCAAAGCCACCACTAGCCAATTCTTGCTCCAAAATGGCTTTACTCTATTCCCTAGTCAGCCTGCTCCTCGCCCAAGCCTTATTAATTGTGTCATGTAGCCGTCTGATGGCAATCGTATATGCAGGTGCTTCTGCAGTCTCCTCCTCATATGTGTTGGTGTCCCCTTGAGCTTTGGCTTGTGTCTCTAGGCAATGTTCTTCTCCTTCACTCTCTTCAATGTAGTCTTCACCCTCATCGATCGCAATGCGCTTATCATCTTCTTCTTCAAAGTGAGAGTCCTTGCCCCCTTCCGATGGAGTGGTTGGGTAAGCGGGCCATTCATATTCCTGAGAGACAAATTGTGTGTTGAAAAATTGAAAGTCACTAGACAACACCTCTGGTATCTCAAAGTCAAAGGTTGTAGTGATATCTTCTGTGCCCAAGCTAACAACCAAAAAAGTAAAAGATTCAGATACAAAGTTGGTGGTCACAATGGGAACCTCAACTGTTGTGGTGGTCGTGATGGGGATGGCAATAGGAATGGTGGTGGCTGCCTATGAGGCCTCATGCGTTGTAGTGGTTTGTGGAACTAGAGGTTGCGCTTGAGCTAGAGATTGTTATGGGGAGGTTTTCGGGGTGGGTTGTGGTGAAGGTGAGTCCACAACATTTAAACAAGGAATCGTACCACGCATTTGCTTCACTCTCCTAGCATTCGTAGGTAGCTTGGTTTTCTTTGAACCCTTGATTGTTGTAATTGTGCTGCTGGAAGAGCTCTTTCAAAGGTGATATCGTAAGCTAAGCACATATAAATGATGTGTGTGAGAGTGCAGCAACCATGGACTACCTTCTTCTTTTCCCAACGATGTCCTGCCACTATGAGCTGGACCTGGATGTAAGTTGCAATGTCAATCGTTTGAGGACCTATAGTAGCGAGGTATAATCCAAACCATAAGTGCTTGTGGGTAATTGTAAAATGCTATTGTATTGGAAAAGCAAAATGCTGGAGATAGATCCTCATAGGAGTATTGAGCTGAGGTGTGATTGTTGAGAGAGCAGGCCATTTGTCCACATCACTTCTCTTCATAACCTCAGGAATGAGGCACTCTTTCTCTGTGGGCGTATGATTAGCATGAATCTTCAGAGTTGTTCTGATTAAATCCAAGGACAAGATGAATTTCTTGAATGGGGGTTCATTGACTAAGGACAACAGTATGAATATTGGATCCAACTCCTTTCGCTCGTGTTCCTTGATAGATGCAACCAAATCATAGCACCGATAGAAGTCGGGCTTAGGAAGTGGTGCACTGAAATAAGTTGCAAATCTTGCTCGCTACCAAATAGGCTTGAGTTCTTCACTATTTTGGAGGGCTTCAAACTCTTGAGAGAAGAACTGATATCGTCGCCAAATATTGGCTCCATATGACAGATTAGCCTTGTAGATAAATTCTGCTTTGCACAGTGGTCCGACAAGTCCTTGGAAACAATGCACTTTACTGCTCACTTTCTTGATTTTACCCATAGCTGGGTCTTCAATTGGCATGGGGCCTGTGAAATCTTGGAGTTCGGGCAGCACTGTTGTTAAGAGCTTTTGGAATGGAAGGGCTGAGAAATCGACCACAGGTCATCCCAATGCCACACTGGTGGAACTTCTCGATTACATGACAAAGTCCTGTGAATGAACCTAAACTTGCGTGAAGAGGAAAACACATTAGTCATGGAAATTAATTAAGATCCCAAGGACATAGACCTCCATTCCTTTCCACCACCAACATGCTTCCCGTGCATTGTGCGTGGTTTGAATGATGTGTGGTTGTGAAGTGAATGTGAGTGGTGCGTGATTTGACCATCAGTGATTATGTGTGAGGTGCATGGCTTTACAATCGAAAGCTTGTGAGCACTACCTACTAAGTTAGTGTAGATTACAAGGTTGGTAATTAGATGAGTTGCCAAAGCTGGAGATGGATGGAGTAGTCAGTGGATGCATTCATCACAAGGTTGTTGGTAAGGATTAGCTTGGTTAGGTGCGGTCATGATTAGTGAAGTCTTGGGAATCCATTTCTATACAACATGATGGGGTACAAAAGATGAAGTGGAATGTACAAAAGAGGGTTTCTAGGGTGTCTGGTTACGAGCATATAAGGTTTTCCTCGGGTTTACTAAAGTTGATTTATAAGCTGCACAATTCTTAGGTATCCAAATTTGAGGAGATTGGGATTGGACTTTCACTAAGGGCTTTGCCACCCAAATCTGTCGAATGCACTACCGCTATTGTGAGTGAAATTGACATGGTTGTCGAAGATCTGGAGGGGTTGACTCGTTCAATGATTTAGCTTTTCGTACCCACCTTTGGCATGGGATTGCCGTAGTAGATTTTTCGAGCAGCCTCCTTGATGTGTTTCATCTTTGAGTACATGGGTGATGTGATCGTGATAGTCATCGAGGGTGAGATGTCATGTCAACATTTTGCCTTGGAAAAGAAGGGAGATCCAATGCTAACATGTCCAACCCATTAGAGAATGAGGCATTATGTACAACAGATCTAGGTGGACACCGTGTTAGCAAGGGTGATCCGATGGAGGTTCTTGAATCCTCCCATGTGTAGCTGCCTGATTGTGGAGCTCTCGGTGGCTTTTAAAGTTGGCTTGGAGTTTGTCGAGGTTCATGCCCAGCTTGAGGTTGAGCCTTACATCGCCATACTCGTCTGGATCCTATCTACTAGCTCGATTGCTCTTCCTTGAGGGATGGTGCCTTCTTCTTCTTTTTGTTAGAGTCAGTTAAACTACTCATAACTGGAGCTAGGCCTTTCATAGTTGGAGGGTCTTTTGTTAGGTCCAATACTTCAGGGCACTAACCTCGGAGTGATAGTTCATGGCATTGTCCTGCAAATTCTAGTTGTAGCATACTCCTATGAAGATTTAAGTTTACCGAATAGTTGTATAAACATTCCTGGACTTAGAATCATGGGTTCTATCAGGTCGTCGTCATGGCAAACCAAAAGTTTAACCATCATGGTCACTTCCTCGATTGAGACTGGTAACTCCACTTTGCCTATTAGGGGTTTCTAATCCACCTAATCCTATGAGATAGGCTTCAATAGGCTTCATCTCTTGTTCCTATCCCAGACAATGAGAGAACCTAATTGCATTCGTTGTTGCACCGAAATCGATTAAAGCCCTGATTTGCATACGCATGGGGTCATGACCTAGAGTGATGTTAACAAATGGTCTCCTATCAACAATACTAGGGATATCCTTGCCTTTGATTTGACACATGGCCACTGGATATCTTGGAGCAGCCTTCGGTTGAGGTTCTCTACCTAGTCCTTTTTGTCTTAATCGCATGTGCCTAATGTGTTCTAAAGCTTTCGCTTTGGCTTTTGCTCTGATCTATTCCTCCTCTTCCTTTCTCTTCTTGGCAAGAGTTAGCCATTTAATCATATCCTCAGTCAAGGGTTCTTGATATAGCTTAACTCTGTATCCACTAATATAATTAGGCATTACTTCTCCTTCTCGGGTTGCTAATTGAACAGCACCACTAGTCGATATCCTATTGATAATCATGGGTCCATATCCTCGTTTCTCTAACTTATGGGCATGTTGTTTCAAAGTGTAAACTAATACCAAATCTCCTACTCCTAATCCTTTGTCCTTGATATAAGCATCAAAGTAGACTTTCTGTCTTTTCTTAGCGGCATAAATTCATGTTGTTGCATGCAATCTAGTTTCTCCTAGTTGTTCTAAGTTAAGTATTCTCGAGGAAAGTTCATGACCATTCCACTCATGCTCCTGAGCTAGCTTGAGAGTGGGTATCAAAAAATCCAAAGGCAACATAGCATTTTGACAAATTAGCATCTCAAATGGTGTGGCATTGATCACTGCTTTATATGCCACTGGATAGGCCCATAAGGCATGGTGCAATTGTTGGTCCCAATCCGAATGCTTATTATTCACAATCTTAGTCAATATGTTGCACAAAATTTTGTTAGTACTCTCAGCCTTTCTGTTGGCTTGTGGATGATATGGAGCAGATTTCTTCTGTATTACCATGGAATCATGTAATAAATATTCAATGACCTCGTTCAAAAAATGAGTACCCATTCTCAAACTAGAATTTTGCAGTCGTGCATGCATCATTCTTCTTTGTCGCCTTGGCCTCTACCCATTTAGTGAGATAGTCTGTGGCAACTACGATATACTCGGCATGGGAGTTCTTTGCAGGGGAGTTAATAGGTCCAACAAAATCTATTCCCCATTTTGAGAATGTGCATCCTCCAATCATGGGACGTAGGGACATTCGTCTCTATGTATAGGATATTGAGCCCTTTGACATACTTCACATTGGTTTACATATGTGTGAGCGACCATATGAAGAGTGGGCCACCATAATCCTAAAAATAGTACGGCTTTAATAACACGATCAGGTCCAAAATGGCCTCCTACTACACCTTGATGGGTAGCTTCCAAGAGGTTGAGATATTCACTCTCGTGCACACATATCCTCATATAACCATCTCTCCCTCTTCTATACAGATTATCACCCATGAGCTTATAATCTTGAGCCTCCTGCTTTAGACCTCATTTATGTGCAAGGTCATTTCTTCTAGGAAATTCTTCATCCTCAGATAGTTAACCAAAGGTTCACTCCAATCTGGCATTAGGGCCACATGATATAGAGTGGCGTGTTCTATCGGTGGTCTATTACAACACTTTGGACACTCATCGCAAAGTCGTTGGACATCTTTTTCCATTGAGGGCCACTACACACCTAACCTTTTCAAGTTCAGTAATGTTCGTTGTCTCGAATGATGTTGTCCTAATGCACCTACATGTGCTAGTTGCAACCAATTGTCATACTCTTGTTCTCTATGCAACAAGCAAGGATATTCTGATGATCCTATCTATGGATACTACTGGCAAGGATTTGGTATCTCTATGCCTTCATTACCTCCTTCTCTTGGGTTCTCACTTGAGGGTTTTTAGGTCCATATGTCAATACTGGAACTAATGGCTTTTCCCATTCAGGAACAATCTCGACATTAAACAGGCAAGCATCTAGTACCTCGTCTTCTGCTCCAATAGCTGCTTCTCCTGAAGTTATCCTCGAGAGATGGTTGGCTCTCAAGTGCATTTTTCCCTTCTTGACTACCACTTCAAAGTCATACTCCACAAGTACTAGAAACCAACATATTAGCCTACCCATGTTGCAAGGTTTTTTCACTAAGTACAAGAGAGCTTGATGGTTAGTAATGAACTTAAACTTATTTTCCAATAAATAGTGACACAATTTCTTAACAACGTAGACCATTCCTAGCCCCTCTCTCTCTGTCATGGTGTAATTTCTCTCTGCACCATTCAATTGCCTATTGGCATATGCAATCGGTAAGTCAATATTGCCTTCGTCTATGGGTTGTGCTAACATGCAGCCTATGGCATGATTAGAAGCATAGACATGTACGTGAAAAGGTTTATTCCAATCAGGCATGGCTAGAATAGGTGCATAACACAATTGTCGTTTCAATTCACTAAAGGAGCTCTTGCATTTTTTTGTCCACTCAAAATTAGTTATCAGGTTGTACAATGGTTTAGTGATGATTGCATACATATGTATGAATCATCAATAATATCTGAAATGGCCCATAAATGCTTGTACCTCCTTCATGTTCTTTGGCCTGGGTAATTCATTGATCACTCATACCTTATCCTCATCTGTGGAAATTCCATTTTTTGAAACTATGTGACCAAGTATCTTACCTTGTCTTATCATAAAGACACACTTTTCAAGGTTTAAACAGACTTGATATTCCCTGCACTGGTCGAAGATTCATTTAATCTTGAGGATATGATCTGGTCTAAACATTCAACGAGCACACAGATCATCTACGTACACGTCTAAGTTCTTTCTCAAAAACTCTTTGAACACATTGCACATCAACCTTTGGAAAGTTGCAAGTGCATTCGTCAACCCAAATGGCATCACACAAAATGCAAAGATACCCCATTTGGTGGCAAAAGCCATCTTATGTTGGTCCTTGGGGGCGATGGCAACTTGGTTATAGCCTGAAAATCTGTCTAGAAAACTATACACTTCCTTGCCTATAACTCTTTCCAACAATTGTTCTATAATAAGCAGAGTGTAACTATCCCTAATGGTGGCAGCATTGACTTTCTTCAATTAATACACACTCTCAACTTACCGTTCTTCTTAGGCACGACTACAATGGGTGATACCCATTCGGTATGTTCTATCTCGTAAATGAATCCGGCTTCAATGAGTCTATCTATCTCTTCCTTGATTTTCAGTATGTACTTATCATTATGTGTATAAGGTCTTTGCTTGGTGGGTTTAGCCTCAACTGTCATGGGTATCCTATGAGAACATATATCTGGATCTACCCCTTTCAGGTCCTTGTAACTCCAGGCAAACACATCCCTATACCTTTTCAGTAAGGCGATCAAACTTTCTTCCTCTTTGTCTATCAAATCATGCCCTACGTATGTACATCTTTCTTCTCCTCCCTTGATTGCCACTATTACTTTCTTTGTGGTCTCCTTGTTATCATAGGCTTCTCTAGAGTTTTTATCTCTCTTAGGCATTTTTATCATGATCTTTTGTTCTTCAACTTTGTTTTTTTTTTTTTTTAGGCACTTCCATTAACAGTCCTTCTTCTTCTTGTTGTTTTGCAGTTCTACCCTTTCTCACCTTTTGATTTTGTTGATCAGGATCTGAATTCTCCTCTCTCTTTCTAGGCATTGTGTGGTCTGGGGAAATGGCTTCTATCCAACCTAAAAATTCCTCTCTAGATGAACATTTGGGTCTATTAGAGTCTACTTCCCATTCTTCCTCTCTCACTTGCTTGCTCCTCTCCGAGATCTCACTTTCAAGTTTATCCCCTTCAATTTTCTCCCTTATAAGGTTTATAGTGAAGATCGATATATCATAGCCGTCTTCATCACAATGGGGGGTCCATTACTCTTTGTTAATTGCTATGTCCATCATCGCAAGGATCTCTGCCCAGCCATAGGGTTCGAATTCCTCGTCTCGAAATACTACTGGCACGTATGCTAGGTCTTCAATAGGTCTAGAGGTCTGTCTTGTTCTTGACGTTCTTGCTTTCGCTGGCTTCTCCTCTTTTGTTGCAACTTTACACATCCACAGGTGTGTATCCTCATGCAGCCATGATGGATCTGATGCTAAGGAATGTACCAATTCCTCCTCATCCTTGTTCCTATGCATGGTATTCCATTGTAAGGGTGGTACATCCCTATGTGAATAGTCTGTGAGGTTCACTTTTGTGGTCACTCCTAGGTGTTGCAAGTACAAAGAGTTGGTTGCCCAATCTTGTACCACTTGTAATTGTCGCATGAAAGGCCTACCTAGAAGCATTTCATATGCTTGATTCTTCCCAAAATCACATATCACGAAAGTGTGATCAAATTCTACCTTGCAAGTGGACAGGTTAATTCCTTCCAGTAGTCCTATGGGTCTCTCTATGTGCCCATCAGCCATCTACAACTTCATCCTAGTAGGTCTAACAGCTGGTTTACCCCAACGCTTCCACAAAGAAGTGGTCGCAATAGCTACTCCTACACCTATGTCTAAGATGGCTTTGGTAGTGTAACCTTTGTAAGTGATGGGAAAATAAGCATTACCTTCCTCTCCTTCACTCACATCTCCCACTTTCTCTATGGGTATTTCAGGTACCTTTCCTCATGCTATCTCTGGGAACTAATTTGCTACATGTTTCCATAGTTCTAGTTTGATTTTCAATAGCTCCTCCAAAGTCAAATGACATTGAACTCTGGTGTCCTTAATGATTTATGTGTTTCTCAAAAGAATTGAATATTCTCCCCTAACTAGAATAGTGGGGGCTCTCACTTGAATTTATCTGTCTTCCCAAGGCCCCGTGAAGTGAGGTAACTCTTGCAAGGAGTTAGATTCAAAACTCGTGCACTCACTGGACCACTCCTCCACTTGATCTCCATACATAGATGGGATGTCAGTAGGGAACTGTTCTCTTGAGTCATCAATCTCTAGTATCGGTGTTCGTGTTTCCTGTTCCTGCCTCCATCTTTGCTCTTGAATCTCTCTTAAGATGGCATGTGAATCCATGTAGCCTGTTTGATGATCTTCTAAGTCTGACCTAGCCCTTTTGGATAGAGTTGTCTCTAAGGGGGCCTCTGGTCTAGTTTAGGTGCTAGAGCTAACTTTAGTTGGTTTTGATACTAGTTGCTCTAATCTTTCCAGTAATCCTTGGAAATATAGCTCGGGTTTAGCCATAACTTCCCAATTGAGGTACTAGGATGCCTCAAACATTGCCTGGGTCAATTTTCCATTTTCATGCATAGTTTGGTTCTTTCTATTTCCAAGTCCACTCTAGGGTAGTTCTTGTTGGATTCTCCTACCTATAGTCCTTCTTGTATCCTAGCTTGGTAAGCCTTGAGCATCATGTCGAGGTTTTCTGGGGTAGGGTCTGCTAATACTGATCCTGGCTTTGGGATTACCACATTCAGTTCAGTCTCTTGTGATGCCATTTCTAAAATCTTGGCTCTACTTTCCCTCAGGCTTTCCCTCAACTCGGTAATCTTTTTGCTCCATTTTCTCTTATTTTGCTCTCTTGACTCTTTCCAAGTTCTTGTTTTCTTTCCTATTTATTCTTTGATTTTGTTGGCTTCAGCTATTCTTCCTGGGGTATCTGGTTGCATTTGCCTTTGTGCTTGAGCTCTAGTTACTGCCTGGATGGGTATATACTGGGGTATGGAACCTTCGATATGTTGCACTATTCCTATCACATTGATGGGGGTCACTGGCACGGCTGCATTAGTAGGGTTCTTAGGGCAATCTCTTATAAATTGATCCTTTCCACATTCATGGCAAAATCCTTGAATACTGAAATATTGTGACCGCACAACAATTGCAGTGTGCGAGCACTCACGTATGAAATGGTCTCCATGACACTTGAAACATGGTCCTTTAGGTCCATAGGGTCTTGCTTGTCTAGCTTGTGGTCACGGGTTGGGATTGGTGTACATGAACTAAGCGTAATTAGGTTCTCAATTTGGCTCGTACACAGGAATCTCATAATATGGATCTAGGTTTTCTGGTGACTCCGTATAGTATGCAGGTGGGCTATCTGTGAAGAGATGGATTTGTACTTGATGAAGATGAAGTGGTGCTGCAAAAACTTTGCACTACACCAGCCAAATGAACTCCAAAGATATGTAGTGGGCCCTTTTATCTTGCCAAACAATGTATTAGACACCCTATGTAACTTGGAAGATCACTCTCAAAAGGATGAATCAAAACAGATAAGTTGGAGTAGATTCAAGAACAAAAAACTTGTTATTTATGTTCATACACCTATCCAATGTTTTGAAAAATTCTTTGGACATAGTAGCATTTGACTTGATTCCTTTTGGGGAACTCTTATTAAGTTATTAAGCTAACAATCAAGAGTTACCTCATCAAAAATGATGGACTACACAAAGAGAAAAGTGTTTAGCAAGTTGTAGGATCACCTCGATTTTCATGGGCTATAGAAGTACTCAGACCCGTGAGTAGAGAAATGTTTATATCTCAAGATTCAAAAATGAAATGATTATGAATATACTAGACACTACGCTGATTCTATCAAGCTTTGAATCATGGAAAATGATGAACAACACACTGAGAAACAGCTCTGAGAAAAACACTAATATGATGAAGTGCTGATAGAGAAGTAGGATATGAAGCGATATAGGCAACTTCAAATGAACATAGCTCACAATTAAGAACATCAATTGCAATGAAAATTTGTGGGTATATAGTAGATTTAAGGATCAAACATTGCCAACTTAAATAATTTAAAATGATGCACCAAGCTCAGAGAAATCATCTCTGCAATTTGGTTGAGAAAGTTGAGAGATATGGTAGTGAACAGTACACTTGCAAAAGCATGAAGTTATGGGCACAAATGATCATGAAAATGAATGTATATTGATTGTAAACTACAATGGAATTATTGGTACATATGTGTGCCTTGAAATCACACTCTGATATGGCATGAAGCCTTGCTCATGGAGGTACAAAAACCGCAACTAGAAGGCCATGTATATATAGTCATGTTTGGAGCCTAATTTTGAATTTGAATCTCTCCTAAAATCACTCTCCAATCTTTTAGTGATTGATTCTCCTACTCACTCAATCACAAACTCATGGCTTTTCTCCTTGTTACTCATCAAGTGTTCAAGCACTTAGATTCCTTTACTTTTACATCAAGTAATTACTCAAAAATTACAAGAGGGAGTTCACAAGTGAACTCTACAAGGAGTTGACATTTCCTTTAAATTTCTAAGCCTTTTGATGACTCAAACCATCACTTGGAATTGCCATGTACTTGTTCCAATAGCTCTCCCTCAAGTCAAGTGATCTTGAGGTCTTCAATCTTCCAAGATTACCTTCAAACCAATCATAGCCTTGAAGTTGCAAAGCTTTGTACCATCCAATGCTTTGGTTAGAATATCTGCACATTGTTGATGAGTGGGCACATAAGTTAACTGAATTTCCTTGCTCAGAATCTTCTCTCTTACATAGTGATAATGTACTTCAATATGTTCATTCCTTGCATGACAAATTGGATTGGCAACCAAGTGAATAGAGCTCATATTGTCACCAAAGATACTTGGAGTTCCAATCTCCAAACCAAGATCTATGAATAGCGTCTTCATCCAAATTGCTTCTTGAGTAGCTATAGCAAGACCTCTGTGTTCAGCTTTACTATAAGAGAGAGCAATTGTCGATTGCTTCTTGGATGACCATGAGACAAGTTTTGAACCTACAAAGGTAAGATAACCTGAGGTGCTCCTCGTGTCTTCCTTGGAGCCAGACCAATCTTCATCAGAGAACAATTTCAAACTTAAATCAGATACATAAGGGTAGTATAAAGCTTCATTCATTGTCCCTTTGAGATATTTGAGTATCCTCTTGGCAGCCTCCATGTGAGGTTTCCTGGGTGTGTGCATAAATTGACTTAGGACACTCACACTATAACATATATAAACCCTTGTCAATGTGCCATACTTCAAACTACCCACAAGGCTTTGATGACCAGTTACATCTTCTATGAGTTCACCTTCATGTGAGCTCAATTTATGATTAACCTCCATTGGAGTACCTACAATCTTGCATTTTGAATTTTGCCAACATGTCTTTAATGTACTTTCTTTGAGTGAGAAACAAACCATGATCTTTGTAGACAACCTCCAATCCTAGGAAGTAGGTAAGTGAACCCAAATCACTTATCTTGAATTCTTCTCTCATCTGTTCTTTGATTCTCTTCATGCCATCTGTATCATTTCTTGTAAGTATAACATCATCTACATACACATACAAATATATGACCTCAGAATTACTCCTTTTTATGAATAGTGATGGATCTATCTTGCTAGATTGAAATCCTTTGTCCTGCAAGAATGAGACAAGCTTGTGATTCCAAGCCCTTGGGCCAAGTCTGAGTCCATATAAAGTTTTATTAAGTTTACACACATAATCAAGATATATGTGATTCTCAAAACTAGGTGGTTGTGCCATATATACCTCTTCTGTTAACCATCCATTAAGAAATGCATTTTTTACTTCCAATTGAAGTATCTTCCAATTCTTGGAAGAGGCAATACTAAGAAAAACCCTAATGGTAGGCATCTTTGCCACAGGAGATAAAGTCTCCTCATAATCAATTCCCTAATTTTCTGCAAAGCCTTTTGCCAGAACCCTTGCCTTATGCCTGTTAATGGAGCCATCGGAGTTCTTCTTCAATTTGTAGATCCATCTTGAGCCTATCACTTTCATTGATGGAGACTTAGGAACCAACTCCCAAGTTTTATTCTCCTCAAGAGCTTCAATTTCTTCTTCCATTGCATGCCTCCATTCTGATTTCTTCTTTGCTTCCTCAAATGTTGAAGTTTCCTCTTGATTTATGTCATGTGCTAGATAGATTGAATGTTTAGTGACTAGAGAAGTATCAAACCCATACCTTTCTGGTTTTCTTTTCTCCCTCATGGACCTTCTTGGGGCATGATGTGATGATTCTGCCTCTTGTCCAAGTTCCTGCGCTTTTGCTTTACCTTAAGATTTCCACATTTTGATTTTTTCATACCAAGTTTCTTCATCATCTTCTGAGGTATCCTGCTCTTCAACTTTAGAGGGATTATCCTTAACAAGTTTTGGAAAATCTTCTTCAAGATCATAAGCTAAGTTGACCTTTCTACATGAATCTTCATACCAAGAACTATTCTCATCAAATACTACATCTCTACTCACCAAGAATCCTTTGGTTGTTGGGTTGTATAATCTGTAGCCCTTTTGATTGTTGTCATATCCAATGAATACACACCTTTCTGCTTTGGGATCCATCTTGCCTCTAACCTGTGAAGGAACATGAGCAAAAGCAACACATCCAAAAATCTTACAATGATCCAAGCTTGGTCTTCTTCCATTCCAAGCCTCATATGGAGTCATGCCATCAAGTGATTTTGAAAGTAGCCTCTTAATCAAGTAAGTGGTTGTGGATATAGCCTCAGCCCATAAGTAATTAGGTAAGTGCTTCTCATTTAGCATAGACCTTGTAGCTTCAACAATTATCCTATTCCTTCTTTCTGCCACTCCATTTTGCTCAGGCGTGTACCTTGTAGTGATCTCTCTTTTGATTCCTCTTTCTTGAGGAAAGGAGTCAAATTCATGGGAGAAGTACTCTCCCCCTCCATCTGACCTTATCCTTTTTAATCTCTTACATGTTTGATTCTCCACAAGAGCCAAATATCTTTTGAATCATGAAAAGACTTCATCTTTGTGTTTCATAAAATATAATATAGTCCATCTACTGCAATCATCAATGAAGGAGACATAATATCTTGATCCAGATATTGAAGCATCCTTGCTAGGTCCCCATACATCTATATGAACCAAATCCAAGAGATCTCCATGCATATATACTTTCTTCATGAATGGTGACCTGTGAAACTTTCCAAATTGACATGCACTGCATTTATAAATCATATGTTGCTTTGACAAATTAGGGAGTCCAAGTACACTTTGGTCTCTACATATCTGCTTTAGTGATCTTTCACCAATATGTGCTAACCTCTTGTGCCATACTTCCAATTCTATGAGTGTCTGACTACCATAGTTAAAGAGAGCAATGTTTCTAGTGTCTTGTAATTCAAATGTGAACAATCTACCTGTCTTTTCACCTTTTGCAATTCTTCTAAATCCTTGGCTTGGATCCTCAACAAATGCTCCTCCTTTTGTGAACCTGAATTGCAACCCTTTCTCTACTATCTATCCAACACTTATCAAATTCTTTGTAATGGTAGGGACATAGAGTACCTTACTGAGTAAGTTGATGTTTCCATTAGGTGCTTTGGCATTTCCTATTTTCTCCACAAGGTGTCTTGTATCATCTCCTGTTTGTACCTCATGTTTGTTCCTTGGATCTTCTAAATCTAATAGGAGTGCCACATTTCTTGCCACATGATTGGAACAACCTGAATCTATGTAGAAAACATGCTCATCAAATTTACCTTGTGATTAGCAATGAGTCCTCTCGATTTGAGTCTTCTGTGTAGTTATTGAAGTCTCTTCTTCCTCTATTGCCTCCTTGATAGTTTGAATGGTTCTAATTGTTGTGGTTGCCATGGTAATTGTTGAACCTTCCTCTTGAGTAGCCATAACTTCCTCTATTGTAGCCTCTGCCTCTTTGATTTGTGGAATTCCTAAAGCAATTTTCAGTTGTATGATTAGTTAATCCACAAATAGAGAATGGATTAGAGACTTGGGATCTCCCCCTGCCTTGCCTTCCTCCTCTACCTCTACCTCTACCATGTCTTCCTCTACCTACAGAGTTAGCTTGATGTGTACCTGCTTCATCATCCACTTTCTTTCCTATTCCTTTGTTTTCTTTGGACTTTCCTTTATCAGTATAGAAGGCAAAAGATTGATTACCTTTGGAGCTTTCTCCATTCTTGATAAGCTTGGCCTCTTGAGTAAGTAGTTGTCATATGAGTGTATTGAAGTCTGGTACATGCATATCCATGTATCGATCCATAGTTATGGTGAATGCTTCCCACTTGTCATCTGCCTTCAAGACATTGATGACCTATCTTACAATTTGTTCTTCATCTATTACCTCTCCAATGCTTCCCAACTAATCTGCTATGTCCTTGAGCTTTATGAAAAAATTAGTCATATTTTGTTCGGGAGCTTTCTTGAGAGTTGTGAAGTCTAGCCATAATTGATGCTTCCTGGCCTTGGTACTTGAAGAGAAGAAGGCTTCAAGTGCATTCCACACTTCCTGAGATGTTTTACAACTTCTAATGTGAGGAAACAAAAAATATGAGATAGAGTTGAGGAGATAAGACCTTGCAAGTGCATCCTTGGAGCACCATGTGCTCAATCTTTCTTGCTCTTCTTGTGTTGGTTGACCTTTGTTCAAGAAACTTGGCATAACTTCATCTCTAGATATATAACCATATAAAGTCCTACCTTGAAGATAATCTTCCATCCTTAATGGCCAGGCTGATTAGTAACCTCTATCCAATTTGTCAATTGATGAAGGAAATCCAACTGCCACGTTGTCCAACCTTGCTACCACTGTGAAGAGATGGATTTGTACTTGATGAAGATGAAGTGGTGCTGCAAAAATTTTGCACTACACCAGCCAAATGAGCTCCAGAGATATGCAGTGGGCCCTTTTAGCTTGCCAAAGGATGTGTCTAAAGACACGCTATGTACCTTGGAAGATCACTCTCAAAAGGATGAATCAAAACCGATAAGTTGGAGTAGATTCAAGAACAAAAAGCTTGCTATTTACGTTCATACACCTGTCTAGTGTTTTGAACAATTCTCTAGCCACAGCAGCAATTGAATTGATTCCTTTTGGGTAACTCTTATTAGCTTAGTAAGCTAACAATCAAGATTTATTTCATCAAAAATGATCGACTACACAAAGAGAAAAGTGTTTAGCAAGTTGTAGATCACTCCGATTTTCACAGGTTGTAGTAGTACTCAGACCCGTGAGCAAAGAAATGTTTATATCTCAAGACTCAAAAACACAATGCTTATGAAATTTTGTAACCATATACTAGACACTACTCTGATTTTATCAAGCTTTGAATCATGGAAAATGATGAACTACACAGTGAGAACCAGCTCTGAGAAAAACATTGATCTGATGGAGCGCTGACAGAGAAGTAAAATACGAAGCGATATAGGCGACTTCAAATGAACATATCTCACGATTAAAAAAACTCAATTTCAATGAAAATTTATGATTATATAGTTATAAAATAGATTAAGGAGCAAACCTTACCAACTTAAATCACTGAAAATGATGCACCAAGCTCAGATAAATCATCTCTACAATCTACCTAAGAAAACTGAGAGATATGGCACTGAACAGTACACTTGCAAAAGCATGAAGTTATGGACACAAATGATCATGAAAATGAATATATATATTGATTGTCAAGTACAATGGACTTACTGGTACATATGTGTGCCTTGAAATCACACTCTAACATGGCATGAAGCCCTGCTCATGGAAGTACAAAAACCGTGACTAGAAGGCCATGTATACATAGTCATGTTTGGAGCCTAATTTTGAATTTGAATCTCTCCTAAAATCACTCTCCAATCTTTTAGTGATTGATTCTCCTACTCACTCAATCACAAATTTGTGGCTTTTCTCCTTCCTACTCATCAAGTGAACTCAACCACTTAGATTCCTTTGCTTTTACATCAAGTAAGTACTCAAAAATTACAAGAGGGGGTTCACAAGTGAACTCTACAAGGAGTTGACATTTCCTTTAAATTTCTAAGCCGTTTGATGACTCAAGCCATCACTTGGACTTGTCATGAACTTTTTCCAACACTGTCTACATGGGTGGAGTCAAAACTGTTTGCATTAGGATCATTTTCTGTGATCAAAGGGTTTGTAGATACTAGGCTAATTTGATGCCAGGTTTACTAGCGACTCCGAGTCGTTTGGTCACTTGTTCCGCTAAGTCCTCTATAGAATTGGAACGTTTGGATGAGGCCTCAATTGTGCTATCTGAATCTTTCTGCACCTTCAAGAGTTCTAGCTCTTCCCTTAGGTTATCCTCTATGTCTACATAGATGTGCAAGCATTGATCCAAGGTCCTTGGTTCCTTCAGGAATGCATACAACCTAAGCTAAGCACTCAACAGGTCGTCGATGAACAAAGCTATCAGTTTAGCTTGAGTGGGTACTTCCAATGGAGGGCATTGCTCTATATAGCGTATGAATCTACATCCAACCATCCTTACTATCTCTTGAGGTATTTGTTTGAACGTGTGTATCAATGATGATGTGTTGTGCCTGATTCCACTCTCGGAAAAATCTGTAATGAAGGCCTCCATCATATGGTGGATGTCTCTAAATTGGTGTTGGTGCAATGGTTGAAACCAATCCAACCCATCACCCTTTAGAGTGTCCAAAAGCATTAAATTGTGTGAACATGTCTTTGACTTGTTCAGCCTATAACACCTATTTAAATTAAGTTACATGCTCATAGGGATCTCCGGATCCGTCAAAGCAATTCTTCATAGCCTTCACAAGTTGAGTGGGCCTCAAAGTTCTGGGGTGGTCTCTAGGCCTTGGTAGGGGAAAGTCGTCCCTACCCCTTTGAGCTCTATGGTCCCTAGTTTGATCTCTTTCCGCTCTCCCACCTTTCATAGTGGTTCTTTCTCTCCATGTGTGGTTGGTGAAATTATTCTCTGGTCCTTCCTTGTTCTTCGCTGTGTCCTTGAGATGTGTCGATTCCCGAATTCTCCTTAGACACATGTGATCACAAGTATGGAAAGACTAGTTCTCCTCCCAACATATATGCATGATGACCATGTTATGTGACTTTATACACCCTTCCGATGCATCATCTAAGTTAAGGTTCAAATGCCTCATTGACCAACCCCAATTTACCCAAGTACAACCTTGTTGCAGATCAATTTGTATCAGTCACTTGGTTCTTCTTTAGTAGGTTACCTCAAGCCTCTTGCTTTTTAGACTGCTAAGTGAGCCTAGGAAAAACTCGCCCAAGCCCAATGTTCATCTCGCCAAGTCTACTAGAAGCCCCTTGCTTGCACACCAAAGACCTGTGAAGATTTACAAATTAGTATTGAGCTACATCAAAGATGAACAGATAGACAAAAAAACCTTTAAACATCCACTAAAAGGTATAGACCCCTCTTTTTTCACACGCCCTAAAAGTCTTCTGACAAGCTAATCCCAATTGATGACCAATTTAAAAATACTTGTACTAAAAACTCCACGTAATATACATAAGATTTTCAACGAGCTTTCCAACGATATCAAAATTGTATAAAATGGAGTTCGTGTGAAGAACTTATGGTCAATCAAGAACTTAGGGGTCAAAACAGGGAATTCAGGCACCCAAGGCTAGCCCATAGTGTTTTCTAAGGTTTCCTTATGCTTACTTGCCCCTTAATTTTACCAAAATTTGCCAAAAAAATGCTTGAAATTCAAACCCTAAAAAGCAAAAATCTTGTCAATCGCCATCGACAGTGCCAGTTGCAATCGACATGTCAGTCGCGATCGATGTGTCAGTCGCGATCGATGTGTCAGTCACAATCAACGTCTCAGTCGTGATCGACGTGTCAATCGCGATCGACATGTCAATCACGATCGACATGTCAATCGCAATCGACATGTAATCGTGATCCATACTTTTTCCGCAATTCGGAATGATTTCAGTCAATCGATGGTGTGTCCATCACGATGGACATGTGGGCATGCGATTTATGGTGTGAATTGGGAAATTTTAGTCGATTGCGATCAACAAGTCAATAACGACTGATAGAGCCTAACATGGCAATTGATCGCGATCGATGGTGTCAGTCGTGATTGACAAAGGTGTCGGTCACCATTGACAGTGTCAATCATGACTGATAGAAAATTAAGGAACTTTTTTACTATAATTAGTGATCTAGAATTTGTTAATCAAGTACTTTGTGGTTGTGCACTTTGTTTTACCAAAAGCCAAATCTTGTTGTCGATTGCAATCGATAGAGGTCAATGCCTCGAAACCTGCACAGACAGTTTTTTCACCTGTTGGAGCTGCTACAGCTGCAATGGAAGCTGGTACCTGCAAGAATGCTCAGAAAAACACAGAAAACAAGTGCACATACAAGCTCTCTCTCACTCTCGCTCTCAAGTGAAAATGAGGAAATTAATGGAGATGGAGTTATATGGTCGCAGTGATGAAGATGATGATGAATGGATATGGTGTGTAGAAGTGAAGAGGAAGGTAAAAACAAGTAGAAGAAAATGCTTACCTACTCTTCCAACATTTCTACTCTAGGTCTTGCCATCACATGCTCGTCCTCAAAGCTCGATCCCCGGCAACCAAGCCAAAAATTGGTGTAGCTTAGTGGTGAGTAGAACCTCCTTTGATGTCAGTCTGAGAAGACATGAGGATGGTATGAAGACCTCGAGCAAGTAATGTGCACAAGTGGTGATGGAGAAGCACACAAGCATGCACACACATATACACACGTGCACACAGTAAGGACAAAGAGTGGAGCAATGGAAGCTTTGATTAAGATCAGAAGATAATTACAAGAGCTCTTCCTAGTTCAAACTACAAGTTGTTATCCTCAAAAATGAGCCCTCTAGCTCCTTTTATAGTTTTTGACTAGCTAGTGGTCCTGTCAAGACCTAGTATCCGGCCTAGTTAAAAATTTGGTTCCTAGGCTATTTTAGAGACTCATATGAGCTCTAAAAAGTATGAAAGCTGGTGCATAAATACTTCTAATACTCCTCAAGATTGATGACTCCTCAGCTTGAAGAAAATGGAGTCCAATCTACCAAAAAACGGTATTTACAATGTTCATGTAGTGATGAAAATCACTATTAAAAGGA